>OX352302.1:23690519-24890519 GCA_947086415.1 Pammene aurita | reverse complement strand
TACATTTTCTAATCACATATATTTTTTTTTGCAAAAATAATTTCAATCATGCAGCTAAGGAATAAAGCTTATTGTGATTAAGTAAAGGTATTTGCTTGTTCTATCATTGTGCGATTGGTTGGAGGGTTATGAATCAATCAGAAGTAGGCTCGAGTGGCATACAACAACAAAAGCCACCTCGTAGTCCAACAAATCTTTTACCATCACCTAAGACAATTGTTTTATTATTTCGTATTATATAATAAAACGACTAAATATCGTTTAGCAGAACTTTTATTTACGAAATTTTATTAATAAGTGCATATTATGATTATCAATGAAATAATTTTCGTGAATACTGATAAAAAACTAGACGTTAAGTTTCCGTTTTAGAAGGTACATGCGTCACTGTCAGTTTTCAATTTTCACGTAACTCTAACGTGATAATCAAAACGAAATTGTGTTTTTATTATTGTGTTGGATTATTTCATCTGCAAATTGTTATTAATTATTCACAAAAGTGAACTCTTAATCATGTTAACTAATCGTTTGTTGGTGTGCTTGTAGTGTGTTTAAATTGAACATTTAGAACAGGTTGGCAACTACTGTTTCTATGTTTATTCAATTTCTAATCTCAAAAAAAAACCAAGTCCTTATAGTGCGAGTGAGATACCGCCGCCTACATTATGCTTTCTATCGGACCGTTTTTACTACTTTTTACTAGTCACCTATGAACGACTGTTTTGCTCGGTAACACCAAGCACAGAATACTCGTAATATACGAGTAATAGACATAGTATTACATACAAAATCAGTGTTTGACAGAACTTTGACAATTGAACGGTGACACATGACGTCTCTATACAATTTTGCCTGTCGACGTTCTAGGGTTAACAAGTACGCGATTAGTTTGATTGCTGGACCTGCCCCAATCTGCCTCTATCTATCCAATTTTAGTACAAAACTAGAAAAATATCAGATTTATTGCCTAATTTGCCCAATTTCACTGTTATTTTAGTACAAAACTACTAGGTACTTTAAACTACTTAAATATTTTATCTTATCTGTGGTCATGCCAAGGGAATTTCGAAAACGTATCCGATACATACCAAGGCCGTAGCTGTCACTTCGTATAGTTGGACACCCTTGCCTTTAGGGGTTGAATTTCCAATTATACTTTCTTGATGTAGCTTTATGACATGTGAAGAATATATGTACCATCAGGTTCAAAATTGCATGGTCAATTTATCAATGAATTCATTCATAAATTGGCCACGCAATTCTGAACCCGATAGTACTTACTTGAATATCTCTAAATTTCAAGTTTTGTATTTAGATGAATTTGGAAACGTTAATAAAAGAAATTTACTCTTATTTAATAAAAATGCCGTAGTCAATAAATTACAACTAACTGCACACAGTAAAACTGGTGAAATAATCATTATTGCAGTCAGTTTACTTTTCCTTACATTTTACTTGTGGAAATTAGACTCCGGCTGTCGAATTAACTTTCCGTTGACGTTATTTATTTATTTCATTATGTCGAGGTCTTTAAACAAGAAGAGTTCGGTCCTAAAAGGGTCGTCAACGTACGCATAAAGCGTCAGCAATGTCAGCATACCTTAAATCCCATCGTAACGAAAATTCTGCCTGCGCAATGTCGCGCGTCAAAGCAGGGCTTAAATAAAATTTTCGTGTCGACGGTCCCGACCCGACCGTCGACTTGTCTAGCGAATATGAGATTCAGATTACAGTGGAATAGATTGCAGTATTCATGCATGATTGAACTGAGCTCTTATGGGAACTTTATTAGTTTCGTGCAGGTAGTTAAATTTGTAGTTTATGTTACTGTTACATGATGAAGAGCATTCAAATACAAGTGGGGTTTTATGAAACGAACGAAGTGAGTTTCATGATAACCACACGAGTGTTTTAATGCCTAATCATGTACAGTTACATACACTGCTTTATCTACACACATATTAGAAATCCTCAATGACGTGTTCGGGATCCATTAGAATGATCGCCATTGCACCGCCATTGCATGGTCAACTGGATTCGTAGTCGGGGTCCTACGTCCTCCTCCCCGACCGCCCGCATAATTAATGACAAACTGTTATGAATTTTCATAACTTATTTTAATGTTCGAAATTTGAATGTAATTAACATATCGCTCATCGATACTGTAAAGTAAACTTTACGATGCAACACAGATAAACTCAGAATTGATAAGCTCATTAAGCTTATCAATTCTGAGCATATTATAGGGAATTTATGATATGGATGTAGCTAAAGCAATATTATGTAAGTGAACGTCTTTATTACTGAACTTCGACAAGAATACGATTGAGATAGCTAATAAATTCAATCCATAATAAATTAGACGGAAGTATAAGGCGGATCTGTCAACAGTGTCAACTCTAATCCTATTCTAATCGCGGTTAAGTAATAATAATACGTGTGTGAAGTGACCGTAAAAATTATAACAAAGTCTACTATAGCGAGCTCTTTCTAGCGATGGTAGCTGTGAACGTAAAATCATCCGGAGGATTCATATAGCGAAGGAGCTATGACTTGATTGGATAGGATCTGGAGAGATCGCGGCATACAGAGGCAGACTAAGGTTAGATTTGTGCGTTCCCTGGTGTTTCCAATTTTCCTATGCGGTTCTGAAACTTGGATCATCAAGCCGAGCCACCTGAAAAGCCGTATGAACGCGTTTCAGATGTGGTGTTGGCAACGGCTCTTACGGATACTTTGGACTGCGATGCGCACTAATCAGTCCATACTAGAGGAGCTATGCATAAAACGCCGGTTGTCTACGACATGCCAGAACCATATACTTACATTCTTCGGACACCTCTCTCGACGCTCCTCGGATAGCCTGGAGAGACTCGTCATGATGGGAAAAGTTGAAGGCACAAGACTAAGAGGCCCTCCCCCTGCAAGATGGTGTGCCCAAGTCACTGCACCCATGCAATTAAACCTGCAAGAAGCCATGCGCTTAGCGAGGGATAGAAGCATATGGAGGAACCTGGACTTCAACAGAAGGTCATGATGTCACGATCCTCAGCTCTGAGGGAACCACTAATGATAATGATGTCTCGAATATAATTTTAAACAAAAAATAACCGACTTCACTTACTGTAAAAAATATTTAAATCACTATAGGTGTGCATATAATATAAGGGTTCCCTCGATTTCTCGAGTATCCCGACCTGGTTACAATGGGACCCACTGTGAAGTCCTTATACTCTTTCAAACAAAAAATAATTTTCCAAATCGGTCCAGCCGTCTTCAAATAATCGGTGAATATACATTTAAAAAATTTGCAAAAACAAAGATCCCGACGAATTGAGTACCTCCTTATTCATAATCTTCAAGTTGCTTGAAAGCAAAGATCTCGACGAATTGATAACCTCCTCCTTCGGAATCTTGAAGTCGGTTGAAAATGCTTACAATGGGCTTAAATTGCTAATGTTGCTGACATACATATCTTTCTCCTAAATCCTGTGCGTGTTGAATCATAACTCTGCCAATTATATAATGTAACTATAACGTGTGTCAGCAGAATAAAGCTGGCAGAATTTTAATGAGTCAATGAAAAGTGTTTGACTATATTTCGTTATCAGCAAGTTTATTTACTTTCAATAAGGATCGCTGGATCGATTTTGAACGCTCGTACTTATTGTATTTGTGATAAATTATTTTATTTTTACCAGTCGCTTTTCGGTAAAGTAAAACGCGAGGAAACCGGCATCAATCCCAACAAGGATTAGTTTCCCCTCTGCTTTGGAACTGTCGAAAGGTCAGATGGCAGTAAAAACTAGTGCTTGTACTGCCTATACCAGAACTTGAGATTAGGTTACCGAGCGGACTCCAAGCTCCATTGTGCCATGGCAAAAACACGGGACAAAAGGGTAGTAAGATAAGGGAGATACGACTTTTCGGATCAGCTCGTTAGTCACGTGTAAATGAAACAAAGCGTTAAGCTACGTAATTGCACTGCCTCATTATACTTGGCAGTACAAAGGGATGTTGAATTATAACGTGCGACCTAGTTGGTGAGGTACGTTACACTGTTTAGAACATGTTATACTTGCCGATTTTATAGGTAGGTACTAGAATGTAGAGATTAGTAAAAGAACTTTATCTATAATAGATTGTTATTAAATCAAATACAAATATTGAAAACATTGAAAAAATAATCAACCCAGCAGGACTTGAACCTGCATCGATACGCCTTGCCGGGGCTCGATCGCTTTACCAATTAAGCTATGGATCAAGTTACTAAGTTGGCGAAATTTTCAATGCCTTCAATCATTTTTTTGCATTTATTTTGATCTACTTCGGCTTTACAGCAGCAGCCGTAAGCGATATCTAGGTACTAACTACCAGAGTTAGATACCCTTCCCGCCGACACTATTGAAAGTGTCACAACGGAAATATAGAGGATGCGAAGGTATCGATGCAGGTTCAAGTCCTGCTGCGTTGATTATTTTTTCAATGTTTTCAATTTTAATTGTATTTGATTTAATAACAATCCATTGTATGAGTGGAATGCCCCACTTTAAAAACATGCCAAAATAATTATGAACTTTATCTACACCCATATCATAAATCCTGTATTCTGCATTCGGAAACCGTATATAATTTTATGATTGAAAGAAAAATATAAAAATTCACCGCGTCGAGCAAAATCCGAACTTGAGACCTTTCGGAACATCGCTCCGATCCGATCGCTCCGACCAACTGAGCCATCGACGCTTAACACGTTCAACACCACCCAGTGCTACGCGCTACGCTCGTAGCCCGTAGCCACGTAATCGTCGTATGTAGCTCGTAGCAGCTACGAAGAGAGAACCCGACAGTCGGGTTCTCGGTGCTGAATGTGTTAATACTCAACCTCGGTGAATCTTTCCATCAGTTCCTTCATTGCAGGGAGATGTGTAGCGACATCTACCGTAAGTTTATATACACATAAACGGCATCGAAGTTCCAATTAATATTGAAATAAGATCGATAACAATGCACTAGCCCATACTAAATTAATTTTGATTTTATTCCGTTTTACTTTCAATCATAAAATTGAAATTTCGCTTGCAGACGTTTCTGCTTAGTACAAAAACCGTATATAATGACCACCATTATGCCAACCAGTAATGTAACATATTGATGTTACAACGATTCGGAATACATTATTATCTGTGCCAGTGATGAAATAATGTATGAAAATTCATAACTACATCGATATCGGTAACGTTATGAAAATCTAGCCCTCCTCTCCGAGCGAGGTTATCCTCCTCCCCAAGTGCCGGCATTCTAATGGTTTCCGAACACGTAATTTTGGATTTATAATATTCGTGTAAGCAGTGTATGTAACTGTACATAGTTGGGCATTATGTAACAGTTGCATAAACTACTATTATGGACCGAACATATTTCGTAGCCACACTAATCTGTCATAACCTCACTACTATTTACAAAAAGAGCATAATTCACACGAATTTCCGACAACATATGCCTTTTTTAAATAAACCCTTTACTTGATCGATCGCTTAAGTGCTTTGCTGTGATTGATGATATAAAATAGTTTATTATTTTTTTGAATTATAAGTATACTAGCTTTTTCCCGCGGCTTCGCCCGCGTACTATAAGTACTCAAAAAGGAGGTTTTCAGTTAGACTGGTATGTTTGTACGAGTATGTACCACATTTTCCCCTTTTAGGGGTTGAATTTTCAAAAAACCTGAAACACGTGTTTACTCATTTATCGTTAGGAATACTCCTGTGAAGTTTCGAATAAAATAGTCTAACAAATCTTTTTTCGCCATACAAACTTTGGACCCCCATTTTACCCCCTTAGGGGGTGAATTTTGAAAAATCCTTTCTTAGTGCACCCCTAGAGCTTATAAGGAACCTACGTGCCAAATTTGGAATCTCTAGAACCAGCGGTTTGGGCTGTGCGTTGATATGTCAGTCAGTCAGTCAGTCAGTCAGTCAGTCAGTCAGTTTCTTCTTTTATATATTTAAAGATTGAACTGATACGTTCATGTGCGAACAAAGGAAATGGACCCGGGTATGTCCTTAAACTACGTCCGGACACGGGTATGTCCTAAAACTACGTCCAAAAGAGAGGTACTGCGAATGTCATCTCGCTATGTGTGGTAGGGCACAGCACAGCGAATGTCATCTCTCTCGAATCTGGAGCAGAGCCCGACTGGGGATGTACCTCCACCTTACAGAAAACCACAGCCAAGTAGCACTAGACCCTACTCATAGTGTTGTCCCAAGTAACACAGGAAGCATTATAACATATGAATCGTTAACTTATTTCGAACTTAAGGACCGTATAAACTCTTATATACGTTCACCGAGCAACTTGTCGCATTATATGATGCTTTGAGCTGTATAACGGTTGTATAATGGCATATCTAAATGCTTAAAAAATGGGGGGGGGGGGTCTAGACATCGGATGATGGTAGCATGACGTAGGAGGGAGGGGGGCGGTCATTCCGAAGATCACATCATCAATGTGTAAAAAAAGGAATGAAAGTCGTGTTTCTATAAACTTTTAATGCTATAAAATATTATCTACTAAATAGTTTTTTATTTTATAATTAAGCTTAAAACGCATTTTTTTAAATGACGTCACTTTATTTGGCAGGGGGGGGGGGTTAAATCATCAAAAATTGATGACGTAATTTATGAACAGCCCCTATACAGCTTTTAGCTGTTTTAGTGCCTTAGGGTTTACAATAGCAATTTTAAGTAGTATATAATGCTTAATGTTGTTTAATAGCATAATTTATCACATGTAATGCTGTAGGCATAAATAAGGCATTTTTAAGGGTCACTGAGCTGTTATTGGACTAAGAGCTAGCCACGTCAGATATGACACAATAATGAGAGCAACAAAACCCGTCTGGTTAGATTGCTATACTATTCTTATTGCTAGATCCTGGCATCTGGCAGCTTTTAATGGGTGGAGGTCACAGTGACAGACTAGCGAAATGTTTTAATTGGAAAATAGTAATACCAAACTAAGTAAAAATTGCCGAAGTTGTCTCAGTTATAAAGGACAGGGCCTATATTTTAAGGGGCTCCCTGGCGCCAACGACCTTAAATCTGATTCCCTTAGTTTTCTAATGATTTATATAGCTTATCATATTATCAGTAACGGCTTTAAACAATATATTATCCTATATTTACTTCAATATTAATTAAAAAGTGGTTTTATGGTTATAAATTTTGTTTTAATTAGTTATAAAATAAAATCACTCTACAGTTTTTAGAAACATCAAAGAGGAACCCTAATATGTAGATTACGTATATGTAAGATTCTTTACACCATTCGAATATCGATAAAAGTGTTTTTTTAGACCATATTTTAAAAATATCATAAAAAAATAACGGCTCATTTATTTTAAGATCCGGCTCTTCGGAATGGAGATAAAAGATTCAAGAACAAAGTCGTTTGCCTTATAATTCCATCTATAGTGAATATGTTGGAATATCGACTCAAAACTGGTCAAAAATCGATAAAAAAACGTTAGACCAAAAATATTGTGTATTATTACCATACATCGGGGTTTTCGGTGCGGGAATGTTTGATATTAGTCAAAGAGTAGGCATTAACATAAAAAACAGAATATACTCTAGCAGGTTTCTACCTAATGAATAATTGATCGAAAAAATCATAGGTATATACAATTTATATGTAATAGCTGACTATTATGTATATATATTGTAGGTACATATACCTATGATTTTTTCAAGTATTTTTTTATTAATTCATGTAATGACTGATCATTGTCAACCTCTTCAGTTAACCAAATAGTTTATAAATATCGGACGTCAAGATTAATATTTGACACTTATTATACCGTGTCTTTGTCTTAGGTAGATCTAGTTACTAAATTTCGGATATGCAATTGCATTTTTAAAATACTATATAATAGTCAATACAAACATGCCTCTAAGAAAAAAAGCTCGTATCATAGTGTGTATGCTATTCACAGAGAGGTAGTTATTCATTAGGCATAATATGATATTTTCTCAGACTAACCTTCTGTTTATCTCTACTCTTTCTCAAATCGTTCCCGCACCGAAAACCCCGATGTATGATTATTACGGAAACAAAAACAGTAGGCGACAAACTATGAACTATATTTTATTATACATTGTTTGGCACTACTTTCTCCCGATGGGGCCGAAAAGTGCTCGAGTGGAGACCACGAACCAGCAAGCGCAGCGTAGGACGTCCACCCACAAGATGGACAGACGATCTTGTTAAGGTCGCCGGAAGACGCTGGATGCGGGTCCCTTCCAACCGGTACGTGTGGAGGTCCAAGGGGGAGGCCTATGTTCAGCAGTGGACGTCTTATGACTGAGATGATGATGATGATGATGACTTTCTCCTAACATAAACTTTTGTATAATTTCTCTTAATATTGTATAGTTTCTCATAATATTGCATTAAACCCAGATCTCTAGGATTTATTCTCTTGAAATGGTTTGCATTCTTTGACCTCCACCACTTTAAAGCTGCCAGATGTCCAGATCTAGAAATAAGCATAGTATACCAAACTGACTAGAGGGGTTTGAGCCTTGAGCTCCATCGCCCAACACATGGAGATGGTTGAAAAAGCTCTTGAGTAAGTGTACTAGGGGGCAATTACACAAAAGATCCCTTTGGGTCGAAGTGTATCCATATGGGCGCCCGAGCCAAATAAGATAAGATAAGAAGACTAGAGGGGTTTGGTTGCTCTCATTATTGTGTCATATCTGACGTGGCTAGCTCTCCGTCTATATAGACCAACGCCATTTTGTAATTTATAACCTAAAAATAAAATCATGCGGACTTATTTATACAAGGAAAATACCTATATAATAATGAAATTACTTAATTTAAGACTGCTCAACCAACACTATTATGTTAATAATGCAAAACTCGTTCTATACGAGGATTACACAATTGTTTTGTTTATTTGACGCATATCTTTTTATAATATTTTATAGCAAAACCACAATAAATCAAAGGCGCGTGAAAATTTTCAATGAAACTTATATACACATTTACAGTAAACTACATTGCGCAGTAATATTTGAAGGATATAATAACGTAAAAGAGTCAAAAACTTTTATAAATTTTGTTAGGATGAAAACAAATATGACGTGTCACTCATTCAGTTTTTTGTACCGTCTTCGTCCATTTTATATTGCGAGACAAAGTAGTTAAATCACAACGTTCATTGTATTATAACATTTGTGTCGTCGGTGTTAGAGACGTTTTTGCATTGACGTAAGGTTTATTTTACTACACTTTTATGCTAGTATAATGCTTTTGTATTACGATTGGCAAGTCAATCGAGAGTACTAATGCTTCTTTACTGCGATTAGCAAGTTTTTTGGCCGTATTAATGCTTCTTTAATGCGGTTGGCAGCTTAATAGAGCGTACCAATGCTTCTTTATTGCGATTGGCACTTTCCATGGCAACGATAATGCTGATAGCGCAGACATAATGCGCCTGTAATGCTATTTAATGACCTGTATAGGATCTCAAGCTGGGTAATTTGTGCCCATTTAATACCTATATCAGCACTATAAACGTTTATAATGCTACTATAAAACGAACTCAAAATGCTAAAAGCATACAGATATGCTGTAAGACGGCCGTTATACTGCCTTGATGTGTTACTTGGGGTGTTCCTGCCGAGTAAGGTTGCCAAAGAGCTCAAAGAGGACCCAGTGTGTTGACGTTGAGGGACCCTCTTGTTCCTTTGGCTGTCAACACAGTGAATCCTCCTTGTAAAGGGCCAGCAACGCGCATGTGACACCTCTGAAGTTGCAGGCGTCCACAGGTTACGGTGGCCGTATGCTTGTTTGCCATCGTCGTGGTAGGTATTTTTTTTAAATGGGGCAACCGAGGTGATAAGCTTATTTCTCTACTCGTCGACTCTTTCTTGTAATGTGCATACTTTTCGATGGAGCTTTTATGCTCGCATATTTTAGCATCGCCGACGATGCTAAAATGGATTTTCATACAATACCTATTATAGCACACGGGGAGGCACCGGCACATCCACCGGGAGATTGAAGTTACTAAATTGTATAGAGTAGAACTCAATTCTTACCGGTTGCCTATAAGAACCTGTAGAAACAGTACAGTATATATAGTGACATAATCTCGTACCTTACTTACGGTACTCAACTGAAAAGCTTTTCAATATGTCAAGATTGTATAATATACTATTTCAGATTCAGTGATTTACCAGAGTACACACATTGTAACGAGATATTTTACTTCAAACAATATTTTTTTAGTGCTTTTAGTTAACTCGAAACGAAAATGTGTATTTTATTAATTTTAACGTCCTCCTACCCTAGTCAGTACTGTCAGTAGTGATCAATGTGATCATGCCCATGAAGCAGAAGGTCCCGGGTTCGAATCCTGGTCAGGGTATTTATTTGTGTGTTTATCGCAGATATTTTGTTCCTGAGTTATGGATGTTCTCTATGTATTTAAGTATTTATATATACGAGTATGTCGTCGTGTCCCACAACACGCCTTACTGAGCTTACTGTGGGACTGGGTCGATTTGTGTAAGATTTTTGCACAATATTTATTTATTTATAAATACGACTACTAAGCGACTAAAATATATAATTTACCTGGTGTCCCGTGTATTTCAGTATGTTTGGTATCACAGCAATTAAGTGTAGAAAATTAGAAATTTTTAAATTACACAAATTTACTTAAATTATGAATGCCTCCTTGGAATTTTAATAGCAATTTTATCTTCTTAAGTTCAATTTTATCTCCAATCATTCCAGTCGATTTGGCATTACGAGCTAACGGTGACCATCTGAAGCGCCCTTAAACTTGGCTTCTGCTGAATAATGATCAATCAAACATTTTATTTGGAAGGTGCAAACGACACAATTCGATCCGGCTTTTAAAATAAAAAAAATCTATATTTAATTTTTTTTTTGTTTAACTGTAGGTTAGTACATCGATTAATGGATAGTCGACTTTAGTAATTATTGATTTAATCGCATGGCGACGTAGTCAAATAGGCAATAAAATTAAAAACAGGATTTTATAATTCAACACATAGATTATATAAGTCCCAGATAGAGTGCGGCTAACAAAATTTTGTGATTTCATAAAGAGCCAGTGTCCTCGTCGTTACGCACTACACACACATACGCACAGCAATAATGAGCCGCTCCCCCGTCATTCGTGTCCAAACGTCTATGCAGTCAAGAGCAGTTAAAAAATAATTAAAATATGCCGTCGTGCGTTGTCAAATGCTGCAGAAATGCCACCGGTCGAAATAAAAAAACGGATGGGATAACTTTTCACCGTTAAGTAAACAATTAATTGCGTAATCACATTAAATATCAGTAATTTCATAAACTATTAACTTCATGGTAGCGGTGTTGCCAGGTGGTTGAATAGGGAAACTTCCCGAATGTAAAGGGGTCTATAATAGCCGCGATATGGTGTCAACACGATATGAACCAAACACAACTTGATGTTTTATTTCACGCACGTTTTCAACTAATATTAACATATTACCTAATTCATAAATTTGTGCAACTCTGGAGTTCTGGCAGAGGTGCGTTTGAACGTACCTGAGCGGTATGTGTGGCGGCGGCTGCGGCCAAGTCTGCTGGCCGAGCCGGACGCTCGAACGCAGCTTCTTCGTCAGTCACCCTTTTCGCGCGCAATTAGGATCCTTAATCGTGTAGCGATCGAGTTGGATTTGTTCTCTTGTTCACTCAACGAATTCACAAGGGTCACGCTATTTGTATTGTGCTACAATAATGATTAGTAATGAAACGTAGGTAAAATTTAATAATTTGATAATTTAGTAATTATGTTAAACACTGTCGAATTAGGATAAGCCTGTAAGGATAGTTGTATGTTTGTTATAAATAAATAAAAATAAATTATAAGTTTTTGAAAGCAAATTATATTCCTTAGTATTTTTTGAATAAAATTTGTTAATAAACTAAATTATATATTTCTTAAAATAATTACAAAAATTGCGTAAAACATAAAGCTCATATATTATCAAGTCGTAGGTTGAATGCGCAAAATTATGCCACAATGAGTGATCTGTCCAACTTTTATCTCATTCTAACTATCGCTCCCTCTCACTCTGATCGGTTGACTAGTCGCTTTAGTAAGCGACTGGTCAAGCGATTAGAACGAGATTGAACTATAGTTAGAATGAGAGGTTAACTGTCAAACCGGTTGTGTTGATCGATCTAGGAGCATTTTTAACCAACTTCAAAAAAAGGAGGTTCTCAGTTTATGTGTGTGTATATATGTTTGTTCACGATTATCTCGCGTTTGGCTGAACCAATTTTGATGCGGTCCTTATAAACAGCTGTATTTTTTATCTATCGCGTTCGTGAAAACAAAATATACGTTTAAATAATATCTAATACACTGAACTTTACTGTAATAAAATTTACCACGCCGCAGCATTGCGTAGTTCCATATTTTTCGAAAAAAAGGAGAATTTTCTGAGCTACGCTTTTAAAGTATTCACATTCAATGATTCGTAACTCATATTTGCCATAATTAATATCAGGTATTACAAAATTTTCACAACCTTGTTCAAATTAAAAATAATTTTGTGAATTCCATTCACCTATGGAATTTAACGGTTCGGAGACCTCCGTTTACACTAACGCCTCTAGCGGAAATTCGTACGCGATAGTCATCATTCATATTCAGAGGCGATTGTCTATGGTTGCGGAAATTTGTCTATTGTAAGATTGTAATGATTTTTTTTTATGGAGGCCATAGACAAATTTCCGCAACCATAGACAATTGTCTATGAATTGATGAATTCTGATCAATTGTGTCGAGCGACAAATGCCACCTTCTTATCGAAATCGGTTTTGTAGTTTAGGAATGACAGTGTTATAGACAACATACAAATAATATAGGTGTACTTGCCCTTGTACCCCACGTGCCTGATATAAATATAAATTCAATTCAATTGAATGATCATTTATTTCGAAAGTTTCCATATTATATTAGTACATTTTATTTCTACTAAATTAATAACATCTTATAATTATGCCAGAAAGCCCACTGTCCACGACTGTGGCTAGAAGGCTGTCGTAAGTAGATTTTGCACGATGGAAAATTATCAGTGCGCCCCGTATAAAAAAAAAACCGACCAAGTGCGAGTCGGACTCGCGCACCGAGGGTTCCGTACAAACCTGTAGGTATATAAGTAAAAGTTGACGTAGAAGTTTGATTTTGCTACAGCTGAAAGGTATTATAGACCTGAGTATTTGATATGAATTTCAATTTAATACCTCTACGCGTTTACGAGGGAAAAGGTAGTAAGTTTAAAATTTAAAAAAATATTTTTTGTATGATTTTACTAGAAATATCTACTTTTCGTAATTTTTCCTTTGTCTATGCTATATGACATTTCTTCGTGCCAAGTTTCAAGTTTCTGAGTTTACGGGAAGTACCCTTTAGGTTTTGAGTTTCTTGCAAGTACTCAGTTTCAAAATATGCAACTTAAATAGCTATTTCTTTTGATTGCGTTCACATAAAAGTTTGGTTTTGCTACATCTGAAAGGTCCTATAGCCCTGAGTATTTGACATGAATTTCAATTTATTACCTCCACACGTTTACGAGGAAAAAGGTAGTAAGTTTAAAATTAAAAAAAATATTTTTTTGTATGATTTTACTAAAAATTTCTACTTTTTGTAATTTTTCCGTTGTCTATGCTATATGACGTTGCTTCGTGCCAAATTTCAAGTTTCTGAGTTCACGGGAAGTACCCCGTAGGTTTTGCGAGTGCCGAAAAACTCTAATATTTGCAGCATAAACGACTGTATCTTTTGATTGCGTTGGCTTTTAAGTTTGATTTTTTCACAGCTCCAAGGGACAATAGACCTGAGTATTTGATATAAATTTCAGCTTGATACCTCCACGCGTTCCTGAGAAAAATGGTCTTGACAGACAGACAGACAGACAGACAGACAGACAGACAGACAGACAGACAGACAGACAGACGGACAACAAAGTGATCCTATAAGGGTTCCGTTTTTTCCTTTCGAGGTACGGAACCCTAAAAAGCCAGAACCCATAGACCTGGTTGAACTGAATCCCGCTAAGTGCGTGTTGCGCCTAATCTTACCAAAAGCAAGCCATGTAAAATTAGCGGCCAAGACTCACAACACAAGGTCATAACGCTTTAGCGTCTGCTAGATGGTTGCCAACAAGGCTGACGACGAAGCTGACTGAATTTTGGTTCTCTAGTGTGAAACGGTTTGAGATAAGGTAAGTTTATAATAATACGCTTTTAGTTGGGTTCACCTTGGCCATATTAAAAAGGTATAATAAATGCTTAAAATAATAATATTGGGTCGAGAAGAGAGGCCGGACACACTCAAGTCGTGTCCTTTTATTAATTTATAAATTTAGATTTTTTACATCATTATTTTTTCTTTTATCCGCCTCTTCAGAAATATATTTCATCAAATTTATTAAAACAGGTGCTTATTAATTCTATTTAAACATATATATTAATAATCTATTTTTTTTTTAATTCAAAAATACTGTATTCTTAATCGGGAAAATTTGTATTACATGGCAACACTCGTCTGGAAACACACATTCAAACCAGCCGCCATCTTGCGTCACAGTTTGTTGTACAGCCATGCTCCGTCCTTTAAGTTTTTTCGTCCAAGATTCAACATTTAAATTTTGCAACCATTGAACAGCGTCGGGCGTCACTTCCATCAGGTCTTCTTGGCTTCCTAGGTATGCGCGAAGTGAACACCGCTGGATGAAGTGCTCCATAGTCTGGTCCTCGATTCCGCAGTCACAGAGCGCAACCCCACTTATGCCGGAAGAATTTGCATCGCCCGTGCCCAGTTCTTAGGCGGTTTAAGCAGCACCATTGTTTCCCTTATTTACACAAAACGAAACAATGGTGACTTTAATAATTATAATCGAGAGGAGTAAAATTGAGATTTGTTTTATGGTTTTGCATGAAAAAAGGAACAACATTTTTTGTTGTTATGTTTTGATGCTAGTGTCAATGGCAATAAAAAAAAAGAAACGAGTTTTTCAAAATGCGACACGGTTAATAGAATCGATTTAATATGAAAAAAAAGGTCAAACATTATGTCTGCTTTTTCGGAATCTAATAGCAATCTAGCTTCAGTAGTAAGTATTAACATATTTTTGCATAATTTTGCATTATATAATTTGGCATTACGATTTTACAATCTAACGATGACCGTCTGAAGCGCCCTTAAACGGCACTTGGCTTCTGACGACTGATTAATGATCAATCAAGCATTTTACGTGAAAAGGTGCTAAAGGCAAAAGAAGAGAATATAGGGCTGCGATTTCTAACATAAAACAATCTTTTTGTTATCGATTATTTAACTAATTACTAAATCGATTGTTTAAAAATAAAACTAATCGATCAGAGTATTATAGTTGTGATAAATTTAGTAATTAGTTATCGATTCTGGTTAGAGGGGTCGGGAATGAAAAAGCAAGCAATTTTGCATAATTAATATTTTTAAAGAGAATGGAGTAATTATGAAAAGAAAAACGATTTTTAATAAATTTTTCGTGTAATCGATTATTGTTCCCATCCCTAAGGAAATGAACATTTCATTGAATTCGTGATAGGTTCGATAGCTTTTTAACTGTGATAATGATGATATAAATTGATCGTCAAATCAGAATAATAATTTATTTTAGTTGTACGTGAATGTGCCTATTTGTTTAGTAGGCATTAGTCGGTAATTTGACTAATGAGTCATCTAGACGAATAAACACTGGCTCCAGTGATATAAGGGCGATTCAGCTTTTTGACCCACATAAATCTGTCCTCAACTTATAAATTTCATTGTAAAATTTCTCCTTTAAATAATGGCTTTTCTAGGTTTCAGTTTATGGTGTATGTTAAAACCTTATCTGTGGTTAAAACATTTGAGGCCCCAACAGTTAAACATAATAAAATAAACATAAACTATATATTAGAAGCCCGAATTCTTGGTAACTCCAGAGACATTTTAAGTAACGCAAGAGACACTCAAACTGTCGGTCAAAAAGTCCAAGGATAGGTTCTGGTGTTTAATTGAATTGAATTTAAATGGACGCTTCAAAAGTGATAGCGCTTTTATAGCGTTAATCAGCTCCTGTGCCTTTAGAGACGTCTATGTCCCTAATGAGATAACAGGAACAAATCATCATCATCACCAGTGACTACACACATCTATAAACAACATAATTTAAGGCCGTTAACATCATTTATATTAAGCCATTATTAATGTAGCTATAAATATAGCTATTAAGGAATTATTTTGTTTTGGATACAATTATTGTCGCACGCAATACAGCGTTTAGGAGAAGGAAGCTTTTCTTAGATATCTAATTTTTTGATGGCGTACCAAACTGTTCCAAATCCAAACTTGAAGTCGTAGGTTCATAGACCAACTTGTACCTGTCAATAAACTTGGAATTAATTGAACTGATTTAAACTCCCACGATTTTCACTCATTAAATTCATTAAGTCCCGTTTTTGTCAAAATAATGATTGGAATTGCGATTCGAAAAATAAACACACACACTGGACAGACACATTTCCAACCCAACTCAACTCAACCCTATAACGACATTGACATTTGCTATTCGAACAGATTTTCATTCAACATTGGTCTCACATTGGTCACACATTGGTCTCACATTGGTACAACATTAGTACATCAAACGGTTATCCGGGGTCTCGGCCACCCACGTGTTTGTAGGGAGGCTATCACCTTACAATCAGCAAGGCCTCAACCGAACAACGTTGCTTTTATTTATTACTAAAGATTAATAAAATCAAAAGTATACACCTCGATATTGGCAAAATTCACCTCGCAAAAATCGGCGAGGAGTAAAATCCATAAAAAAAAAATCGTGCCAAGCCCGTTATGAACATCTCGCTTGTATAGTTACCTCTGTTGCTGGTAGAGATGGGTAGTGAGTAAATACTCAAGGGTAAATACCGAGTAAATACACAGTATTTACTCAAAGTACCCGTATTTACTCGTTTATACCCAAATTGGTGGGTATAAACTATTTAGAGTGCTGCAAGGGATATAACATTTTGAAATTTAGTTGTATTTTGTAACCCGCTACTAAATTAACTAGTCACCGTTTTTATCACGTCTACATTCCTACATTCCCTAAATTCTAAATTTCTTCTCACTGCTAATTACCTTTTTTTCCAAAACAAAGTTTCTAATATGCTTCTTATAACAAAAATATTATTTATACACGCTAGAAATATTCAATACAAAACAATTTAGTGCTTTAATCTCACTTTTTTATACATTGTATTAGTAATAGTTTTTACCCACCGAAATGAGTAAATACGAGTATTTACGGAGTGCTTTGGATAAATACTGAGGAAATACTCAGTATTTACTCACCCCTACCCATCTCTAGTTGCTGGCTGGGTACATCGTACGTTTGCAGAGATAATATTGCAACTCTCTTATACATGTATGAGACTAAAAATTTTACGTGTTTAAACTTGAAGATGACTTGTCCCGATCAAAAGCTGATTAACAAAATTATTTTGGCGCACAAAAACAAAATATAGTATATTCGGGCAGGGTGATTTCGATAAGAAAAAAGTGTCGGGAAATTCCGTAAGTTGACTCTTACTACAATTGAATACGTACGAGTGATATTTGAATGATTTTCGAAATTATCCGCCTTTCGAAATTACCAAAATATACCTTACCTTTTAATTTTCATTAACAAAGCAAGTGAAACAAGTTTTTTCCAAGTCCCTGTACGTAATTAACACTTTTAATTATTGTTTCCCAAAAGTACAACAATTCCGTCGGACGTCGAGCACTCAATTAACTCAAGTCAATTTAAACGCACTGTTGTTTGTTATTTATCACGTGGGCGTAACTGACCAGCGAGACGAGGGCCGTGAATTGTACAATACTCGTATTATTTTCGAGGACGCGAAGTAGCACATTGCTGGGAATCCGTTTAATTTTATATGAAGCCAGCAATGTGAGCAATGCAGTGCTGTCATGGCCCTTCGCGCTTTTTTTTCTCAACATTAAACAATATAGATATTACAACATCATAACCTCTACGGGTTACCACGAAAATCACAAAACGATTCGAATCATATATCTTCAGCTGAGGAACATCTCAGCAAGGAGCTCAGTTTGGCCCCCTTAATATTTTAAAATTTTAAATATGTAATTTTTGACATTAACATTTTTACATTTTCGCGACTTTACGGTTTGCTGTAGTGCCACCTGCTCCGATGTAGGATTTGGCAGAGTTTCCCGGAACTGCCGAAATACCACACCCTTCGGCCAGAAGTCCGCGCTCGCAATGGTCTCCAGCAGCGGCTGCGGCACGCGCACCAGAAACGAGCTGAAGTGAACGTAATGGCGCGATCACAGCTGGAACACCCTTAGCTGGTAGCTGATCTTCTTGCTAATATATTCCACCGGCGGAAACAAGCAAGCGCGAAACTTAAAACGCGTCTCGAAAGTCCCTCGAGAATGACTTGGCTGGGGGGTCTGCAAATCTTGACTATATTTTAGCCTTCCTGTATGTCTTCTTTCCTTTTATTTCTGTACGTTTTTACGAATAAACTATGTCTATTTCTTAGGGGAGGGGTCAGCTTTCCTTTAATTTTCTCAGCTTTGACTCTGTCTCAAAACATCCTAGTCTTTTCAGTTTGAAAAATTATTTGGCAAGTTGTAAACTTGTAATATTGCTTTAATAATATTTAAACTATTGAACGGACAAAGGCACGGCCATTTATTAATTCAAAGTAGGTAAGTATCTTTGTTACCAAGGCTTACCTTTGAATTCCTATAAAATGCACGCTTCCGCGCAGGCATGAAAGGTCCAAGTATACTGGTCTCATAAGATAAACAAAAGTGTTAATATTTCAGTCTTACGTTATTTTCCAGTTCTGCTGGAAATGAATTTCAGAGTTTTTACCTTTTTGTAGCTTCTGTATTGTTTCGTATATCGTTCATGTGTTGTTGTTAGCGTGAGTTTTCGATGCAAAAGTATATTTGTTATTACTTACTTTTTTACCGTTGGTAAAAAGTAGGCGTCGGAATTAAACATTTTACTTTATCTACAGGCACATCATAAATCCTTTGTTCTGCGTTCGGATACCGTATATAATGACAACCATTATTGCAACCAGTAATGTAACATCAGTGTATTATCTGTGCCAGTGTTGTAATAATGTATGAAAATTCAACACATCGATAAATCAGTAACGTAATGAAAATCTAGCCCTCCTCCCCGACCGCGGTTGTCCTCCTCCCCAACCGCCCGCACAATCCAGTTGGCCATGGCGGTGCAATTCTAATGGTTTCCGAATAAGTCATTTAGGATTTATAATATGTTTGTAGATAAAGTAGTGTATACATGCAACTGTACGTAATTTATCTATATTAAACACTCGTGTTTAAAATAAATAAAAATATGTAATCTAAAAAACGATAATCTATCGGAGAAACAAATGGCAGTGTCTCTGCTTTGCCTGAAATCTGATTTTCCTTTTAATATTCTGCATAGGGGTTTAGAGTACTATCGCATCGTGGTCACGTTTTCTGGAGCCTTATTCCACCTTTTCTTAAAGAAAGCAATGTAAGTAGCAGCTTTGGCACTTTTCTGTAGGGCGGATTTCTGGACGATTTGGCGGGTGGCGGGTGTATGTCTGTCTCTATAATATTTACATTGTTGGCTTTACCACACCCCTTTCTAGTCACTTAAGAATTATGACGCGACAAAATATTGTAGGTATTTTTTGCTGCGTGATGAACGGCTGCAACCTCTTTTGTAATTTAGCCGTGTAATGTATGACCGATGTTGCTGGCTAGCTGTCAGCTGTCAGATAAAATCGGTCATTAATTACACGACCAAATTACGAACAATGGCAAGTGGATCAACAAACCCGTGTGGCGACTCTACTTGGACACAGACGACTGCTTGGACGTTTACCTTAGCCTCTAGAAAATCTAAAGTGAAGTAAAAAATTGTAAACTATTCTTTGGAGTTGTGAACTATTTACTTTAACTTCTCTAAAACTTTAACAAATAAAATTCGAAAACTATTTATTACACTAATTAATTGAGCTTACATGTGTTCGAGAATTCCTCTTCTGGCCAGTTTAACAAAAACCTATGTAGCCTGTTGTTTCCATGGAAAATAAAAGCAATTTCAGGAGTTCACGGCTCTTTGATGACTGGTGGACTGGTTCCACAGATCACATACCGATTAAATCTAGATGAAACAGTCAACACGTCTTTGGATTTTTATTAGAGGGCAACTGATGATTTACTGGCTTCATCAGGGACTCGTAAGACAGTATATGTAAAAAATATGGTTTCAGCGGTAAGCAAACATATTTAGTCTGTAGTAGTACAACACAGTATAGATCATAAGTAAAGGGTGCCATTTTCAAACATATCCTTGCTTCGATATTTTAACACTAGCACAGACTATATAATATTAAACTAATACACTAGAGATCAGGCCAGAATTAAAATATCGAAGGGACAGTGTGCCGTATCCTAACTTTAAAACACATAAACAAAAAAAAACGGTCAAAGGTTAACTGGAAGAAATCCCTTAAAGGGATACGTTTGCCTTTGTACGTATATGTTGTGTTATGTCTCTCGTTGTGTTTTCTTGTACAATAAAGTGTTTTACTACAACTACTACAGTAAATGAAAAACAATTTGTCTTCAATACAACTCCAAAACAAAACAATTACTCAACCAATATTGGAGTTGTATTGGAGTTACATCGGAATAATTTTCAAGCAAACTGATATTTCTGATACAGACGTTTATAGGCCAGGCAATAGAGGGGTTGACCTCGCATTAACTCCTCAGTCCAAAAAAACTTTACAGCATGATAAAGTGTCAGGAGTAGATGGTATATATATTTTTTTCCAAAAAAAAAACTATTGTCCTTCTTAGGTTTTTTTATCTAAACTCTTATATCGTCTATATTTACGTTTGGAAAAATGCTCAGTCTAATTATATTGCACTAGAAATATTGACTTGATGTATGTAACCAATGTTAAAAATATCAAAATAAAAATCCATAACTGAACATATTATTATTAAAAAAATTTGTGTAACTCACATCGGAAATTTGCTCCGTCTTTTTTTTTACGGAAGGGACATGAAATGTATGTATTCTACGTATGACAAAAAAAAATCCAAAAATTTCATCATCAAACTTTTTCAGTATAAAAATTTGCTTATTATTCGCAGTAGAATATTGCTCCGTCAATATATTTTTTAAATTATATTTCCTTTGAGAGTTTTCTTGCGACTGTACAAAAATCCAAAAAAATATCCTGCGTATTAAAAAGTTAAATCATGTCACAAATAAAGATACCTAATATTTCACTCGTTAGTGGAATGCGCACGTGCAGGACGCGGGACGCGGGAGCGGGGATGCGAGGGGCCATGCGCAGCGTTCTCGTTATCTTTTTTAATAAACTCAAAGAAAAAGTTTACTTTTATGGTTTTACACGTTACTAAAATATACATTAACACTACATTAATACCCCCATACTGTTAGTAATTTTATCTTAATTGATATAATTTGTAGTGGTGCTAAACGCCTAGTCACAGTGTAAATAAAAAAGTACGCCAGTTGTAATATATTTGACACATTTTTAAAATGCATGCGTGTTGTGTAGATGTGTCATATGCAGACTCCGTTATCAGTGGTGAAAATTTAATGATATCGAATCATAGGGTTGTCACACAATATTTTATTTCGAGTACAACATGTGACATATTAAAAAAAACATAATTTTCAATTATATCACCGCTCCATGACAAAAAGGTTACATTCGTTGAGATGGTATTTTCATTAGGTAACATTTTCCGTAACTCTGATGTCTGGTTATCGCTTGTGCAATACAATTCATTTTTTGGCCATCTTTTTCCACTTGTCATAATTATTTTTGCATGTTTTTTTAAAGTGGGGCATTCCACTCATACAATAGATTGTTATTAAATCAAATACAAACATTGAAAACATTGAAAAAATAATCAACCCAGCAGGACTTGAACCTGCATCAATACGCCTTGCCGGGGCTCGATCGCTTTACCAATTAAGCTATGGGTCAAGTTACTGAGTTGACGAAATTTTCAATGCCTTCAATCATCTTTTTTGCATTTATTTTGATCTACTTCGGCTTTACAGCAGCCGTAAGCGACATCTAGTCAATCATCTGTTTTCAATGTTTGTATTTGATTTAATAACAATCTATTGTATGAGTGGAATGCCCCACTTTAAAAAAACATGCAAAAATAATTATGAGTTGATAGCAGCGCCCTCTATATTTCCGTTGTGACACTTGTGATAGTGTCGGCGGGAAGGGTATCTAACTCTAGTAGTTAGTACCTAGATGTCGCTTACGGCTGCTGTAAAGCCGAAGTAGATCAAAATAAATGCAAAAAAGATGATTGAAGGCATTGAAAATTTCGTCAACTCAGTAACTTGACCCATAGCTTAATTGGTAAAGCGATCGAGCCCCGGCAAGGCGTATTGATGCAGGTTCAAGTCCTGCTGGGTTGATTATTTTTTCAATGTTTTCAATGTTTGTATTTGATTTAATAACAATCTATTGTCATAATTGTTTTGAATACTGTGACCATTTGATCGTAGCAACCGTCATATATATACGATTTAACACGTTTTAACACGAATCTTAGTCATCTTACTTTAAAATGTATATGCATTTGCACAATCGTATATCATGTTACTGAAAAAAAAAATATTTATTAGAAAACTATAATGTAATAGGTACGCTTACCAGGCTTACCTATTCGTAAAAAATTGTATCTATTGCACAGTTATACTAAATTTAGTAACCATTTCCGCGTCGCTGAGACTGAGAAACTGAGAAAATTTAGGAAGATTATTCAGGAAATCCATACTTTTACTGAATAAACAATTAAGTGATTAATATGACATCAATCATAATTGCCGAAAAAAATACAATTCAGTAACTATTATGGTGTTTATATACCAAATTAAACCTCGTTAAAGTTCTTTGCCTTAATATACAGGGTGGAAAGATAAATCGGGCCCTGGAGGAAAACTAACTTAAAACGTTGAGATAGCTCAATTCACTGAAAGAAAACATTCTTTAATTTCTTTAAAGGGACATAACTGAATTTACACATTTTTGGAAAAGAGTACAGTTTTCAAAAAAAGTATTTATTTTGTAATTTTTGCAATAAATAATTTTTATGACAATTGATGCCAATCGATCCGGTTTCCAACGAGGATAAAAACTTCTAAATACCAACCAAGTTTAGGGCACAAGAGAACACATAAATAATAATAATAATATTTTTCATACAATTAGTATGGAATAAAGTGAAAATTAAGAAAAAAACTGTGATTGCAGTTTTAGGAAAAATAAAAGAATGTTTCCTTTGAGCGAATTGAGCTATCTCAAGGTTTTAAGGTAGTTTCCCTCCAGGGCCCGACTTATCTTTCCACCCTGTATAAATAAAATAAGTATATAGCTTACATCAAAATATATATACGTCATGTTAAGAATATTAAAATGTGCTATGCCAACCCTAGCATTTTCATTAAAATTTCACCACTGAAAACGGGGTCTAGTCATATGGAACAAATAAAACTATTTTGTAAATTTTTGAAAATTGTGATTTTCTTTAAGTTGAAACAGATTTTTACAAAAAGATTTATTCAATCGGTCACTAATGTAACTGTGGTGACGAAAATTTGTTCCTGTTGTCCCTCATTAGGGACATAGGGCTCGCATAAAAGTTTTGCACTTGCCACGATCTTAAACGGCAACTTCTAGCCGAGACCGGCTTAGGCTACATCTATCTCAACTTATCGCCTCTTTGTATTGCGGGTTTGGGGGGGCGACCCGACATCCTACTGCCAGTAGATTGCCAGCGGAGACTATGTGGATAAGTGGTTATCCGGTCTTCGGAGTAAGTATTCGTTTCGATCCATACAGATACAAATAATTTATTGTACCTACGAAACATCACATGACAATGGCCAGTGTTTGGCGTACAATAATGTTGATTCTATTGCATGTTGTCATTGAATATCTAATAATGTTTATAGTTATATCAACCATAGGTAGATGCCAAAAAAAAAGATGCTGCCTGCTAGCCTCGCCTCGGATACCGGAGGACTTGGTCGCTTTTTCTAAAGCCATGACATCTACTCTTATTTCGACTTATAACAAAAGAAATAATTAAATATTTCACACAGAGAAATTAATACAGTTGTCACAGGTGAATTACACAACAGACATAAATCTTATTTAAGCGTCATTTATAAGTACAAGTTATGTTTAAATTTGGGTAAAATAAAAAGTTTAAGTCATCTGGCAAATGCGCTGTTTCGCATATGTCTTGATATACCCGTTATGAAGAAATCTATGATTATCGCTCTAGCGGAGAGGCGGGGGGTGACGACAAAAAGTCGCACGTACCAGATCTGTGGGCACGGCAGTTCCCCTGCCAAATCGAGCAAAACAAAGGCACGGCCGAACCATCCTTTTTCCGAAGCCATTCAGGCCATTTTCGACCCCCCTCTAATTCTGTTATCGATAAAGCTAGAAGCCTGAAATTTCTGTGACAAAGAGGCCATAACACAAGGAAGATCCCAATATCATTGAATTTCGCTATATACTTTAAGAACTATTGCAAGACAAAATTCCTTAATTTTGTCACTGACTCACTGATTACGATCATCGTATATCTAAAATACTTCTAGCAGTCCCACAAGCTCCAAATTTTGAACACTTCTAACTTCTAGGGTTAACTCTTAGACTATAAAGCCACTGAAAATTAAAACATACCGCAATATCCCGGGTTCTCTAGTTTTACAAACCGCAGAGTTAACATTGTAATCCCATATAAATATACGCAGAAACAAAGTTATTTTTTCTGTTTCTTTTTATTATAAAAATATTAACATCTAATATTCAAAAGATCACAATGACATGTTGTTAGTAAACTCCGGCACACCGGCTTGGTTTTACATTAGACCTCATTACTTTTTCAAGTAGGAGAACTACGTTGCGAGGCTGGCATTATTGTACATGTAATGTTTTTGATGGGATACAATTTATTGCTTTAGAAATTTACATGTACTCTCTTCTCTCTAGTGATTACTTGCCGAGTACTACCCAGCTAGGTAGATGTGTACCAGGCCAGTAATTTGTCCTAAGGGTGTGCCCTTAGGACAAATTACTGGCCTAGTGGCTTAGTGTCACAACACTAAAATGCTCAAACTTGGTTGATGCATATAGCATGCGACCGGTAGGGCGTTTCTCAAAAAGTCCTCGGCAATGCGCCGAGGGTCATGTTTCTGCGTTGAACAAACGTTAGCGGCATCTATATAACTTGATCAATGTACCATCTGTTGGTAGGCGGCGTGACTAGTGTCGAAGCGTAGTTGTATCGATGCATGCGGCTGCATTGTGTGCATTATGACACTACAAGCGTCATCTGTTGGCGAGTAGTGGTGATGGTGTTCTATTTAGTGAGGCAATGATACTCTGATGCTTCAATTAAATACTAAATTGTTTAATTAATAATACGCCATCAAAATATTTATAAAAATTATAATGATACGAGTTAAGTACAAATATTAAATTAGACAATTATATAATTGAAGTAACTTACTCCACTTTTTTCACTATGACGCAAGCATAGCTGAGTCGTAGCCGCGCATGCTAAACTGGACTCAATAGCTGAAGCACGACGACATATTACTGCGTGCTCATTCGCTTTAAAAAGCTGGACAAATTTTTCATTTTGAGATTTGACGTATTGTGTGTGAAATATTTTTTGGAAATTTCGGTTGTGGCTGTTGAATTGACTACCTTACGTGAATAAAAAAACGAAACCAGGCTGAGGAATTTTGCATAAAGTTTATGAAATATACTGTAATAACAATTTTATTTTTAGAATAGTTTTTTGGATATTCGTAAATATTATGCTAAAATAAGATTAACGTAACACCCACTGTTACAAACCTGACTGAGAAATTTTCCAAACAAAATGACGAGTGTTACCAATTACTTTTGAATAAAAGTGACAGTTTTATTTGAATTTTTTTTTTGAAATTTTGACAGTATCTTGCAGTAATCAAAATAATTTGTTTAGTGAAAAAAATATACCCTGAGAAAAATTCCAGTACAAGGTATTAAGCGTTTTGTACATTTTTGTAAAAATACCAAAACTGACATACTTTTTTTTTTGGAAAAATAGTGTTTTATGTTTGTTATGACCTATACTACATCCTAGCGAAAGGATAATCGACTGAGGAATTAATGTGAGGTCCCCATACAACGACCCGGTAGATTTCCCACACTATTATGCGCTAGCCGTATTGCGTAGTTAAAGTATTGAAGTTGTATTCGAGTTAGATCTTGCCCGTGTTTTAAAGTTAGAATACGGTCCCGTATTAAACGTACCTAAATGTTCCACCATCTTTT
The DNA here is from genome assembly GCA_947086415.1 of Pammene aurita. Lineage (NCBI taxonomy): Eukaryota > Metazoa > Arthropoda > Insecta > Lepidoptera > Tortricidae > Pammene > Pammene aurita. The sequence continues at coordinate 24,863,954 of OX352302.1, read as the reverse complement.
CGGGTCCTATGTGTATGACTGTAATTTATATAAACGTATTGTGCGGAGTCTACGAGACCTAGTCTAACTGATTCCATCAAGGAGTCTTTAAGTTTGTACAGGGAATCTGCATTATTACTCTGTTGAGAAGTTCTGTTCTGTTGTTATCAAGTTATCAACTTATCACGTACGTGTCTGTTTCAAACCCTATGATATATTAGTAGGTATGCTGTGCAGTGGGGTATGAGAAATATTGAAAATGAGAATCTAATGGAAATGCCAGAGTGATTTATTACACTCCAATTTGTTTGAAAAAAATAAGTCCCGCCGGGTAACTTGCCGGTCGCAATACTTCTCAGTCAGAGGTGTGGGGTTAGAATCGGTGGTAGTTCTTTTCTCTCTCTGACGTTCATAAGTGCATTGTAACGTGCCTAATTGAATAACAAATATATATTTTATCTTTATCTTTTAATCTTCCTAGTTTTCTAATTTCTTGCTAAGAAAAAAAGGCGTAACAGAAATAAATGTGAAGTACCTACGGTGAAAATTCCAAAGAGTTTATATTGACAAAACTTTCCGCCGTTTTGTTAATATTTTGACGGGGTAGGAATGGAAGATAGAGGCGCATTCGGTATACAGCTAGTGCCTTATTCTAATTTTAAAATACATTAAAAACACAATCTACTTCAAACAGAACTCAAACACACAACAAATAATCAACCAATATTGAAGTTGTATACGGTAGTACTTTTAGTATTCTGTGGTTGTATGAGTTTCATCGCAATAATTTTCAAGCTAATTCTGACAATTCTGATTCAGACGTTTAGGCGATAGATGTATTGAGTAGTTAATGCATTGGAGTTGTATTGAAGTTGAATCGTGTCATAACGTGTTTTAAAATTTATTTTATTTTATCACATGTCACTGAATATGGATAGGAATTTCTTCCCTGGGGTAGTAGTAGTGGGAAAGCAGATGATAAAGAAAATCCAGTGAGTGCTGCGAGGTCCATATGGGACAGTGCAGCTGCCAAGTTTGTTACTCTTTTAGCACCACCCAGGGATCACGTGTAGGGTTATCTAAGGTGTTTCCTACGGACGCAGAGTAACATTGATCGCCAAAATTTTAAAATAAGAATACGGCTTCTACACTTTACATAGAATAGAAAAGAATAGAATAGAATATAGTTTATTCGTAGACGCACACACAGATATAATACAAATAAGTAGAAAAAAAGAGAAATTGCCACGAAATGGCTTCATCTCAGCATGGTGCTAGCGATTGCTAGCGCTGATCTTCCGATGAGACCATCAGGTGAGAAATTCACGACAGGTAACACAAAGAAAGAGTAATACGATACAATAAAACGAGGAATTAATCAACATACAGTGAACAGATTATCAAAACAAAACGATGATGATGTTTGTTCCTCCTGAATCGTCAGCCATTAAGTATAGTTGTGCCGTTCTCGAATTTTGTCCGTTTTTCACGGAGAACATTCTCGCGAGAATATTCCGCATACAAATCGGAGAACGTGCTCGAGAAATACTCTCATCAAATTAAGCACGGCAAAGCGCTACGAAGCGTATTCGCTACATCACGAGAAAACAGTCGTGCGCTACGGCATAGGCTAGCTACGAGAACATTAGCTCGCGCCATTTCGGTTATCCGACATGATAGCGTGTGATGTGATAAATAAAAAAATATTATGGGACAATCTTACACAAATCGATCTAGTCCCACAGCTCAATAAGGCTTGTGTTGTGGGTACTAGTCGACGATATTTATAATAGATAGATATAGATAAATACTTAAATACATAGAAAACATCCATAACTCAGGTACAAATATATGTGATAAACACACAAATAAATGCCCTTACCAAGATTCGAACCCTGGACCTCCTGCTTCGTAGGCAGGGTAACTACTGACTGGGCTAGGAGGCCGTGATAAAATAAACAAACGTTCATATTTGACACCGCGCTATAACAAAACTGAATCAAGAGCATTTTGAATTCTGAATAATTCATACTTTTAAAATAATTTTAATCGGAACGGACTTCACTTAGCCTCCACCTTTCCAAGAGCAAATGCCCGAGCTACTGTAAAAAATATTTAAATCACTATAGGTGTGCCTATAATATTTGAAGAGCTCCCTCGATTTCTCTAGGATCCCATCATCAAATCCTGACCTAGTTACAATGGGACTAACTGTGAAGTATCCGCTATCAAAAAAAAAAAAAGATTTTTCCAAATCGGTCCAGTCGTCTTCGAATAATCCGTGAACATATATAAAAAAAAAGCAAAAACAAAGATTCCGACGAATTGAGATTACCTTCGAAATCTTGAAGTCGGTTGAAAAGTAGCTTATCAGGTAGCGTAGTCACTTTGCAAAGCCACTCTAAAATTTAAGCTTACATTTTTTTTACCTTTTCAACCACAATTTACAGCTATTTTTAAAGCATCAATCATGCCCAATTGCTCGCCACTGTATTAAAGCGTAAGCACATTGCTCGATGCGACGCATAGGTCTTTTTAAACTCGCCAGTGTACTAAAACGGGCATACCACGCATTCTTCATACCTAACAGACCAGACTAAGAGCTAGCCCCGCAAAATGGCATAACATTTCATTTGTTATATTGTCTAACTCCTTTTACCCCAATAGTTAAATTGCTTAGTTGGCAAACTGAAAAGTGCAGTAACAGTAGAAGTAATAACTGCAATAAGCTATATTTATCTCTTTTTTAGTGGTGAGAGTACTAGCGTAAGTTAAAGATAGTATGATTCTATCTGTCTATGCTTGAAGTAAGACAGACCCTAGCCAAACTATATTATCTTTATTTATAAATATTAGTTATTACCGCTGCTAACTTCAGTCACAGAATAACTAATAGTACTCTTCAGTGGCGTAATAAGTAAGAGGCCTATGCTCAACAGTGGGTGTATACGTGCTGAATAATTAGATAGATTATCTTTATTACTATATCCAGGCATCTGGCAACTATTCATCGGTGGAGGCCACCACCATAACAGGCTAGCAAAACTTAGTAGTCAATTGAAGAGGTGCGATTTATAGAGTTCCAAGTTTATTAAGTTTTTTTTTAATATCTTACTAAAAAGATATAGAAATTACTGGTTATGATTTTAACCGTCTATATGTGTACCTAGTTGGTTACTAAGTTATGTTACCAGATTTCTGACTGATAAAATATATGTAGGAAGTGGTTTCTAAAATAAACTCCAATTTGTGAATTTAGACTGTATATATTGAAAAAATTAAATAATAAAGGTACAACACGTCTTTCACTTTATCGCTCCGAACAGATTCTCCCATGGCCGACCGCCTGCATCCTTTACTTCAAAATGTTAAGTCATTCATGCTATCTCTTTCATACTCATAGACATGGTCTTCATACTATTTCATTCACTCACAATACGTCATTCACACGTTCCATTCTACTCAATCCTACAGTCGGCCGTTCCTGAAATTCAGGCTGGTCTCTCAGCCTGGCATAATTTACGTAACAACAAAACAACATTATAATTAACGGTTTACACATTGTGTTTCGAAAGTCTAGGCTACGTTAAACATCTCGGAGTAGCATTTCTTACATTTAAACATCTTATGGATCAGCTGATGGCTGATTTCTTTTTAACGATAGAACATGTTAGTATGTAGGCGAGCATTGTTAACATTCATACACAGATCAACACTATGTTAAGTAACAATTATGAAAATAAACTATCTTAAACATAAAACAATGCATGGGTACACAACCTGACTTAGGTGGAGTGTAATTCCCATGTAAAACAACAAATAAAACAATCAGATCAGAGAGTGAGATATTACATGCCTTTCACTCCCTGGGCAAGCCTGGCCATCTCTTCATATGGTCGCAGGAGATACTAGTATTTCTTGAACCATCAGTGGAGTCGTCAACCTTCTGTACTTGGTACCGGTCTCGTCCTGTGACTTTTGTGACCCGGTATGGACCTAGGTACTTAGGCTTCAGTTTCATTCCAGTACCAGACTTGGTCCGTTTTATTGCGACTAGGTCGCCTTCCTTATATTTCGTATTTTCCTTCCGTTTCCTGTTAAAAGTATGCCCATTTTCCTCTTGTACCCTTAGTATTTGTTCCTTAGCTCTCCTCCTTTTCCCTCCTCTTGTCAGCATGAAGCTGTCTCTGTTTTCCTGTTCGAGCAGCTCATAGATTTCCACATCCTCTTCTTGTTCTGTTGGCGCCAATCGTCGGGGTTGCTGTGCAATAGGGATGTCATCTCTTAGCACCAGCTTTAACTTGACAGGCGCTTCGTTCTCTTACGCGGCACGTATGACTCCACCAGGTCGTTCCCTCTTTGTTCAATACCTGGACTAACTCCTGAACTTGTAACAGGAGAATCACACACCCTGATCTCACACACCCACTTATCCAGCGGTATTAACCATACATTGTTTAGTTTCATGACAAAAGTGACACGTAACAAGAAGTCTTCGCCTAGAATCATACTGTAGGGCATAGCATCGTTAGGCACTATACGAAACTCTACGTCGTTATACCAATGCTCGTCTATTTCAATATTTAACTTAATCTATCCACAACAACCTACGTCTTTAGAACCGAGTCCCGTCAACGATTCCTCACATTTGTCGAACTCCGACGCATTTAATTCGTTGTAGCACGCCATTGTCATTAAACTCACTGCACAACCTGAGTCCATCAATGCAATAACGTTTTGTCCAAGCACGTTAACTTCTTTTACCGGCTTATGTTTGCGTGTTATCAACCGCTGGTTGACTCCGTTGATGACAGCTGTCAGACAGTGATGTACCCTCTGGGTCGATCCGCCAATCACGTCGTCTTCGGTAGTGATGGGACTGTCACTTGTCGAACCGTAAAAAACTCGCCTGGTTGCGACACTAGCGCCACTCGTTCCGTTCGACCATTTCTTCCCAGTGCTGCCACCTTCACCGCCCGCCGCTGCCTTCACGCCATCTTTGCTGTGTGAAGTTGCCTCCGACGATCCCGATGACACCGCTGTTTTGCAATTTGCTGCAATATGGCCAAAATCAATACACCTGAAACATTTCAGCCCTTTTTCTTTATGCGGGCACTCCGACGATGGATGATTCTTCTCCCCGCAGCTGTAGCACCGCATATATCGACCGTACACCTGCTCGTTCTCGTCGGTTTGGTTGCTCGACCGGCCTGAATCACGACTTGAACTCGAACTCGTACTTGCCATATTCACTTTCAATTGCTCGTAGATCTTCAGCTTGTCCTTCAGATCACTGTATGTAGTAACTCCGTAAAGCATTATCTTGTTTACTTCTTGATCCTTTATGCCTTCAACTATATATTTTATAGCCACATAGTCAGGCATTTTACCTCTTTTACCCATTTCCTTCATGGTATACAGGTATTCCAAGCATGACTCACTCTGTTTCTTATACCGGGAACTCATCAGCTCATGAATAGCCTTCGCATGAATAGTATCGGGGAATTCTTTTAGTATCGCACCTTTAAAGTCGTCCCATGTTTTAAAGGTACGCTCCGCCCGGAACCACACTAGCGCCGTGCCTGCCAACGCCCGCCTCGCCATCAGCAGATACAAATTTGTTGTAATTGCCAAAGCACACATCAGTCATCAGCAGCTGCTGCAACGGTGTCCACCCACAGAGCTCGCTGTTGTCTTCCACGTCTTGCACCCAACTGGTCGCTGGATACGTCTTATCCAACCCGGTGAATTTTGGAATCAGCCCATCCGATAGATGCAACATACCCATGCCGTTGCCGTTCGTTCCAGACTTCTCGTCGTCATAGTCCGGTTGCCTGCTGGTACGCCTGGAGCCTGGTGACATCTTCACGCTTCCCAAGCGCTGTAGTCCGACGTCTTAATCGTCTTTCGATTTTCGCACCACGCGGCGGTTACAACGGTTAACTAACGGTACTCCTTTGTTCGTTAGCCGTTGCCGGAGAATCCAAATTTCTTCTCGTCTTCAGTATTAATCCACTATATCCCACTTCTGATACCACTGTAGGAAGTGGTTTCTAAAATAAACTCCAATTTGTGAATTTAGACTGTATATAAAAATTAAATAATAAAGGTACAACACGTCTTTCACTTTATCGCTCCGAACAGATTCTCCCATGGCCGACCGCCTGCATCCTTTACTTCAAAATGTTAAGTCATTCATGCTATCTCTTTCATACTCATAGACATGGTCTTCATACTATTTCATTCACTCACAATACGTCATTCACACGTTCCATTCTACTCAATCCTACATATAAAATAAAGATTGAAAATCAAAAATTAAAGTAATTATTTAATAGCCTAATTTCTAATGAACATAATATGGTATAATAATACACAAATCAGATGAGAAATTTTATTGAAAACTAGCTGTGCCCGCGGCTCCGCCCGCGTGGAATTCGGTCTGTGTCAGTAAGCGGCTAATTCACCCCTAATTTCTCTCCCGCTACCCTGGAGGCGGAACTTGAAGTAAAGTTGACAGATGGATACGCTAGAGGACAGTAGTCCTAGTAATATATTTTACTATTACCACTAAATGAAACTACACTCAAAATAGAATACTTTTTTATCCTATTAATTTCTATTGGCATGATTTAAACGACATAGTAGGTGTATATCGGACGATACCACTTTTGTATTTATACGTTCATGTCCACGGCAAATATCATCCAAATCGATCCTCCCATCAAATCAGTCGAAGCATGAAAGGTGAATTAGTAATCCTTAAGGGGTGATTTCCGGGATAACAATGCAAACAAAACCGGCCAAGAGCATGTCGGGCGATGCTCAGTGTAGAGTTTCGTAGATGCCGCCCTGTTACGAAACATCCGTTCAAACGGTCGTTTATTAATGGATATTTGGCGGCGCTTACGTCAGTGTACTATCTTTCTTTATTTACTTTCACTATGCGATTCTGAGTGATAATTCAAAAACGGCTGAACCGATTTTATTCAATATAGTTTTTATTGAAAGTTCTTATCAGGCCTCACCAAATTTCAGCTTTCTAGTGCGAACAGTAACTGAGCTAGACCGTGGACAGACGGACGGACATGGCGAAACTATAAGGGTTCCTAGTTGACTACGGAACCCTAAAAAGAGATAAATAGTAGTTTATGTAACTGTTACGTAATAAGGCCTAATTATGTACAGAAGCATACACTGCTTTACCTTCACACATATTAAAAATCCACTGAAACCATGCGTGCCGGCGGCGGTCGGGGGGGGGGGGAGTATACAAATTATATAAATACCAAATTTCATCTTAATACGTACAGCGGTTATTGGTTGTTTCTTCCCCATGTAAACTTTCACCCCTTTTGCATCCGCTTAAAGGATAATTTCCGAGATAAAACTATTTTATTTCCTTTTTAATTAATTATCTCCATACCAAATTTTATCTAAATCGATTCTGCGGTTAATAATTCCCTATACAAATTTCCAACTCTCATTTCACCCCTTTAGGGTTGATTTTTGGAGTGAAAACTATCATTTGTCCTTTCTTGAGACCCATACTATACCAAATTTCATCTTTATCAGTTCAGCGGTTAAAAAATCGTCATACCAACTTCCAACCCCCTTTTCGGGCTGAAAGGGTTTATTTTCGGGATGAAAACTATTCTGTCGTTTCTCGGGACTCAAATTATCTGCATACTAATTTCTATTAAAAATCTCCATACAAACTTTCAACCCCCTTTTCACCCCCTCCAGGGGTTGATTTTCGGGATGGAAACTATTCTTTGTCCTTTCCCGGGACTCAAACTATCTCTACACAAAATTTCATCAAAATCCATTCAACCGTTTTCACGTGATAGATGTATAGATAGATAGTTTTTATTGAAAGTACCTTTCAGGCTTCACTTCCATTATTTTTTTCAAATTTTTTGGACGTACGGTTCTAAAGTAAGATGGGGGGGGGGGCTTTTTTCAAGATGAAATTATCCTTTGTCCTTTTTCGAGACCCATACTATCTCTATACCAATTTTCATCTAAATCTGTTCAGCGGTAAAAAAATCCTCATACCAACTTCCAACCCCCTTGTCACCCCTACAAGGGTTTGAAAACTATCCTATGACGTTTCTTTAGACTCAAATTATCTCCATACTCATTTCTATCTAAATCGGTTCAGCGGTTAAAAATTCTCCATACAAACTTTCAACCCCATTTTCACCCCCACCAGGGTTGATTTTTGGGATTAAAACTATATATTATCCTTTCCCGGGACTCAAACTATCACTATACAAAATTTTATCGAAATCCGTCCAGCCGTTTTCACGTGATGCGCGGTCAAATAAACAGACAAACAGATAAACAGATAAACAGATAAACAGACAAACAGATAAACAGACAAAAATTCTAAAAATTGTTGGAACGTGTTCTGTTATCGATTCTAAGTATCCCCAGCCAACTTATTTTCGATTATCTTCCATGTACAGACTTTCGACCCTCTTCAGCTTTATTATATGTATAGATGTATAGATCCTTGTAAAGCACAAGATTGCCTGAAGACGCAAACACGCGGTAAATTTAAGAAAATTACACTTTACAAAAGTGCATCAAATAAATATTGCACCTTTGTTTAGAAGGTTCCATTGCTTGTTTGTAAGAAACCTGTTTATTAGAGGTAAATGCGTGACCACCATTGAATTTTCTAGCGATTTTATCCCACGGATATTCCCATTTGAAATATTGCCTATTTTTAAGTTTTTCACAAAAGACATAGATTTAGACTGCTATTGAACAAGCAGACTTGCAACGTATAGTCTAGTATTTTATCGGATAGCCCCACGTGAACTATACATACACCAAATTGAAGCTAAAGAATATAGCTACCGAATTGTGTGAGACTGATGCGTCTTAAAGGTGATTAAAAGTAAATAGGATTTAAAATCAACCTGATCAAGGAGCGTAATTTTGACGTATATTTTTCACGCCTTTTTCCGAGTGTTATAAAGAATTCTGAAAAACTGCGACAATAATTTTCAATTAAATATATTGTAATCTATTGACTATTAAATAAGCTTTTAAATTATGTACGTGAATAATTAAAATGTTGCTACCTATTCCTATTTATTTAGTGAAAACTCTAGTAACAGAACTTAGTAACCGACTAGGTATGTACAAATTAGATACTTTTGAAGTTTTTGCGTAGTGCTTTGTGTGTAGGTGTGTTATAAAGGTGATGCCATTTCATGGTTATATCAAAGCTTCACTTTATTTTTTTATGAACGTTAATCATACATTTTTATGTCACAAATTATGTAATCTAAAGTTTTTTTTCGATTGATGTTAAAACTCTTCGCTGATCAGCCCGTTTGACTTCCACCGATTAACAGCTGTCAGACAGCCGGAGCTAGTATAAGGATAAGGATCATATTAAAAAGTAACTAAAAAAGATTTATGGCTCTACATTTTTCGAGGCTAGCTCTCCGGCTATACCCTCGAGCTTGCGTGTAAATCCACCCGGTATTTAAGCCGACTCACGCTTAGAAAATCAGCTCTATTCATATTGAAATAATGCTCAATTTACAGTGGATAGTCAAAGCTTTTGCCGGACTGCGGTAGTCCAAGCTAATTATAAAATTAAAAAGTTTGTAGAGTATGATGCATAATTAAATAGACAGAGAGCTGACCACGTCAGATATGACACAATAATGAGAGCAACGAAACCCCTCTAGTTAGTTTGCGGATTCCAGGCGTCTATAGGCTACACTAACTGCTTACCATCAGGCGGGCCGTATGCTTATTTGCCATCGTCGTGGTATAAAAAAAAAACATGCTTATTTCTGGATCCGGACATCTGGCAGCTGTCAAGTGGTAGAGGTCAAAGAATGCAAACCAATTCAAGAATACAAATCTTAGAGTTCTGGGTTTGATGCAATATCATGAAAAATTATATAAATACATAACTAGATTATATAATTGCCAAAAGTTTATGTTCTTTTTTTTTCTGTCTTCCTCGATAGGGGTGAGTGGAGTCTATGTGTAAGTATCTAATTTCTCTATCATATCAGTTCTCGCTTTTATTCCTCTCGTACTTTCATGCTTCATACAGTTCTTTCTAGCATTCATCGTCTTTCTGACTTTTATAGGTGGAACTCCCATCTATCTACCTATTCACTTTTTATTTTTATTTATTTATTTTATTTTTATTTATTATACAAAAAAAAAGTTTATGTTCGGGGAAAGTAGTGCTAAACGCCGTATGATGTAATTCGTAGTTTTTCGCCTATAGTGTTTTTGTGTCCGCAATAATACACAATGTTTTAAGTTCTAATGTTAAAATATAGGCACTCTATAACTGAGACAACTTCGGCGGAATTTTACCTATTTTGGTATAACTATTTTCCAAATTCAAAATTTGGCTCCTTACAAGCCCAGCAAGTTACCCATTAAAAGCTGCCAGATGCCCGGATCTAGCAATAACGATAGTATAGCAATCTAACTAGACGGGTTTTGTTGTTCTCATTATTGTGTCATATCTGACGTGGCCAACTCTTAGTCCAAAAAGCATGTACGGTGAATAAAAGATGTCAAGGTTGCTTCGTGATATGCGAATTTTCGACCTTATTATGTGGAGAATAAAAGCACGTTGGGACCGTTGGGTAAGTTGAGGGAGTCGGTATGCGTAATTGTTGACATGGTTAAGGGGGCGCCCATTAATTTCGTTTCAGATTGTGGGCCATTTTTCAAGCCTCTCTCCCCCCTGGTGTGTTATTCCTCCACCCCATTCGCAGTCCCCTCAAACATAAAGTGAGACTTTTCAAAATAAATATGCATAAATAATGCTTCAGTGAAAATACGTTCATAAGATAGCTTAATATACACGGTGCCCGTGAGCATTGCGAGATACTTTAACAGTGTATTCATTATCATATTTAGAGAACAAAATGTCCTTTAAACTTTTTCGAAATTCGCCATAGTTTCAGAGTAAATACTACTTACAAAAAATTGCATTTTGAATTGTTTCTCAGTGTAAAATGATTTTTTGATGGCGATCTCACCAGTATGGGGTATAGTCTAGACATCTCTTATTGACTGATATCAAAGACCTAAGAAACACTTTGCATGGACTAGTTTTTACGAGAAAAAATGTAGCAATTTACTTTTTCCGTTACCTTTTTCTAATGACATTTACTTTTTATGTAGAACAGCATTCAAAAAAAGTGAAAAAAAAAGTAAAAAAAAAAATTTTTTTTGGCGTTTTACAACAAAAGTCATATAATGTTTTTTCATTCTTTTGACCTCAGAAATGCGTGGTTAAAATCTCTCGCAATGCTCACGGGCACCGTGTATAGGGCCGTATTCTAACTATAAAACACGTATAAACACGATCCAACTTCAATACAACTCCAATCCATTAACAACGAAATACAGCTACGGCATAAACATCTGAATAAGAAATATCAGAATTTGCTTGAGAAATATTCCAACGCAACTCCAATACAACTTCAATATTGGTTGATTATTTGTTGTGTGTTGGTATGTTTGAGATAGGTTGTGTTGTTAATGTATTTTAAAATTAGAATCCGGCACATGGTAGGGTTTTTAGCGACCGTTACAATGGCGGTCTAGTTGATTTTGTGACAAAAACTAATAACTAGGGATCAATAAAGGCTTAGGTCAGGGGTCTCCAAGCTTGTTTACCCGGGGACCACGGCCGACGGGCCTCCGCTGCCTCTTCGTTAGCCGGATTGTATAGAAATTAGCTCTTTTCTCCAGCCCGATTACTCGTAATTTTGAGACCCTTGGCTTAGATGATTGAGAAAAAATATTAAAATTTTTCCTAAACTCAAATTCTCTTTTGCTTACAGTTTCTTATCGAAAAATGAAATTACTTCATATTTACGGAAGCTCCCTCTGAACACCTTACGTAGTTAATGGATGTCCCCTTTATATGACGGCTTTGTGGCATGTAAGCGTCAAGTGGGTGTTGTGGAAATTGCAAGCGTGGCAGTTAAATAGCTTTTTTACAACTCTTAGTAACTGGGCATTCGCTTACTTGTCATTGTAAATGCCTGCATTGTAGTAAAACGTCTATTATAAAACGAGAAATTGTTTCTCGCAAATTACGCCAATGATTTCGAAGGAAGATTTCCGTAGTTGTTACCTGTGACAGTCAATATTAAAAGGTAGGTATTTACTTCACTTGTCAGTCAGTTAAAAAAATGTCAAAACTAGTCAAAACTATTCAAACTTTCAGAGCCAGGGACACATTTAGAGCTTTCACGTCTTGACTTGGAATTATTATTTCATCTTAATTTCCACAAGCTTTTAGTCTCAGACGGCTAATGCCTAAATAATTTTAGGCTTTGCGCATATATTATAAAACTTTCTAATGTCAAATGATTTCAACTTGGTTAAGTAAAAGCTTTTTTTTAAATTTTCTATTTTGTGACAAGCTTTTATAAACGGACTGGGCCGCGATTCGAAAAATTAACACACACACTGGACAGACACAGCTCCAACCCAACTCAACCCAACTCAAATCAACGCTATAACGACATTGACATTTGCTATTCGTCACACATTGGTCACACATCTTGGAAGAACTAAGAATAAAAAAGGCCCCTTTAAAGAAACTTGTTGGTGGCAAGAGGATGTCGAAAAAGCAGTGCAAGCAAAGAAGAAAACCTTTAAATTATGGCAAACTACGAACAAAGACTCGGATCGTGAAGCATACAAAACAGCAAAATTTGAAGCAAAACGTCAGGTGGCTATTTCAAGGGCAAAGTCAAATTCAAAATTTTATGATAATCTTGATTCGGCTAAATCGGAAACGGATATATACAAAATCGCAAAAATCAGAAACATTCACAGTAAAGACATCAATTATGCGAAATACATTAAGGATATTAGCGGTAAATTGCTAACTGAAGACGATAAAATCCTAGACAGATGGGTAGAATATTACAAAGATCTTCTAAACAAATCCAACCCCAGAAATCTTGAAAACACTTCAACGCTTCCTGTTTACGGTCCAGCGCCTGAGGTCACAACAGAATAAATAGTCATTGCGGTTAAACGAATGAAAAATAATAAAGCTCCCGGACCAGACGAAATACCAGTCGAAGTCTGGAAACTCTTGGATGCCGCAGGAACATCATGGCTATACATCTTGTACAACAAACTGATTAGTGGCCAAACAATACCTAATGCATGGCGTAAGAGTCACCTCATTCCATTTTATAAAGGAAAGGGCGATGTAAGGAAAGGGGAATGCGGCAATTATAGGGCTATAAAACTCATGGACCACTCACTCAAGATATGGGAGCGCATAATAAATAATAGAATCAACAGCATGATTGAATTGACACCCAACCAGTGCGGCTTCGTCACAGGAAAATGTACCACTGATACAGGCGATACAGGCGATTAGAATTGTTTTGGAGAAAGCCAAAACTTGTAAAACCAACTTGCATATGGTCTTTATAGACCTTGGAAAAGCGTTTGACCATGTCCCTCGTGATCTTATATGGAAGGCTCTCCGTTCGCACTATGTACCGGAGCACTATATCTCCCTTATAAAGGATATGTATGAAAACGTCTCGACCCAAATCACCTGTCCGGCGGGTATCACGGAATGCTTCGAGTTAAAGGTTGGAGTACATCAAGGTTCAACACTCAGCCCACTTCTTTTTAATGTAGCAATTGATTACTTAACCAAGAACATACAACGACCGGTGCCTTGGAGCATGTTGTATGCGGATGACGTTGTTCTTATAGCGGAAACTGCCGAAGAGCTCCAAGACGATCTTAACGGTTGGGTGCAAGCTCTTGAAGGAAACGGTCTAAAAATCCGCCGGAAAAAGACAACTAATGTCCTGCGTATTCGATGACATTACTGATCCGAAAGAAACAAGCATATACATAGATCAAACACCTTTACTGTCGGTAGACAAATTTAAATACCTTGGTTCAGTGATCAACTGTGACGGACAAATAGATGCAGATGTGATTCACAGAAGTACTACTGGTTGGCTTAAGTGGAAGGAGCTGACTGGCGTGATGTGCGATAAGAAAATGCCCCTCAAAGTAATGGGAAAAATATACAAAACAGCAATAAGACCCGCTATGCTGTATGGTTCAGAATGCTGGGGCACAAACAAGAGCCACGTAAATAAACTACAGGATGGCATCGATTATATTGAAAGGAAAGATATTGCAGAACTATCTATCGAGTATATAGTTGAATGCTGTGCGGTTGAAATCACGCAATATAACATGTTTATAATTAATATATATAGATCAGACAGGAATATAGATACTTTTTTCGCAGTATTAAGTAATATTTTACTAAAACTTAAATTCAAACAACAAAAAATGCGAATAATTATTGGAGGAGATTTTAACATAAATATTATTATAAATTCAACCTCGTCAGAAAAGCTTTTAAACGATATGTTAGAATCAAACTTAAGACAAATTGTCAAACAAGCGACCAGAGTAAACGGTAAGTCCTCCTCTTGCATAGACCTCGTATTCACGAATAAAACAGACCATTCAGTGAAAGTTGAAAAAAATGGTATATCTGACCATAAAAGCGTAATATTTACTTGTCAAACACAGAACTTACAGGAAGTAAATAAACAACGGTATACTTATAAACGTATTTTTAGTACGAAAAATATGCAGAACTTTAAAGGCGAACTAAGTAACATCGTTTGGGACAGCGAGATATTACCAAGTAATGACGTGAACCAAAATTACAGCAACTTTCATAATAAAATACAAGAATTGCTCAATAAAAATATCCCATTAAAACGAATAAGAATTAAATGTAAAAACAATAAAACACCATGGTTGACTGTCGGGCTAAAAATAGCATGTAAAAATAAAAGATTTCTTAGGATTGCTAGAAATCACACAAAAAACAAAGAATTCATATCCTACTACAGGACATATGAGAAAATTTTAAAAAAATGTGTGCAAACGTCAAAAAAGCTAAATTTTATAAAACAAATGAAACAATCAAACAATAAAATTAAATCCATGTGGAATATCGTAAAAAACACTACATCTAAAAACAAAATACCTAAACACAAAAATATAAACATAAAAATTGGTGACTTTGTTGTAGAAACGCCCAACCAAATAGCAAAGACTCTCAACGAATACTTCGCATCGGTAGGTGAGTCATCACTGGCATCAGGTAGCCGCGCCGGCGCGAGCGCACCTGCACAAGCGACCGGCCGCCCCGTCATTACACCCACAATAAACTCGATAATGATTACCGAAGTAACCGAGCGCGAAATTACTACACAAATGCGACAAATGAAAAATCAAACTAGTTCTGGCATAGACGACGTTCCGTCGGTACTGATTAAATTATGCGTTACTGAATTGGCCACCCCGCTTAAGTTATTAATAAACCAATCTTTTAACGAAGGGACATTTCCGGAACTGTTGAAGGTTGCAAAAATTAAACCTATCTTAAAACCGGGTGGCAAAGAAAACGATCCAAGCCAATATAGACCTATTGCACTTCTACCGACCTTCTCCAAATTATTTGAAAAAGCTATGACCAAACGAATTAACAATTTTTTTGAAAAATATCAGATCTTTGACAGAAATCAATTCGGCTTCAGGAAACGACATTCGACGACTCTTGCGATCTACAATTACGTCCAGGAAATACTTAGTTACCTAAACTCAAAAAAATATGCTGTAGGCCTACTCCTAGACATGTCCAAAGCCTATGATCGTGTCTCCCATAACATTCTACTTCACAAACTATACGGCATGGGAATCCGCGGTAGCGCCCATAAATGGTTAAAGTCATATTTACAAAACCGCAAACAATGCGTACAAATTGATTGGTTTTATAAAAACACGGGTATAGTGAAGGCGATAACCTCACCAATGCGGACCACTACCTGCTCAATTCCTCAAGGAAGCGTGATCGGATGTGTCCTATTTCTGGCATACATCAACGATTTGCCAAAAAATATGGAATGCAAATGTGTGATGTTCGCGGATGATGTCTCCTTGCTGCTAAATTGTGCGGATAGTACAGAGTGTAACGAGCACCTCCCGCAAATTACAGAAACCATAACTCAGATCACAATCTTGAAATAAATTTAAAAAAAACTAAAATAATTCAATTTAGGCCTATTCAAAAAAAATCACTGGAAATGTCATTACAAATAAAAAACGAAGATATAGAGGAAGTAAACGAATTTAAACTATTAGGAATTAAAATAGATACAAGTTTAAACTGGAAATCACATATTCAAAATATAAAATCAAAGTTATCGAGCTTTATATACGCGTTAAGTGTGCTCAAGGTCAACACTAACCTGGAAACCGCCCTGTCAGCTTACTTTGCGTTTGCGCACGCAAGGCTACAGTACGGTGTGATTCTGTGGGGGGCCAGCACTGATGCCCATCAACTATTTCTGATGCAGAAGAAATGTATTCGCATACTTACCAACACGCAGATCCCAGATAGTTGCCGGCCGCACTTCGTTGCATTAAATATTCTCACGTTGCCCTCTATAAATATACATTATGGAAGCGGCACTCTTTGTTAGGAACAATTCGCATCTATTCACTATAAAAGTTGTTAACTCGAAAAGAAGACAAAATGATAAAATTGAAATACAACTACCACCAACTAAATTAGTAATGTTTAAAAAAGGCCCTTACTACCGATGCATACTTGTAGCAAACAAACTACCCGAAAAAATAATTAATGAAATCGAGGACAACGTGTTCAAAAGGGAACTAAAAAATTTGCTCCTCAAAAAATGTTATTATTCCATAGACGAGTACCTGAATGATGACTCTTTGCCCAAATAAAATGATGTATCATGATAATTTAGATTAAATATGCGTATAATACTTATAATTAATAATTGTTGATCTGAAATAAATATATAAAAAGTAAACTCTGTTAATATTTTCTAAAAATAATTTAATTTGTTCCAATACTAATATAACACGTATAAAATAAAAAAATATTAGTTTTTAATTTTATGCCTCGAACATAAGAATCAAAATGCGTTATTTTAATTTATGTAATCTTAATAAATCTCGAAAATATATACCTAATATGAAAATTTTTTTTTTTTTTTTTTGTCAGATAGTTAACTTTAGAAATCATTTATTTCATTATCCTCAAAAAATTCGTCTACTGTATAATAACTTTTTTCAATAAGCATTTTCTTTAATATATTTTTGAATGTTTTTCATTTATGTAATATGTGCCTGCATCTTCTAGTTATAGTTTAGTTCTAAGAAATACTTGCTGTGCCCTAACAGGGTTCATGTGTGATCCTATTTTAATATAATACCTGTTGTACCACATGATTATTATGCAATAAATTATGAATTATGAATTAAACTCCATACCACGGAGATGCGCATGTTGCGCTGGTCAGCTGGTGTAACACTGCTCGATAAGATTCGTAACGACTATGTATATCAGAGGCAGCTACAAAATAGCACCCATCGCAGATAAACTGGTGGAACGACGCTTGAGATGGTTCGGTCATATTCAAAGACGCCCAGACGACCATGTAGTCAAGGTAGCTTTGGATTTACCCACGACGACGCGCAGACGCGGAAAACCCCCCCACCACCTGGTGGACATCGGTTCAAAGAGACCTAAAATCTTTAAATTTAGACGCAGATATAGCACTAAATCGTGCAGAATGGAAAAGAAGGACAGGGAAGGCCGACCCCAAGTAAATGGGACAAGGTCCAGGAAGAAGAAGAAGAAGACACATTGGTCACACATTGGTCACACATTGGTCTCACATTGGTACAATGTGTGACCAATGTGAGACCAATATTGAATGAAAATCTGTTCGAATAGCAAATGTCAATGTCGTTATAGCGTTGAGTTGAGTTGGGTTGAGTTGGGTTGGAGCTGTGTCTGTCCAGTGTGTGTGTTTATTTTTCGAATCGCGGCCCTGGACTGGACGGAAATCGTTTTTCGAAATATTGTAACAGAACCCTGAAAAATAATCACATTATTTAAATCTCAAACGGCACGCGATATATAGTTTTTTATTTAGGTGTGACTAAAGCGACCTCATTGTTTCAGCTTTACGGTCTCGTTAATTAGAATTAAGGCTTGATAGTCAGTATTATTTGTCATTTAGTTTAGACGAAGATGTGGTAAGTAGGGTAATTGTGCTAGTTTCCCGTCCAGGTCCAGTTTACCGTCCATTTGATTAAACTGCTGCAAATAAATGGGAAAAACTTTTTAAGGTCAACAAATTTTATATTTATAGTTTATTCTCTAGTAGATTTTTTCATTTTTAGCTTTTATTTTGGGATAAACTTGCATATAAACATATAAATAAGTATGGACGGAAAACTAGCACAATCACCCTATGTTGGGTCCTAAAGGTGACGGATGAAAAGACATTGCATGTAAAGGCTCATTTACACATTTGATTAGTGTTAAGTGCGAGTTCATACATTTTCTACTTGTGTTTAGTAACAAATGTATGAACTCGCACTTAACACCAATCAATGTGTAAATGGGCCTTAACGGAGGTGAGAATGTTAAGGTGGATGTGTGGAGTGACGTGAACGGATCGGATAAGGAATGAATATTTAAGAGGTAGCCTGAGAGTTGCACCCATAACCGACAAATTATGATCAAATTGCCTAGCGTGGTACGGGCATGTTATGAAAGTCATGTTACGAGAAAGGTACGAAGAATGAATGTGGAGGGATGTAGGAGAAGAGGCAAATCTAGAAAAAGGTGGATGGATTATTTGAGATACGATATGAAAAGAAAGAAGGTAAGTGATGAGATGAGGGGTGACAGAGATGTGTGAAAAAAAAGAAACCTTGCGCCGGCCTCAAGTAAATGGGTAAGGGTAAGCGAATGATGATGATGAGATTGCATTGTTTAGGTATTCAGTATTCTTGTTATTTATCTATAATGAAATCAAGGAAATCATGCCCTCTACCATGGCAATGTTAAAATTGTTTAAGTTAACCTTTTCTATTTAAATTTCAAATCTAACTGTAGTGTCCTTAAAAAAATAACAAAAGCGCAAACCCTTTGTGCGTTTTTAGGGTTCCGTAGCCCAATGGCAAAAAACGGAACCCTTATGGATTCGTCATGTCTGTCTGTCTGTCTGTCCGTCCGTATGTCACAGCCATTTTACTCGGAAACTATACGACGTATCTGAATAAAATTTACACGTAAGGTGTATTTTGTATGCCGCTACTTAGTTATGAAGTTAAATTTGAAAAAAAACAATATTTTTAGGGGGGCGCTTCATAGATGTGACACATCAATCGATAGGTCTTTAAAAATAACATGAGATTTCTTTGACCATTTTGTGATTAAGTGAATATTTTTTGAAATAATCGCTTCGAAAGTCAGAAAAATTGTGTAGCCCCCCCGGTAACTTTTGAACCGTAAGTCCAAAAAATATGAAAAAATTTAAGGCGATGTGCCTTATCATATACTTTCTACGAAAATTATTTTGAACATTATCGGTTCAGCCATTTTTGAGTTATCTCCAAAAACTTCTTCCATAGGCATCAGATACGACCTTTTGGTATTAGTTTGGTTTTTATTACATTGAAGGTACGGAACCCTCCTATGCGTGGTCCAACACGCACTTGGCCGGTTTTTTTAAGTAATAAATAGTGACACATTCTCTTATATTGTCATGAGACATATAAAATATTTAAGAACACTAGCAAGTGCTATAAGTTGGCTGGCTAGGCATTGTTAGACTTTCTGAACCTCATATCGACCCCTTGGGACACTAGAACTAGTTATTAAGAAAATATACCGTCATCGTGAAGTTACTACAATACTCCAAGGAGCCTCGAATTATGTTTTCTCTTGAAATAAGTTTTTAGAAATAAAAAAAATGTTAACAAGTCTGATATAGGGCAGATGACCCAGTTGTGGGCCACTGTGACGGTTTTGGCCATTTAAAACTTTATTAAGGTATAGACAAATTTAGAAGTCTATGGTGTATAGTAAATTATGGCAGCACAGATGGCTTTGTCATCTGTCATGTATCAGTTGTCATTCAGGTGTCAGGAGCCATGGAAAAAAAAGGCCAATACGGGCCCCTTTCTGACATATCAATTAATAAAAAAATAAGAACTAATGTCAGAATCTTAACAGCGGAGATTTATATTAATGTAGTAAAATATTTTCAATGACTCTGTACATAAATAGTGTCATAATTCCTCATTGACATAAAATACACAAATAAATAAATAAATAATATAGGACAATCTTACACAAATCGACCTAGGCCCACAGTAAGCTCAATAAGGCTTGTGTTACGGTTACTAGACCACGATATAAATAATAGATAAATACTTAAATAAATAGAAAACACCCATAACTCAGGAACAAATATCTGTGATAAACACACAAATGAATTCCCTGACCAGGATTCGAACCCGGGGCTTCCTGCTTCGTAGGCAGGGTCACTACCGACTTGGCTAGGAGGCCGTTAAACACAAACAGACAAACTCTCCAGTGGCCAAAAATATAGTTCTTGTAAAAATTAATAACTATATACCAATGAAAAATTTATATAGGCACAATAAAATGTTTGAAACTGATCTATAGTGAGAATTTTTTTCCATTTTTTCGTTTATGCCAATGATTTAAGATTGTTTTTTGCCTGGCTTGTGGAAAAACATTTTTCACTATACTGTATTTTTTGCACAGAATCAGCTTCAGAAAGAATTAGTTACTTGGCGATTTACTTGACTGTCTATGAAACTTAACTTAAGTGAAGTGTCAAGTAGTTACTGGCACCTGGGGCGAGTTACTGGCACGCCAGTGATATCGGGATCCATGTGTTTCATTTAATGGCATTGGCGGCTAAGTTTATATTTATTTTAGTGTAAAAGTTAGCACTTGGGGAAAGCTATGGATTGATAATGTTAACTACCCAAGACAAGCTAGCTTGAACTAAATATTTATTTATTCTTAACTAAAGAAATAATAATAATAATAATAAATACTCTTTATTGCACACCTCATACAGTTACAAGCACAAATTTTACAATTAGATAAATTTAGGTAGAGGTAACAACAGGCGGTCTTATCGCTAATGAGCGATTTCTTCCAGACAACCTTTGGGTAGTGGAGACTAGAGAAAAACAATAAGCAGTAGGTGGTGCATAGAAACAAAAGAGACGAAATAGACAACACAGCACATTCATATGAATATACATACTTAAATAAATACAAAATAAACATACATATACGTACATATATACATATATAATACACACAGTAAGAAACAACAGTATCAACTTAAAAACCCAAGGAAGAGATAAATAGTATTCCTTAAGTTGCGATTTAAAGCTACCAATAGATTGCGCGCGTTTTATGTTGAGAGGGAGAGAATTCCACAAACGAACGGCCTGGAACGTAAATGAGCAATTATAAAATTTGGAAGATGAAGATGGCACTTTTAGGAGCAATTTTTGAGAGGATCTAATAGAATTAAGATAAGAGAAACGCTCTTTGAGGTAGCGGGGAGTTGCAGGGTTAAAAAGTATAGAAAAGAGTAAAGAAAGTATGTGAGAGTTACGGCGGTGACGGATAGGGAGCCATTTGAGTTGAGAACGAAAACTAGAAACATGGTCGAATTTGCGTAATCCGAAAATGAACCGAATGCAGGCATTTTGAATACGCTCAAGCTATTAAGTTGCTCCTCGGTTAGGTCTAAATAGGAGATATCTGCATAATCAAGAATGGGGAGAAGTAAAAGAAATGTAAATTAATAAATGAAAAAGTGTTATAATGCGCATTAACTTTATTAGTAAAAAGTTCAATTATTTACCCTAAACGTAAACATTATTAATAGGAATACTGAATATGTACATCCTTAGTATCGACATTATAAATCTAAAAACAGACAGCCATTTTGTTCATAAATTAAGAAACATAATATCTAATGACTTAAGCGTCTGCTAGACTTTCGCCAACAAGTCCCTCCGACAGAGCGACCTTGGTCTGGACAGACTGTGTAGACAGTTGTTTCCAGCAACCTTGGACCGTCGGCAGCCTTGTTGTCGACCGTCCAGCAGAGGCTTTAAGTCATTCATTATTGCATCAAATTTTAAAAAGTTTCATATCCAAGAGTCACTATACCTAGGATATTGTGGTTTAACCGATATGTTTTATAGTATTACATGGAATCATTAATAGAAACAATTAAGTTTCGAAATACATTATTGTAGATTAATTTTGTAACCTCAGTACTTAATTTTAAGAAAGTTGCAACTTTATTAAAATCGGTCTGTAATTGTATTAGAGTAGGGTAGTTGTGCTAGTTTTGGTCAACACTTGTCAGTTTCCCGTCCCTACTTATTTATATATTTCAATTCAAGGTCATCCAAAATTAAAGCTTAAAATTGAAAATATCTACTAAAGAATAAACTACAAATAGAAAAAAACCGATGATACACTTGTAGTAGTTTATGCAGGTGGACGGTAAACTGGCACTGGACGGGAAAATAGCACAACCGCCCTACAAGGGCAATTTTTGTGAATTTGTGAAATATTTTTTCCGTAGAAGCTATAAGAAAATACGTGATCTTTACATTCACGGTATTAATTATACCTAACCTAAGAAGAGGACAAAAGTCAAGCAGACCCCAAGCCGAGACAAACGCTAGGAGGAAGAAAGAAGAAGAAAGAAAGAGTCGAGTTGTTCCCTTGGACCGTGTTAAGAAAGATCTGACGCGCTTTAACAAACAGTATTAAGAGAAGAAAATCTTGGTTTAGATCTGTTTAGTTAGTTCGGAAAGATTCGCCTTGATGTCTTTATCTATAGCATTGAAAACTTCATCAACTGCCGAAACACTTACAACCCAACTGACATAAAACATATACCATCGCCTTTGTACATTCTCGTATTATATAAAGCCTGACCAGAAATATGCGGAATTTCATTGGAACTAATTTCTTACACTGGCAATACTTTTAATGACAGAATGATATGCATGTGTGAGTGCATGTTATAGGCTGTCACTGTCATTGAGGCAGTTTACTTGAATAATAATAAAGTGTTGAATATTAAATAATAAACGACAAAAAGTTCCCAAAATTATGAATAGTCAAGAGCGGAACATTGTAGATAGTGTATATAATAAACTGCTGTAAGTAGTACGCTCGGGAAATGAAACTTTTTCGCTGTGAAACATTTTCAAATTAACGTCAAAGCTGACAGGTAAACACATTAAGATGTCACCATACCATAGAGAACTGAACAGTTGCCATATAAATGAGAGTAATAGCGCCCTCTTGACAATAATCATATATTTCTGGTCAGGCTTTAAATACATGTATTTCTTCTGTTGTGTTTTTTGTCTTACATTTAAGTGTTTTACTAAAGCCTGACCAGAAACATGATCATGCGCCATGTTGCTTAATTTCATTGGAACTAATTTCTTGCACTGGCAATAATTTAAATGATGTCTTGTCTCTGGTTTCAATGTCATTGTGGCGTATTACTTCAATAATAGTAAAGTGTTTAATATTGAATAATAAATGTCAAGAATGCTCAAAACTATTCGTAGTCAAGAGCAAAACATTGTAAATAATCTCTCATAAACTGCTGGAAATAAAACAATTTCGCTACGAAACATTTACAAATTAACATTAAAGCTGACAGGTAAACAAATCAAGATGACATTATGCCATAGATAATAATGCACTTTTGGATTATACTGAACTGTTGCCATATAAATGAGAATAATAGCGCCCTCTTGACAATGATCATACATTTCTGGTCAGGCTTTACTAACTTATCACAAGTTCCAACTCAACATTTGGACGAATTTCGATGATTTCTACCCGAAATGTCAATAGTGACATTATGTACATACGCGAGCTCCTAGGATTTTACGTGAACACAAGTGCGACGAACTTAGACTCTCGGAGGTTTAATGGTTCGTTTAGATTCCATGGAGCTTATGCATGGTCTAATGTACAAACATTTTGCAGTTGCTAATACGGCATGTGATTTCTTGAAATCTTATTTGTCTAGCTGTTCTATGGCTTATGTCTTAATTAAATACTTAAACTAGACTTACAACATTTTTAACGTCTTACTAATTGTTCGGATCCTAATCTTCTAATACAGAATTGAGCTGGGTCTGATACTTATGCACGTATATTTTCTTCGGGTCGTATTTCTCAACGAGGGCCTTCCACGCTTCAGGTTCTTCTTTGATGAGGTAGTGGATCACTTTGCGCATGCCTCCTTTCTGTGCAGGTGTGCATTTGGCACAGCCGGTTTGTAAAGCGTCGCTGATGTGTGCTGGAAAAGATATCTAATTAGAAAAAAGTAGACGCACAGGGACTTAAAAAAGCAGACCGACTTTGAATTTTAGAACGTGCAATGAAGAACTAAAACTATATTTAGAAGGATATGGAACCGAGATAATGATGGTAGTAGTATCTATATGGGGTGTTTTTCTAACTATGTAAAAATCTAGTGGTGTCTACTTCACACCACATATTTTTTTTATTTTTACCTTTACTATGATAACCAGGATTAGTTTTTTTAATGGTTATGCAAATCTAAATAAAAAACATTTCAAAATTGTAACTAATTCGCTCTAATATATCTCTGAAAAAAAAAAATACTTAAAAAAAAAAAACGTAAGTCAAAAACACACAGGTTGTTGATTCCTAGCATAAATGTGCTCCATTATAAGAGGTATTCGCAAACAAAATCCAAAGCCCATTTAATGTAGGGGCGGATTCACTATGAAAAGCAGACTATTAGGCTTTACCTTTAAGAAGGTACCCTGCCTTTTAAGCCGTACATTTTCCTCTCTAACACACACGTAATGTTAGCCCTCATTAGTCGCTTGCTGGCGTTGATAGCATCAATGTCCAAGGAGTTGTACTTCTCTACGTATTTCTCACTCTCTCAGCACGGGAGCGAAGAAAACGGCAATAATGATAGACTTGAGAGGTTGTGGAAATAAAACTGATAGTGATCTTCTAGACATACCTTTAAGAATCCTGCCCTACGCCATACTATCCCTTTCTCTAACACGCACTTGATGTAAAACCCCATCAGTCGCTTGTTAGCGATTATTGCATCGTCGTACTTATTTGTGTACTTCTCACTCTCTCAGCATGGGAGCGAAACAAACGGCAATAATTATAGACTTGGGAGGTTGTGGAAATAAAACTGATGGTGATATTATAGACTTACCTTTAAGAAGCCTGCCCTCCGCCGTACATTTCCCTTTCTCTAACACACACTTGATGTAAGACCCCATCAGTCGCTTGTTACCGATGATTGCATCAATATCCATAGAGTCGTACTTCTCTGTGTACTTCTCGCTCTCTGCTAATACGAGAGTGAAGAAGATGGCGACAGTGATCAGGATGGACTTCATTCTGAAAGAAGATTGGTTTCAGGTAAATAAAGGTTGAACACGCCAAAACTTGGGCACGCAAAATTTGTTTTTAAACCAGTTTGAAAATAAATAACTACATTATGAATACCACATGTAATGACAAATTTAATGAATTCGAAAATCACATTTTTAATTTTAATTAATGTTTACACAGTAAGCCATAGATCGAACTTTTCTACGCACACGGCTCATAAGACTTTGCACCATCTCTTTAGAAAAGATTTTTGTCGCCCAGGTCCATATTTTTTGTAGCTCAGGGACCGATTTTACTTCTCCGCCTTCCTTTTTTAGAATTCCTTTCATAATACTCCAGTACTCTTCAACAGGCCGCAGTTCCGGACTATTTGGCGGATTGCATATTTTGGGTACCACCATTATCCTGTTAGCGTTGTACCATTCCATAACTGATTTTGCGTATTAGCAACTGGCTAGATCTGGCCAAAACAGCGGTGGTGAGGCATGCTGTCTTATAAAAGGCAGCAAACGCTTCTGTAAACAATCTTTCTGATAAATATCGCCGTTTATTGTCCCGGTGGTGATAAACGAGCGACTTCTTTTACCACAGCTACATATTGCCTGCCAAAGAAGGTATTTTTTTGGAAATTGCCCTCATTTTTTTAATTCAAAATCTTCAGGAGTATCTGTTCGAGATTTGCTAGTATAAAACTCTTGACCAGGTATTTGTTTACAATCCAATTTTATATACGTCTCGTCGTCCATCACCGCGCATTTAAATTTTGTAAGAAAATCTTCATAGAGTTGTCGCGACCGTATCTTTGCGGATAAGTTCTGTTTTGAGTCTCGATCTGGTGGGGCCTGGGCTTTATAACTCCTCAGTCCTGCCATCTGTTTCACTTTTTGGACATAGGACTAAGACATTTTCACTTTTTTAGCAACATCACGAGATGAAATCGTATGATTTGAGGCAAAAATCTTTAAAATACTCTTTCCTGTTTCTTATTCTTGACTCCTGCAACCCACCACTTCCTGGCTTTCAATCTATTGTCAAGCGTTCACGGAAACTTTTTAATACGTGACCAACAGTAGATTGTGGATATTTCAGCCTTTTCGCGATATCTATGTAGCTTAACATGGGATTTTTTACATGTTCGTGCAAAATGCGTTCACGTTTTTGATATTGTACGCTCGACATTTTGCCAACGTATAAATAAAAGAAAATAAAACTATCATGATTTTATAGCCCAGTTCCTTGTGAGAAAATTGTTGTTTCAAAAGTTTAAATATTTCCATTTTTCGAATAACTATAGCTATTTTTATATGCCCAGGTTTTGGCGTGTTCAACCTTTAAATAACAATAATATTTTATGCAATCGTGAAATAATGAAGAGCTTAATTAGGTCGCTATTGTATACACTTTTCTACAAGTGCTCAAAATAGGCAAGCCGGTAAAAATTGAGTTCGACGAATGACTTACAACCTGCTGCCTTTATCATCATCATTATCACCATATCAGCCGAAAGACGTCCACTGCTGAACATAGGCCTCCCCCAAAGAGTGCCACAATGACCGGTCCTGCGCCACCCGCATCCAGCGGACTCCCGCGACCTTATAGTATATACAATTTAGTAACCTCAATCTCCCGGTGGATTGTACCTGCGCTCGGGGAGGACGTTGTCCTTATTGTATGAAAATCCATTTTAGCATCGTTGGCGATGCTTACTTTAGTTAGGCTGCTATATCGTATATGACATCGTATTTGACGTTGGAAGTAATTCATTTTACATAGTTATAGGCGATATTTTGAAGACAGTTTACGTTAATTCCTATTATTCAGGGCAATGACGCTTAGTCCAAAAACAAAGTCCAACGTGGTTGCACAGGTTGGTTCCACAGTACTTAAATACCGCGAGCCATCCGGTTGCATCTCGGACACTTACTGTACTACGCGCCATTATAATCTAAATTGGCATACTTGTATGTATTTTTTTTGTAACATGCTTTTAAGTGACGATAAACTAGGCCTAAATTCGCTTCTGTATCATAAAATCAAACGCCAAGTCTCAGAACAAGGTTGCAGGAGTTCCCTAATGATTGAACCGCTAAAGCGCTTACATTCAATGTTAATTAAAGTGTAAATATCTAGTGTAATGAACTGTTAATTGTAATTACGTGGGGAAATTCCCAGACAGCTAAGGAAAAACTTTTGGCAAATTGTTTTGTACTCAAGAGGAATGAAAAAGGGTCACTTTGTTTCGAAATTTCAACAGTGTGTTACTAAAATGCTGATGATCGGTTTCAGGACATAGTAATATATTTAGGATAGTAATTAGCCGTGACATTTATCAATGATAATTTGATTATTATTACTTAGTACAATTTATTTAGAACATTACTTCTTATAATACATATTCGGAATTTCCCTGACGCAGGAACGACCCAGAGCGGAGGTCAAGACCCCCTCTGCTGCAGGCGGCGACCCAACTCCCGAAGGAAAACCTTTCCCTCCGCGCACCAGCACCCTGATGTCTCTACCGCCAGAGGGACAAAGAGATATGCCGAGAGGGCAGCATATTTGTCCTTTTTAAGGGACGCCGCATGCTCAGCGGCTGCTCCTGCCGACCGCATAGTGCGGCTGAGGTGGGAGGCAGCAAAAGTGCTGACGCATGTGGTGTCCCAGAGTAGGCATTTACCCCTTTCCCACGGGACCAGCGTTAAGCCGTCAGGTCTTTTTCCATCTGATCGACTAAGGCCTGGCGGCTCAAGCATACAAGGCACATTAGCTGACACTAATGCCCTTCTTATGATGTCATTTAACGCGTGGTGCCGTGGGAATCTTCCAGCACATCGACAACAACTCAAGGCGTGGTGACCGTTGCTCTCTACTCTGGAGCCGCAGATGCATTGATGTGGTTGGCAAACATCGCAGCCCAGGCGAAGAGCAACAGCCACCCTCATTGAGTCGTTGTCGAGCAGGGTGCCTAGATTCGGGGAGGGAAGGGCGTTCAGTCAGGCCCCGGATTTATTAATTATGTTAATTTGTGACCTGTATTTTTTATACCTAATTTGTAATATAAGTGTTTTCTTTATTTAATATTATGAAATTTGGTATTGATAAATCGGTATTTTACTTGATTTTCTTATTACTACGAGTATTTATGTGTTTTATTGTTCATCTAATTTGTAATTTTCGAATTTGTATTTTTATTTGTTTTTATTGTGTTTTATAATTTGTATATTTTTATCTTTGACATGTGTTTTTACGACATTAAATGATTTGATTTGATTTTGGTATTAGTATGGTATTCTGATGGGAGAAAACTAGAAAAAAAATGCATTGGCGCTGAAAAAAATGCTGTCGTTGTATGGAGGCAGTCTGCTAGGACGTGTCCAATAAAAAAATGTTGTGTTAAAAAAAGTTCCCCCACTTTTTCCGACTACAATACAATCCGAATTATGCCCTTAACGGGTCACTAGCATTGTTTGTCTATGACGTGACCAATTTTTCATTCTCCTTGAGTATAGAATATTGCGTGCCTATCCGTGATTGACCTGCCTTCGTGCCTTCAGGCACTGCCCAAGACCGCCACTGATGACAATGGCTCAATTATGATCTGTTTATTGTTCAAGGTGCGGCATTTTACCTTAATTATTAAAACCATAAAAATATTTATTCTTCAATTTAGGCAAATTACGATGAACTTATGAACGTCAAAGAAAAAAAAACTACCACCGGTTCTAACCCTACACCTCTATATGTAACCCGAGAAGTATTATGATCGGCAAGAAATTACGTTATTTAGTTATATAAATTATATTACGTTATAGGTAAACATAAAAACCTTGCAAATTATGATATCCACTAATTTAATCTTGAAGTGACCACTTTCGTGGCAAAGAAAAAAATTGTATTTAATATATTTTAGCAAAAACATCGTGAGGAAACCGGGCCTAATCCCAAAAAGGACTAGTTCCCCCCCGGGGAAGGTCAGATTGCAGTCGCTTTCGTTAAAACTAGTGCCTACACTAATTCATGGGGTTAGGTTGCCGAGTACATCCCAGACTCAATTAAGTCGTCAAAAAAGGAGGATGAGAATGTTGATATTGTTTCAGGGATTTATTTAGTTTTTTTTGTAACTATACATAAATTTTATGTTTATATTTCAGGTAAGTTGCTGACAAATTTCTATACTACAAGGTGAATCTTAGTAAGTATTTTAGTAACTAATGGTTCATCATTAGCATTGTCAAAATAAGTTTGTAAGTAAAGAAAGACCCTTTTTCTCAAGAACACGTGTAGGTAAGTATCAAGTTGGAATTAATAGTAAAAAAGAAGTTTTCACTTCAAAAATATGTGACACTTTTTCGAAAAGAAAATCGTGACATTTGGGTCACATTTCAAAATAAAAATTTGTACCCGACTGCCCGAGGAGGGTTTATGTTTTTCGTTCGAGAGTATGTATGCATGTAAGTCTATTTAACTGGCACGCCCTAGAGCCTACATCGTATACAAAAAAATTGCAAAAAGCCATATCTTATAGTAAAGGATAAAACCCGTACACCGTAAATTACAATTACATACATTACAAAAAATACAGTGAGAGACAGGGAAAGCAAATTTTCGATAGTAAACAATCTTGTTTAAACATAAATAATTTTAAACAATAAAGAACCGACTTCACTTAGACTCTACATTTCCAAACACAAATGCCCGAGCTAGCGTAAAAAATCCTTAAATCGCTATAGGTGTGCCTATAATATTGGAAGGCTTCCCTCGATTTCTCCAGGATCCCATCATCAGATCCTGACCGACCAAAAGGACCGAATGGGACCAACTGTGAACTCTTTCAAACAAAAAAAGAATTTTCCAAATAGGACCAGTCATTTTCGAATAATCGGTGAACATATATAAAAAAATATAGCAAAAACAAAGATCCCGAAGAATTGAGAACCTCCTTCTTCGAAATCTTGAAGTCGGTTGAAAATAATATGTTACATAATACTATATACTTACTTGAATTTCCAATATAATAATTCCCAACAGTAACTATGTGTCTGAGAGACAAAAGAAAACTGTGATCTCAATTGATCTTCATGGCGTTTTATATCGACTAAGCATCTTTATGAATTACATTCAGATTCTGCAATCAATTAATGTCTCGTACTTTTCTTTGTTTTTATTCAGGGTTATAAACAATGACTTGGTTTGACCATGACCTTTTACAATATAGGGCACGAAGAAAATCAATAAGCGGTACCAAAATACACAGGATATATCATCAAATAGCTGTAAAAGTGGGGATATTTCCAATGAAGTCTTATAAATAACCTGTAACTCTTTGAGGAAAACTGTGTGAACATCTTCAAAGAACATTCATGAGCTCCATGCATTTTCAAGCCTATCAAGGTACGATTAAATGACATAACATATTTAACAGAGTCAGAGGTAGAAATTACAGTAGGTAGCTGAGTATCCTTAATGAGCGTAATTAGAGATAATGGTCGCAGGCGCATTACTCGACAATCAGCGATGATTTAATGTTGTACGCGATCGATATTCCATTACATGTTCACAGTTAAAATAGTACCAGTATAACGACTTTAAAGCCATCCTCTAATTTAAAATTTTTCTCCTATTATTATTTTTTTGTTGGACAGTTTAGTTTTAAAAGCATTTAATTATTAACTTAAAAAAAATACATATGAGGACTTAAAAATATCACTAAACTATATACTTATAAAATAAACCCTACAATAAAGTAATCTAAAACTAAAAATCTAAATCTAAAGTTGGCCCCTGTGGCATGGTGCCGAGGATGCTGGCAGCATTTCCTCGCTGGATCGCAATGCTTATACGTTGAGCGAGGAAGCTGCCAGCTCACTTATCCCCGGTTACGTCGACCAGCCGTTTAGCCAACTCTCGATATAGTTTCTGTGCTTCTGGGCCCCACGGACCAAGAGTCTCGACTCCAAACGCAACAAAGTTATAGTTGGCGTCGAGACTCCTGTATTTTCGTCTTTTGAGGGCCTCAGCCGCCTCCGCCGCCGCGCCTACTTCGTGTCCACGCAGGTAGCGTCCCACACGAGCGCACGTCCCATCCTCCACGGTATCAGTGACATGCCGTCGGGTCTCTTGCCATCGTCTCTGGCTATACCGGTAGGCTCCAGTATTGCAGGTACGTTGACGGTGGCAAGAGACCGACGGATTATATCGTTTAAGGCGGCGTGACGCGAGAAGCGGCCCGCGCTACGTTGGCAGGATAGTCCGTGGTGCCCCAGCCGGTCGACGTCATTACCACAGAGGCATTTATGGGGCGCGCATACTGGGACCCCTAAACGCAGCCCGACCGCCAGTCGGAGGGTATTTGCTGCCAAATGGGTACCTGTATTAGGCGAAGGGTAAGTGCTTAGCCAGTGGCCGGCTTCCTTGCAGCCCACGGCCATCAGTCGCGCGCGTTCGGCTCCTGTGCTATTGTCCAAAAGAGAGGTGTAGGTTAGTTTACACAAAACGTCATCCCAGCCCCTCTGTGATTTGAGGTTAAATGGAAAATTTTGCCCCGGGCAGGCACACAGCCAGGCATTTTTAGCGTCGTCCAAGTCTGATATCTCATAGTTTGTGGGCGGAGCCCTCAAGATTTTACCTACGAGATCACCAGAGCTGTGAACAGACGATAGAAATGCTGGCAGTGCAACACTGGAAATTTTGCGCACCCCGAGCCCGCCGTACCGGACGGGAAGGGATGCTTGGAGCCAAGATTGTTCGGTGAGCTTGGCCTGGGTGGGTTTGGACTAACGCGTCTATAGACGTTAGTAAATTTTTATGTTTCCAAAAGGGGCTGCACCGAAGCATATATGTTAATTTTGGGACAAAAAGACAGAATTTAAGAATGAATAAAGCTGAATGGGGGCTAATATCTAGTAGACGGTCGGCGCAATTTTGGAATTTTGCTATTGTATTGTTTATAAATACAGGAAGAAAATCGTCAAAAATTGGAGTCCCTAGGAGGCTAAGGGAATCTTTAGTGACAGATTTAATATTTGGTGTTAAAATATTAAATTTGTTAATAGTATCTAAATGATTTAAGGGTGTGTTGTGCATGTAAAGTTCGCATTTACTGTGATTTAGATCAAGTCCAATAGATTTAAATTTGGTTGTGAGGGTCGATAGGTCGGAAAGTACTGATTCTATGTCTCCTCCTAGGGTGCCGTCGTCCAAATACCAAACGTTAAATTTCGAGGTTAAATTTTGAATAATGGGATTTATCGCTAAACTAAAAATGGCCGGCCCGAGGGGATCACCCTGCTGGCACCCAACTTCTGACGAAAGCTCATAGTTGCGGTACATTAATTTAGTGGGATCTGCGTAGCAATGTAGTAGATAATTGTACACTTCTGGGATATGATTCCTAATTTCAGCCAGCAGAGTGTCTCTGTTTACCGAATTGAATGCATTTTTGACATCTATTTTTAATAAAACTTGGCAATGATCAGTATTGAGAAAGGTGCGAAGGGCATGAACTGCGGCTTCGCAGCCACCTCTTGTTCCAAAGCCTAGCTGAACCGGTTCAAATTTTCGCTCTAATTTTGAAACTATATGCCGAACTGCTATTTTGGACGCTAAACGTCTGAGTGTCGTGCCAACTGCTATCGGTCTTACACCGCCGTCTTTTTTAGTGAGAGCTATCAGGTTGGCTCCATAGATAACAGGCACTATGTCTGGATTTATACGCCCACTCAACATGAGGTTTATAATGTTATTTAAGGATTTGACCAATTTTATACCGGCATCACCAGCACCATGTGCAGTGAGATCTTTCAAATGTTGAGGGGAAATGCCGTCTAATCCGGCTGTTATAATATGTTTTTGTTCGATTTGTAGGTAGTCTTGAATAACAGTTGGCGGATCTAAGAATGGAGGACTAGAGGGGGCTGGGGGATGTTTTAAGCACAGGGCCGAGAGGGTGTCAGTCGTGTCGGGCGATAAAATGTCACTGGAAAACAATATGCGGGCAGCGCCATTGAGATCTCCGTCGCTGATATTAGCTTCAACAGCTTTTGCAAAGTTAAATGATGGTGAATCGTCGTTGTTATTGCTAATCTTTGGTATTGGATTAGTGGGTAATATAGAAGGGGTAGAACAGTTGTTTTTAATTTGTTGTGTTAGCGATATCTCTTTGTGATCGGTAGCGTGTAAAGTATGGTACGCGAATGTTAGAAGATTGCGCCAACTATCAAAAATGTTCACTTCTACACATTGGTCAATTAGGTAAGACAGGCGGGTAGCGACGGTGATCCTAGCGCCGCGTGGAATCCTTTTTATAACGGGGAAGTTAAGTTTAAGGTGGCTAAGTTCCAGGTGCAAGTTACTTGAATCTGATGGGTTATTAATCGGGGGTGGTGTGTGGTTTGGACCAGTGACAGCGCAAGCAGGCACATTTTAGGACAAGCAATTTCTGTGTTTTTTGGAAATATGTATATTAAGACCGCGGGAAGTTTCGAAAGATTTTGTGCATAAATGGCATTGGTGGACGGTCGAGATGGGTTGGGTCGCAGCAAGCATTTATAAAATATGTATAAGCTTGATAATGGAATTACTTACATCAAAACACTTAAAAATAAAGCAATACTAAATAATATTAATAATAAAATAACACAAAACACAATAACAAATGTCTGTCACGGCAACGCTGTCAATGGCTGGCAGGAGCAGGACTGCGGTGCGCCGTCGCGGTCGGCGGCGCTCGGCGGAATCTAGGCCTTTGGCCGCCCGCGCCGCTGCTGTGCTGGGCGGCGGCGTATGCGAGGTCTTTATGGTTGGCGTATTAATACATGATATATAAAGAGAGGCACTAAGTTGGATTGGAGTGTAGGCACTTTGACGTAAGTCGAGTGTCAAAAGATATTATTTATCTTAATTTCCAGATCAAACATTTATTCCATGTTTTTATAGTAAAATTGCTTTTATGATTAAAAACTGCGTCTCAAGGCTTAGTGAATTTTATATTATAAGCGACATTTGTTGCGTGACAGCTGTCGATTATTTTTTTATTTAGTTTAGTTTAGTTTACAAAAAAAAAACGTTTAGTTTAGACACTTTGTATGAAAAGGACAGAGCACCTTAACCATAATTTTATCTGTGTACAAGTCGCGACATTGAACTATACCCCTCTCGCCGCACCCCCTCGGTGAACCACGTAACTTTGAACGTTCATTTTAATTATTTATGGAATAAAATTCGGATTAAACGGTTATATACCAATGTGGTGCTTATAAATTTTGTGTAAATAATTTTCATAGTCTGGAATCATTACTTTTTTTTAGGAATGCATATGCAATATGAATGTTTGAGAGAATCCCACGAAATTTAGTGCCGCCATAAAATATACGTGTAGTTAAAGTATTGATCTTTTACTCCAGACATTCTGGTAATCCGTAAGAGTTTATGTGATTCTAGAAATTAACCAAAAAAAGTCAAGTAAATTAAAAATAATGATGCTTTTATGACCGTTTGAAATCTATCAAAGTAGGTCCAGAATTTACTTACATTTTACAGTACTGGTAATATTTATACTGTGGACTTTCTATCGTGCTCCGCAAAGGTCGATCATAATGGACCGACAATAGCCGAAGGGTAACGCGCAGGAATCGCATGACGAATAACCTGTAAAATTTAATCAAGAATAAAAGCGATTTTTGCGATTATTTGACCGGTTACAGATTGTCAAATGAATGAAACCTGACTGTATGTCCCATCATATCATGCCACACTTTTTATTATTTAAATTTAATTTCTGCTTTTAAAAAAAAATCTGCTTGATACGAAATTTATCCAAGTTTTAAGGAGAAAAGATTTCCTTTTACTATAAAGTTATACATTCTACGGAGCTGAAGTTTCCTTAGAGTTGCTTCAAGTGGTCTTTAAAAAAGTTCTTTATTTAAAAGTACGAGTGCAGTGTTTTCAAATTGAATAAAGTTGTTTCAAACCCATTTAAAGTAACTAGTTAGGTAAAAACTCTCGCTATTTGTTTATATCGAAATCTTGATATTGTAATTATCCTACGAAATGATTACAGTTTGGTACTCGTAATTGTATTTGAGAACGTCTCTAAAACATTCATTAGTCATTACATATACTGAACTAAGAGCTGGCCACGTCAAATATGACACAATAATGAGAGCAACAAAACTCGTCTGGACAGATTGCTATACTATCCTTAATGCTAGATCCGGCATCTGGCAGCTTTTAATGGGTGGAGGTAGGAGGTGGAGTGGTAGGAGATCAGAGTGACAGACTAGCAAAATTTTTCGAAAATAGTAATACTAAAATAGGTAGAAACTGCCGAAGTTGTCTCAGTTATATAGGACAGGACCTATATTTTAACATTAGAACAAAAACATTGCGTATTATTACGGAAACAAAAACAGTAGGCGTCAAACTATGAATTAGATTATACGTAGTTTGGCACTACTTACTCCCAACAGAAACTTTTGGCAATGATATAATCAAATTATTTATATAATTTCTCATAAATACTCATAATAATGAATCAAACCCAGAACTCTAGAATTTGTTTTCTTGAAGGGATTTGCGTTATTTGACCTCCACTTTACAGCTGCCAGATGTCCAGATCTAGAAAGAAGCATAGTATAGAAAACTGACTGGAGGGGTTTCGTTGCTCTCATTATTGTGTCATATCTGACGTGGCTAGCTCTCCGCATATACCAAGACATAACCAACACCAAACTACCAACTGCAAAGTTCAAATGTCCATTCTATGAATTTTAAACACCTCATGGGAGAAGTGTCCGGGAAACAGTAAATTTTTCCGGCCATGGTCCATACTTAGATCCTAGGGCTGCCACATTTGTTAAAACTTGCGCTTGTAATATGGAAGATTCAAATATTGTAGATGGATACAAGAAAAACTAAAGCTTCATGTTTGACTGCTTTTAGTTTTAGTTTTTGCTTTGGAAATTTGTTATGCGATGAACATAAACCTCCTATTTGTCTTCAGAACTATTATTTTTTAATTGCCTACATTTTAACATGAAAAAGTTAGATATACATGCAGACGTTTTAGTAAAAACTACCAACTTTTGGAGGGCTGTCAGAGGCTGGTCCTATTTACTAATTATTAAGTAAGATAAGAGAAATTAATTATGTTTTTCCGTTCACGTTTTTTATCACACAAACAAACCCACACCCTGCTTTATTCTTGCACCAGAATTTACTTTGCATTGCCAACCCTACGCAAGCCAGTCCTCAGGGATGATCCAATGGATACCGTATCATAAATAAGATCCATCTAGTGGGAATTACGAGAGATGGCTTTGCAAATGGCCTCTTTCTTTTTATAGGCTTTTTATTCGCTATATGCGAAGTGCATGGTGGGGGTGACGTGAACGATCGCAATGCACAATGTGACTAGAAGTTATATTGCAAAGGGCTCTTGTCAGTATCAAATTCTAAAATGACATCACCTGTCACCTCAACTCGGTTAACTGTCAAAATAGTGAATCAGCCAGAGACATTTCATATAAGCAAGGAGTCTAAGCCATTCGTAAAAAGAAAAAAAGTTGAACCTTCGCTCAAGAGGTACATTTCACGACCTAAAAGTGATTTTTAGGTAAGGAATTGTTATAATGTAACAGGTGTGTTTTTTGATTAATTTCATACTAGCTGAACACTAAAACGTCTCTATGATCGTTAGAATAATTATGATGATGATTTATTAAACAAAATGTTTACCAAACAATGCATTTTATTAACGTTATTTTACCATGAGTTATTTTGTAGATTGACACGAACAATAAATGAATAATTTGCCAATTCATGTTTTGTAATATGCTGTTTTATCAAGTAAATATTTTGTTGATTTTTGCTTTTTTTTAATATTTTGAAAAAGCATCCAGCTTGAGAACAGCTCGATAACCACTTGGAATTGTTTAAAAGAATATTGTTTTATCAAATACAAAACTTTTTATCGCAAACTTGTTGGGATGTTTCTGTTCTTCAACAACTCTTAAGAGAACAAAGGAAAGATAATGATCTGTTTTTCAGGTTTGTGTCTAATACAGTCTGGGCAGTATTTTAACTTTAGAACACGTTTAGCACGATCCAACTTCAATACAACTCCAATGAAAGAAGTTGCGCCCCAATCAGTGTCGGGCGTAATCGAATTATTTTTGTAATTAATTACCAATTAAATTGCATAAAATTTAATTACATGTAATTGAAATTACTTGTAATTGGGATTATATGTAATAAGTAATCGCGATTACATGTAATTAAAATATCTTTAACGCATTAACTACCGCAATACAGCTAGCGCCTAAACGTCTGAATCAGAAATTTGCTTGGTTTTTTTTCGATGCAACTCCAATACAACTTCAATATTGGTTGATTATTTTGTTGTGTGTTGGAGTTACTTTTGAGATGGATTGTGTTTTAAGGGGCTGACAACAGCTAAATTCCCTCCCTATCTTTTTCAGCGCGAGTGAAAGAGAAACACTGTGTTACGATTAGTATGGGAGCTCATTGCAAATTATGCAAAATGATGAAATAAAAAAAACTACGCATTAATTGAGAAATATAAATCAATTAAGTTTTTAGTATTAGTGCGGTGGAATTTTGTCCTTAGTTACAGACGTATAAGTCAAGAAACTAAAGACATACGACTGTTTAAAGCAAATTTTAAGATGTAACTTTGGAATCATTTTCTATCGAGCCGATTTCGTCCAATCGTGTATCGGAATCAACGAAGTTCTTCCAAATATAACGAAAAATAACATATATTTTTTTTACTTTCTCAAAACAAGGAGTTATAGCTAAAACACTGTTTGAGTAAAGTCAATTTGAAGGTCATCGGGTGTTGTCAGCCTCTTAATGTAAGCTACCAGCTAAGATTTACCGAAAATATGTCTCGTGAAAATTTGTAACCGGCCAGTCTTATACCGTAATAAGACTGTCGGAGAAACTGCTGTACGAGTCGTTCTTACAGCACTATTATGGGGCCATTTTTTGGGGCTGATTGTATATCCTGTTCTTTATTACATATCGGCTCAATAGAGCCTTGTCATAAAGCCGGTACAAACGCTAGGACAGCGGTCGGCAAACTTTTTTGACAAAGAGCCTGATGGCGGAAAATATGGAATTTTTGGAAGCTCTAAGAGCCGCAGTTTTCTGTTTTTCACTGTAATATTTGATTTTTTAATAATTTAGCGGAACTTGAAGAGCCACAACTGACCCTTCAAAGAGCCGCATACGACTCGCGAGTCGCGGTTTGCCGGCCTCTGCGCTAGGAGAATGATGGTGTGTATTGTTTATGTATTTTAAAATTAGGATACGGCACTCGATAGCAAAACTGGTTAAGTGAGCAAGGTATTCATAATAATCATGACATGATCTTGTTGTATCAACAATAAAACATAAGTGACGCTCTTTTGCGTTGGGATCGAGCGTCGAAACAAACGTATACAGGGTGTAATCGTTAAGTGGAGCCAGGCGATTATTCCGTAAATATAAGAGATATTAGAAATTTTCAAACTGATATCGAAAGTGCGTTACCCAATGAGTAAAATTGCATTAATAACTTTTTTGAAATAAAAGTATTAATATTAAAAATATTAAGTTTAAACGCTCCCATACAGTTAGTACCTACGACGACTCACTCTCAAAGTAGAACGTCGGTGCCGTAAGAGATAAAACTGCTTGAGATTAATTATTTGCACGAATAAACTGTAATAAAATGATAATTGATTGATATGGAATAAAATAAAACAATTCATGAATCATTTGATAACGGTGAAATAACTAGACCATACAAACTAGTCTTTATCCGAACGCCGTACTAAATGTATGGGAGGGTTTGAAGTTAATGTTTGGGATAGTTCTGATTTTATTAAAAAAAAGTTATTAATGTAATTTTACTCATTAGGTGACGCACTTTCGATATCCGTTAGACATTTTCTAATATATCTTATATTTACAGAGTAATCGCCTGGCTACACTTAACGATTACACCCTGTATACTTCTTTATCACGGTTACGAAGCCGTTTTGCTAATTGCAGCGATATTATTCGTAGTTTTTACTCGAGTGACTCTTTGATTCAGTCACAGCTGTCAACCGCCAAACATGGCGCACAAAATTTGTTCTAGATGCCACATCTAGTAGACTACATTATAAATCAGTAGCGATACCTCTAAAATATCACTGGACACTGGTAGCTTTGATAACGCTCGGATTGATTTTTTGTGGCCAAGGCATTATTATGTAATCTGTAGTCGTATTCCCGGCGTAGTTTAACCTAATCTCATTGCCCAAGTTAAGGGTAACTTTGACCGCGTACATTAATTTATGTGGCAGTTTGTTTACAAACTACATAACATAGCGATGTAATTTGTTTTTAGGTTGTTGGTATATATGGTATATGTATGTGTCGAGCAATGTATTGAAAATTCATGATGCTGTAAGTGGTATAAACAGGTTTTATCTATTGTGATAAAGCCGATGGGTACCGTTCACTGTATAAAACTACTTTTGATATATTATTGGTCGAAATAACGGTCAGAGGGTATATTGATTAAAGGGTATAACAAAAACCGACATTATTATGGGTATAACCGGCATTCGGTATAACAAACATTCGATACACATTATACATTTTTCATAATACCATCCGATATAAGATTCAATGTGTATTATTTCCTGTAGACACCGATCAAATAAAACTAGAGATATACAATCAGCCCAAAAAATGGCCTCACAATAGTACCGTAAAAACGACTCTGGCGGTTATTTCTTATTACGGTATAAGACTGGCCGGTTACAAATTTGCAAGAGCCATATTTTCAGTACATCTTCTTTGAGTCTGTACACCTCCTTCACATTGTAGTTATAATCATAGAGATATATTATAATGTTTGTAAGTAAGCTCGAAAAATGACAGAAGATTATCATTTGACGGAGTCCAGGTACGTGCGACGACGAGCGAAGCGAGGGGTGTGTTAGGTGAACTGCGAATTTTTCGATGGAAAAAAATATGTTGGTACTTCATATAAGTATTATACGGGTAAATGTTATGTTATACATACATTATACTGTGTAATTGCTATACTGAATGTGCATTATATCTACCCTTAACTGAAGAACAAATCAAATTATTTTTAATAAATATTATAATTTGTTTATTTTAAGTAGACACCCGGTCTGTGACCCGGGTGGCCAAGTGGTAAAGGCGTCTGCCGCGAATGCAGAAGACACTGGTTCGTTCCCAGCCCTCGGGGTACCGGAGGCCTAGGTCACTTTTTCCTTTGTATATGACACCTATATAATTTTATATCTATCCTATGTTATACGGAATATAATTATATCAATATATTAATAGTTCTTATACCGATCATTAGTATCATTACACACCCAAAGCCGATAATTATTAATGAGATTCTGAACAATACGATTAATTACTTTATATAAAGTAAAAAAATATTTGTAAAAGTGAAAGTGCTTATACTTAGACCACCAGACACTGTCAGCAATAATATCAATATTTCTCTACTCATCCTGGTCATCCTTCATATACATAGAAAAGGACGGGTACAAAAACAATGACATTATTACTGACAGTGTCTTGGGGCCTTATGACGGACATTATTAACGGCAGTGTTGGGCAAAAATTAATTGCATTACGAATTATGAATTGCAATTACCAAATTTAATTTGAATTATGAATTGAAATTACGGAAATGTAATTTCTAATTGCATTAAAATTTCACTGCATTACAAATTGTAATTTGCAATGCAATTAGAAATTACATTCTGTAATTTTAATTCGTAATGCCATACTTAATGCATTACAAATTACACTCACTTAGTTAAACATTTTCATTGTTTTTATATAGCATGCGATACTTGTTTGTGGGTTTGTATTTTAATTTAATACATATGTTACGGCCTAATTTTGCAACTCAGTTTTAAGGAACTTAGGTCCGCCTAAAGCAAAACAATCCGTCATTTATCATGGTAATTATCAAGTTTAGAGAAAATTTGCCCATACAAAATATGCTTATTTTATCGTCTTCTATACGATAGCATGATAAAGAATAGGTGTCATAATGATACCACCTCTTTATTTCATCATTATTTTTTTAAAGTCCACAAAAATGTGTCCATTTAGGAGCCAATATCTCGGTAATTATCAAGTTTAGAGAAAAGTTACCCATACAAAACATACTTATCTTAGCGTCCTCTATACATCAAAAAAAAATTAAGTCCTGCGCCCCCTTTGCTTTAGTCCAACGGAAAGTTATCCTCAAAATTTACAACAATTTTTTTTGCATACTTGTATAAGTTTTTAAGTACGTGTTTTAGTTCTTACTATTCAACTTTAGACGCTATTTTTAGGTCGGTTGATTCTTGTATTAATAGTTAGGTATACACGGTGCCCGTGAGCATTGCGAGAGACTTTAACAGTGTATTCATTATCATATTTAGAGAACAAAATGTCCTTTAATGGGTGTGCGTGTGTCGAAGGAGAACCTGTATTTGAAAGCTGCTTGACAAATAATGGATTTAATACGTAAAACTTACCGAAAGTGAACAAAGTTTGTTGAAACCAACTGAAAAGTCGCCGGTCCATGAAAACAACATTTCAGATACGCCTAGGTGAGTCGAAATTTCACATAAATTCACAAATACTGAACACGGAGGATAACTGTTAATTTGTAAATACACTCACACATGGATAATTTTCAAAATAACAACTAATAACCAAAAAAAATCATAGAATAATAAAAGGTATTTGCATATCATCAGCTGGAGCGAGACATTGACAGTGACATTTGACATTAGCACTTGCCGCTAGGTGTGCGTTCAGAAATAATCAAACGTTTACGGAGACAGCTAATATATGTAGCTGTAACTAACTACAAGTACACTGCCACAGAGGGCATCACTTGAGCATCTAATAACAAATAAAAATGACTCCAAAAGTAAAATGCATGCAATGCCACAATGAAATTAAAAATAAGGAGTATTTAAAATGTCACACTTGTAGCAAAACTTACGATCTTACTTGTGGAAAAATAACATTTAAAAAATTCCAAAGTATGAATAAGGGTGACAAAAATCTATGGACATGTATTAAGTGTAAAGATTCTATTGCACAATGTAAACGGCGTAGCTCAGATTCTGTAAAACCATCTCCTACATCAGATAAAGTCGAAAACAATAATTCTCCAATAACAGAAAAACCATCATCATCATCTCTGATACCTACAGTAGATAGTTTCCAGCCTATTCTGGATGCCATTGAAAGAGAAAATGTGACAGTTAGAGGACAACCTGGACAGTACAATAATAAGACAGAAGAAAATATCTCCGACACTGACTCCGAGACCGATTCTCCTATTTCAAACACAATGTTAAATGACACTACACATAGCCTACCAAATCTCCTAGACAATGAAGAGGATAATGAAAAAGATTCCGAAATAATGAATCTTTCATCTCAACTGGCAAGTGCTCATGAAGAAATTGATCGCCTTAACGGCGAGATAGGTATGTTACAGAAAAAACTTAAAGAACAACAAAAAAAGGTTGATATATACAAAAAGTTACTAACCCAAAAAGGACCAGTAAGTAAACTAACCCCAATGAAAACATTTATGAACAGAACAAAATCTACAGACTTTCTCGATAGTGATGATGACACGCCTCAAAACTTTTTGCCAGTAAATTCTTTAGCATTTTCACCAGCTATTTCAAAACAACTTAAACCAGCCGATAAAAGTCACACTCAGATGAGTAGCAAACCAGATCAGATCAAAAAATCTGTGGAAGAAGTAAAACATAGCGACCAAGTTCCTAACGATTACTCACCCGAGCAAGATACAAGGAAATTAGGCACCAACCCTAAAACAACAATAATTAAAACAAACAAGATTGCTGTAATTACAACTAATAAGCGCAACAAAATTCTTCCGATTGTGGAAGATTGCTATGAGGAATCGGCTATCTGCCATTACCTGGTACCTGGCGGAGGAATACATCAGCTCTTAGGGAATATTCGTAATCAATTAAAAGATTTTACATTAAATGACTTCTGTATAATACTAATAGGCGAAAAAGATTTTGAAAAACGAATGATTACATAAGTCTTGTGCAATATATAAAGTCAACTCTTGAAGAAATAAAGCACACAAATATCATATTAAGTGTGCCGACCTACATCTGTGGAGTCAAAGTGTACAATTGCAGGGTAGAGCTTTTCAATTCTCTACTTAACCTAGATGTACGAACCCACAACTATGCTATCTATTTCGACTCTAATATGGAATTGTCTTTAGACATGTTCTCTGCATATACAGGTGTGATAAAAAACTCGGGAATAAGGAATATCTTTCAAAATATAAAGAAAATCATAGAAAATACCACAAACAGCGCAATGAAGGAAGATCCAAGATCGGATATATTTTTTCGTCCAGAATCAAAGTCATAGCGGGACTGATCAACCTCCCATAGCGACTGCCTGTACTAATATAACGGTAATGCATCAAAACATTAATGGATTGCTAAGTAAGCTCGATATGTTATACCTTCATTTGCAAGACGTTGCTGACACAGGAAATTTAATCGATGTT
Source organism: Pammene aurita (assembly GCA_947086415.1). Lineage (NCBI taxonomy): Eukaryota > Metazoa > Arthropoda > Insecta > Lepidoptera > Tortricidae > Pammene > Pammene aurita. Next base: position 24,819,942 of record OX352302.1, on the reverse strand, counting down.
GTGTGCATTACTGAACATAATATGAAGACTGGAGACGATGTACATTTGAAGATGCCTAACTATGAACTAGCAGCTCACTTTTCAAGGACCAACAGGAATGGCGGATCGTGCATACTGATACGTAATATTTATAAGTATAAAACAATTGATGACATAATTAAGCAAAGTATTTCAAATGTTATAGAACTTTCTGCAATCCAAATAATTGACTTAAAATTAGTTATAATTTGCATTTATAGAGTTCCAAAAACAAATACTTCATTTATTAATCTATTTTTTGATAAATTGTGTAGTATATTGAATGACGTATGTTTTAAAAATAACAAGATAATCATATGTGGAGATTTTAATATAGATGTTCTTAAAGACACAACTGCTTCTGTTGAATTTAAAAATCTAATCGCGAGCTATAATCTTAAAATTGGAATAAAAGAGGCAACAAGATTGCATAGTAATACCTGTATAGACAATGTCATACATAACATTCGAGGAAGTACTTGTAAGGTGCTTGATCTTGGTATGTCGGATCATACTGCCCAGATAGCTAATTTCCCAGTAAAAAAGACGTGCATCCTTCAGTATTGGTTTGTGTATCGCAGGGATTATTGTAAGGAAAACATGGCAAAATTCATCGAATGCTTAAGTAAACTTACTTTTACTGATGCATTCAATGAAGACGATGTAAACAACGCTTATGAAAACTTTATTGGTGATTTTAAGTTGTTTTACGATTTGTGCTTTCCCGTAACTAGAATTAAAGTAGCAAAAACTAAGAAACCGAAATGGATCAGCAAAGGAATTCGTAAGTGTTGTAAACGCCGAAGACAAATGCTTTGGAAATACAGATTGACCTCAGATAATGAAGACAAAATTGCATTTAAGACCTATTCTAATAGATTGAAAAATATTTTGAAATTTACACAAAGAGCTCAAAATGATTACTATGTTAACCAATCACAAAATAAAACTAAAGCAACATGGAATATTATAAATAATAATAAAGCCAATTATCCGGCAGAAAACATAACAACTATACATGACAAAGGGCAAGTTGTTAATCGCCCTAGTGCTATAGCAAACGCTTTTAATAATTTTTTTATTGATTCAATCAATGACATTGCTACTAATAATTCTGTTTACCGTTGTAATTCAAACGCATTTAATAACTCACTAAATTCATTCTTTATGCCACCGGTTACTCCAAATGACATCCTTAAAATAATAAATTCATTAAAAAATACAAAGTGTACCGGATATGATGACATTGATACTAGAATTGTAAAAAGCGTTGGTTATTTAATTGCTCCAGTAATCTGTCATATAATGAACTTGTGCGCTGAAAATGGTGTTTTTCCAAACAAGTTAAAAATATCTAAAATAATACCACTGTTAAAAAAAGGTGACAAATTTGACATGGCTAATTACCGACCGATTGCCCTGTTATCAATTATGTCTAAAGTATTTGAGAAAGTAATTTATACAAATGTTTACGATTATTTTGAAAAAAAAAGGACTCTTTGCTTCTGAACAAAAAGGGTTTCGTAAAAACCAGTCAATTAATGCAGCGATTTATGAACTAGTTTCTAAGGTTATAATAAGCATGAACAAACGAATACCAGCATCAGCTATATATATGGATATGACTAAAGCGTTTGACTGTGTACACCCTAACATTTTATTAAGCAAACTGGAAAAGTATGGAATTAGAGGCAACATACTGAATTTAATAGAGTCATACATCAGTTTTAGAAAACAATATACAGTAGTAACAAAACTATGCTATAAATCAAAAGCAGAAGTAACCTACAAGTCACAGACAAGAGAAACTTTTTATGGGGTACCGCAGGGGAGCATCTTAGGGCCTTTGCTTTTCCTTATTTACATTAACGATCTTCCCAAATCTACCAAGTATCCTATGGTCCTCTTTGCGGATGATAGCACCGCTATATTTACTGGCACTGGATTAAATAACTTTGAGATCGAAATGAGTAATGCTTTACAAAATATAATTACGTGGCTCAATAATAACAACTTAAAAATAAATATTGGGAAAACAATGATTATGAACTTTAGACAGCGTATAACTGAGTACGATGAATTAAATATCGAATATAAGGGGCAAAAAATTACTCAGGTGAATAACACAAAGTTCCTGGGACTGTTTCTGGACAGCAATATGAATTGGAGATGTCAAATAGATAATATATGTAAAAGGTTAGGCAGTTCCTCTTATGCGCTACGTATGCTGAACAAAATTTCGAGCCGGTCAGTTGTGCTAACGGCCTATCATGCCTTTGTTTCCTCTACTCTCCGCTATGGCATAATCTTTTGGGGCAATTCAACCGATTGGCATTTGGCTTTCATAGCACAAAAAGATTGCGTTAGAGCAGTGTGTAATCTGCCACGGTTTACACCCTGTAAGTCACACTTCCTCAATTTAAAAATATTAACTCTTCCTTGTTTATACATTTTTGAATTAGCTGTCTTTGTGAAATGCCATCCGAATTTATTTCAAAGTTTGTCGAGAGAACGTCTGCAATATTTGATCCGTGCCCATCCGTCAAGCACGGCACTTCTATCAAACAGTGTTCTTGGTATGGGTCCTAGAATTTATAACAAATTACCTGAAGATTTAAGGAAAATCTGTGACATTAATAAATTTAAAAAAACACTCAAAGAATACTTGACCAAAAAGGCTTATTACTCCAATAACGAATTTCTTGCCGACAATCAACTTTATTAATTTTTATTACTAATTCCTACTATCAAAAACTGACATAATGTAATAATTTCTCTCCGTGACAATTTTATTTTCTATTTTCTTAACCTTATTTCTAATGACTAATAATGTTTGAAACCTATGATATATTACTTCCTTGTTTTTGTTATGTTAAATATGAATAACTAGTAAATTAATTGACTAAATATATTGTTTTATGTATAAAATTGTAATTTGGTGCATGTGTGCATTCATTCAAAATTAACTTCGTATGCCCTATAGGCACGACATAGTGATACAAACCCTGTTTTTCCACTCTCTGCAATGTAATGTTGTATAACCTGTGTTCGACGAATAAATCATTTGTATTTGTATTTGTATTATTTGTATTTAAACTTTTTCGAAATTCGCCATAGTTTCAGAGTAAATACTACTTACAAAAAATTGCATTTTGAATTGTTTCTCAGTGTAAAATGATTTTTTGATGGCGATCTCACCGGTATGGGGCATAGTCTAGACATCTCTTATTGACTGATATCAAAGACCTAAGAAACACTTTGCATGGACTAGTTTTTACGAGAAAACATGTAGCAATTTACTTTTTCCGTTACTTTTTTCTAATGACATTTACTTTTTATGTAGAACAGCATTCAAAAAAAGTGAAAAAAAAAGTAAAAAAAAAATTTTTTTTTGGCGTTTTACAACAAAAGTCATATAATGTTTTTTCATTCTTTTGACCTCAGAAATGCGTGGTTAAAATCTCTCGCAATGCTCACGGGCACCGTGTATATATCTAGATTTAAATCCCGTAGATAACTCATTTTATTTGCCATTTATATATACTATTTGTAATATTACTAAGAAAACTTAAGACAAAAAATACTTATACCTAAGTACTTCCTTTAAATGCTTATTAGTAATTTGAATTGTATTTTGGTAAATGTTTTAAACTAGACTGAATATTTGCCTTAACCATTCCACATGGGTAAATTTGATCCTGTTTGTGTAAGTAATAAATAGTTTACAGAACGTGATTCCGTAATGCAATTACGAATTAATGTAATTTCAATTAACAATTACCAGTTAATTCAAATTAAATTTAATTCAATTACGAGCGTAATGCACTACAAGTAATTGCATTAAATGTAATTTAATGCGTAATGCAATTAATTTGTAATTGTAATGCCCAACACTGATTAACGGCCTCCTAGCCCAGTCGGTAGTGACCCTGCCTACAAAGCAGATTTGTATAAGATTGTCCTATAATATTTATTTATTTATAACAAGATGTGAAATTGAATATGTATTTTTTTTTACTTTACTAAGGGTGGGTTGCACCAAACCGCCTGTTAAAGTAAGCCAAATGTTACGCTAATCGGAGGTACTTAACGATTGCTAACATGAATGGGTTGCACCAAGTGCAAAATAACAGAATGTAAGAGTTACGAGGGATGCCACTGTATAAACGCATTTCTAACAACATTTTCATGGTAGAATATTATTTTCATATGGCAACCCAACCATAAGTGCCAAACTAAACTTGTCAAAATCGTCACACGAAGAAAAAAAATCTAAAGAAAGGAGCGCGAACTAAACTTAACTTTGCACTCTGCAGCTTGAAAATAATAAGAATATACAAACGTTTAGCCATTCCTGAACATGTTTATTACTCAATCAAAAAGTGGGCTATCCATTGCGCCTTACGAGGAAATTTTTTCAAAGGATAATGCAACTTGTGTTGAGAGTGGAGTTTAAAGCGAAAGCCAGAATAGTCGGCTGGTATATTGTGCATTATATTATAGTGAGTAAATCATTCTGCTAGTTTATTACTACTTACAGAACCCTAAACAAGTAAAGCCGTTGCTGGAAGCACCAAATGGAGAGAAGGAGCCCAATCGCAATACAAAGGCATCACTAGTTTTAACTCTTGAAAATTCGTAAAAATAGGGTACTGAATCCCTCCAACCTGGTTGATTATGGCTGGCACTGTAACCAACGTCCTAAATATTGAACTTATACATGTACTTACTTATTAAATGAGTGTTCTAAAGCATCTTTGTTAACAAATGATGAGTAGCACATATGTTACACTAATGAATAATGATACACAATGTTTTTTATTTCAGGTTTGAATTTACCTTTGGTATTGAAGACAAGATGAAATCGAGGCTTGTTATGCTACTCAGTGCTTAACTCCAGGATGTTTGAAAGTAAAAATGCAGTGATTTCAAGAAATTGGTAGAATCTTAATGTAAAAATAAAGTATAATTATATTAACCTAATCAATCAGTATTTCAATTTTGATAATAAAATACATAATTATATTTATTTAGTTACCTTATTTTTGTTTTATTTATTATTCAAACACTGGCATAGGTTTCCTTTGTAGATGGAAGCAAGATCCTCCCCCCTCCAAACATATTTCTACTGCAAATATTATTCACCAGTTTTCTAGCACTTGGCATAAATAATCAATGAATTTTGACACTTGAGGTATTTTAAGTCAGGTCAATCAGTTCTTGGATAGTGTGAAGCGGACCCTTGGCCAAAGTGAGCCAGCTTATTGATCGGACAAAAAACTTCATATACTGAACCACAGATCTTTGATAATGGTTATTAACAATACTCTACTCTTGATACATGTTACAAATATTATTCAGGTAAAAGTGACCATAAAACATTAGTGTGGCTAGGATTCCAAAAATGTTTTCTTATCACTTGTATCTTAATAATCATAATCATTTATTTCTTTGTAATGATATATGTTTGCAAGTCATACAACAGCCATGTAGGTAGGTACCTAGTTACTATTATGTTTTATTTGTAAATAGGTACCTATGCTGGTTGGGAAAGATATATGATAAAGAGAGACCTTTATTATTTATTACTAATAAATTCATAGTAAAATCATAACATAACACATATTTTATAATTGATTTTGAGCACTGATGATAGGACTAGGACTAATCAAAAATGCATGCATACATACATCATCTTAGGAAGCTTTTTCCCTTATAGAAATGTAAGTATGAAAATATATCTACTTTTTATACTTTCAAAATGAAATGCATGTACTTATTTTGTGTACAGTCACCGGCAATAGTATCTTCCTACATGAACTGTACAGTGAGTACAATTTGGATTAAAAAAAGCATGTTCATAATAATGTCCGATTTAAAATATACTAATGGGGAAGGTATCTGTCAAAAGTCAGGAGGTGCCAGCATAAGTAGGCACCTACCACTAGTTTTGTTGAATGAGATTTGGCTTAAAGGGCTAAAATTAATGCCAGTAAATTCCAAATAAAACAAGAATTTGACACTATTGGTAGGACTGAGACTACAACCTATGCCGGCACCATCTGTAAACACTTGATTGGCCATAATCCTGATTGCAGCGACGAGCAGCAAATGGTAGGTAACAATTGCCATAGAAGAGCGACACACATGAAGTCAAATTAGTTAAACCATGCTATTACCAAATTGTCAGGAGATAGTTTATTTATTTATATGGGTTTAATGTTTCAATAGATCTGTAAAATCTTTGTGTTTATTTCACAAATTAAACTGAAATACAGTGTAAGCTCTTTATCAACACTGAAGGGACCGGACATTTTGTGACATTATCACAAGTTGTCATTAAATAGAGGCCTACTGTGCTTGTTTTAAGGCAAATAATGAAATCAAATAAAAAACAAGAATTATATGAATTACTATAATGAATTTTCATACACATTTGAATTTGTGGATACCTAACCATTGTTGAACTATTTTTTTATTGTCCCACAACACATGACACTCTTATTTACTTGATTGTAAATTCCGCATCACACTTTATTTACATGTACTGTTCTGAACATTGTTTAGTTAGGTGTAGAGGCTCGATTTCTGTAGGACATTGGCGATAAATGTTTGGTGCTATAACTTCATGCCCTTATTAAAAGCATTAAAGAAACCTCTCTGATCATCTGGCATCTTTTGAATCGTATGACTTGCTCCCATGAAGTCCCGTTCGTGGCCTGTTCTACCGTGTCATAAAACTTGTTTTTCTTCTTGACCTGGTCATTCCACCGCGTCGGAGGTTTACGTCCCCTTTTGTCTTCTACCTTACAGTATTCAAGTCAACCGTTGTTTCCAAAGGTTTGGTCTTCATTGACAAAAACAGTGGTTTTTTAATGGTTGTCATGATTCTGGTCCTGCTCATTCTACGGCTGTCGGCTTTCATGACAATGACTGTAGGTTCTGGTATGTTTGTGATACATAACAGAAGTCTGTACTATTTCAACCTGAAGTCACTCGGCACTCGATTTTAACTAAATAACGCACTTTTTACAAAGAATTTTATGTACTTATTATTTAATACCGTTATCTGATCTGAAAATTGTGAATAAAACCAAACGTCAATCGTATACGCCTTTTTACGTTCAGATACTCGCATATATTTATTACTGCTAACAATATTTTAATATTTTTCATCAAATATCACTGTCTTTTTGTCTAATAATGCATTTATCCTTGAAATACGAGACATTTTTGCAAACTGTCAGCCATATTTAAACGTAGATTTGAGTTAACCAGTGCTCGACGGCTGGTGAAGGTTAACGTAACTTTCTGACTGCTAAAGTGCATGGTGCAACGGAAAAACGGACTTGACGTCTACTGCAACCATGATGAGTTCGTTAAGTGTGCGTGGTGCAACCCGCCCTAAATCTAAGATTGGGGAGAGACATAATCACCTAACATCCTCCCTATTTTACTATTTAGGAATATCGGAACCGCATTTCCGTAACAGCATATTTACAAACGTGACCATCTGGTCAATATTACCACCCTCATAATACTTTAATGAGACACAACAGGGCTTAACCACATTTCCCTACTATAAAACATTCGCAAAACATACACCTCAGCATAACGCGCTAACCATTGCGGCTTTGCTACGATTCTTTTACCATTTACACAATCAATATGCAGTAATGGATTGCTTACGCTTGCGTTTCTCGAATTTGAAAGAATTCTTCCTACATACGTGATCATGGGTTGCAATTAAGCAAGACTGCTCTGGTTTTAGTATTTCATAATCAGGTGAAATATTTAAAACTAGTTTTTGTACAAGTACCTACACAGGTTTTGGCAAATTTCTTACAACTATTTTTAACGGAATGTAATGTACATTTGATTACAATGATTACATAGCTATTAGTACAAAGATTGGTCCATGGTATAGTACGATTTTTTAAGATGTCGGAATTGTCGATAGAACTCCTTTGTAAGATTCCGACATCTTAAAAAATTACTAGTATACAAACCCATTAGTATAAGAGCCCATGACACTGAACCTAGTTCGATAATAAATTAATAAATAAATATTATAGGACAATCTTACACAAATCGACCTAGGCCCACAGTAAGCTCAATAAGGCTTGTGTTATGGGTACTAGACGACGATATATATAATAGATAAATATGGATAAATATTTATATGGATTTTTTTCTGAAGTATATGACATCTATTTTCAGTTTATATATAGTAGTGTAAACTACTTTAAAAAAAATGTAAATAAAAAAAATATATATTGAACAAAATAATTTGATTTGCTTGACAAGGCCACGCACGGGGGCTTGCAGCACCGCATTTTCGTGTAGCCCTAACCCTTCCCCTGCTTCGAGTAACAAAGGAGATCTAGGAGACTTATCATACTAGAAACCGGATTTATAAAAAAAAAAAAATACGCCACCTCTTTTTTTGCATTGCAGCATCAGCATTCCGTATTCCCCCATTAAAGACGCGTCTTATTATATATATCTCACCTAGGAGACTTATCGAACTAGGTTCAGTGTCGTGTGCTCCCCTACTGTATCAGTAGTTTAGTACAGTAATTTTAAAATTACCTTCGACGTTTCAAGGATGACATTGTCCCTGTGGTCCTGAAGAAACAGCCAGTGTTAAAACATGAACATCTTCTAGTGTGTAGTTAAAATTACACCCAAAAATATATTTGAGATTCTCACATAAGCCCTTTTATTTGATATACTACAAAATACATACAAATAAAAAAAAAATCATTAACCCCTAATACCCCCATGGTAAAAATTTATAGCTGACTTACATATGTGTACAAAATTTCAGCTCAATCGGTCCAGTAGTTTCCGAGAAAATTGGCTTTCAGACAGACAGACAGAGTCGCACCATAAGGGTCCCTTTATTACAATTTTTAGGTTTAATTTTAGAAGATTAGTCAAGTTAATATAGGTAATTAAACAACAAAATTAACCCATAATCTAGCAGTGAAAGTATTAATTCCATTTAATTAGTCCGTCAGAATACGAGTATTTGCAAGAAATTATGCATTATATGTGATCCATTATATGTTATTAGTTATTATATTAAAAAAAAACATTATGTAGTTTATTAATCAATCAAGTGGTTTATTAACATGTTGTACATTAATGTTATAATCTTCAACAGCCGTCCGTTCAATAGTTTCGTCCGGTATTGCGAGTACCGGTATTAATACCGATATTATCGGTTGCGTAAGTCAGACCGTCATCGAAGGTCATGTTTACGGTATTGGACACCCCGCCTGGTTGACACCCTGGGGCGCACGCTGGGGCAGAAGTATTAATTGCTGAAACAAAATAAAAGCTTAGTATATTTAATATACTATCTTTGTTAATGTTCTATATACGGGACCGAAATGGAGCAGAAGGGATGGGATTTCCGATGAAGAAGGATACCTTTGTCGAGCAGTGGGACACTTAATAGGTCAATTAAAAAAAGATGACAGACAGAATAAATGGACATCGCATTATGTATAAGTGTTTATCTATTCACTTGTTTGATATTTTTATTGACCTCTATGGCCTGGGTAATAAGGATGGCGGCTGGTAACTAGAGCTACCAAAAACAAGTGACTAGTTAGAAACAGCGCAGAATCACCAACAGTCACATTTTTACTCGTAAAATGCTAAAATACGAACAATTCAACTGAGCAGAATCCTACATTATTTTATATTAAGAATGTCGGGTCTCTATCGGTTCCCGTAAATTTTTACTTCCGTTTTTTTCAGTACATAACGTTTTCCATCATAATTTTTATTAGTCATATTGTCAATAGTCATAAAATTTAACAATCTAAATTACTGGTCCGATTTTTGCAGGTCATCATTATTGTTAGTCATAAAATCTGTTACTCATAATATTCAAAGTCCAGATGGTATCTATTACATAATGTTGAAGGCAATAAACTTGCTAATAATAATTGTTTTAAGTTCTTTAATCGCAGATTATAATGATAACTAGGGGTGTATATTGGTTTCCACAAATTTTAAGTTCCGATTTTTTATAGTCCATAACGTTAGCCTTCATAAGATAATAAGATCGTCAGATAAGATAATCAGAATCGTTTTCTTGAGGGTCGCAGTTCTAACCTAACCTAACCCACTTCTGGCAACAGTTCGTTTTCTTGGGGGTCGCAGTTCTAACCTAACCTACTTCTGACAACAGTTTGTTTTCTTGGGGGTCGCAGTTCTAACCTAACCTAACCCACTTCTGGCAACAGTTCGTTTTCTTGGAGGTCGCAGTTATAACCTAACCTAACCCCCTTCTGACAAAAGTTCGTTTTCTTGGTGGTCGCAGTTCTAACCTAACCTAACCCACTTCTGGCAAATTATGACTAATGATGTTTATGTCCATAAAATAAATCATAATGGATATCATTTTAAGACTATCGAAATTCGAAACAATAAGTTTATGGGAAACAAAGGGATGACATTAAAACGATATGATTAACGACTATTAGACCGATAAAATATATGCCTTAAAATATTTCTGAATAATTATTGATACACCTTCGAATGTTATACTCATCGATTTTATGCCTTTTGCGATTATAGTGTTTAATATTATAGATCTTTATTATTAGAACTATGAACATTATGATTTACAAAAATTATGACTATTGATGTTTATGCCTATAAATTATATGGATATCAATTTCTGACTATCGAAATTCGAAACAATAAGTTTATGGGAAACAAAGGGATCCCTAGAATGTCATACCTTCATTCCTTTAACAGCAAGTTAAAGTTAAAATAATAGTAAGGTTATGGTTTTAGTAGCCTATAAATAACTATACTTATAAGTATTATGTTTGTAAAGTCACCGGCAATAGTATCTTCCTACACGAAGGCCGCAAAAATATGTGACACGTAGGAAGATACTATTACTTTTGACTGTACCTACCGTGTGTTTTAGCGTAGCCACTAAACTATAAGTATTGAATCGATTTTAATGAGGTGTTCAATAAAACGATCTGTTGATGCGACGCATGTAATATATACATGCTTTATTTTTAAAGATCCGTCCAGATTGCCTAAATTCGCTTTAGATTGCGCTCAAAATTAACGCAACTCATGAAAGGCTAGGCGCTCACAGCGGCGAGCGGTGTTGCTGCCCTGCAACATCGGATTAGGGTTTTACAAATATTCTACTTATTTTTAGTGTATTAATTTCGGTAACCGTACGCTAAATATTTATAAAAATAAATGCAAACTTGCCATTAGTGTTGTGGTTCAGAGTTCCGGTATTGATACCGATATTGCCGGACGCGGTGCCTCCACTGAATTTCATTGTACCTTTATTATTGACACCGCTTTGTGGTGGCGCCGGTGTGCCCTCATAACTTTCACACGAGTTATAATCCATGTCTGAAAGAAAATATTAGAATTTATGTAACACTGTAATACTTTACCTGCGCTTAACAGAGAACTACATTATTAATTGAAGGGTTGTCTACAAAAACAACATAACTACGTTGGCCATGATATTACGAGGAGATCGATAAAACTATTTTTTCTTTTAATAATAATGATTAAAGCTTGATCAAGGACGATAAAGATATATGGCCACAATGTTAGAGATATATCTATTTTATTTTCGGAAAAGATATGAAATAAACTTTGTCACTTATGCTATTTTTGTAAAATTTTGGTTAGTTACGTTGTTTTTGTACAATAAGAAACATATTTTGTACGGATTTTTTTATATAGAAAGTGTTCGTTACATCTACAAAATTTTTTCTTATCAAATTCTGCTGTTTTTATCGTCACTTTTTAAAGGTACTATGCAGGAAATTTTAATGTAAATTTTTCGACACACGGAATAGCTTTTGGACAAAGATTTTATCACATTTCCTAGCCCCTTTAGAGACGAACATGTTGACATTAAAAACACAATCCGCCAAAAATGTTAGATATGTTGTTTTTGTAAACATCCCTTCAATCAAAACAGAGATGTACTTATTTCGGGTTTGCTCTTCTTTCTTGATTATGTACGGCAAGAACCGGGGTTTCGCAGAATTTCGGGATTTTTTTCTAGAAAATAAAGGAGCTAACCCTAACTATCCCCACTATTACCACTATCCCTACTATACATAATCTAAATATATAAAAGAAGAAACTGACTGACTGATTGACTGACTAACTGACTGACATATCAACGCACAGCCCAAACCGCTGGTTCTAGAGATTCCAAATTTGGCACGTAGGTTCCTTATAAGGTCTAGGGGTGCACTAAGAGAGGATTTTTCAAAATTCACCCCCTAAGGGGGTAAAATGGGAGTCCAAAGTTTGTATGGCGAATCAAAATTTGTTAGAATATTTTATTCCAAACTTCACAGGAGTATTCCTAACGATAAAAGAGTAAACACGTGTTTCAGGTTTTTTGAAAATTCAACCCCTAAAATGGGCAAATGTGGTCACAAAGTCTTAAAATCAACATGGGTATCGTATTCTTTTTCGAGTACTTATAGTACGCGGGCGAAGCCGCGGGAAAAGGCTAGTATACAATACAATACAATACAAATACTCTTTATTGAACACCTCAAAAAGAAAACCAGTTAGTACAGAAAATGTATAAAGTCAGAATAGAGGTTAACAACAGGCGGTCTTATCGCTAAAACCGGCCAAGAGCGTGTCGGGCCACGCTCAGTGTAGGGTTCCGTAGTTTTTCGTCCGTCACAGTAAGTGTCCCCACTTAAGAGTTAAAATAACACCGCCATGTAGGATATGATATGAGCGTTCTACGTACAGCGACATCTATCGGCAAATTAAGTAAACTATTGCGCGCGAGCTTAAAGTATGGAAGATGATTTTTATGGGATAATTCTTTATTGCGTGAACCGATTTTCACCGTTTTTACTTTATTTGAAAGCAAGTACACAATACACACCTGCTTATACGGTTAAATTACAAACTTAGTTCAGAAATAATTTTGTATTTTTTTTTCAAAAACTATTCAACCTATTAAGTTCAAAATAATTTTCCTAGAAAGTTTTTATAAAGGTTTACTTTTCAGATTTTTTTCATATTTTTAAAACTTATGGTTCAAAAGTTAGAGGGGGGGGGACACACATTTTTTTTACTTCTGGAGCGATTATTTCCGAAAATATTTACATTATCAAAAAATGATTTTCGTAAACCCCTATTCATTTCTAAATACCTATCCAACAATATATCACACGTTAGGGTTGAAATGAAAAAAAAAAATCACTCCCCACTTTACGTATAGGGGAGGTACCCTAATAAAACATTTTTTTTCCACTTTTTATTTTATCACTTTGTCGGCGTGATTGATATACATATTAGTACCAAATTTCAGCTTTCTAGTGCTAATGGTCACTGAGATTATCCGCGGACGGACGGACGGACGGACGGACGGGCAGACATGGCGAAACTATAAGGGTTCCTAGTTGACTACGGAACCCTAAAAAGCGATTTCTCCTAGACAACCTTTAGGTAGTAGAATTGTGTTAAATAAACTAAGCCAGTAGGTGTTGCAAAACAGTGAAGAAAAGCGGAAATAAACTTAATATCACAGATCAATATTCTAATAAATAAATAAATAACCATTTTTTTTTTTTTTTTTTTTTTTATACCACGACGGTGGCAAACAAGCATACGGCCCACCTGATGGTAAGCAGCTACCGCAACCTATGGACGCCTGCAACTCCAAAGAAGTCACATGCGCGTTGCCGACCCTTTACAAATAGGAGGATTCACTGTGTTGACGACTAAAGGAACAAGAAGGTCCCTCATCGTCAACACACTGGGTCCTCTTTGAGCTCTTTGGCAACCTTACTCACCAGCAGGAACACAACACTATGAGTAGGGTCTAGTGCTATTTGGCTGTGGTTTTCTGTAAGGTGGAGGTACTTCCCCAGTCGGGCTCTGCTCCAGATTTGAGCGATGACATTCGCTGAACGTGCCCTACCACACTTAGCGAGATGCCATTCGCAGTGCCCATACCTCTCTTTTTGGCGTAGTTTAAGGACATACCCAGGTCCGGACGTAGTTTAAGGACATACCCCGGGTCCAAACCAAACCATATTAAGATACAATACACTTAAACAAAATAAATATATATATTATACATATGCAGTGCCGGCTGTACAGAGAAAGTGTCACGGATGAGACAAATAGTAAAGTTTGAGGAGCTTTTTAAATGAAGCGGGTGATTGAGCGCACCTTACATCATCAGAGGCAGAGAATTCCAAAGTCGAACCGCTTGAAATGTAAAGGAACTGTTATAAAATTTTGAAGAGGATGAAGGGACAGAAAGAAGTAAATTCCGGGAGGATCTTTCAGACTGGAGGTAGCTGAAACGCACCTTGAGATAGCGGGGAGTTGCGGGGTTAAAAAGAACAGAAAAGAGAAGGGGCAGAATATGCGACTTATGACGAAAGCGAATATGAAGCCACTTGAGCTGCGTACGGAAGTGAGAGATGTGGTCATATTTGCGTAACCCAAATTTAAATCGAATGCAGACGTTTTGGATACGCTCCAGCTTATTAAGTTATTTAGTTATATAATGGTATTTATAATGTTATAAGTGCGATAGCCACTCTGTCTGTCTGTTGTTACCTCTTCACTCTTAAACCGCTGAAACCTTTAAATGAATTTATGTATGTACGAGTATATACACGATGCAATGGAATTCAAGACGGAGAGCTGACCACGTAATATATGACACTAGCCTTTTCCCGCGGCTTCGCCCGCGTACTATAAGTACTAAAAAGGATACCATACCCATTTTGATTTTCAGACTTTTCTGACCACTTTTGCCCCTTTTGGGGGTTGAAAAAACCTGAAATACGTGTTTACTCATTTATCGTTAGGAATACTCCTGTGAAGTTTCGAATAAAATAGTCTAACAAATCTTGATTCGCCATACAAACTTTGGACCCCTATTTTACCCCCTTAGGGGGTGAATATTGAAAAATCCTTTCTTAGTGCATCCCTAGACCTTATAAGGAACCTACGTACCAAATTTGGAATCTCTAGAACCAGCGGTTTGGGCTGTGCGTTGATATGTCAGTCAGTCAGTCAATCAGTCAGTCAGTCAGTCAGTCAGTTTCTTCTTTTATATATTTAGAAGATAATGAGAGAAACGAAATCCCTCTAGTTAGTTTGCTATACTATGCTTATTTCTAGATCCGGACATCTGGCAGCTATAAAGTGGTGGAGATCAAAGAACGCAAATAACTCGAAGAAAACAAAACTTAGAGTTCTGGGTTTGATGCAATATTATGCGAAACTATGTAATTAATTAGATTATATCATAGCCAGAAGTTTCTCTTCTGGTAAAGTAGTGCCAAATGATGTATAATGCAATTTATAAGTTAGTTGCCTACTGTTTTTGTTTCTGCTATAAATGCTATAATACACAATGATTTTTGTTCTAATGATAAAATATAGACCCTGTCCTCTATAAATGACACAATTTCGGCAGTTTTTACCTCTTTTGGTATTACTTTTTTCCTTTGTTCCAAAACTTTGTTGGTCTCTCACTCTGACCTCCACCCATTAAAAGCTGCCAGATGCCCGGATCTAGCAATAAGGATGGTAAAGCAATCTAACCAGACAGGTTTAATTGCTCTCATTATTGTGTCATATTTGGCGCGGCCAGCTCTTAGTCCATTCGTCTAGGTCAGGGGTTGGCAAATCGCGGCTCGCGAGCCGCATGCGGCTCTTTGAAGGATCAGTTGTGGCTCTTCAAGTTCGGCAAATTTAAAATTAAATTAAATATTGCAGTGAATAACAGAAAACTGCGGCTCTATGAGCTTCTAAAAATTCTATATTTTCCGCCATCAGGCTCTTTGTCAAAAAAGTTTGACGACCCCTGGTCTAGGTCTAGTACCTACAAAGGTATTTTTACATTTATTGAATAATTCTTACACATCTACTTCAAATTATTCCTGAATAGGGCCAATAATAAAAATGTTTGTAATGGGGATTTGAACTGGTTTTTGCAAAAAGTCGAAATATCGCGTTAAATTAAATAAATGGCTTTTTGTTTATATAATTAAATATTGTATTCGGTATTGCTTTAAAGCTATTAGATTGCCTGGTTAAATATGAAATAGGAAACGAAAGAGCGAAATAAAAACGAAAAATACCGGTATTTTTGTGTGAAGCAATTACCGGTTTCCGATCACTAGTTTGTAGTTAATTTAGATTATATGATGGAAGCACTAAGAGTCTTTTGTTGCTAAAAAAAGGATTTTATTACACCATTGTCTTTGGACAATATCATAAAGCTCTATAAATGGAGTACGCTTCGCCTCATCTTTCCAAACAAAAAAGTCTGCCAAAATCTGAGGGGGGCGAGGTAGCACGCATGTGAAGTTTTCAAGTCAAAGGTACATCATTGTCGGTTGTTAATACAGTTTATTTCTAAATGAATTTTTATGGCAGCAACGCTTTATTGACAACCGACAAAGATGTACCTTTGACTTGAAAACACCAAACATATTTGACATATTCTTTCTATACTTCATAACACTAAATGGAGCAATAGATAGTCGACTGTACCTACGTTAACATATGGTTCATTATTGGATGCAGTCTTTGGAAATGTCAAACAAAAAAGCCAAGGATCATTTTTGATTGTATTTTCAAACAAAATATAGAAGACAGCAATCCTTAAGCGCGTTAAATATGGAGAAGTGTCAAACGTCAAATAGTTACTGCCCGCCAGAAAGAAAACGATTGTCTTTGAATCGATTCTGTAAACGAAGCTTGATTTTCGATTTAGGTTAAATCTTTTATTACGAAAGTATTGATAAATAAAGTAAAACTGTACTTACATCTGAAATGGTATTTCATCTTTTTGTAATCTAGACGAAATATAACATTTTTTTACATCTAAAAACAGCGCATAAGGGTATTTTCACGGAGCTTGTTATCCATTGACAGCGATGATGAAAATGCGTGACATCGATTATTGAAATAGTTTTTATAGATGTACTAGATTTTCCGCCAATACTTTTGACAGAGGGGAAATGATACTCAGGGCCTCTCCTGGTTTAGAACTCTCTGGACAATATACTGAACGTTGATTTTAAGGCTAGGCACGAGGTCAGATGTGTAATAGAAAAGCACGACTTAATTTGTTAAGTCGATTATACGAGTATCATAGCCAGTAGGCGACTTAATTTGTTAAGTCGTGCTTTTCTATAACACATCTGACCTCGTGCCTAGCCTTAAAATCAACGTTCAGCATATAGCTATGCCTGTTGCTTTTCCTAGGAAAAATTATTGTAAAAAATCCCACCAAAAACATAAATGTAAAAAAGGAGAGCCAAGTTTAATACAAAAATTATGCTTGGCTGTGGGCTTCGCCGCAAAAAGAATGGAGATCTAAATGAGCGCCAAGTTCTATGCAAAATCCAAATATGTATTTATACGAACAAAATAACATTATGAACAAGTATTAAACTCTATTTCTTTGCTTTATTGGATACCTATAACAATTGCTGTTATTTAAAAATGTGAGATCTTAAAGTAGGTTAGATTTGAGTTGGCTTGACTTGACTTGGGGACACCACTTATTTTTTGACTTTTTCTTTTCCTGCGCGATACGGTGCGCACCGGCGGCAAGGCCAATAGGTCGCGTTGTCGCGGTCTGAGGGCCATCCTTGGGACGTCCGGAACAAACAGACGCACGAGACCAGAGACAATTTCGGGACAGTCCGACTCACCACGTAAGGCTCGGCATGCCGTGACAAGGAGTTGGTAATTCCGCCGGACCTCTAAGGAATTGTACCCTAGGGAGCCGAGAATATACTTCGTCGGGTACAGGTACGGATAGAATCCGAATGTTTTTTTATAAAGGAACCTTAAAAACGCTTTTTGAACCTTCTCAAGCAGTAAAGCATACGTCGATTCGTAGGGGTTCCATATGATCGACGAAGTCTCCAGCTTACTCCTTACTAGACCATTATAAACCATTTTCATTGCCACCGGGTCGTGAAAATCGCGGAGGTTTCGAATTACGAAACCCAGCCTTTGAAAGGCACTCTTAGCTAGAGAAAAAATATGTTCGTGAAAAGTTAGCCTTAATTTTTTTAAATATTTTTGTTATATAGCAAATATAATAATACATATAATAATAATAATAATAATAAACACTTTACAAGCTCCTTACATCCATTTTGAGAGCGAAAATAAACGCGCACATGGTCGCAAACAATATTTTGGCCTCCGCTCAAAATGGATGTAGGGTTGGGTCCCGCGGTACTAAAGAGCTCCTCCTCATAGACATGACCATTTGCCAACGAGTCCGGCGGAATAGGGGGGCCCTCTCGGCCGCTTGGATTGACTACAAGAAGGCCTATGATTCGGTGCCTCATTCATGGCTGGAGAGGATCTTAGAGCTGTATAAAATTGATGCAGCTTTAAGATCCTTCCTTGGCGCGTGTATGAGGCAGTGGACCACAGTCCTTCGTCAACCAGGAGGCGGGGATGACCCCCCTAGCCCGCAGGACTTTATAAGGATCGAGCGAGGAATATTTCAGGGCGACAGTCTGAGTCCCCTGTGGTTCTGCCTAGCTCTAAATCCGCTCAGCAATCTGCTGAAGGATTCGGGGCTAGGTTGCCGGCTTCGGAGAGAGGGTGAAGTCATATCTCACCTTCTGTACATGGACGATCTCAAATTATTTGCACTAAATAACCAAGACTTGTTGGAACTACTGAAGACCACTGAAGTGTTCAGTAGTTCCATCAAGATGGAGTTTGGTGTTGATAAATGTGCGGTTATGCATGTACAGCGGGGGAAAGTAGTAAATTCAACAAATCTACAGCTTTCTGAGACAATGACGTTCAGATCTATCTCTGAATCAGAAACCTACAAATACCTTGGTATGTCACAGTCTTTGGGCATTGAGGATGTGGGTATTAAACAGGCGTTGAAGGAGCGCTTCTTCGGTCGGCTGACAAAAGTACTTAATAGTCTTCTGTCAGGTGGCAACAAGGTGCGCACCTTCAATGCCTGGGTAATGCCCCTACTCACATACTCCTTTGGCATACTAAGGTGGATACAGACCGAGCTGGATGCCCTGGATCGGAGAGTCCGTCTATTGCTCACCACACACCGTATGCTTCACCCACGCTCGTCTGTTATGAGATTGTACATCCCACGGAAGTGTGGAGGTCGCGGCTTTTTAAACGCCAAAAATGTCCACAACCGTGAGGTGTACAATCTCAGAAACTATTTCCTTAACAATGAGTGTGGGATGCATCGTGATGTGGTGGCAGTAGATAAGAGTCTCACGCCACTCTCCTTGGCAAACGAGAACTGGCGCAAACCTGTGGTGCTAAGCACCGAGGATCGCAGGGCGGTATGGGAGAGCAAGGAGCTACACGGGCGGTTCTACAGGGCCCTCACGGGACCCGACGTAGACCTGCTCGCGTCGGTGAACTGGTTACGATTCGGGGACCTCTTCGGAGAAACCGAAGGTTTTGCCTGTGCAATTGCGGACGAAGTTATCATGACGAATAACTACCGGAAATATATCCTGAAGGACGGTACGGTCGACATTTGTCGGGCATGCCGCCGTCCCGGAGAGTCACTCAGGCATATCATCGCCGGTTGTTCTCACCTTGCTAACGGCGAGTACTTGCACAGACATAACCTCGTTGCCAGGATTATACACCAGCAGCTTGCTCTCCTATACGGTCTTGTGGACCACGAAGTGCCGTACTACAAGTACACACCTGCGCCAGTTCTCGAAAATGGTCGTGCCACGCTCTATTGGGATCGATCTATTATCACGGACAGGACTATTGTAGCCAATAAGCCTGATATCGTGGTAATAGATCGACCGCAACGCCGGGCCATGCTTGTCGACATCACCGTCCCATGTGACGAGAACCTCGTGAAGGCCGAGAAGGACAAGTCCAGCAAGTACCTAGACTTGGCTCACGAGGTAACCGCCATGTGGGAGGTTGATTCGGCGATCATTGTGCCGATAGTTGTTTCTGCGAACGGTCTCATAGCGAAGAATCTCGACCAACACCTAGAGAGACTTTCGCTACGGGGTTGTGGTTGGATCAAGGGTCAGATTCAGAAGGCGGTTATCCTGGACACGGCGCGCATATTCCGAAGGTTCCTCTCTCTGCGGCCCTGACCACCGGCAGCCTGGGCCTTGCTCCGTTGCCGGCGGCACCCTAGGATAGGTTTTTTATAATGTTTTTATTGTTTTTGTATGTTTTAGATGTATTTTTATATTTTACTTTTATATAAATATTGTAAAAAACCTAATCCTAAGAATAAAAATGAATAAAGAGTATATTAATAAATAATAAATACTCTTTATTGCACACCTCATACAGTTACAAGCACAAATTTTACAATTAGATAAATTTAGGTAGAGGTAACAACAGGCGGTCTTATCGCTAATGAGCGATTTCTTCCAGACAACCTTTGGGTAGTGGAGACTAGAGAAAAACAATAAGCAGTAGGTGGTGCATAGAAACAGAAGAGACGAAATAGATAACACAGCACATTCATATGAATATACATACTTAAATAAATACAAAATAAACATACATATACGTACATATATACATATATAATACACACAGTAAGAAACAACAGTGTCAACTTAAAAACCTAAGGAAGAGATAAATAGTATTCCTTAAGTTGCGATTTAAAGCTACCAATAGATTGCGCGCGTTTTATGTTGAGAGGGAGAAAATTCCACAAACGAACGGCCTGGAACGTAAATGAGCAATTATAAAATTTGGAAGATGAAGATGGCACTTTTAGGAGCAATTTTTGAGAGGATCTAATAGAATTAAGATATGAGAAACGCTCTTTGAGGTAGCGGGGAGTTGCAGGGTTAAAAAGTATAGAAAAGAGTAAAGAAAGTATGTGAGAGTTACGGCGGTGACGGATAGGGAGCCATTTGAGTTGAGAACGAAAACTAGAAACATGGTCGAATTTGCGTAATCCGAAAATGAACCGAATGCAGGCATTTTGAATACGCTCAAGCTTATTAAGTTGCTCCTCGGTTAGGTCTAAATAGGAGATATCTGCATAATCAAGAATGGGGAGAAGTAACGACTGAGCAAGCGCAATTTTAGTAGCAATTGGCAGGAAATTCCGGAGCCGTCTGAGAGACCCTATGGCAGCAAACATCTTCCTGCTCACTTCACTCACCTGAGGCACCCATGATAGACAACGATCCATGATTACGCCAAGATTTTTCACTTGGTTGGAAAAAGGAATTTGGATACCATCGAAGACTATCGGAGATTTGTTTAGCGCTACCCATCACAATTACCTGTGACTTTAGGGGGTTTACTTTTAAACCGTAATTTTGACTCCAATTTGATATGCGGAGCAGATCAAGATTCGTGGCTTCTATAACTGAATTGAGATCGCTATGCATACCCTGCGAATATATTTGAAGGTCGTCGGCATAGAGGTGATACGAAGAGGAGAGATCAAGAGTTATGGAATTAATGAAGATAGAAAATAAAAGAGGAGACAGCACACCACCCTGTGGAACACCAGCTGATGTGCTGCACCAGGAAGAACACGAAGAATCTAGTTTTATTCTTTACATATATTGGGATACTTTCAAATATCTGCTTGTAACGGTTCCAATGATACAATTTAAAAAAAATGTATGGGGACTCCCCTATTTTTTAACTTTTTTCCTACGCTTACATACAATTACCGAGCTGGATTCCAAATTTCATCGATTCTAGGTCATCTGGAAGTGGGTTAGATTTAGGTACTATATGTCACTCAGTTAGTCAGTGCTAAAATTTACGACTTTTTGACCTTCATATCTTTATAACCGTTAGAGCTAGCTTCATGAAATTTGGGCTTCTAGATGTCCTTGTGGATATATTAAACACACGTAGTTTTATGTGTTCACGTTAAAGACGTTTTGAGTTATAGAAGGGTCAAAAGTGGCACCAAGTGGTCCGTGTAATATACACTCGGCGCTGGCTAGCCAGTTCCTTTGCTTGAACTTGGCTTGACACGCTGCCGCGTGTCTAGATATATTTGGTAAACGAAAATCATATTTTTTTGATCTTCGTTATGGTCTTACTTGTACTTTGACAACACTTAATACAAATCTAAATATTGGAATATTATTGTAAAACGGTATTGATATTTGACGTATTTAAAACTACTGTTCTGTGCAAATGGGAGAGCCTAAGAAAAAGCTCTGGGTAGACGAAAACATATGAATCGGGGCTCGCATATAGTTTGAGTCCCGTAGAACGTTATTGGATAGTTTTTATTATAGAAATTATCTGGAAAAGGAGGAGGATTTTTATGTGCTTGAATTTAATGTTTGTCATTATATTCGGCAGCGTACGGAACACCGGGCTAGTTTCTAATAATGGCCACCTTTCTCACGTATAAAGAGCTATTTCCTACAGGGAGCTGTTTCAATGAAAATAGATGAAAATAATAACTAAGTAAGACATGAAAGTAATGAATAAAATATTGAAACAAATTCCGACCTAATGCTGAACGGTTGATGTCGATAAAAAAAATTACTAGCATATACATTTCTTATAAAAAAAATAGATTATATGTATGGATAAAAATTAAATGATGTCATAAATTTCTCTTTCCTTCGAAACACAGAACATATTTAAAAATACAAATAGTAATTACTAGATTAGTTACAAAAAAAAACAAGAATAACAGTTAGTACATGAGTAGAGGTAAAATAAATTAAACAATAATTAAAAACATTTGTCACTTACCGAGTTTATCGAGTTAATTTGCAACCGTGTTGACTCCCCGCTTGCTTCGCAGTGCTCCTATATTCCTTGCCACAGCTTATATACTGCAATGGTGACGTCGTTTCTCCATATTCCTATCGTTTCATTCCTCTTTACTAGTAAGTACCTATATGTTGAACCAACTGGATTCTGGTTCTATGTGTTTATAAGATATGGCCCATAATATTATTAAAAACAAGACAATAAATGATCAATAATTATATCTAATCAAACTTTTGATTAAAATAAACATCGTTGTAGACTGAAAAGCCCAAATCATTAAAACATAATATATGTTACCGCAAAAATATTTAAGTGTAGGAAACCGAGCAAACTGATAACTTGATAAGAGCTTCGCTTTATGAAACGTTAATTGTTAATGTTATTGTAATAAGAGGTCAGAAATTAATATGATTAAATTATGATTAAATAAGTGCACTTTACCATCACTAATCACTGCCAAAAGAATGTTTCCTTTTCAACCGACTTCAAGATTTCGAAGGAGGAGGTTATCTATTCGTCGGGATCTTTGTTTTTTATGTTCACCGACTATTCGAAGACGGCTGGAGTCCGATTTGGATAATTATTTTTTTGTTTGTATACTTCACAGTTGGTCCCATTGTAACCAGGTCAGGATCTGATGATGGGATCCTGGAGAAATCCAGGGAACCCTTCAACTATTAGCCTATTAGCCCAGTCAGTAGTGACCCTGGAGTTCCCGGGTTCGAATCCTGGTCAGGGCATTTGTTTGTGTGTTTATCACAGATATTTGTTCCTGAGTTATGGATGTTTCTATGTATTTAAGTATTTATCCATATTTATCTATTATATATATCGTCGTTTAGTTCCCACAACACAAGCCTTATTGAGCTTACTGTGGGCCTAGTTCGATTTGTGTAAGATTTTCCTATAATATTTTTTTTTTTTTTTTATGATAGGCACCTATAAAAAAATAGTGATTTGAGTATTTTTACCTCAGCTCGAGCATTTGCTTTTGGAAAGGTGGAGGCTAAGTTATTTATGAGATTGGAGGCAAACGAGCAGACGAATCGCTTGATGGTAAGAAATTACCTCCACACATGGACAACTGCAACACCAGAGGGGTCACAAGTGTGTTGCCGGCCTTTAAAGTAACGGGATACGCAAACGCGTAAAGTTCAGGTCACACATTGTACCAATGTTGTACTAATGTGAGACCAATGTGTGACCAATGTGTGATCAATGTGAGACCTATGTTGAATTAAAATCTGTTCGAATAACAAATGTCAATGTCGTTATAGCGTTGAGTTGAGTTGGGTTGAGTTGGGTTGAAGCTGTGTCTGTCCAGTGTGTGTTTATTTTTCGAATCGCGGCTGAAGCTAAGTTGGCTTCGTATTAGAGAACGCCGGTGTCTCAGGATCCTAACTACGCTCTACAGTACCTACTTTATTTGATCCTGCAGCGCCTGAGTACTTGCGTTCTAAATTTCAGTTTGTTATGGCACAGCCAGGCCGTGAGCTTCGCACCTCCCGTAAATTGTTACTCACAGTCCCCTACCATCGTCCCGGTTCTATGTCCAATTATTTCGTGAAACAGGCAGTTCGTCTTTGCAATAGTCTCCCTTTGGATATTCGGCAAGCTCAGACTAAATTCTCATTCAAGCGCCAGTTGCGCAAGCATCTTACAGAAAAGTCTCTTAACTAAGGCTCATTGTAGATTAGTAGCAGGTTATATATTATATTATATGTAGTAATGTGTAAAGTAAATAAATATATATATATATATATATGTATGTATATATAATTATTTTACATGTTTTTTTTGCGTGGGTGGGTCATTCCACTCATACAATACATAGTATGTTATTCAATCAAATACAAACATTGAAAACATTGAAAAAATAATCAACCCAGCAGGATTTGAACCTCGCATCGATACGCCTTACCGGGGCTCGATCGTTTTACCAATTAAGATATGGGTCAAGTTACTAAGTTGACGAAATTCTCACTGCCTTCAATCATCTTTTTGCATTTATTTTTACATCGACTTTATAGCAGCCGTAAGCGACATCTAGGAAAAAATAATCAACCCAGCAGGATTTGAACCTCGCATCGATACGCCTTACCGGGGCTCGATCGCTTTACCAATTAAGCTCTGGGTCAAGTTACTAAGATGACGAAATTCTCACTGCCTTCAATCATCTTTTTGCATTTATTTTTACATCGACTTTATAGCAGCCGTAAGCGACATCTAGGTGCTAACTACTAGAGTTAGATACCCTTCCCGCCGACCCTATTGCAAGTGTCACAACGGAAATAATAGATGGCGCTGCTATCAACTTATAATTATTTTACATGATTTTTTTTATAGTGGGTCATTCCACTCATACAATAGTATGGTATTCAATCAAATACAAACATTGAAAACATTGAAAAAATAATCAACCCAGCAGGATTTGAACCTCGCATCGATACGCCTTACCGGGGCCCGATCGCTTTACCAATTAAGCTATGGGTCAAGTTACTAAGTTGACGAAATTCTCAATGCCTTCAATCATCTTTTTGCATTTATTTTTACATCGACTTTATAGCAGCCGTAATCGACATCTAAAAGGTGCTAACTACTAGAGTTAGATACCCTTCCCGCCCACCCTATTGCAAGTGTCACAATCCTGCTAGGTTGATTATGTTTTCAATGTTTGTATTTGATTGAATAACACACTATGTATACATAATAATTGTATTTATGTAGAATAAATTTATATTTAGTTATAACTAAGTAATGTAATTTCGGATTTTAGTTTTCTGTTTGCTACCCGTTCCCCGAACTATTGTTTTTATCTGTTTGGCCTGATGGTAGACTGGTAGAGAATGCCCTCTGGCATTAAGTCCGCCCTTTGTACTTTGTATTATTGTGCAATAAAGTTTAAATAAAATAAAATAATGTTAGGTCGATGGGGGCCATATGCAAATTGATCTCCATGCAGCTGGCTTCTTTGATAATTTGTCCACCTGGTAGAGGTTTATTTATTTATATATTGCACAAAAAATGTACAAATGGCGGACTCAACTGCATCTCTACCAGTCAACCATCAACCAAAGAGCTAAACAGAGATGCGAAAAAGAGGTGCAAAGAGAAGAAAGTGTTTTTAGGGTTCCGTACCTCGAAATGAAAAAACGGAACCCTTGTAGGATCACTTTGTTGTCTGTCCGTCCGTCCGTCTGTGATAACCCTTTTTCTCAGGAACGCGTGGAGGTATCAAGCTGAATTTTTTTTCAAATACTCAGGTCTACTGTCCCTTGGAGCTGTGAAAAAATTAAATTTCTAAGCCAACGCAATCAAAAGATACAGCCGTTTATGCCGCAACTTTTTTTTTAACTCGCAAGGGAATCAAAACCTACAGGGTACTTCCCGTGAACTCAGAATCTTGAAATTTGGTACGAAGCAACGTCTTATAGCACAGATAAAGGAAAAATTGCGAAAACCGTAAATTTTTAGTTACATCATATAATAAAAATATTTTTAATAATTTTAAAGTTACTACCCCTTTCCTCATGAACGCGTAGAGGTATTAAATTGAAATTCATATCAAATACTCAGGTCTATAATACCTTTAAATTGTAAAGGTCTGTACGGAACCCTCGGTGCGCGAGTCCGACTCGCACTTGGCCGTTTTTAGGGTTCCGTACCTCGAAAGGAAAAAACGGAACCCTTATAGGATCACTTTGTTGTCCGTCTGTCTGTCTGTCTGTCTGTCTGTCTGTCTGTCTGTCTGTCTGTCTGTCTGTCAAGACCATTTTTCTCAAGAATGCGTGGAGGTAACAAGCTGAAATTTATATCAAATACTCAGATCTATTGTCCCTTGAAGCTGTGAAAAAATCAAACTTAAAAGCCAACGCAATCAAAAGATACAGTCATTTATGCTGCAAATTTTAGAGTTTATCGGAACTCGCAAAACCTACGGGGTACTTCCCGTGAACTCAGAAACTTGAAATTTGGCACGAAGCAACGTCATATAGCATAGACAATGGAAAAATTACAAAAAGTAGACATTTTTAGTAAAATCATACAAAAAAATATTTTTTTTAATTTTAAACTTACTACCTTTTTCCTCGTAAACGCGTGGAGGTATTAAATTGAAATTCATATCAAATACTCAAGGCTATAGGACCTTTCAGATGTCGCAAAACCAAACTTTTATGTCAACGCAATCAAAAGAAATAGCAATTTAAGTCGCATATTTTGAAACTGAGTACTCGCAAGAAACTCAAAACCTAAAGGGTACTTCCCGTAAACTCAGAAACTTGAAACTTGGCACGAAGAAACTTCATATAGCATAGACAATGGAAAAATTACAAAAAGTAGACATTTTTAGTAAAATCATACAAAAAAATATATTTTTTAATTTTAAACTTACTACCTTTTTACTCGTAAACGCGTGGAGGTATTAAATTGAAATTCATGTCAAATACTCAGGGCTATAGGACCTTTCAGATGTAGCAAAATCAAACTTTTATGTCAACGCAATCAAAAGAAATAGCAATTTAAGTCGCATATTTTGAAACTGAGTACTCGCAAGAAACTCAAAACCTAAAGGGTACTTCCCGTAAACTCAGAAACTTGAAACTTGGCACGAAGAAACTTCATATAGCACAGAGAAAGGAAAAATTACGAAAAGTAGACATTTTCAGTAAAATCAAACAAAAAATATTTTTTAAATTTTAAACTTACTACCTTTTTCCTCGTAAACGCGTAGACGTATTAAATTGAAATAAGTAATAAACATACTACAACTTTTGCTTGTTATAGGTTTGTACGGAACCCTCGGTGCGCGAGTCCGACTCGCACTTGCCCGGTTTTTTTTACTTAGATTAATTGGTAATAAACTACATAAAAATACTCAAATATAATTTTCTATGAATATTTTTAAATAAATATACTAATATATATTTTATATGTCTTTATTTCTATGTTATATTTTGGAACCTTACATAGTAGGTTTAAATTTTTTTTACGTAGTATTTGACTAATCCGTTGTTTATTAGAGAACGAGATGTATTTTACGATTGTAACGCTATACGCGTTATTATGCGCGTATAATATCTTCATATGAAATAACGTTACTATATACTTATACGGAGTGAAATAATTTAAGGCCTTGAGAATTGTTTGAATTTAAGAATTGCCTTAATAGGCTTAGATCGCTTAAGTAAGAGACTTCTCAGTCTCTTACTGAAACAAAGTGATCCTATAAGGGTTCCGTTTTTTCATTTCGAGTTACGGAACCCTAAAAACACTTTCTTCTCTTTGCACCTCTTTTTCGCATCTCTGTTTAGCTCTATGGTTGATGGTTGACTGGTAGAGATGCAGTTGAGTCCGCCATTTGTAATTTTTTTGTGCAATATATAAATAAATAAACCTCTACCAGGTGGACAAATTATCAAAGAAGCCAGCTGCATGGAGATCAATTTGCATATGGCCCCCATCGACCTAACATTATTTTATTTTATTTAAACTTTATTGCACAATAATACAAAGAACATAGGGCGGACTTAATGCCAGAGGGAATTCTCTACCAGTCTACCATCAGGCCAAACATATAAAACAATAGTGCGGGGAACGGGTAGCAAACAGAAAACTAAAATCCGAAATTACATTACGTAAACTAAATATAAATTTATTCTACATAATTACAATTATTATGTATACACATATATACATATATATATTATATACATATATATATATTTACTTTACACATTACTACATAAAATATATAATATATAACCTGCTACTAATCTACTATGAGCCTTAGTTAAGAGACTTCTCTGTATGATGCTTGCGCAACTTGCGCTTGAATGAGAAATTAGTCTGAGCTTGCCGAATATCCAAAGGGAGACTATTCCAAAGACGAACTGCCTGTTTCACGAAAGAATTGCACATAGAACCGGGACGATGGTAGGGGACTGTGAGTAACAATTTGTATATCTGTAATCTTTGAAATATTTTGACAGATTTCTTTCATTTTCAATTTAGTAGGATATATTGATCATTTTGCATACATTCAACTAAATTTTATTATAAAATTCAATATGTGTCATCATACCTATTGTCAGTCATAACATAAGAGAACTCCTCCTCCTCTTTCTTTATCTTTGCCTTATATCCCACATTAGGTGGGGTCGGCTCTCCTTATCCTCCGGCGCCAAGACGATCTGTCTTGAGTTATTTTTTTTTAATACCACGACGGTGGCAAACAAGCATACGGCCCGCCTGATGGTAAACAGCTACCGTAACCTATGGACGCCTGCAACTCCAAAGGAGTCACATGCGCGTTGGCGACCCTTTAAAAATAGGAGGATTCACTGTGGTGATGGCTAAAGGAATAAGAAGGTCCCTCATCGTCAACACCGTCACCAGCAGGAACACAACACTATGAGTAGGGTCTAGTGCTATTTGGCTGTGGTTTTCTGTAAGGTGGAGGTACTTAAGTCGGGCTCTGCTCCAGATTTGAGCGAGATGACATTCGCTGAACGTGCCCTACCATACTTAGCGAGATGCCATTCGCAGTGCCCATACCTCTATTTTTGGCGTAGTTTAAGGACATACCCCGGGTCCAAAAGTGAAGTTGTCGAGGGTGTGTTGAGGGTGAGTTGTCGGGTTGGGTACTTAGTTGGGCTTTTTCCAGTAGTTTGGCCATACTCGTCCACCACGTCAGAATTTCTTAGGGATGTCATCTCCTGTTAATCAATGATTGCACCACCCTCTTTCGAATATGCAAGAGCGATAGAGACGGAGATAACGAAATTTAGATTTTTCGAAGTTCGCTGTAGGCCAGCTTTATTAATCATAAATATTCTGTAATAAAATTAAACTAAATATTATAAACGACTAAAGACCATCGTCTGTCTAAAAATACTATTTCCTTCTCTACATACGTTCGTAAGTCATTTTAACTTAAAATTTAATAATGTAAAATGTGTACCTAACTAAATAATACCTAAGTATGACAGGGATATAGCAATTGAAAATAACAAGTAATAACTAATGAACAAGGAAAATGATTGTTATTTAATATACATATTACCTTAATTTAAGACTTTTGGACTTTTCGTTTTAGATAATGTTTGTTTACTTGCTTACCAGCAAATAATGCATAATTTCACTTTAGTTATATATTGACAGAATTTGTTATATACTTTTTAATATTTATATCTTATCTAGATACATAAATGACAGCTTTATGTGACCTAATCTAAATAAATTGTGAAATCCATTTGTCATTTTAGTATGTTGGATAGAAAAAGGAGATTAAGTAAAGTAGTCGTTTAGTCGTCAACACAGCGAATCCTCCTTTTTGTAAAGGATCGGCAACGCGCATGTGACTCTTCTGGAGTTGCAGGCGTCCATACGCTACAGTAGCTGCCTATTACCAGGCGGGCCGTAAGCTCGTTTGCAACCTTCGCGGTATAAAAAAAAGAAGAATTTAATTGAGTGGAGCGATTTGACAGCACTTTACAAACATTTGGAAAGAGCTTTGTATGCCGGAAGTTGTCAGTTTACTCTACTTAAATAAAAATACTACTTTAGTATATTAATTTTACAAATAAAATATAATCTTCCCGTACGTTTGCGCCAAACAGACATACCTGTTTTGGGTTTTCTGTGGATTCATATTTTAATTTTGGAACTCTTTTTGTAAATTAGACTACCAAGTACAAGGTGCCCTTACCTCTACCCTTAGGCTGTTCTGGGTGGTTAAAGACTTGTTTTATGGGATGGTTTTCCTCGTTGTCCTTTGACCTTGGTTTCTATAGGGGTTACCTTAAAGGACCCTCGGGCATACTTGTTTCGAACTTTATCGAGTGTTATTCCTTTTCAGCATTTTCATCTGGTTGACGTGCAGTTATTGTAAAGTAAAAGTTCATTTATTGGACGAAAACGGATTACATAGATGATGAAGTAATTACCGAGAATCATTATTTTCTACCTCCGTGAGGTATACAATAATTCTTAAATCTAGCATGCACTGAATTCTGGTATGTACGAGGGCTGGTTGAAAACAATCCAAAACCATAATAAAAAAATAAATAAAAAAAAAACTTTTGCTAGAAACGTCATTTGCAATCTTTTACAATTTTATTAAACGCAATTTCTCGATATTATAGTTGCCTATTTTAAAAAATATACCGGTTTGAAGTGAATAGTCGTTCATTTTCATGAAAATGGAGAAAACGGAGGTTCGAGCTGTCATAAAGTTCTATGTTTTAAAAGGAAAAACAGCAACTCAAATTAAAACAAAACTGGATAGTGTGTTAGGGGTTCTTCGCCATCGTTGAGCACTATCCACACTTGGGTGGTAGATTTCAAACGAGGACGACAGAGCTGCAATGACGCTCCCCGTAGTGGAAGACCAAATGGGGTAACTACCCCAGAAATGATAAATAAAATAAAAAATATTGTTATGGGGGACCGTCGATTGAAACTTCGGGAGATGCAGAGATGGTAAATATTTCGTCGGAACGTGTTTTTAATATCCTGCATGAGCATTTGTGTATGAAAAAGCTGTGTGCCAGATGGGTGCCGCGGCTTTTGAACGACCAGCAAATGAAGCACCGAGTGAATATTTCAAAGGAGTGTGTGCAGGTCTTTAGACGGAATTTCTTCGTCGTTTCATAATGGTCGATGAGACGTGGATCCACTACTACACGCCGGAAACTAAGGAGCAGTCTAAGCAGTGGACAAGAAGTGAAGAACCCGCACCAAAGAAGGCAAAGATGACCTTGTCCGCTGGTAAAGTGATGGCAACCGTATTTTGGGATGCTAGAGGTGTAATTTACGTGGATTACCTTGAAAAGGGAAGAACTATAAACGGCCAATATTATGCAAATTTGTTGCAAAAGCTGAGCGAAGTAGTCAAACAAAAAAGACCCCACTTAGTTAGGAAAAAAATCTTGTTCCACCACGATAATGCACCGGTTCACACGGCAAGAGTTGCAATGTCAAAAATTCAAGAGTTGAGCCTCGAAATACTGCCCCACCCGCCCTATTCTCCTGACTTGGCCCCATGCGACTTCCATTTGTTCCCGAATTTGAAGAAATGGTTAGGGGGGCAAAAATTTTCGACAAACTCTGAAGTCATTGACGCCGTTAATGGCTATTTTGAGGGTCTTGACAGAAGCTTCTATGAAAATGGAATAATGGCATTGGAGAAGCGTTGGTCTAAGTGTGAAGAGCTAGGAGGAACATATGTTGAAAAATAAAATAGTTTCATTCCAATATCTCTTTTTTTCCTCTTTGTTTCGGAAACTTATCAATCAGCCCCTCGTACCTATAACTATAACCAAGGTTACCGACATAGCTCAGCGAATAAGCAAGCTGAAGTGGCAGTGGGCAGGCCACATATGCCGAAGAACCGATGGCCGTTGGAGAAAGCTGGTTCTTGAGTGGAGACCGTATGACAGCTCACGCAGTGCTTGGCGCCCTGCAGCAAGGTGGAGCGACGATATCCGTAAGGTAGCGGGTACATATTAGAAGAGGAGAGCTGAAGATCGAGCTCAGTGGCATGCCATGGGAGAGGCCTTTGTCCAGCAGTGGACCGATACAGGCTGATGATGATCATCATCATGATGTACCTAAAGCTTATTATTAATACATGTAAAGTATTCGTTCAAACTATAAAAGCACTTGTCTGTCAGACATGTATACAGTTTCTTTTTAAAAGCTTCCAGTGGCAACTTCTTTAAATCGATAGGAAAATGTTTAAAAACTTTGACACTCATAGCCGCCGCAGTTTTTCCAAACGAAGGATATTTATGATCTGGGCATATCTTATCAAACCTATATTGTTCTAGCAGTCTAAGTCTTGGTTGTTTATTTTTAAAAAGGTGACTATTGGCCCCTCCGGCCGTTTTGGCAACCAAGTTTCGTAACCAGTTGTCATAAAAGAATATATCATCGTGTTAGGCAACTAGTTGCCCAAAAAGAATATCTATTCCTGTACCAAAACAACCAGTTGACAAATAAGAAATAAATTTCTGTGTTTACAACTGGTTACCAAATAAGACTCTCATTTCACAACTGGCATACCGACCACGTGATATCTAGAATATCGTAAAATCAGGCGAAAAAAAGTCACGTGACCGTCACGAAAACGCGTCTGGTCACAAAAAGGCGACACAAAAAGGCATACGATTGTGAAACAGTGAAATGAAATAAAACAGAATAGAATAAAGTAAAGTGAAGTGAAGTGAAAAGTGAAGTGACTAAATGAAAAGTCAAAAAAGTCGAATAGGTCGAAAAAGTAGAAAAGGAAAAGGTCGAAAAAGGTATAAAACGTCAAAACAGTCAAAATAAAATATAAAAATTACAAAAAAGACAAATTATAAATAAAATTAAATAACATAACTTCGTTCCAACCACGTATTTTTTTGTAATAATGATATGAAAACGAAAATTAATAATTTTAGTCATTTTTTTACTGATGGCAGTTGTAAGAGTAGCCCAAAAGGGTTCTATCAATTGTATTGTATACAATACACGGCTATGACGATCAAAATCACATAATTACTCCTATATTTTATGCCCTTTTACCTAATTAAGTCGCAGATTCCTGATTGGAAGCCAGCTAAAATTACACTAGATTTCGAAGTAGCTGCTATAAATGCCTTTAAGGCAATATTTCCTAAAATAATATTTAAAGGCTGCTACAATAATTTCAATCGCTGCCTTTGGAAAAAAGCGAAATCTCTGAAAATAACTATAAGGGTTATGAAGAGACACGTGTCAAGATGTATCAGTTTAGCCCGCTTGCCACAAAATTACATTAACGAAGGGTATTCATATGTTCTGGGAAGAAGCCCCAATGATAATAAAATACAAAAATTTAATAAATAAACAGTGGCTAAAAAAACAGGATTTTAACAATTCTTATTCTTGTGCAAATGAAATGATCACAACAAACAACAACATAGGAGGATGGCACCGGAAAATAAACAGTTTTATTGGACGAAAAAACATTACTTGAAAGCACATCTACTAGATGTCTTAGATTGAAATTTTTGAAAGTTTTGAATTTTTTGAAATTTTTGACTGTTTTACTTAGGACTTTCTCGACTTTTTTTTGACTTTATCGAGTTTTTTCACTTTGTCACTTCTCAATTTCACTTTTCACTACACTTCACTTCACTTTAACCAATTTTTTTTTTTTTTTCATTCCGTTTTACATGTTTCTCAATCGTATGGCTTTCTGTCGCGTTTTCGTGACATGACGCTTTTTCGTGACTGTCACGTGACTTTTTTTCGCCTAGCCCCCCATCCGCAAACCGTCCGATAAGGAACTTCGTTCCAAAAGTTATATCTGTTGGACATTGCTTAAAAATAATAAGCCCATTTGTCATGGCTTGGTGAAATGACAACAGACAATGATAAAGAAGATATATTTGATTTTAGTTAAGAAACCTTAAACGTTAGTTCAGTGACTATGTCTTACAGTAGTTACAGTAATAGAGAACTTGCCACATTGTTTTTTTTTTTTAATAAATAAGGTATTTTTTGTTAGATTATTAGAAGTATATGATTAATAAGTTTTTACAAAATAAATGATTGTTGTATAATGGAAACCAACCCTTCTTGTATATTGTCATTATTTCTTTTTCATCACACTTTCTTCCTAAATGTGTCAAACAAAACCAGTCCGGCAAAAAAACCGATGCGTAACTAAAGCTACTTGACTTTGACTATGGTATAACTAGAGCTGCCATGGTGACTAGAGCTACCATGGTAACTAGAGTTACCAGAAGCAACTGTCATAAACCTGTACGGAAAAAGAATCGGTCCGTCTGAATCCGGTCCGGCAGCTCCCCATACCAAATTTATGTGTAAATATGACAAGTCTGCCCAATGGTATATGTCCATTTGTTTTTGAAGCCTTGGTTTTACTCATATATGAATGAGCTCGACTGTGTACATATGTATATAGGAAGTACATAAACTAGTCACATTTTTTTCTGTCTGACCTCTATTCTTCGTTGGTAACTGGATATCAAACAGGAATTGATATTCTTTTTGGGCAACAAGTTGCCTAACACGATGATATATTCTTTTATGACAACTGGTTACGAAACTTGGTTGCCAAAACGGCCGGAGGGCTATTGCCCTTCACTAAAGGCTCGAACAGACAACACCGTCGCGGTCGCGCGGCCTGCGCGCGACGGGCGCGCAGCGCGATATTTCCATACAAACCGCTAGCGTGGTCAAACAGGCTGCGCCCCGCCGGCATCGCGCCCCGCTTCTGTCGCGTCCCGCCAGCGCAGCCCGTCGCGCGCAGGCCGCGCGCCCGCGACGGGCGCGCCGCGCTAATGTCAGTGTGACGTCAGACAGCGCAGGGCGCGGTTGGGTGAACTTGGGTGTGGTATTTTATAATATAGGTTTGATTGATATTAAAAATGGACACGGAAAGACTAATAAATTTAGTGAAAGACCAGAAAATCATTTATGATTTATCCAATAAACACTACAAAAATGTGCAAATTAAGGAGATGATTTGGCTAAACATAGCGGCAGAGTTGAATCAAACCAGTAAGTATTTATGTTTTCATTATAATTTAATAATTTTCAAAGTAGGCTACAAATTTGTTGCGAACCTCAAAGGCTTATAAATTATTAACATCCCTACGTAGGTACAGTCGCCATCAGATATATCGGAGCGGCCAGGGTACTCAAGAATATCTGAACATGTACTTTATCGCCTTGACAATAGAGGCGTTGTTCAGATGTTTGTGACCACCTTGGCCGCTCCGATATATCTGATGGCGACTGTACAGTCGCCAAGGTACTCAAAAATATCTGAACATGTACTTAATCGGAGCAGCCAAGGTACTCAAAAATATCTGAACATGCACTTTATCGCCTTGACAATAGAGGCGTTGTTCAGATATTTGTGACCACCTTGGCCGCTCAGATACATCTGATGGCGACTGTACCTACCTACATAAGTTTAGGTACCCCGTAGCAATTCTGTGTTTATTAGCAACTTTACCGTCTAAAGAACAAGGGTCAAATATTATGTATGTCATTGTCATACATAACATTATGGCATTTGGCAAAATCAGTAGCAATAGGTACGGTCAGCATCAAAAATATGTAAACATTTCAGCACTTATGTCTGTGGGATAAGACTCAATTCGTATACATATTATTGATGTTGACTGTACCTACATTTCAAATTATTTTTTCAAGTATAGATGCCTTCCAACTAATTTACATAAACTTTATTTTAAGCCGGTAAATATAATTAAAAAAAAATGTAAGTAGGTATAACGCGCGAAGTCGCTTTCGTCAAAGAGTTCGCTCGCCGTTCGAGGGCGCGCGGTTCCTTTGTCGGCATTTACTTTGAAAGCGCGTAGCGCGGTGACTGTTTACCGCGGTTCTTACCTAAACTGCGAATTTTAAAAGTTAATTATTTTGCTAAATTTGTTTATAAATCTATAAATGATTAGATTTTTAACAAAAATGTATTATATTTTAGGTGAAGCCGTAAAGAGAAGATGGAAAACTGTTAGAGATGGATATTTCAAAAATAAGAGGCTTTCCTTCGTCAGATAACAACTCACAGCACAGCCTATTATATTCACCGTATCCCAGTCTTTTCTAGTTTATAGGATGACTCCACTGTCTTTTACGCTTCCTAGAAGCGGCTGCCAATAATAACAGCACATCCTCTACGTCAGATCGTCAGATTCATTTGAAATTCTTGACAACCTTGATAGCGACATTCCCGTAACGATGCTTCGAAACGAATGACCAAACCACAGCGAGCGAACGGGTGAGCGCGATGCGGGCGGGACCCGCGCGTGATGCGGGCGCGTTGCTGGCGGGTTGATGGCGCGAGGCCAGCGCGATGCGCGCTTGTTCTGTGTGACCGGGCATCCCGCCGGCATCACGCCCTCATCAAGCCCCGCTACCGTCCCGCTAGCAGTTTGTCGAGCCTTTAATACGGCAACTTTATGAATGTACAGGCAAGGAAAAATTAACAATTTTAGTTTTTAAACAGTAACCAATACGAATCTCTTCGTTTTAATTAGTATATTGATTTAAGACACGGCATTTGTCGCCTAAACACTATATCCCGACTGGCGGAATTTCCCCATATTACAAGACCATATCGGAG
This sequence comes from Pammene aurita, assembly GCA_947086415.1. Classification (NCBI taxonomy): domain Eukaryota; kingdom Metazoa; phylum Arthropoda; class Insecta; order Lepidoptera; family Tortricidae; genus Pammene; species Pammene aurita. The sequence goes on along the minus strand of OX352302.1, from coordinate 24,782,981 downwards.
ACTTAACATAACATATGAGTTCTAAACTTTGGCCTGTTGCCCTGCACCATATGGCTGGTCTGACTACGGTTTTATACACTTTGCCTTTAACGTTTAAGTATAAGCATTTTGCCATCCCATAATAATGATATTCGCAGTTTAGGTGCCTGGAATATTTATTTATATAGCTATACTTGGAATTTCCCTAACAGGATAAATAACAATTTAATCTGCACGGACAAAAACATTCGTAATTTTAATTAAATTAATGTACAAACAACTCTTTACCCTAATACCTATTCGTACCTAAATGCATCTTCCTTAACATGGCAAATGCATAGACTTATTTAATGTTTACTTCGTAAAGTCGGGGGCATAGGCTAACTAACCCAAGACCCCGCATAACTGGGCGATCCCCGCTGCCACGCTAGAAGTAATTTCACTCTATAGTGAAACTACTACTACTAGTTATTAGAAGTGACAGTAAACTTAGTACGTCTCCATAGCAACCATTAATGTCTGACTCTCTTACGCCCCACGGAACAATCGCGTGTTGTACAGTACACGAACAGTTTTGAGCTTAGATAACTCACAAGTGCGATTTTCTTTTTTAGTTAAAGAATATGATATGATTACTTATAGTAAAAAACAAATCTAACAGTTTTTGACGTCGCGCTAGGTATTATATAGATATTTGTTAATAACAACAAAAAAAGATTATGCAAGATATATTTTCCTTTACCATACTAATGCATTCAACTATTTCAACATCATCTGTCATTTTATAACAATTTGGTCAATAGATTATGTGAGCATAATCGAAAACAATTTGTCAAAATATAAGTGACCTTGAATTTTAAACGAACTACAAATGGCTAAGACGACATATGCTCTTGACAAAACCGTTATAAAATGTGAAGTTATGTTGCAATAGTAAAAAGCGATAGCCTGGTGGAGAAAAATAAAACTTACATAATCTTTTCTACGTGTAGCAAACAAATACATGTATTATACCTAGCGTAATGCTAACAATTGTTAGAAAATATTTTTTATTATTAGTACTTAACGTATTCTAACAGGTCAAAAAATAAAATCGGACTTGTGATTTATGTCATTTTTATAGGTTAAAAAGGCGTTCCCTCTCTGTCCAGCATTGCATGTTCCTCTCCCGCGCCCCTTCTTTTTGGCAGCTTAGGTTTCAAAGAAATAACGCGCTAAGCGGAGTATAGAGATATGTATCTTATTTATGGTCGGGGCCAGCGGGCACTACTAGTGGGCCAGTCCGTCGGTGTCCAAAAACGATTGTGACACCAACGGCGATCCAGTCGTGAGCTGAGCGGCACTCCATAGTGTGAGGTGGTCACAAAATGTCAAAACATTTTGTTAAAAATGCCTAGTTGCATCTTTTATGAAACGAAAAAACCGGCCAAGTGCGTGTCGGACCACTCATAATGGAGGGTTCCGTATAGGGATTGAGGTACCGGTGCCTTTTTCAGAACCGGTACTGAGATTTCCGGTACTGGCTCAGAACCGGGAATTCCCGGTTCTTTCGGTACTTTTCGGTACTGAGTTATTTTGTTCGAGATTTTGCTAATTTTGCTATAATATAATGAACACCGCCGTCATCCCTCGCGTATGTTTTTTTTCTTTACGGGTTGCTATTCAAACCGCTCTTTTAAAGTTAGCGATTTTCTTTTGGTCACATTTTCAATGATTTAAGTAAGAGGCCTTATTCCCAAAACGCGCGAATTTCACGAAATGCTTCGTTATCTTCGAAGGCTTTGGCGAAAATACTTTGTTTTTTTTTTTTTAAATCAACTATTGATGCATACAATATTTTGTTCATTTCTTTATCTAGACGGCCATTGGAGCAAATATTTCATTTTATCGAGTAAAATATGAAGAATATTGGTTGTCTTGGAAGGCCTGTCCGGATTTTCCAGTTAGATGTACCGTTCATTTCAAAATTACGCAAAAAAAAGTAATAATTCTTATTCAATTTGAATAAAATTCAATTGAGTATACCATGTCTGAGACGGCCATGGAAATAAAAATCGTCATTCATCTTGGATACTAGACAAAATACCTTCTGATTATATGCCTGTTTTTTATGAACACATATTTCATTGTTCCACGAAAACCCTGTAAATATTATGCCCTGAAAAATATTACCATAGCAAAGTTAAACTATATTTCTATCACGATAATAAAAAAATTGACCAACTTCTTCATTTCAATTTTTTCCATAGTGGTTAATTTTAGTTTAAAAATAACCTATAAATCACACTTCACAGTCACAGGGCACTTTCTGTAAGAATCGTATTTTTGGGTACTTAATAATAATAAATATGGTTCAAAAGTATTTTTTTGTCTTACTAATACTTTCAACTATCTTATAAATAGCATTTAATGCGGCTTTTTTTATTAATACAGTTTTTCGACTTTTTAGGGAATAAGGAGCCTTAAGAATAAAAATACTATACTTTCAACCTGTTTTTTTTTTTTTTTTTTAAGTTATTTCACGATAAAACTTAAGTGGTAGGTAGGTATACATATTTTTTTTCGCCAAACTGAGGACAGTTTGTTGGCGAATAGTGCGCTCTAAAATAAAAATAACAATTTTGTGTTATACCTACTTACCCATTACAAGTAAATTTGTACTAATGTTTACATAACTAAATGCAAATCTGCATATCTACAGCTAGTACAGCGACATCTTGCATGGACATTTTCATTCAAGGTGACCCGCTTTCAATGACTATGGATGTATTATGTAATTTCGTTTGGTTAGTTAGCTATTATGAATTAGTATTATTTGCTTTCGTGAGATGGAGCTGGCATCAACATTATAACCCAGTGTATTAAAAATAACTAATATATATATGTATGGATGTGATGTGATGTAAAATAGCTAAGGATACGTTATGCACGCCCTAATATTAAAGCCCTTTAAGTGATATATATCAACGAGTGAAATTTATATATACATATACATTTATGTGGGAGTATATAACCTATCTATAGCAAAGAAGCCTGTGATGCTATATTAGTTTTAAGAATACTTTACCAATCATAAATTTTGTCGCATGTGGAGTTTACCTTTAAGTAATTATTACACTGTTCTCAACATACAAGCATGTGAATTAAAAATAAGTATTGGTGTAAATAATTGTTGGTAAACCTTAAACAATAAATAAAAAAATAAATAAAAAAAAAATATATATATATATATACGTACTATGTATCTTTAATATTATCTAAGAAAAATGTTTTTAATCTTTTTTTTAAAACCTGTTTACTGCTGGACTGTTCTACTGTTAGGCTTACTTTGTTAAAAATCGTTACTTTGTTATATTCGTAAGTAAGTAAAAATAGGGAAGTAGAAAGTAAGTATATAACAAATAATAAAGAAAGTTTAAAGGCGAAATTATCCCTTAGTTACTGTTGGTGGATCGGAGTCTCATTGCAGAATTTCAACAGCTCAGCGTTGTATTTTTTCACGCACGAGTAGATAGTACTACGTATATACCGAAAATCCGGCGGAGGAAGCGGTTCATGTAGACTTTAAGCCGGCGTGAGATATCTTTTGTGACTTTCCACGTCTCGTACCCATATAGCAATACGGTTTTTACTGTTTTAACACTTCCACATCCTCTGTGCCAAAAGCAACGGCAAGATACTTGCACCAAATTTCCTGGATTTTCCGGGTGTTCATTTCCCGTCATCATCGCTTCTCTTCGAAGATCGTCAAATTTGGCTTGCACCTTGCATATCAGCGCGTGTGTGGCTTAGCAGGAAAAGGTCATTGGTAAAGTCCAAATCTTCAAAAATCTTTGAGAGGCCTCAGCCCATGCCGCGGCGTTTTTGCTTTCGTGTGATGCCATCGAGGGCAACAAGGAATAGGAGGCAGAAAATACCCCTTGTCGCACACCCCCATTCACTAGAATATCCTCCGAAACAAGGCTACGGGGGTCACGCCACAAGACTATTTCTTAGATTACGTTTATGAGGTTGGATTTTTTTTAGGGAATACCAATATCATGCAGACGGCCCCAGATACAAGCCACCTTAGCGTATCAAAAGCTTTTTCTAAATCTTAATCTATATTTGACATTCGAAAGCTGCCTTGATTCATGTAATAATTTTAAGCCGGGTTTTAGTTAATGGAGTTAAAATGAAAAGCTTTTGACAAATACGAAATGACTTTAAAGACAACTAACTTTTTACTTTTTTTTTGTTCTTTAAAGACATCGACATAACAATATCTACACACGTACAAATAGAGATACCCTCACGTTACATGTAACGTGAAACTAACACTATAGACGTTGATATATAAGAAGCAACCGAACTTAGGGTAATATGATGAGATAAAAACTTAAGGAAATGTGTGAAAAATGATAGTTAGGATTTCAGCTTTAAAACAATATAGTTAGTCAATCGCATTGATTTATCACAAAGAATTGCAACAAACAATGATCCATACAATTTCAAAGGTCATTACACAATAATATCACTGGGAAATTTCACACTATGTGTAAAAAAATCCGTCCTCCCCAGTACCGAAAAGAACCGAGAACCGGGATTTTCATTTGTCGGTACCGGTTCTGACCGAGTACCGAGTACATTCGGTACCGAGAATTCCCGGGACCAATCCCTAGTTCCTTACCTTCAATGGAATAAGAACCAAACTAATATCTAAAGGTCGTATCTGACGCCTATGGAAGAAGTTTTTTGGAGATAACTCAAAAGTGACTGAACCGATAATGTACAAAACAATTTTCGTAGAAAGTATGTGACAAGGCGCATCTTCTCAAATGTTTTCTTATTTTTTTGACTTACGGTCCAAATGTTACAAGGGGGGGATACAATTTTTCTGAAAATCTGTTAAATTTAACAGATTTTCAGAAATAATCGCTTCGGAAGTGAGAAAAATTGTATTTGTGTCACAAATAAATGCCCTGACCAGGATTCGAACCCGGGACCTGCAGGGTCACTACCGACTAGGCTAGGAGGTCGTTACGTAACAGTTGACACGAGTATAAATACTCCTATACGCCTAGTCGGTAGTGATCCTGCAGGTCCCGGGTTCGAATCCTGGTCAGGGCATTTAATGAGTAACTTAATATATACATATGTATATTTTAAAAACATTCCAAACAATGGTAGGAGAGCGGTAATAAGCCATCATACATGTTATGGACAACTTTTGTATCTTTCCAAGAACCATATATGTTAGAATGTTAATGTTAATTAAGTCTGCCTGTACCTATTTAAAATATTATAAATATGTATAACTAGCTGACCTGGCGAACTTCGTACTGCTAACTTTTTTTTTTTTCTTTTCCAATATTTTAATAGTTTTTCTGCTACTTATTCGAGGCGGTGATAAATATATAAAAAAATAAACATTATTAAAATCGATTCAGCCGTTATTGAGTTATAAATGGTGTAACTTTGATATAGATAAATACTTACAAGTCAAAATCAATATGAAATAGTTTAATATTAGCTACTTCCAACGGTATATTATTAATATTCAGTTACAATATTTCAACCCTCATTGTACTTATTTGTAGGTATGTAGGTTACTCTTAATGGAGCGCCGTAATAAACTCAATATTGTAAACTCAAGTTGCTGAAGTTATTACGAACTTGGCATACTTGGGACTTGGCCATTCAAGAGCTTGATTTACGCTAAGGTTACGCCTTGCTCTGAGCGATTGGCATGATGGTTCTCACCGTGAATTAAAGTTACGACCTGGATTGTCGTTTCTTATACTATCCCTATGATCGCGCAAGTAGGAAAGAAAATTTTATCGATCGTCGATTTTAGTTGGTACCTAAGTATGTAGAAAAGGATAAGAAATTAATATAGTATATGGTACACAGCGACAAATGCTAATTTTTGTTATATACAAATGTCACATTCAGCCCGGTCAAAATAGCATAATTTAAATATTTATACCTACATTTAAATAATCTATAAGGTCAATTTAGTTACTGAAATCGGGAAATACGGCTTACTTCGCTCGTCGCGTCATTTATGGCATGCATATCAAGTTGATATAGGTTCTCATGAAAACCAGCGCCATGGCTTGCCGTGGCATCATGCTGAGTAGGGATCCTTTTTTAACGTCTCGATATGTAATTTGTATTTGCTATATATTTTTGAAAAAGCATAATATTGTAATGTATTTTCTTTCTTTCTTCTTGCAAATTCTCAACGATTGGGTTTTAGCCGCTTATCGCGACCGCCCCACGCTCCGTCTGTCCAATAATGCGTCCTTAGCAGGGCACATGTTGCCTGATGTTATTGGATCGCAAAAACTTCCCGACAATGTGCTGTTCGCGGTTATTTCGCTCTGCTGTATAGTGACAATGTGAATAAGGTCCCTTTTTCTTGGAAATCACACATTGCGTGAGATTATTTTCTTTGTGAGAATTTCTTCGTCTTTTCTACATTTAACTAGGTTGAATTTATTACGCTTAAGTAAGTATACGTTTTGAAGCGTAATATTGGTTGACGATTTCATGATGTCAACGCGGACAAAGCCGCAGGTGAATCAATACCGGAGGTCATTAAGAAGGTCAGTAATTGAAGCAAATATGGCTGTCTTACAACTGCATTTCTAGGCAAAAAGCATTTGACGCATGACAAAATATTACTAAAAACCCGCCAAGTGTGAGTCGGACTCGCGCACGAAAGGTTTCGTACCATTATCTATCAAAACGGCAAAAAAAATCATGTCTGTTGTATGGGAGCCCCCTTGAATATTTATCTTATTCTAATTTTTTGTATTTGTTGTTATAGTGACAACAGAAATACATCATCTGGGAAAATTTCACCTGTCTAACTACCACGGTTCATGCATGAGATACAGCCTGGTGACAGACGGAGAGCGGAGTCTTAGTAATAGGGTCCTCCTGTTTTTAGGGTTTCGTAGCCAAAATGTCAAAAACGGAACCCTTATATAGCTTCGTCATGTCCGTCTGTCCGTCCGTCCGTCCGTCTGTATGTCACAGCCGTTTTACTCGGAAACTATTAGACGTATCTGAATCAAATTTTGACAACAGGTGTATTTTGTGTGCCGCTGTTTAGTCATGGAGTGAAATTGCTGAAAAAAATATTTTAGGGGGGGGGGGGGCGCTCCATATATGTAACTTATTATTATATTAATATTTGGTAAAAAAAAAAATTTAACCAAATATCAATATGTTGCACATCAATCGATAGCTTTAAAAATAACATTGAGGTTTCTTTCAACATTTTTTGATTAAGTGAATATTTTCGGAATTAATCCCTTCAAACGTCGGAAAATAGCGTCGTCCCCCCTGTAATTTTGAACCGTAAGTCCAAAAAATATTTCAAAAATCAGGAGATGCGCGTTATCAACGAAGATTATTTTGAACATCAATTCAACCATTCAGCCATTTTTGCGTTATTTCTAAAAAACTTCTTTCATAGGCATCAGATACGACCTTTTGGCTTTAGTTCGGTTCTTATTCCATTGAAGCTACGGAACCCTCCATTATGCGTGGTCCGACATGCACTTGGCCGGTTATTACCCTTTGGGTACGTAATCTTAAAAAATAATGTACATAAATAACATGTTTATGGGTATAGGTTGACGATGCATGGAAGCACGGTTGTTCATTACAAGTGCGTGATTGCGAAGCAATGAAAGTATATTGGTATGTTTACATTATTTTCCAATTCAATTGACCTTCGGTATAGTACCTAACTACTTCGAAAAACGAAACGTTAACAATTTACGAGGAAACTCCGTACTGTTGCTTCGACGCGTTTCAGTTTACATGTAACCTGTACCTTTACCACGAGTCATGTAGAAAATTCTGAATATTTTTCTATAGGCGTTAACGAATAATCGGGCTTCGAATCGTTTTCCTTCAGTTTCGACAGCAACACATACAAACGATCTATGCTGACATTTCATGTCGGATTACGTTTAGTGCGCTGCATACATCCGTCTCATGGGTAGAACGAGACGGATGTATGCGGCACGTCGAATGTGATCTGTCATGTTAACGCACTGAAGGTCAGTACAGTTTGTTATCGATAGGTTTTATTAAAACGTTACCATAAGACACTAATTTGACTTGCGTCACCGAAAAATACCGTATCGACTGTAGAAAACTCTTTCACTATCAAATTATAAGGTGAGATGTCAAAACATGGTGAAAGTGAAAACCATTCGTATTTATTGTGTTATATTTATATATTATTAGTTGACGAAATAATATCGACAAAGCCTTATATTAAGCATAATTTGTTAATAAGACTGCATAGTATGATAACTGGAACTGGAAAACGAAACGGTAAATTTCAAGCCGATATGAGAAATAAAAATATCCACATCAACCCTTCAATAAGAATAATTTTAAAAAAGAAATCTAGACCCAAGAACTGCTGAATATTTGTGAGATTTATGTATTAATAGTCAATTAATCTGATTTTAAATCGACACAAAAATACCAACTCTAACCTAAAATGAATGGTAAGTAGTTGAAATTTGATATGATAGTTATAAACACTTTCATTTTCAATCATAATAATTACAATGAAACTCTGAAAAATAACAAATAATATTGAAACATCTTTTACAGGTTCTTGTGCATCATTCATTTCTGAGTGATTGCTGTATCAGCTAACTTATCACCAGCAAGGAAAACTATTTATCCCAAGAAGGTGTATTATTTTATATTCAAGAAGTAACAACTGCGTTACAGGCCGGGATCTTCGAATTATTGCATCCAAGCAGGGACCGGAAAACCCCTTCATTTGATTAATCGTTTCGATAGGGTAACCCTATTAAAGTCTTACCCTAATGATAGGGTTACCCTATCATTGGGTTACCCTATCGATATGGAAATCATTTCGAATAGGCTTAACCCTTTTCAATGTGGTTTCCGAGTCGAATGGGGTAAAGATAGCTTTAATATTTACCGCTTACCCTATCATAGGGCTACCCTTTTCCTGTCTCTTTTCCACGCAGGCAGGCGGTTCTATCTTTCTCATTTGAAATGGAACAGGAGAGGTGGCGGCGGAACAAATTGAGTAAATATAAGATTTGCTGTCGTTTATTCATTCTGGAAAAGTCACACTCACAGTCCAGTCCTCTGCTCACGTACACAACATTAAATTAAAGAATTTCTGTTAAAGAAATGTGTCTTACCTTCAGTTTATTTTTGCATAGTTCGCACGTACTGATGAGATGGGCAATAATTATTTTGAATAAGAATAAAAACACAATTTTTATTCATATTCAAATCGATTTGACACAAACCAATATTCATTCTCCTAGAGTTTGTCCCGGCTTTTGCCACGGCTCAGTTGAGCCTGTGGTCCGCTTGGCAACCTAATCCCATGAATTGGCGTAGGGATTGGTAGTCCTTTTTAGCTAATTATGGGATATACGATTTTTTAAACTCACATGGTCATTCACATTATAAATATTATTTGAAACGGGGTATTTACTCGGACCAAGTATATTAGCGTTATTGGGCACCCGATATTTCGGGTGCGAGGTAAATACCCCGTTTCAAATAATTAATATTTATAATTAGGGGATGTAATTTCGAAAATTATTTCTGTTTTATAATCCAAGATGGCGGTTATATACTTTTTACTGAAAAATAGTCATGGTAGTTATTTTCGGTTAATTATTCGGGGTGTATAAATTATATCTGTTTTAAAATTCAAGATGGACTGGTTTTTTTTTATTATTATTATTAGTTATTTTTATTATTATTATTATACACGGTGAATCTGAGTAACCCGAAAGATTTCAACCGAAATATATATATATAATTTTTCATTTTATATTTAAAAAAATTCAGTGTATAATATTTTTGTTAATTTTTTTTTTGTTTTTTTTTTTCATTTTATTTTCGTTTTATTTTCATTTTTTTTTCATTTTATTTTCGTTTCGTTTTCGTTTCGTTTTCGTTTCGTTTTCGTTTCGTTTTCGTTTCGTTTTCGTTTCGTTTTCGTTTCGTTTTCGTTTCGTTTTCGTTTCGTTTTCGTTTCGTTTTCGTTTCGTTTTCGTTTCGTTTTCGTTTCGTTTTCTTTTCGTTTTCGTTTCGTTTTCGTTTCGTTTTCGTTTCGTTTTCGTTTCGTTTTCGTTTCGTTTTCGTTTCGTTTTCGTTTCGTTTTCGTTTCGTTTTCGTTTCGTTTTCGTTTCGTTTTCGTTTCGTTTTCGTTTCGTTTTCGTTTCGTTTTCGTTTCGTTTTCGTTTCGTTTTCGTTTCGTTTTCGTTTCGTTTTCGTTTCGTTTTCGTTTCGTTTTCGTTTCGTTTTCGTTTCGTTTTCGTTTCGTTTTCGTTTCGTTTCCGTTTCGTTTCCGTTTCGTTTCCGTTTCGTTTCCGTTTCGTTTCCGTTTCGTTTCCGTTTCGTTTCCGTTTCGTTTCCGTTTCGTTTCCGTTTCGTTTCCGTTTCGTTTCCGTTTCGTTTCCGTTTCGTTTCCGTTTCGTTTCCGTTTCGTTTCCGTTTCGTTTCCGTTTCGTTTCCGTTTCGTTTCCGTTTCGTTTCCGTTTCGTTTCCGTTTCGTTTCCGTTTCGTTTCCGTTTCGTTTCCGTTTCGTTTCCGTTTCGTTTCCGTTTCGTTTCCGTTTCGTTTCCGTTTCGTTTCCGTTTCGTTCTTCATTTTATCTTCATTTTATCTTCATTTTATCTTCATTTTATCTTCATTTTATCTTCATTTTATCTTCATTTTATCTTCATTTTATCTTCATTTTATCTTCATTTTATCTTCATTTTATCTTCATTTTATCTTCATTTTATCTTCATTTTATCTTCAGTTTATCTTCATTTTATCTACATTTTATCTTCATTTTATCTTCATTTTATCTTCATTTTATCTTCATTTTATCTTCATTTTATCTTCATTTTATCTTTATTTTATCTTCATTTTATCTTCACCTTATCTTCATCTTATCTTCATTTTATCTTCATTTTATCTTCATTTTATCTTCATTTTATCTTCATTTTATCTTCATTTTATCTTCATTTTATCTTCATTTTATCTTCATTTTATCTTCATTTTATCTTCATTGTATCTTCATTTTATCTTCATTTTATTTTCATTTTATTTTCATTTTACTTTCATTTTATTTTCATTTTATTTTCATTTTTATTTTATTTTATTTTTACTATATTATAATAGTAGATTGTACAACAAGTGCATAAAAACGTACGATTTTACGCGAGGCGTTTAAAAGTAGAGTGTAAAATGGGTTTTATGGACGAGGGTTACACTCTAATTTTCATTTCATTTGCGAGGAAATTATTTATCGGTAATCGTAAAACAATTTCAAGTTGTTACAAAAATATTACAATGAAAACAAATTCCAACCAATTAATTTTTCAACATATTTTTTGGAATTTTTAACATGTGAATTTAGAAATTTTCTGCCAAGTCATCAAAACATTTCGGGGCAGTCTAAACTATTATCAAATCCTATTTTTTTTGATTTCATTTATTTAATTATAGAAAACACGCAATTCAAATAAATAATTATAGCAATTCTCAGATAGAATTAGCGGAAAAATCATAAAAAGTACAGTCAAATCCTATTGGACGGGAAAAAAATTGTTTGTATAGATCAAAGTGTCAGGAATTGATATCAATAAAATTTATAAGTGAATATTGGGCGCTAAGGTGCTAAAAAAATGGTAAAAACCAGTTTTTCGCTTCTAGAGGAAAAACTACGGGTCGGAAAAAATAGTTAAATGTAACAAATGTGCGCAATTATAAAACAAAGAGAATGAGCCCCAGGTAGAGCAAATTCGGTCCAGAGGATCGTCCGCAATTCGTAAAAAAACACATTTTTTTTGCAAATATTGTAAATTCAATAACTCGCGTTCCCAAAGTGCTGGAGAGCTGAAATTTGAATATGATGTCAGTTTTGTAGTCCTCTAACTACAGTTAATTGTTCAATTTAAAATGTTGTAAACTTTTTGCAAACCGTCGACTTTTGCAAAAAGTGACCTTTTTTTAAATCGATTGGGAGGGTATTTTCATTTGCGAAAAACGTTATAATTCTGGTTTCTATGCATTAAGGAGGAGTTGAACTACAAATTTCCAAATTTACAAATCATTTGACAAGGAATAAACTTGTTTAAATAATCTATGAAGATCAGACACTTTTTGCGCGCGCGGCAGCGGCGCACTATGGCCCAAACGCCCGATCTAGCTGGACAAAATTATTTTACACTCATAGACTAAAATTGACTATTTTTATGATTATTTTGGTATAATTAATGTGAAAAAAAATTAACCAGTGTAAGTTGAACATTGTATAAGAATAATTACTAGGGCAGAAGAGGTCAGCTAAACATGGTTATTTAATTTTAAGAGAAATGAAGCATTATTGCAAATGGCACCTAAAATATAAGAATAGCAGAATTAAAATACTTAAATATAGTTTGAGTTAATTATTAATTTTTTTAGGTGCCATTTGTAATAATGCTTCATTTCTCTTAAAATTAAAAAACCAAGTTTAGCTGACCTCTTCTGCCCTAGTAATTATTCTTATACAAAGGTCAACTTACACTGGAACTTTTTTTTCACATGAATTATAGCAAAATAATAATAAAAATAGTCAATTTTAGTCTATGAGTGTAAAATAATTTTGTCCAGCTAGATCGGGCGTTTGGGCCATAGTGCGTCGCCGCCGCGCGCGCAAAAAGTGCCTGAACTTCATAGATTATTTAAACAACTTTATTCTTTGTCAAATGATTTGTAAACTTGGAAATTTGTAGTCCAACTCCTCCTTAATGCATAGAAATCGAAATAATAACGTTTTTCGAAAATTAAAATACCCTCCCAGTCGATTTAAAAAAAGGTCACTTTTTGCAAAATTCGACGGTTTGCAAAAAGTTTACAACATTGTCATTTGAACATTTAACTGTAGTTAGAGGACCACAAAACTGACATCATATTCAAATTTCAGCTCTCTAGATCTTTCGGAACGCCAGTTATTGAATTTACAATATTTGCAAAAAAAACGTGTTTTTTGCAAATTGCGGACGATCCTCTAAACAGATTTTGCTCTGCTGGGGCTCATTCTCTTTGTTTTTTTATTACGCATATTTGTTACATTTAACTATTTTTTGTCGGAGCCGTAGTTTTTCCTCTAGAAGCGAAAAACTGGTTTTTACCATTTTTACCATTTTTTTGGCACCTTAGCGCCCAATATTCACTTATAAATTTTATTGGTATCAATTCCTGACACTTTGATCTATACAAAAAAAATTCCCATCCAATAGGAATTGTCTGGGCCAGAAAGCTTATTCTATCTGAGTACAAGAATATAATAAAAGAACAAGTTTCAGTATTCTACGAAATACTTACTACTACTACTCTGTTTGGCTGTTGAGCCACATTCTTGGTCTTAGAAGAAAATTTTACTTTATGCCCTAGAGCTTAAAATGTGATTTTATATCGTCCACGCACGATTTAAAGTCGAACTTTACGAGCATGAGAAGTGAAAAGAGTATATCTGCCTACCGTGGATTTTAAAACAGATATAATTTTTGCTGGGCATAAGGGAAACTACGCCTTATTGGTATTAGGTCCAGTTTCCACACTATGTTTTCTTACACCGAAAAACCCAGAATACATTCTTATACGCGGAACATTATTTAAAATAAAAAGCATGATTAAATAATTCTGTTAAGGATCAATTATTTTTATTACATTTTATCGCATATGAATTAGTCCCGACGAAATTATTTTGAATCATTTTAACGGGAATACAATCAACATAAGTTTATTCTTACGATATTTTGTTCAAATAATCATTTTATTCTTGAGTGTCCAACAATGACTGATATTGATCGTTTCATTATACTAGAAGTATCGGTGAACGGCGTCACATTTTGCTGGAGCCATTGAAACAAAGTACTACCTATAACTAGAATAACACAAAATTATATATTTTAACACTTCACAATATGCATTTGATTTTGGTTCCTATAAGCCTGGGTCTAAGTTTCAATCGACACGAGCCGTCACGCTCGAATGGCAAGAACAAAAACACCGGCACCACACAACGATCTTTTAGCGCACTAACAAGGTATAATAGCGTCTAGATCAAAGGCGTAAGTACGAAAACATACGCAAAAAGATTCTTGTTTGTCTGTAGGCTCGCTCGTGCCGCCATACCGGCAGCGCTTAGCTCGTAGGGTGCTCGAATAATAAATAAGCCAAATGTATTGGTCACAGAGTTTAAAATAGCTTAATCGCATTTGAAAGACCCTATCTGATAGGGAAACCATATGCTAGGTTGTAACCACTTACCCGAATTAACTGTATTGACATGGTTAGCCTTTCGTTCGGGTAAGTCAAACGATACGCTTACCGAATTGATAGGGTTTTTAAAAACAACTCTATCAAATACCCAATCAAATACCCCTTTAATGGTTACCGGTTCCGGTCCCTGCATCCAAGTACTATAAAATAGTGCTTACTTAAAAGACATCCAGATTTATACAGGGCACTTTGAAATTATAATGTACATAATTATATTAAAGATTTATTTATTGTGAAATATTTATTGTGCCTTTTAAAGTAACATTGTCACAAACTAGAAACTTATAAGTACTACTAACAATTACTCGTAAGTGTAACTTATAAATAGAAATAAAACCATCATTATGCAAGAAGCGGCAAATCCAGGATTTTTTTACAAACTAATTCGCTACTACTACTGAATTTTCCACTTACTAAAACCATTAAAAACCAAGTGGTCTCTCAGTCCACACACACACCGCAATCCTGCGTTGTGTTATGTATGAAAACCGGCGGCTTGCTGGAGCATCTTTAGCTTCCCTTGTGCGTTTGTTAGGTCGTGAGGCTCCGTGCCCCTTGCTCCACGGATCGATTGCCTCGACACCAACAATAGTTAGACGAACGACAACTATATTTAATAGTCTTGTAGTGATTTCGGATGTCGGGCGCCGCTCCGGCTTGTTCGCTGGTAAATAAATTAAAGGACTTGGCCAACGTGTCGGCGTCGACGCAGGTGGGATGTGTAATAGTAGCGCACTGCCTATATACTTTAGAGAATCAACAACATCCTGAAAGGGTACTTATCCTTTTGTGATTATACAATAGACCTAAATAATAAGAAATAAACCAATGATCCACTATGATCACTAAAAGTCGAACTGTCATGTTGACAAAATAACCAAATAAATTAAGAATCACCTATTAGTCCTATGATCCACTATGATCACTAAAAGTCGAACTGTCATGTTGACAAAATAACCAAATAAATTAAGAATCACCTATTAGTCCTATTATTACATATGGACGTAGTTCTAGGACGTTTTAAACTAGTAGTGTTATTTATGATCACTAAAAGTCGAACTGTCATGTTGACAAAATAACCAAATAAATTAAGAATCACCTATTAGTCCTATTATTACATATGGACGTAGTTCTAGGACGTTTTAAACTAGTAGTGTTATTTGTACATTTGAAATTTCATCCATTTGGTTTTCTTAGGTAATCCTATATCCTACGACGAAATAAGTATATGGATGGATGGATGAAGTACTGACAGTTTTCACCCCATTTCCTAGCTTTGAATATGTATGACAAAATACGTAATTTCCCTGTTTAAAAAGTTGCAATCGGTGAACATTATGAAAAAATTGTGAAAATAAAGATCCTGACGAATTGAGAACCTCCTCCTTCGAACTCTTGAAGTCGGTTGATAACATTTTATGCGTTCAAAGTCACGCGCGTTTAAATAAGGTAAAGGCTTACTGTCATATAGTCTGGCCAGCCAACGAACGCAGTAGCAATGTACATCAAACAAAAATATAGCAACACTCTAGGGCGAATCGAACAGCAGCATTTCTCCATAGAAAACCAGCAATGTATATCGAACCAACATTTTTTTTTTCAAGTTGGCTGCATTGGCACGGTCGCTTTGCTTTCGTACGTCAGTGTAGTTAGTCGTAATTTTGTAAATTGTAACTGCTTTATTAGATAAAATCAATGAAAACTCTGATATATGTACCTATAATTATGACTTTTCAATAAATAAGAAGGTGCGAAGAAATAAAAATAACCAAAATATAAAAAGGACAGAAGATTAGAGGTGGAGATCATGCGGTCAAAATACAATAGTTGAATGTTGAAATCCAGGAAGGAAACGAACATTGAATGCTAAAATAATAAGTCCGACGAGGAAATCGGGTATATCTACCAGAAAATACAAGTTTTCAGTTTAGAATGGAATCGGATTAGCTGCATAATCTGTACGAATAAAATTGTAATGCATATTATTCAGTAATACTCATTTCATTATGATTTCCTTTCGTCATCCGTTTATAAGACTATTTTAGGTATAATTATTGTGTGAAGTGTATGGTAGTTAATAAACGCACGTGAGATTTTGGTATTTGTTTATTTTATACATAGCTTATGCGACATATGTATGAAGGGAAACATAAAATAATTTGATAAAAATCTAGGTAGCGGGGTGCTTGTTAAATTTTTTTTTTTTTTATGGGACTGACCAGCGATTGGCCCTAATCTCACCTGATGGAAAGTGAAGACAGGGCCTAAGATGGAGCTCACCGGTTCAGTAATAGCCTATTCACTCTTGCTTTAAAAATGCCGAGATCGTATTTATCAGGGAATACAGATGGCGGGAGCGCATTCCATTCCTTGGCAGTCTGATGAAATCTGATGTTTATCGCTTTGTGACAATATTGAGCACCATCCTATGCAACAAACGTTCTTGGACTTCATTTGGCACCAGTTTTCGCTTTGATTTGTTCGATTTATATACACTGAAAGAAAGAACTACAAATGATAATTCTGTACAAAACTGCATAACCTCAAAGTCATATTTATCACGCAAATTTTATTATACCTGCACGAGGTAGGTAACTACATTTAGGATATCTTAGCTAAGCTTTGTTAGTACGTTTTATTGAACGGAGTTGGCAGATATTACATTGATAAATAATAAATTACGCAACCTGAAACTTAAAGACGTAAGTAAACAAAACTAACTTTTAAAATTAAAAATGTTACATGCCACAGATAAAACACAAATTATGCACAATTTTCGAATTATTCAAAGACAGGTGTTGCCACCAAGCGATTTTTCAAATTTGCCGCGCTTTTCTACTGACAGAAATGGTTTGCCAGACTATAGCTTGTATTTCCCGGCTCCGATGGCATGAATCGTAAGCCAGGAACAAATTTCATGACCAATCGCAAGGCGTCCCAGGCGATGATAATTTTTGAAGTGGTTAAGGATGAAGTATAATTATGACTCGCGTAGGTCAGCTGTCGCTCCGTTGGTGGGTTGCGGAACGTATTTGTAATCCATACTAATATTATAAATGGGAAAGTGTATGTGTGTGTTTGTTTGTTCGTTTGTTTGTCCGTCTTTCACGGCAAAACGGGGCGACGAATTGACGTGATTTTTTATATAGAGATAGTCGAAGGGATGGAGAGTGACATAGGCTACTTTTTGTCTCTTTCTAACCCCCCACTTCCCTAAAATGGGGGGTGGAAGTTTGTATGGAGCATTCCGGGGGGCAATCAGGAAAGGGGAACCGTGTTACCCCGAATTTAACGCGAGCGAAGCCGCGGGCAAAAGCTAGTAGCATATAAACTATCACCTGTTTCAACTAAGATGTGAAGGTCATTTTTATTTTATATGTATTTTATGTGAGAAAATGGCTGCCGTTCCTCAACCCGCTCAAGGCACGGCAGCTGACCATCGCGAAGCTTGATTATTGACCGCCCTTAACCACTTAAAATTTACCGTTGGGACACGGTGACCAACGGAAATTATTCCTGGTTTAAGGCCTAGCAAACATATTAAACACCCACAAAAAGTAGGGTAATTTTTCAGAGCTAGTACGATTTCTATGCTTATTATTGTTCACTGCTCATATATTTTTTCTACAGTTCTAAACCTTCAGATAAAGTGTACTTAGGAAGTAAAACCTGTTGTAGGTAAGCCAAAAGGCTTACCTACAATCTGTTTCGGTTGGTTTGAAGGATGTGACGTTTATCACGTCACGTCACTTTGTAAAGTATTGACATCTACACAAACGAAAAAAACCATCGAGCTTTCGTAAGCGAATTGCGTAAAGGATAATTTAACTCATGGTATGGCAGTAATTTTTAGTTTTATAAGTGACCGCTAGAGGCTCTGCACAAATTCTCCATACAAATAATTTACAAATTCGTGATCGAATCCCGAATTGGGCTTATTTGTCTGACTTGTGGTAGAGGTACTGGATCGCTAGTTGAACAACACACAAACAATTTGCAGCGTTTCCGACGCGTCACGAAATGTTAGCGTAATTTGTTGATAACTTTGCTGAAACATCCTGCTCCATAATTTTGTACAAGCTGATTATATTTAGGAATTGAAATTACTAACTTGTTTTGGTCGGGAAATCTAAACAAAACAGTTTTCAACATAAAAAGTTTTCTTAATTTTTGCTTGAAGTTAACTGTTTGAATGTATGTTAAGATATCCTTAAGTTTTGTTAGGTACTTTATAGTAAGCGCGTTATATTTATGTAATGATATACACAAAAATTTAATTATAATAAATAAGGTAGCATCTTATATTTATCCATAGGACAGGACTTTCAGCTACTTATGTAAGTAAGTGACATTAGTAATAAGTAGATTAAAGTTTTTTGGAACTTAAGTCCGAATAAATATTTGATATTATACTGTTCGCTGAAGGAGATCGTCGCAAGTAAACCGAAGGTAAACCCTAAATCCAACAATGCCTAGTTTCCCTTCAGGGTTAGGTCAGCGCTTACGTAAATAACTAATGCCTACGAAAATTCTCGGGATAAAGTTGCCAAGCGGACCCCAGTCTTCATTGAGCCGTGGAAAAAAAGCCAGGACAAAGGCTAGGAGGATGATGATGATTTGTGTAGAGTAATAATAATAACAGTGTTTGTCAGTTATTTCGTTGGTTTGTTGTTTACGGTAAATCTTTCAAACTAGATTTGAAGTTTGAATCAGTTCCTGAGGCAATACAATTTTATGGTATCGTTAACGTGGTCTGATGATCAAGTTCAAAGGTTATCATAAGAATCTCTGTGATTTACAATTGATTAATGCAAGCTCATTGTGGTTGAGTTAGTCAGGGATGTTTGCCGAAGCTAGAGTAGATTGCTTTTATGCAGGGACCGGAACCGGTAACCATTAAAGGGGTATTAGATTGGGTATTTGATAGAGTTGTTTTTAAAAACCCCAACAATTCGGTAAGCGTATCGTTTGACTTACCGGAACGAAAGGCTAACCATATCAATACAGTTAATTCGGGTAAGTGGTTACAACCCAGCATATGGTTTCCCTATCAGATAGGGTTTTTCAAATGCGATTAAGCTATTTTAAACTCTGTGACCAACACATTTGGGTTATTTATTATTCGAGCACCCTACGAGCTAAGTGCTGCCGGTATGGCGGCACGAGCGAGCCTACAAACAAACAAGAATCTTTATGCATATGTTTTCGTACTTACGCCTTTGACCTAGACGCTATTATTGCTTGTTAGTGCGCTAAAAGATCGTTGTGTGGTGCCGGTGTTTTTGTTTTTGCCATTCGAACATGATGAGGTGGAGACCCTAGTTATAGTTATGTGTGACAACCCTAGCTGTAAGTATATCACTCACTGTATTGTGGAATTCAGTAATAAATAGTCTTTAACACGATTCACACGTATTCCTATTTACTACTCCCCCGCACCACACCTCATGGCGACCCTGCCATCTGACGCCGTAGCTTGCCGCGAAACCAATTCTGTCTCATAGCCGTCTGTCATGTCATGTCTGGGATGTTTGCTAGGTTGAAGACAGACTTGCCGGAGGAGACGAAACTAGATAGTTAGTTTAGGGAAGGGGTTACTATGTGTGCAGCATGTAGGCCACATAGTTTATTTTACCTTCGGTGTCTGTGTGGGTTCGAGATTATATATTTTTTTTTTTTTTTTTTTGTTCTTTCGAAAAGTAGATGAAGAGGTATTCTACAAATAGGAATTAGAGTTCCTAGTATTAGTTTTATTGGTTTGCAATCTCGAACTTATGCTGGATTTTGTTTTCTTTTTCTTTCCCATTAATTCCATTTTTAAATCCACTTTTCTTGCTTTTGGAGAAAATTTTCTTCAAATCAATTTCACATTAAATATTTGATGAGAGTCGCTGAGGACAGCGAGCGGTTCACCTGCGTTGAACCTTGAAATCGGGGGGAGATGTATTGTAACGTTGTTACATTGTCTTTTGGTTCTAATTAGAATAGTTTCTTATCAATCAATTTCAACACCTTGGATTCGATCGGTTATAACAATGCTTCAAACAGCGCCGTTCGAATGCACCTTGTGTTTATCTGTATGGGGTTGTCATCTAATAAATTTAGCCTAAATTATGGGTTTTTCTTCTGTCATTTTTAATAACATTGGCGTTTCATAAATAGGTATTTTGGAAAATTAGTAAATGAAATGTAGTCAAAGAAAATGTATCTGGAAATTCTGAAAGCGGGTTTTGAAGTAAAGTATTTGGATATTTGGTATCATGTCTTTGACCTATTGATAGGAAAGTTGTTTCGCTGGAATCAATCAACAATAATCAGAGGGATTTATATTTATTTAATTGCCACCCTGAATTGGGTCCTCTGCCCTCTGGTTCCTCCATCTTGGGAGTCACTAGGGATGACTCGGTCATTTGATTTGCGGCCTTGTGCAAGGGGGGGCTCAAGCAGCCTTCTGAAATTTTGCCCTTGGTGGCAGCGAAGGTGGCAGTTCAATAATACTCGGTTACCTGCAAAGGAGAATCGTAAGTAAAGATTAATAGGTTTTTTTGGCTATCACGGCGTGAAACGTGTTCTAGCTATTTTGACCATGCTTTTGGTTTTCAGATTTGAACTTGCCTGAGGGAGGGCGTGCTCTGTAGAGATGTTATAGGAATATTTTCCATTCTCCGGTAAGGTTTCTTTCTTCAGTTTTGTCAATTTATCAGGGCTGTAGTTCAGTCGACTAATGCAGATAATTTATTGTTCCTTGCAGGAGTCGGGTGTTTTATTTTCAACCATAGTGTTGTATTTTGCAACCATTGTACAAAGTAGTACAAATGTTATAGTGAAGACTAAAATTGTACTCTCATATCATTATGGATCGAGCAGCGGCTCCTCCATGCGTTTCATCACCACATTGTTCCGGCCAAGCGGTCTGAGCTTCTCGGAAGTCGGTGCCCCGCTGCAAAGTCTGTGTGAGCAGTTTCCGGACAGCGTCCTGTAGCTTTGCGACGTGGCAAGCTTCTTGCACATCAGCGACTGGCGAAGAACAGCTTCTGAGGTCGGTTCAGTCCTTTATTAATTTTAAATGGCAGTAGGAATTCTGTGGAAAAGTAAATATCATTAGTTTTGAGAACCAACATTAAGTATTTAAATTTAGAAATCTCTGATATATAAAACCATAGGGACTAACCTAAGTAGTTGAGAATTTGGATAGAGACCTGAATAAATCTCAACCTTTGAACCTTGTTAACGACCTAGCTCAACCGCTGAGCTCATAGAAATTTTAGTTGGTGTCGAACTTAAACGAAAAGAGAGATTTATCCAGTGTTTAGATTTAAAAATTATTTTCAAAAGCAAGAATAGGTAATAAAGATTTAGTACAGTATCCACTTGTTTAATTTCACACCAGCCCTGCATAGAGCAAGACCCTTGCGACATCAACATTTGATTTAGTGATTTAATAATAATTTATTTAATTGTGTTCAGGAAAAATAAGCTGTGGCATAGTTCTAGGTTATCAAAACCTAGCCTAAATTTTATCTACCTGACACTGGCATTCGAACATGATGAGGTGGAGACCCTAGTTATAGTTATGTGTGACAACCCTAGCTGTAAGTATATCAGTCACTGTATTGTGGAATTCAGTAATAAATAGTCTTTAACACGATTCACACGTATTCCTATTTACTACTCCCCCGCACCACACCTCATGGCGACCCTGCCACCTGACGCCGTGGCTTGCCGCGAAACCAATTCTGTCTCATGTCAATTTCGGTCACGTAGCCAGTGCAACTGTGCTCTCTTATAATTAATTTTAGAATAGGACGTTATCACCTTGAATTATGTGTGCGAGACAGTGCAGTGCATTACTCGTACTCGGACAGTCACCGCCACCAAGCGCTAACAGTTATTCTCTAGTGATCGTTGAACTTTTTGTATCAATTGCTGTTTTTGTGTTGCTGTACAAGTACAACAAAAATGGGGAAAAGTTACTCCAAAACTGAAGATAAGGAGGTAATAATAACTCAAACTGCGGGGGCTGGGAAAAATACAGCCTCGGAGAGCGACAGTGACCTTCACGGCGGCTTGGCGCTCAACAATATTATGGTGGGCATCCTTCTGGCAGCGGTTGGGTTGGCAGCCTTACTGATTTTATACAAGAAATATAAAAAGCAGCAGCAGCAGTGGATACGGAGAACTATAAGCGCAGAATTTATACGCCGCACTGCAATGCGTATATCCGGACGGAAACCGACGGCGCCAGAAGAGGACATGGTTTGAGCGGACGGTCAAGGTTAGTTCCAGTCCAATCGGCGAAAATGGCTATCACACGACAACAGTGAGTGATTATAGAAATAGTGTTAATGAGTGTTTATGTTCGTATTCCTGGTTCCTGGACGGTTTTCTATAACAAGACTTTAAAAATCCCTAAATTAATTAAGCAAATTACTTACTTATTTTACTTTTAATGGCATGTGAATTAGAATTAATATACTCAAAAATCTCTGAAATTCAAGTAAGCTTACGAAAACTGGGTGCAAAGAGAGAAACAAGTAAGGATTTAGTTAAAAATAAGATAGCTTTAGCAGATAAGTACTATGCAGAATACAAAATAATTTTGCAAAACTTGGAATGTACCTCTAGTGATTTTAAGTCTCCAGTATTGTCGGATTATATTTTAGATGTTATTATAGAGAAAATTGAGGCAGTTTATGCCAAAATAAAAAGTTATATTACTTGTGAGTCGGTTATAAACAAAGGCATAAAAATGGATAACTTTGAAATAAAAACGGCAACTAGCTTGGTGATGGTAATGGACGGTACGGAAGAAACTACAGAAAAAATTATTGATAGTGTTGAGATGTACAACTCTTATTTGAAAGATGCTGCAAACAAAAATATGCTTATAAATTTTGTTCTCAAAACGCGACTTTCAAAATCCGCTAAATTAAAATTAAAAAAGACTTATACCAGCTGCGAGGAACTGATCACTGATATGAAACAAAAATTATTAACGCGAAAATCATCAAATTCATTACTGTCGCAACTCAACAGCATCTCTCAAAAAGAGTCGACAATTTCTGAATATGCGGATAAAATTGAACAACTGTTTGTGGATCTTACAAT
Source organism: Pammene aurita (assembly GCA_947086415.1). NCBI lineage: Eukaryota > Metazoa > Arthropoda > Insecta > Lepidoptera > Tortricidae > Pammene > Pammene aurita. Next base: position 24,759,560 of record OX352302.1, on the reverse strand, counting down.
TTCACAGGCGAATTCTAACGAACAAGCCTTTGAAATTTTAAGTCCCATAAACGAGAAACTTGCAATCAAAAAGTTTGCAGATGGGCTTAGAAACAGACGCCTAAGCACTATAATAGCAGCCCGCGACTACTCAACTTTAAAGGATGCGGCGCGTGCTGCCGAGGACGAGGAGCTGGCGCAGCCCTCATCGTCGAACGTGGTCCTCAGCTACAGAGGTAAGCCAAATAGATTTTCACATTATAGAGGCGATAGAGCCAGAGCGAATTCCACTTATAGACCACGTGGATATTATCCTCGTAACCAAGGATATTCATACAATCGTGGGGGTAGCTCGTATTACCCTAGATACAACAGGGGACGGCCCAACACTAACACTAGCGGTTTCCCTAGGAGATTCGGATCAAGGTCAAATCGTTATAATAATCGTTACCCTAGAGGTAACCAAGGTCAAGTGTACACCGCACAACAACCAGGAGTAGATACTCCCTTACCAAGGGCAGAAAATATTGAATCGGGAAGAAGTCAGTTTTTTCGAGACTAACATTAAACATCATGTATTTACTTTCGACAGTGACACGAAATATATACTTTTGCAATTAGGAACTAAGAAATGTTCATGGCTTATAGATACAGGCGCATCGTTATGCGCTATAGATAAACGTGCGTTGTCTTCTCAACATGTGCAAATATTCAACGACAATATTGTTGTAAATGGCTTGGGTGGAAAAGTTTATTCGGAAGGTTATGTTATTTTGACGTTAACAACACAAGATAACATCACTTACACACATAAATTTTACGTATTTACAATCTACCCTGTAAAACCAATGGCATTTTAGGACTAGATTTTTTAAATGCATTTCAATCCCATATAGACCTAGAAACTTCTACTATTACTTTTAAAAATTTGCACTCACAACAAACATTGCCAATGTACAGTCAACCGAAGATTTCGATTAACTATATAAAACTGCCACCGCGATGTGAATCTATACATTATATACAAATAGATCAAAATATTACTAATGATTGTGTTGTTTTGCCGAAGCAATTACAAGAAGATATTTTTTTAGCCAGTATGATAGTTACACCCAATAACAGCGTAATTCCCATTAAAATTTTGAACGTTAGCGAAAAAACGGTAGAGTTACCTATATTTAAACCAGAATTGTGTTATTTAAGTGAATATTATATATGCAATTTCAAGTCGGAGAATAACAGCGTGGGAAGAGCAAAAACTTTACTGTCCCAGTTGAAACTTGATCATTTACATTCCCAAGAACGTGACACGATAGATAGAGTCTATTTGCGCGAAGTATGCGGACATATTTTACCTACCGGGCGATAAACTGACGACTACAAATGTTTACGAACAATCAATTCAATTGAAACCAGGTGTTTCTCCTACATATGTAAAACCGTACAGATTACCAAAAAGTTTACAACCGGAGATAGATAAGCAAGTACGTCAAATGCTACAGGAAGATATTATAGAAGAGACCAACAGTGAGTGGTCTAGTCCCATTCTTTTGGTACCGAAAAAGGTAGATCAGACAGGAAAAAAGGGATGGCGTTTAGTAATTGATTATAGAAAGTTAAACAACACTATTCAGGATGATAAATTCCCGTTACCAAATATTTGTGACATTTTAGATTCTTTGTCAGGATCCGTATATTTTTCACATTTGGATTTGAGTCAATCTTATTATCAGGTAGCATTAACACCAGAATCGCGTAAACTGACAGCTTTTACAACAAATACAGGCCAATATTCCATGAAACGTTTACCAATGGGTCTACGAATTTCACCTAACGCATTTTCCAGGGTCATGACTGTTGCAATCTCTGTTGTCAATCTGGTTTGACATATGAAAAATGTTTCGTTTATCTAGACGATCTTGTCGTTTTCGGCAGGAATTTAGAAATTCACAATAAAAACTTAATCGATGTCCTTGAAAGGCTGAGAAAAGTAAATTTAAAATTAAATCCAAACAAATGTCAATTTTTAAAAACAGAAATGTTATACCTAGGGCATATAATTTCATCAAATGGAATTTTGCCCGATCCAGATAAAATTTCAGTCATTCAAAAGTACCCAACACCAACGACGTCAGACGAAGTACGTCGCTTTGTTGCATTTTGTAATTACTATCGAAAATTTATACCAAACTTTGCTTTCATTACACTGCCACTTAATGCTTTATGTCGGAAAAATGTAAATTTCAATTGGACAAAAGAATGTGAAGAGTCTTTCGAACTTTTAAAATCTGCAATCATGTCACCACCCATACTACAGTTTCCAAATTTTTGTGAAGATAACGAATTTATACTACAAACAGATGCATCAGGTGTTGCCATAGGATCTGTTCTTTGTAACAGTGACATGAAACCAATAGCATATGCTAGCAGACCCTTAAACAAGGCGGAAAGAAATTACCCCACTATTCAAAAAGAATTGACTGCCATAGTGTGGTCGGTAAAGTATTTTAGACCCTATTTGTTTGGAAGAAAGTTCACAGTAATGACAGATCATAAACCGTTAGTATACCTGTTTGGCATTAAAGACCCTTCAAGTAGGTTATTAAAATTCAGATTAATTTTAGAAGAGTACGATTTTAAAATTGCGTACGTGAAAGGAAAGGATAATGTAGTAGCAGATGCTTTATCAAGAGTATGTATCACTTTAGACGAGTTAAAAGAACTTAATAATGAAGTAGTATCCGTATTAACAAGAGCGCAAACTAAACGTCTAAATCAAAATACAGACTCAACTGCCACTCAAATCCCTAGTAAACCCCTTGACAATTGGACTGATCAACCAAGAGTCGTGGAGATATTACGGATTCCGTGTGGTTCGGTGGAGATGAAGCTTGTAGATGGTAAAAAATTGAAGGATGTCAAGCGTGAAAAAAAAAATTAAAGTTTAAACCGAGTGTTTTGCGTATGCGTCAAGTATTAATATGTTATACATTAACCTTGATTTCAAATCACATTTTACTCGAGCAGAATTTGTGAAGAAATTGAGTGATTTTTGTAATAAAATAAATGTCGACAAAATATGTATAATTAAAGATGATAGTAACGCGTTATTCATAAAAGAAGTAATAAATGAAGTAAGAAGAGTTAAGACATGGACCGGTCCACGAATATGTGTCTTAAGAGGAGTAAAAAGAATTTATGATAAACATGAAATTAAATTGATTTTAAATGACTATCATTTGCTGCCAACCGCGGGGCATGCAGGTGTACGGAGAATGATAAATAACATAAAGAGACATTTCTACTGGCCAGAACTCGAAAATGACGTTAAACAATTTATTAATAAGTGTGACAAATGTCAAAAAATGAAATATTCTCGTAATGTTAAACAACCCATGGTTATAACTACTACGACATCAAGTGCGTTTGAAAGAATATTTCTAGATATTGTAGGTCCTATTGATAGAGATATAGATAATAATTCCTATATTTTAACTGTTCAATGCGATTTAAGTAAATTCATTGAAGCGTATCCTTTACAGAGTAAAGATACGGTTAGTGTAGCTAAAGCCTTAGTTAAGAACTTTATTTTAAGATTTGGGATACCAAAAACAATAGTATCAGATAGAGGTACCGAGTTTATGTCATCTACAATGACAGAAATATGTAAGTTATTAGAAATAGAAAAAACGAAGTCCACAGCTTATCATCATCAAACTGTAGGTTCTTTAGAAAACTCACACAAGCATCTGGGCGCTTATCTGCGCATACAGAGCGAAAAGCACCCAGAAGCTTGGAGTCATTGGTTACCGTTTTGGTGTTTTACCTATAACAATACCGTACATTCTATCACCAAGTACACGCCATATGAATTAGTTTTTGGTAAAAGGAGTCAAATGCCTTGCCAAATTGTCTGTGACGTTGAGCCTTTGTATAACCCCGATAATTATTACCTAGAACTTAAGTATAGGTTACAGTTAGCTTGTAAGGAAGCGAAGGAAAATCTTATTCAAAGTAAAATGACTCGCAAAAAACTGTATGATAAATCTGTACACCCAATTACTTATAAAAAAGGAGATAAAATTTTAATAAAGAATGAAACTGTAACAAAATTGAATCCAGTATATAATGGTCCATATATTGTAATAGAGGACATGGAACCTAAAACCTAATGTAAAAGTTTTAAAAAATAACAAGGAAGACATTGTTCACAAAAACAGAACAAGACTTTATTGTACTTAAATCAATAGAAACAAATGTAATTCTATGTTTAGAATTTTATTATTAATTAGCTATAAAAAAAAATGTCACTAAAGTTACTTTTTTTTTCCTTTTCTCCCCGGAGATGAGGTGGAGACCCTAGTTATAGTTATGTGTGACAACCCTAGCTGTAAGTATATCACTCACTGTATTGTGGAATTCAGTAATAAATAGTCTTTAACACGATTCACACGTATTCCTATTTACTACTCCCCCGCACCACACCTGAATGACGGCTCGTGTCGATTGAATCTTAGACCCATGCTTATAGGAACCAAAATCAAATACATATTGTGGAGTGTTATAATATATAATTTTGTGTTATTCTAGTTATAGGTAGTACTTTGTTTCATTCTGGCTGGTTGTTTAAATGTCTCCAGCAAAATATAACGCCGTTCACCGATAGTTCTAGTATAATGAAACGATCAATATTAGTCAGTGTTTATATAATTTTGTGTTATTCTACTTATTCTAGTTATAGGTAGTACTTTGTTTAATTCCTGCTGGTTGTTTCAATGGCTCCAGCAAAATGTGTCGCCGTTCACCGGTACTTCTAGTATAATGAAACGATCAATATCAGTCAGTGTTGGACACTCAAGAATAAAATCATTATTTGAAGTTTCTTACGATTATTTTTTTTCAAATAATGATTTTATTCTTGAGTGTCCAACACTGACTGATATTGATCGTTTCATTATACTAGAAGTACCGGTGAACGGCGACACATTTTGCTGGAGCCATTGAAACAACCAGCAGGAATTAAACAAAGTACTACCTATAACTAGAATAAGTAGAATAACACAAAATTATATAAACACTGACTAATATTGATCGTTTCATTATACTAGAACTATCGGTGAACGGCGTTATATTTTGCTGGAGACATTTAAACAACCAGCCAGAATGAAACAAAGTACTACCTATAACTAGAATAACACAAAATTATATATTATAACACTCCACAATATGTATTTGATTTTGGTTCCTATAAGCATGGGTCTAAGATTCAATCGACACGAGCCGTCATTGAGGTGTGGTGCGGGGGAGTAGTAAATAGGAATACGTGTGAATCGTGTTAAAGACTATTTATTACTGAATTCCACAATACAGTGAGTGATATACTTACAGCTAGGGTTGTCACACATAACTATAACTAGGGTCTCCACCTCATCTCCGGGGAGAAAAGGAAAAAAAAAGTAACTTTAGTGACATTTTTTTTTTATAGCTAATTAATAATAAAATTCTAAACATAGAATTACATTTGTTTCTATTGATTTAAGTACAATAAAGTCTTGTTCTGTTTTTGTGAACAATGTCTTCCTTGTTATTTTTTAAAACTTTTACATTAGGTTTTAGGTTCCATGTCCTCTATTACAATATATGGACCATTATATACTGGATTCAATTTTGTTACAGTTTCATTCTTTATTAAAATTTTATCTCCTTTTTTATAAGTAATTGGGTGTACAGATTTATCATACAGTTTTTTGCGAGTCATTTTACTTTGAATAAGATTTTCCTTCGCTTCCTTACAAGCTAACTGTAACCTATACTTAAGTTCTAGGTAATAATTATCGGGGTTATACAAAGGCTCAACGTCACAGACAATTTGGCAAGGCATTTGACTCCTTTTACCAAAAACTAATTCATATGGCGTGTACTTGGTGATAGAATGTACGGTATTGTTATAGGTAAAACACCAAAACGGTAACCAATGACTCCAAGCTTCTGGGTGCTTTTCGCTCTGTATGCGCAGATAAGCGCCCAGATGCTTGTGTGAGTTTTCTAAAGAACCTACAGTTTGATGATGATAAGCTGTGGACTTCGTTTTTTCTATTTCTAATAACTTACATATTTCTGTCATTGTAGATGACATAAACTCGGTACCTCTATCTGATACTATTGTTTTTGGTATCCCAAATCTTAAAATAAAGTTCTTAACTAAGGCTTTAGCTACACTAACCGTATCTTTACTCTGTAAAGGATACGCTTCAATGAATTTACTTAAATCGCATTGAACAGTTAAAATATAGGAATTATTATCTATATCTCTATCAATAGGACCTACAATATCTAGAAATATTCTTTCAAACGCACTTGATGTCGTAGTAGTTATAACCATGGGTTGTTTAACATTACGAGAATATTTCATTTTTTGACATTTGTCACACTTATTAATAAATTGTTTAACGTCATTTTCGAGTTCTGGCCAGTAGAAATGTCTCTTTATGTTATTTATCATTCTCCGTACACCTGCATGCCCCGCGGTTGGCAGCAAATGATAGTCATTTAAAATCAATTTAATTTCATGTTTATCATAAATTCTTTTTACTCCTCTTAAGACACATATTCGTGGACCGGTCCATGTCTTAACTCTTCTTACTTCATTTATTACTTCTTTTATGAATAACGCGTTACTATCATCTTTAATTATACATATTTTGTCGACATTTATTTTATTACAAAAATCACTCAATTTCTTCACAAATTCTGCTCGAGTAAAATGTGATTTGAAATCAAGGTTAATGTATAACATATTAATACTTGACGCATACGCAAAACACTCGGTTTCAACTTTAATTTTTTTTTTCACGCTTGACATCCTTCAATTTTTTACCATCTACAAGCTTCATCTCCACCGAACCACACGGAATCCGTAATATCTCCACGACTCTTGGTTGATCAGTCCAATTGTCAAGGGGTTTACTAGGGATTTGAGTGGCAGTTGAGTCTGTATTTTGATTTAGACGTTTAGTTTGCGCTCTTGTTAATACGGATACTACTTCATTATTAAGTTCTTTTAACTCGTCTAAAGTGAATTGTACTTACTGATTCCCCTGTTACCTAATTAAAAATGGGTATTATTTAACCGATCACTAAACACATACGAAGTCGATGACCTGATTAAATAAGATTGGCCACTAGAATAATAGATCTGCCAGCAAAATTGTACCACCAAAATAATATTAAAACGATTACCAAAAAATTTTTTTAAAATGGCCGGCAAATTATATGTATCACCAAAATAATATATCTGATATCAAAATCGGATCTCAAAATCAATATGAAAACGATTACCTAAAAATATATTGGTCAAAAAAAATTTGCTCCATTTTTAGAAGTCGGTTTGGACACTTGCCGGCCGCTGCCGCGGCACGCCCCCTTCGCTTGCACGGGTTCGCGCACTGTTCGCAGTTCACCTAACCCATTTTTTGCTTGTTTTTTTATTATTTTCTTATACCACCACGGTGGCAAACGAGCATACGGCCCGCCTGATGGTAAGCAGCTACCGTAACCTATGGACGCCTGCAACTCCGAAGGAGTCGCATGCGCGTTGCCGAACCTTTACAAAAAGGAGGATTCACTGTGTTGATGGCTAAAGGAACAAGAGTTCCTCATCGTCAACACACTGGGTCCTCTTTGAGCTCTTTGGCAACCTTACTCACCAGCAGGAACTAAACACTATGAGTAGGGTCTAGTGCTATTTGGCTGTGATTTTCTGTAAGGTGGAGGTCGTCCCCAGTCGGGCTCTGCTCCAGATTTGAGCGAGATGACATTGGCTGAACGTGCCCTATCACACATAGCGATTATTATTTGGTGGTAGATCTATTCAGGTAATACAAATCTGGTGATCAAAGTTTTATATTGGATACAAATATCCATTAATTTTGTGTTTCAAAGTTGGTGGCCGTTTTGATGAAAGTGCTCACAGATATATTTGTTTGTGTGAGATATTATAATTAGGGAATACAAATTAGTTGGCAAATTAAAATATTGGTGGCAGAAAATATAGTTGCCACTAAAAATACCAGCTGCAGGGTGTTTCTGCAAAGCAAGGATGATTAAGACATGGATTGTCAATACCTATACAAAATCGAGTTCCTCGAACCTTCAGGTTATACGTCTGTTTTCGGTACTAAGCGCCATCTGTCGAGTCTGGAGTAGAGTAATTCTGTCAGTGTTAATTGCCGATCAAAATATTAGAAACTAGAATTTACTGTTTGTGGGGACCGATAGATGACGCTAGTGCTTTAACCTGAAATAAGGGAACGCGATTTTGTATGGATATTGTCAGTCCATGTCGATATCATCCTTGCTGCAAAGTTACCAACAAATTAGGGGCAGCTGTTCAGCGAGCGATGCGCCGGGAACGTTGCAAATTGCAAATCGTTTCCAATTAAAACTCAACTAGCTGCCGAGGTAACACGAAAACTGAGCAAAGGTGTATGTAGCAGCAACTTAGTTATCCTTCAAATAAGTTTTTATCAAAATGATCCAGTTTTAAACGCTGACTGTACTTTTCCCGTAAATGTCATGTACTGGCCAAAAGGGGAGATTCTAACACAATTTAATTTATTTATTCTTCAGATAACAAGAGATCTATTATTTGTTAGTTTACCTATGAAATAAGATGTTAGTACTTATGAACTAGCAAGGGACACAGTATTTTTGTTTTCCTTTAGGTTCACTGAGTACGGTGCATGCAACCGACTGCAGTGACGCAAGTAGGGGCAGTCCAGCCTGTCCCCCATCATCCTCAGGATGGTGTTGGGCCTGGCACGCACCCGACGCACCAGGGATGCAGCCCTCTTGCGCATGGTTGCATAAAAGCAGGGACCGGAAAACCCCTTCATTTGATTAATCGTTTCGATACGGTAACCCTATTAAAGTCTTACCCTAATGATAGGGTTACCCTATCGATATGGAAATAATTTTGAATAGGCTTAACCCTTTTCAATTTGGTTTCTGAGCCGAATGGGGTAAAGATAGCTTTGATATTTACCGCTTACCCTATAATAGGGCTACCCTTTTCCTGTCTCTTTTCCACGCAGGCAGGCGGTTCTATCTTTCTCATTTGAAATGGAACAGGAGAGGTGGCGGCGGAACAAATTGAGTGAATATAAGATTTGCTGTCGTTTATTCATTCTGGAATAATCACACTCACAGTCCAGTCTTCTGCCCGCGTACACAACCTTCAGTTTATTTTTGTATAGTTCGCACGTACTGATGAGTTGGGCAATAATTATTTTAAATAAGAATAAAAACACAATTTTTATACATATTCAAATCTATTTGACACACCCCAATACATTTATCCTCCTAGCGTTTGTCCCGGCTTTTGCCACGGCTCAGTTGAGCCTGGGGTCCGCTTGGCAACCTATTCCCATGAATTGGCGTAGGAACTGGTAGTTGTTTTCAGCTAATTAGGGGATATACGATTTTAAGCTCACATGGTCATTCACATTATAAATATTATTTGAAACGGGTTATTTACCACGTATATAGCGTTTTTGGGCAACCGATATTTATATGTAATAAGGGGATGTAGATTTCGAAAATTAATTTCTGTTTTATAAACCCAAGATTTTCTACTTTTTACTGAAAAATCGTCATGGTAGTTATTTTCGGTTAATTAGGGGGTATATAAATTACATCTGTTTTAAAATTCAAGATGGACCGGGTTTTTTTATTATTATTATTATACACGGTGAATCTGAGTAACCCGACAGATTTTAACCATAAATTCCTGAGGTCATAAGGAGTAATAAATGTTATAAGAATTTAGGTTTTTTTAATGCTTTTGAACATAAAAACATAAATGTTATTGGAAAAACTGTCGACTAAAATAAATTCGTACATTTTGGCCACGACCACTCTGTAAAGAGTGTAACGACAAAGAAGAAGAACTCTGAAACTAGGCCAATTCCAGAAAAAAATATACGACATTTTAGTCACCAATTATCAGGAATTTATGGTTAAAATCTGTCGGGTTACTTAGATTCACCGTGTATATATATAATATATATATTTTTTTTATATTCATTTTATTATCATTTCATTTTTATTTCAGTTTCATTTCATTTGATTTTCATTTTATTGTCATTTTATTTTAATTTTTTTTTCATTTTGTTTTCATTGTGTTTTCATTTTGTTTTCATTTTGTTTTCATTTTGTTTTCATTTTGTTTTCATTTTGTTTTCATTTTGTTTTCATTTTGTTTTCATTTTCTTTTCATTTTGTTTTCATTTTGTTTTCATTTTGTTTTCATTTTGTTTTCATTTTGTTTTCATTTTGTTTTCATTTTGTTTTCATTTTGTTTTCATTTTGTTTTCATTTTGTTTCCATTTCGTTTCCATTTCGTTTCCATTTTGTTTCCATTTTGTTTCCATTTTGTTTCCATTTTGTTTCCATTTTGTTTCCATTTTGTTTCCATTTTGTTTCCATTGTCTTGCCATTTTGTTTCCATTGTCTTTCCATTTTATTTCCATTTTATTTCCATTTTATTATTTTTATGTTCATTTTATTTTCATTTTCTTTTCATTTTATTTTCATTTTATTTTCATTTTATTTTCATTTTATTTTCATTTTATTTTCATTTTATTTTCATTTTATTTTCATTTTATTTTCATTTTATTTTCATTTTATTTTCATTTTATTTTCATTTTATTTTCATTTTATTTTCATTTTATTTTCATTTTATTTTCATTTTATTTTCATTTTATTTTCATTTTATTTTCATTTTATTTTCATTTTATTTTCATTTTATTTTCATTTTATTTTCATTTTATTTTCATTTTATTTTCATTTTATTTTCATTTTATTTTCATTTTATTTTCATTTTATTTTCATTTTATTTTCATTTTATTTTCATTTTATTTTCATTTTATTTTCATTTTATTTTCATTTTATTTTCATTTTATTTTCATTTTATTTTCATTTTATTTTCATTTTATTTTCATTTTATTTTCATTTTATTTTCATTTTATTTTCATTTTATTTTCATTTTATTTTCATTTTATTTTCATTTTATTTTCATTTTATTTTCATTTTATTTTCATTTTATTTTCATGTTGTTTCCATTTTATTTCCATTTTATTTCCATTTCATTTCCATTTTATTTCCATTTAATTTTCATTTTATTTCCATTTTATTTCCATTTAATTTTCATTTTATTTCCATTTTATTTCCATTTTATTTCCATTTTATTTCCATTTTATTTCCATTTTATTTCCATTTTATTTCCATTTTATTTCCATTTTATTTCCATTTTATTTCCATTTTATTTCCATTTTATTTCCATTTTATTTCCATTTTATTTCCATTTTATTTCCATTTTATTTCCATTTCATTTCCATTTTATTTCCATTTAATTTTCATTTTATATCCATTTTATTTCCATTTAATTTTCATTTTATTTCCATTTTATTTCCATTTTATTTCCATTTTATTTCCATTTTATTTCCATTTTATTTCCATTTTATTTCCATTTTATTTCCATTTTATTTCCATTTTATTTCCATTTTATTTCCATTTTATTTCCATTTTATTTCCATTTTATTTCCATTTTATTTCCATTTTATTTTCATTTTATTTTCATTTTATTTTCATTTTATTTTCATTTTAGTTTCATTTTTAGTTTCATTTTATTTTTATTATATTATAAAGAGTCTATCTACCTTGGATTTTAAAACAGACATAACTTTTGCTGGGCTTAAGGGAAACTACGCCTTATTGGGAAGGTCCAGTTTCCTCGCGATGTTTTCTTACACCGAAGAACCCAGATTACATTCTTATACGCGGAACATTATTTAAAATTAAAATCATGATTAAATAATTCCGTTAAGAATAAATTATTTTTTGTAAATTTTCCCGCATATGAATTAGTCCCGACGAAATTATTTTGAATAATTTTAACGGGAATATAATCAACATATGTTTGCAAAATGGAAATAAAATGGAAATAAAATGAAAATTAAATGGAATTAAAATGGAAATAAAATGAAAATTAAATGGAAATAAAATGGAAATGAAATGGAAATAAAATGGAAATAAAATGGAAATAAAATGGAAATAAAATGGAAATAAAATGGAAATAAAATGGAAATAAAATGGAAATAAAATGGAAATAAAATGGAAATAAAATGGAAATAAAATGGAAATAAAATGGAAATAAAATGGAAATAAAATGGAAATAAAATGGAAATAAAATGGAAATAAAATGGAAATAAAATGGAAATAAAATGGAAATAAAATGGAAATAAAATGAAAATTAAATGGAAATAAAATGGAAATAAAATGAAAATTAAATGGAAATAAAATGGAAATGAAATGGAAATAAAATGGAAATAAAATGGAAACAACATGAAAATAAAATGAAAATAAAATGAAAATAAAATGAAAATAAAATGAAAATAAAATGAAAATAAAATGAAAATAAAATGAAAATAAAATGAAAATAAAATGAAAATAAAATGAAAATAAAATGAAAATAAAATGAAAATAAAATGAAAATAAAATGAAAATAAAATGAAAATAAAATGAAAATAAAATGAAAATAAAATGAAAATAAAATGAAAATAAAATGAAAATAAAATGAAAATAAAATGAAAATAAAATGAAAATAAAATGAAAATAAAATGAAAATAAAATGAAAATAAAATGAAAATAAAATGAAAATAAAATGAAAATAAAATGAAAATAAAATGAAAATAAAATGAAAATAAAATGAAAATAAAATGAAAATAAAATGAAAATAAAATGAAAATAAAATGAAAATAAAATGAAAATAAAATGAAAATAAAATGAAAAGAAAATGAAAATAAAATGAACATAAAAATAATAAAATGGAAATAAAATGGAAATAAAATGGAAAGACAATGGAAACAAAATGGCAAGACAATGGAAACAAAATGGAAACAAAATGGAAACAAAATGGAAACAAAATGGAAACAAAATGGAAACAAAATGGAAACAAAATGGAAACAAAATGGAAACAAAATGGAAACAAAATGGAAACGAAATGGAAACGAAATGGAAACCAAATGAAAACAAAATGAAAACAAAATGAAAACAAAATGAAAACAAAATGAAAACAAAATGAAAACAAAATGAAAACAAAATGAAAACAAAATGAAAACAAAATGAAAACAAAATGAAAACAAAATGAAAACAAAATGAAAACAAAATGAGAACAAAATGAAAACAAAATGAAAACAAAATGAAAACAAAATGAAAACAAAATGAAAACAAAATGTAAACAAAATGAAAACAAAATGAAAACAAAATGAAAACACAATGAAAACAAAATGAAAAAAAAATTAAAATAAACAGACAATAAAATGAAAATCAAATGAAATGAAACTGAAATGAAACTGAAATAAAAATGAAATGATAATAAAATGAATATAAAAAAAAAATATATATTATATATATACACGGTGAATCTAAGTAACCCGACAGATTTTAACCATAAATTCCTGATAATTGGTGACTAAAATGTCGTATATTTTTTTCTGGAATTGGCCTAGTTTCAGAGTTCTTCTTCTTTGTCGTTACACTCTTTACAGAGTGGTCGTGGCCAAAATGTACGAATTTATTTTAGTCGACAGTTTTTCCAATAACATTTATGTTTTTATGTTCAAAAGCATTAAAAAAACCTAAATTCTTATAACATTTATTACTCCTTATGACCTCAGGAATTTATGGTTAAAATCTGTCGGGTTACTCAGATTCACCGTGTATAATAATAATAATAAAAAAACCCGGTCCATCTTGAATTTTAAAACAGATGTAATTTATATACCCCCTAATTAACCGAAAATAACTACCATGACGATTTTTCAGTAAAAAGTAGAAAATCTTGGGTTTATAAAACAGAAATTAATTTTCGAAATCTACATCCCCTTATTACATATAAATATCGGTTGCCCAAAAACGCTATATACGTGGTAAATAACCCGTTTCAAATAATATTTATAATGTGAATGACCATGTGAGCTTAAAATCGTATATCCCCTAATTAGCTGAAAACAACTACCAGTTCCTACGCCAATTCATGGGAATAGGTTGCCAAGCGGACCCCAGGCTCAACTGAGCCGTGGCAAAAGCCGGGACAAACGCTAGGAGGATAAATGTATTGGGGTGTGTCAAATAGATTTGAATATGTATAAAAATTGTGTTTTTATTCTTATTTAAAATAATTATTGCCCAACTCATCAGTACGTGCGAACTATACAAAAATAAACTGAAGGTTGTGTACGCGGGCAGAAGACTGGACTGTGAGTGTGATTATTCCAGAATGAATAAACGACAGCAAATCTTATATTCACTCAATTTGTTCCGCCGCCACCTCTCCTGTTCCATTTCAAATGAGAAAGATAGAACCGCCTGCCTGCGTGGAAAAGAGACAGGAAAAGGGTAGCCCTATTATAGGGTAAGCGGTAAATATCAAAGCTATCTTTACCCCATTCGGCTCAGAAACCAAATTGAAAAGGGTTAAGCCTATTCAAAATTATTTCCATATCGATAGGGTAACCCTATCATTAGGGTAAGACTTTAATAGGGTTACCGTATCGAAACGATTAATCAAATGAAGGGGTTTTCCGGTCCCTGCTTTTATGCAACCATGCGCAAGAGGGCTGCATCCCTGGTGCGTCGGGTGCGTGCCAGGCCCAACACCATCCTGAGGATGATGGGGGACAGGCTGGACTGCCCCTACTTGCGTCACTGCAGTCGGTTGCATGCACCGTACTCAGTGAACCTAAAGGAAAACAAAAATACTGTGTCCCTTGCTAGTTCATAAGTACTAACATCTTATTTCATAGGTAAACTAACAAATAATAGATCTCTTGTTATCTGAAGAATAAATAAATTAAATTGTGTTAGAATCTCCCCTTTTGGCCAGTACATGACATTTACGGGAAAAGTACAGTCAGCGTTTAAAACTGGATCATTTTGATAAAAACTTATTTGAAGGATAACTAAGTTGCTGCTACATACACCTTTGCTCAGTTTCCGTGTTACCTCGGCAGCTAGTTGAGTTTTAATTGGAAACGATTTGCA
Organism: Pammene aurita; assembly: GCA_947086415.1. NCBI lineage: Eukaryota > Metazoa > Arthropoda > Insecta > Lepidoptera > Tortricidae > Pammene > Pammene aurita. The sequence goes on along the minus strand of OX352302.1, from coordinate 24,744,479 downwards.
ATTTGCAACGTTCCCGGCGCATCGCTCGCTGAACAGCTGCCCCTAATTTGTTGGTAACTTTGCAGCAAGGATGATATCGACATGGACTGACAATATCCATACAAAATCGCGTTCCCTTATTTCAGGTTAAAGCACTAGCGTCATCTATCGGTCCCCACAAACAGTAAATTCTAGTTTCTAATATTTTGATCGGCAATTAACACTGACAGAATTACTCTACTCCAGACTCGACAGATGGCGCTTAGTACCGAAAACAGACGTATAACCTGAAGGTTCGAGGAACTCGATTTTGTATAGGTATTGACAATCCATGTCTTAATCATCCTTGCTTTGCAGAAACACCCTGCAGCTGGTATTTTTAGTGGCAACTATATTTTCTGCCACCAATATTTTAATTTGCCAACTAATTTGTATTCCCTAATTATAATATCTCACACAAACAAATATATCTGTGAGCACTTTCATCAAAACGGCCACCAACTTTGAAACACAAAATTAATGGATATTTGTATCCAATATAAAACTTTGATCACCAGATTTGTATTACCTGAATAGATCTACCACCAAATAATAATCGCTATGTGTGATAGGGCACGTTCAGCCAATGTCATCTCGCTCAAATCTGGAGCAGAGCCCGACTGGGGACGACCTCCACCTTACAGAAAATCACAGCCAAATAGCACTAGACCCTACTCATAGTGTTTAGTTCCTGCTGGTGAGTAAGGTTGCCAAAGAGCTCAAAGAGGACCCAGTGTGTTGACGATGAGGAACTCTTGTTCCTTTAGCCATCAACACAGTGAATCCTCCTTTTTGTAAAGGTTCGGCAACGCGCATGCGACTCCTTCGGAGTTGCAGGCGTCCATAGGTTACGGTAGCTGCTTACCATCAGGCGGGCCGTATGCTCGTTTGCCACCGTGGTGGTATAAGAAAATAATAAAAAAACAAGCAAAAAATGGGTTAGGTGAACTGCGAACAGTGCGCGAACCCGTGCAAGCGAAGGGGGCGTGCCGCGGCAGCGGCCGGCAAGTGTCCAAACCGACTTCTAAAAATGGAGCAAATTTTTTTTGACCAATATATTTTTAGGTAATCGTTTTCATATTGATTTTGAGATCCGATTTTGATATCAGATATATTATTTTGGTGATACATATAATTTGCCGGCCATTTTAAAAAAATTTTTTGGTAATCGTTTTAATATTATTTTGGTGGTACAATTTTGCTGGCAGATCTATTATTCTAGTGGCCAATCTTATTTAATCAGGTCATCGACTTCGTATGTGTTTAGTGATCGGTTAAATAATACCCATTTTTAATTAGGTAACAGGGGAATCAGTAAGTACAATCAGAATAAATAATGGCACTATGTATTTTATCTACACTCATATTGTAAGTTCTCTAAAACGTGTTCGAAAACGGTAGGCAATGGCTAGCATTACCACGACCGATTTTACTATGATAAGCTTTTTATCCGTAGCAGTAACGTAATTTTAACTTTTCATGCTCAATTATTGATGTGCTATGAGTTTTGATAACATAATGTACACCTGCACCCTCCCGGGGATCCGCCGACACACTGTGGACCGAAAATCGGCTCCCATTGACATAGAAATCAAAGTTGTTGTTTTTAACTTTTTAACGGAAATAGGTTTAACTTATCTTTCGCGTGCCAATTTAAGAATTTCAGACGATTTTTCTTAAAAAGGCCGAGTTATGATTTTTTTACTAAAACAATGTATGGAGCTAAAGCAAAAATTTGAGATTTCTCAAAAACCGCAAACTAAACAGTAATATCCTCGCAGATGGTTATACTGTGATTTATTTGTGATTTTTTGGCATACTACATATACTCGTATCTGCTAGAGGTGCGGTTTTTTTTTTTAAATCGATTGTGGTTTGTATGGAAAAGAGATGAAAACAAAAGTTGATATTTGTAGGATTTTTTAATGGAAACGGGTTTCGCTTTTCTTAAATATATTATTTTGTGAGTTTTAGATAATTCTGCGTAAAGGATATCAAGTTATATATTTTTTTAGAAAATTATGTATGGAGCAGGAGTAAAAATCCAAGATTTCTCAAAAACCGCAAAATTAACAATAATATCCTCGCAGGTGGTTATACTGTGAATTATTTGTGATTTATTGGCGTACTACATATTTCTGCCAGGGCTGCGGTTTAAAAAAAAATCCTGTTATTGTTTCTACGGAAAAGACACCAAAAACCAAAGTTAATATTTGTAGGTTTTTTTAATGGAAACGGGTTTCGGACATTTTAAATATATTGTTTTGTGAGTTTTAGATAATTCTGCGTAAATAATATCGAGTTATATATTTTTTTTAGAAAAAAAATGTATGGAGCAAGAGCAATAATTCAAGATTTCTCAAAAACAGCAAAATTAACAGGTGCTTATACTGTAAATTATTTGTGATTTTTTGGCTTACTACATATTTCTGCCAGGGGTGCGGTTTTTTTTAAATCTGTTATTGTTACTGTTTCTATGGAAAAGACACCAAAAACCAAAGTTAATATTTGTAGGTTTTTTTATGAAATAACAGATTAAAAAAAAAACCGCACCCCTGGCAGAAATATGTAGTACGCCAAAAAATCACAAATAATTCACAGTATAACCACCTGCGAGGATATTACTGTTAATTTTGCGGTTTTTGAGAAATCTTGAATTTTCGCTCCTGCTCCATACATCATTTTCAAAAAAAATATATAACTCGATATCCTTATATCGATATCGATATTATGGTTACGTTGAACTTTTAAAATGAATCATGCCAGAGCTTCGTCGAATTTGAGTGGCACACATATCGTTATACATATGGTCTAGTTACAAGAAAATAGATTCTGTTTCAACGACAAGCAACTATGCTACAGTTTGAAAATAACGTTGCATTTTTGTGGTTTTCGTAAAAAAAGCCTTTTTTAAGAAAAATCGTCTGAAATTCTTAAATTGGCATGCGAAAGCTAAGCCAAACCGATTTCCGTCAAAAAAAGTTTAAAATAACAACTTTGATTTCTATGTCAATGGGAGCCGATTTTCGGTCCACAGTACGACAGCCCGACACGTGCCCGCGCGACCGCCGGCACAATCGAGTTGGCCATGGTGGCGGTGCGATGGCGGCCATTCTATGGTTTCCAAATAAGGCATTTAGAATAAATAATATGAGTGTAGATAAAGCAGTGTATGCAACTGTACGTAATTAGGCCTTAAAACACTCGTGTGATCTTATTATGAAATTCGCCTGCGGCTCATTTCATAAAACCACACTCATGTTTTAAGGACCCTTATTACGTAACAGTTACATAAACTACTATTGACACCTCTGGGATTGCAGGCGTACATATTTATAGGCGATATATGCTACTGGACTAATAGCGCAATTATTGGAGCATTTGCCTTACAAAAGGTGGAGTAGAAAATGTTTTAATGGTTATTGGTAGGCTATAGGGTGGTTATTAAAATACTAGATTTGAGACCTTGAGGGGGGGGGGGGGGTGCGTTGGCCGCCATCTTGGTTTAAACGTGCCATAAGTCCGTTTTTGAACCTTGGCGCTTAAACGGTTATCAGTATGCCTATAATGTCTATGCAACGTATGAAGAACATAAAATTGTCTACAATATTTTCATACACAATACATCTGTAAGTCTTACAGGTATAAAGATACAGGGGGTGAAAAAGTGTATATTTTCTTATATCATAAGAATTTTATTTATTAGCTTCAAAGTTTTGTGCTTCGAGATAAGGAAATGAAGTCTCTACCACAGTTTTGTCATCTTCTAATGATTCTTTTAAAATATATTCAAAAGTTTAATTCACCCCTAGAGCGCTTATAGAGGGGGTGAAAGTAGTAAGTCTCACACACAAAATCAATGTTCTATTACTCATCATAAAAAACTACTAGGCGTTGTCAGGTATAGCTATGGATCAATTAGGGTATAATTAATTTAGATTTGACAAAAAACATACATGCTTTCATACAAAAAAAAATTTTTTTAAAGAAAGTGCTTGAAAATATTTTTATTTTTTTAAAGTTCATATAACTGTCAAGTTATTATTAAAATCCCACCAAAAACATAAATGTAAAAAAGGAGAGCCAAGTTCAATACAAAAATTATGCTTGTGGGCTTCTTCGCAAAAAGAATGGAGATCTAAATGAGTGCCAAGTTCTATGCAAAATCCAAATATGTATTTATAGGAACAAAATAACATTATGAACAAGTATTAAACTCTATTTCTTTGCTTTATTGGATACCTATAACAATTGCTGTTATTTAAAAATGTGAGATCTTAAAGTAGGTTAGATTTGACTTGGCCAGTTATCATTACATCAGTCATTTTATAAAGTAATTCAACATATATATATATATATATATATTATAAGCAGAGTCTCTCAATTGACGCCTTTAAATTACCTCCGATGACGTCACTGCCTATACCTGGCTATAGCGCCGTGCGCGCCGCCATCACCCCGACCGCCCGTCAGGCCGCCATTGACCTCGTGGCGCTTGCAGCGAACGGACGACTCTGGAATCTCTGTTTGTCGTACGGTCGCGTGAGCCATATCTTTTGTGTTGATTGAAGTGATAAATAGTGAAGAAATAGGCAATCGTTGTGATCATTAAGCTTAGCAGATTTATAAGTTTACTTTTAGCGTGCGCTTGTTGCTACAAATTATTGCAGTAGATTTAATAAAACGGTTTTCTTGGTCAAACATATTTTTACTTGATGCTATCCTGTCTTTTAACCTTATAATATATTTTTTAATTCTGATAAAAACTGGCTGACAAAAAGAAAACTAGGCAGGTCATCATCATCATCATCATCATCAGCCTATATTAGTCCACTGCTGGACATAGGCCTCCCCTAATGAGCGCCATAGCGCCCTGTCTTCAGCTTGCCGCATCCAGCATCTGCCTGCAGTTTTTCGCAGATCGTCATCCCACCTGGCCAGAGGGCGTCCTACACTACGTTTGCCGAGACGCGGTCTCCACTCAAGAACACGTTTACCCCAGCGGTTGTCGGTTCTTCGCGAGATATGGCCGGCCCACTGCCACTTCAGCTTGCTAATTCTTTGAGCTATGTCGATAACTTTGGTTCTCTGTCGGATGTATTCGTTACGAATCCTATCCTTTAGAGAAACTCCGAGCATAGCTCTTTCCATAGCTCGCTGAGCGACTTTGAACTGGTGGACCAGCCTTACCGTGAGTGTCCACGTCTCAGCTCCGTAGGTCATTACGGGTAGGACGCACTGATTGAAAACTTTCGTTTTCAAGCATTGCGGTATGGATGACGAGAAGACTCGGCGTAGTTTTCCAAATGCTGCCCAGCCTAGCTGGATCCTCCTTTTGGCCTCCATCTCAAAATTGTTTTTACCTAACTGCAGGATCTGCCCAAGGTAGGTGTACAAACAATTTCAAGAAGGTGGCCATGTACGACGACCGGTCCCGGATCAATGTGGCCATTGATCATGACTTTGGTATGTTATTCAATCAAATACAAACACTGAAAACATTGAAAAAAAAAAAACCCATACCCCATACCCCATACCTGAACCCATAGCTTAATTGGTAAAGCGATCGAGCCCCGGTAAGGCGTATCGATGCGAGGTTCAAATCCTGCTGGGTTGATTATTTTTTCAATGTTTTCAGTGTTTGTATTTGATTGAATAACATACTATTGTATGAGTGGAATGCCCCACTTTAAAAAAACATGTAAAATAATTATGAGTTGATAGCAGCGCCATCTATTATTTCCGTTGTGACACTTGTAAAAGGGTCGGCGGGAAGGGTATCTAACTCCAGTAGTTAGCACCTAGATGTCGCTTACGGCTGCTATAAAGTCGATGTAAAAATAAATGCAAAAAGATGATTGAAGGCATTGAGAATTTCGTCAACTCAGTAACTGAACCCATAGCTTAATTGGTAAAGCGATCGAGCCCCGGTAAGGCGTATCGATGCGAGGTTCAAATCCTGCTGGGTTGATTATTTTTTCAATGTTTTCAGTGTTTGTATTTGATTGAATAACATACTATTGTATGAGTGGAATGCCCCTTTAAAAAAACATGTAAAATAATCATGACTTTGGTTTTATCCAAATTCATGCCAAGACCGATGCGTCGCGAGGCTGAAGCTAGGCCGTCCAGCATCTGGGTCAGCTCCTCTAGCGACTCCGCCATTATGACTATGTCATCAGCGAATCGCAGGTGTGAGATGTAGTCGCCGTTTATGTTTATGTCCTTACCTTTCCAGTCTGGACTCGTCTTAAACATGTCTTCCAATGCGCTCGTGAACAGTTTCGGGGATATGACATCCCCCTGTCTCACCCCTCTGCGCAATGGGATGGGTTTAGACTGCTGGCCCTGTACTTGAACACTCATAGTGGCGGCTTCCGAGAGACATCTCAGCACCTCGATATAACGATAGTCTACTTGGCATCGCTGTAAGGATTCCAGAACAGCCCACGTTTCCACGGAGTCAAAGGCGTTCTCATAGTCCACAAAAGCGAGACACAGGGGCTGATTATACTCTTCGGACTTCTGTATAATCTGCCTCACTGTGTTCACACATTCATGGTCTATGGTGCCATATCCTCCGCGGAACCCAGTCTGTTCCGGTGGCTGGAACTGGAACGATTCGTGACCACTCGTGAGAAAAGCTTATAGACGTGTCTCAGAAGTGTGATGGGTCTCTAGTTTTTAAGGAGGGTTTTATCACCCTTCTTAAAAAAGAGCACCACCAAAATCCCGCTCCACGCCTTAGGAGTTCTCCCACTGTGAAGGACGGCATTGAAGAGGTTCTGCAGCTCCTGTATAACAGGAGCTCCTCCTGCCTTCAGAAGTTCTGAAGTAATACCGTCCTCACCGGGGGCTTTTCCATTTTTAAGCTGCCTCAGAGCTAACACGATCTCGTCTTGACTGATGTCCGGCAGTTCGTCGGTATAGTGGCGTGTCAGGGTGGCTCTGGAATCATGGTCATCTCGTTGAGAGTGGGGGGCATGTGCAGAGTACAGCCGGCCATAAAAAATCCTCTATCTCGGCGGAGATCTCCGGCTTCGACAATACGGTCCTCCGTGCGTTTTAAGCTTCGTTAGGTGGCTCCTGCTAAGCTGCTGAGTGAATACTTTGGACCCTCGGTTTCGCTCTATCGCCTCTTCAATGAAGCGTGTGTTGGAGCTCCGAAGGTCGCGCCGTACCATCTTCGCAATTCGCTTGTTCAGGACTGACCTCTCTGACGAAGTCGCTTGGGTGGTCTCCCGTCTTCTTGTCATCAGCCCCAGAGTCTCATCCGAGAGTTTGAACTTTTTGCCAGTACGCTGTTTTCTGCAGAACTTGATACCCTCGTCCCTCAGCGTTTCGACTAGATTGTGTAGGGTCTCGTCAGCGTCATCAGTGGGTTCCAAGGCAACAAATCTATTCCCGAGAAGCTGCTGAAACTTCTCGGTGCCCGCGATGATTGGATTTGGTTAGGCCGGAGCGTGGACTTCATCAGACGGTTTCTTTCAAGCTTTAAGTTGATATTCAGAGAGCCTCGGAGCAGTCGGTGATCAGATCCGGTATTGAACCTGTTGATCACTGAAACATCTCTGAATATGTGCTTGCTATCCGTCAAGATGAAGTCGATCTCATTTTTTGTCACAGTGTCGGGGCTCTGCCATGTCCACTTCCTTTGAGGCTGTTTCTTAAAGAAGGAGTTCATTAAGAACAGCTCCTCTTTCTCAAGAAAGTTGACGAGTAACTAACCATGCGGGCCTATTCGGGATTCGTTGCCAGTCTGGATTCCCACCTTGCCGTTAAAGTCCCCCATAACAACGTTGAAGTGAGCCTTTGTGGTGTTGTGCAAGGCTTTGGATATGTCTTCATACATATCCTCCACTTCATTATCCGAGTGTGCCGAGGTCGGTGCGTAAACCTGAACTACCTTCATGCTATACCGCTTGGAAAGCCGAAGGATCAGGTACGCTACCCTGGTCGACACACTGGAGATTTCTTGAACGTTGTTAGAGAGAGCCTTATTGACGAGAAAACCTACGCCACCCTGGGATGTTTTATCACCCTCGCGAAAGTAGAGAAGATGGCCCGAGTCTAGGGTTACGGTGTCCTCCCCCTCTCTACGGACTTCACATAACCCAAGAACATGCCATTTAATGTTCTCTAACTCCACTTCCAACTGCGCTAGATGATGGTCAAGCCTCAGAGTGCGTCCGTTAAACGTTGCCAGGGTCAATTTAGAAAGCGTGTGGTAGCCTGTTGTAGCCCGGGGATTCCTAGCACCCCCTGCCCCGCCGTTACCGTGGCCGCTACCATGGCCAGGAATAGCGAGGCGGCCGGGAACTGGGGGCCATTTCTTGGCTAAACTTGTCATCAAGGGGTAATGCCCATAATCCCCACGCTGGGCATGCGGGTTGGGGATCGCAGTTTGGTGGTAGGATTATTCTGCAGGGGCGCTGCTGCCCGCCCCCCGCTATGTCCCTTAGTCGCCTCTTACGACACCCACGGGAAGAGTTGGGGTGGAGCAATTCTAAGCCGGCACCACACGGCAGGCAGGTATTGAGATTTAATGTTTTTTCTTGCGTTTCCGCTGTATGGTTTTCTTTTTTATGCTATTGTCTACATTCTCTTTACTTCTGTTCTGTGTATAATTATGTGGTGCCGCGTGCCGCCGACGACATACCGTTGGCCGGTCGTTTAGCGCGTATTACAATTTTTTTGTACGGGGACACCACTTATTTTTTGACTTAACTTTATTTTTCTATTTCTGTTATATAGCAAATACAATAATACATATATTGGGATAGTTTCAAATATCTGCTTGTAACGGTTCCAATGATACAATAAAAAAAAAATTTGTTTGGGGACCCCCCTATTTTTTAACTTTTTTTTATTTTAAAACTTTTTCCTACGCTTACACACAATTACCGAGCTGGATTCCAAATTTCATCCTTCTAGGTCATCTGGAAGTAGGTTAGGTTTAGGTACTATATGTCAGTCAGTTAGTCAGAGCTAAAATTTACGACTTTTTGACCTTCATATCTTTATAACCGTTTGAGCTAGCTTCATGAAATTTGGGCTTCTAGATGTCCTTATGGATATAATTAAACACACGTAGTTTTATGTGTTTACGTTAAAGAGGTTTTGAGTTATAGAAGGGTCAAAAGTGGCACCAAGTGGTTCGTGTAATATACACTTGGCGCTGGCTAGCCCGTTCCTTTGCTTGAACTTGGCTTGACACGCTGCCGCGTGTCTAGATATCGTATAGGCTTTAGCATTTTTTACATAATGCTTGAACAGTTGACTTTATGACAAAAATGTCTACGAGAAGTATAAAGACAATGAGTATGAGTAATTATTTCCTTCCTGTAACTTTGTATCTTCTAAGACGTACAGAATAAATACAAATACAAAATAAAATAGAGTCTTTATAATTTTCCTAGACATTTTTGCCATAAAGAGAGCTGTTCAGGCATTAAGTAAAAATGCTAAAGCCTATACGATATTTTAATAATAAGTGGACAGTTATATGAAAAAAAAAAAAAAAAATCAAGCACTTTCTTAAAAAAATTTTTTTTTTCTATGATAGCGTATATGTATTTTGTCAAATCTAAATTCATTATACCCGAAATAATCGATTGCTATACCTGACAACGCCTAGTAGTATTTTATGATGAGTAATAGAACATTGATTTTGTGTGTGAGACTTACTACTTTCACCCCCTCTATAAGCGCTCCAGGGGTGAATTCAAATTTTGAATATCTTTTAAAAGAATCATTAGAATATGACAAAACTGTAGTAGAGACTTCATTTCCTTATCTCGAAGCACAAAACTTTGAAGCTAATAAATAACATTCTTATGATATAAGAAAATATACACTTTTTCACTCCCTGTATCTTTATATCTGTAAGACTTACAGATGTATTGTGTATGGAAATATTGTAGACAATTTTATGTTCTTCATACGTTGCATACACATTTTAGGCATACTGATAACCGTTTAAGCGCCAAGGTTCAAAAACGGACTTATGGCACGTTTAAACCAAGATGGCGGCCAACGCACCCCCCCTCAAGGTCTCAAATCTAGTATTTTAATTACCACCCTAAGCCTACCAATAACCATTAAAATATTTTCTACTCCACCTTTTGTAAGGCAATGTATGGAGATGATTCCCCAATGATTGCATTATAAGAGCTGGACACGTCAGATATGACACGATAATGATAAATTATGATAAATTAGATAATATCATTGCCAAAATTTTCTGTTGGGGGAAAGTAGTGCCAAACAACGTATACTTAATGTAATTCATAGTTTGTCGCCTACTGTTTTTGTTTCCGTAATAATATGCAATGTTTTTTGTTCTAATATTAAAATATCCCTGTCCTTTGTAACTGAGACAACTTCAGCAGTTTTTACCTATTTTCGTATTACTATTTTCCAATTCTAAAATTTTGCTGCTCTGTCACTCTGACCTCCACCCATTAAAAGCTGCCGGATCTAGCAAACAAGGATAGTATAGAAATCTAACCAGACGGGTTCTGTTGCTCTCAATAATGATGTCATATCTGACGTAGCCAGCTCTTAGTCCAATACACGTGTTCTACGGAATGAACTAGTTATCTAAACGTGTTTACCTTAATTGAGTCTATTAACGAAAGCGCGAGTCTATTGCAAACCCATGTATCCGGCATATTTAGGTAATTTTATATTATAGTAAGTTCTATTCATGTTAACCTAAGACCTAAGCGTCCCCAGCCATTCCCGCCAACCAGATGGCTGACCAAGTTAAGAAGGTCACCTCAGGCAAACTCCATCAAGCGGTGAGGGCTACGGGAGATCGAGACCGATGGAAACAAATCACAAGGACTTAAGACCAAGTGGTTGCGATCCTCAGTAATGAGAGACCGACAAAGAAGAGAGAATCTTCATCTAAATATATAAAAGAAGAAACTGACTGACTGATTGACTGACTGACTGACTGACATATCAACGCAAAGCCTAAACCGCTGGTTCTAGAGATGCCAAATTTGGCACGTAGGTTCCTTATAAGGTCTAGGGATGCACTAAGAAAGGATTTTTCAAAATGCACCCCCTAAGGGGGTAAAATGGGGGTTCAAAATTTGTATGGCGAATCAAGATTTGTTAGACTATTTTATTCGAAACTTCACAGGAGTATTCCTAACGATAAATGAGTAAACACGTGTTTCAGGATTTTTGAAAATCCAACCCCTAAAAGGGGCAAATGTGGTCACAAAGTCTGGAAATCAACACGGGTATCGTATCCTTTTTGAGTACTTATAGTACGCGGGCGAAGCCGCGGGAAAAGGCTAGTGTTAGTATAAAAATTAAATAATCACTATTAGGCCGCGGACATAATGCACGCGACAAGCGGCGAAACTGTGACGCGGTGAGCGACGAAACGAACACTGGCGATGGCGGTAGAACACACAGAAAGACCTATTTCCATTAGCCATTTAGGAAGCAAACACGTATCTTTTTCATACCTAAGTGGCTCGTGATGTCTATTGAAAACCTACGAAAATAATGCAAAGTGTGCTCTCGAGCGAAAACGTGATGTAGCATGATAATCTGCTTTCTCGTTTGCGAAGAACCGCATGATATTGATATTATCGTAGACGTATAAAATAAAAAGACGTAATCCCACGAAGATAAAACTGTGATTCCATAATAAGTCGCGATCTCGTGCACACAAACTCACTTTTGACGTTTGAACCAATCACCGCTATAATAGAGATAGTGAATAAAAAATACCGGGTAAATAGTAAATACGGGTATAACCCATTTAAACCCAAATAAAATAAAATAAATTATAAAATTTGTGGGTACAAGGGCTGCTATTTATATATCCGGAAACCGGGATTACAATCTTCTTAAATAGCATATTTGACCTCCATGGTAAAATTTGAACTTTTTTAAGTACTGGCCGGTATATTTTTTCTTTCTTATTAACGCTCGTGTTTTGTTTTTGACGGGTTTTAAATGTCATCTCGCAGCAAGAATGGAACTCACTCGTGAAAATATTCGTGCTATGATTTATTATGATTTTCGGCGTGGTTTAACGCAACAACAGTGCATAGATCAACTAACTTCAACTTTTGGTGATGAAGCCCCATCTAAAACTACTGTGTATCACTGGTTTAGTGAGTTCAATCGTGGACGTAGTATGCTTACGGACGAAGTTAAGGCAGGTCGCCCGAAATCGGTCGTTGTACAACAAAATATCGAGGCTGTGCGAAAACTTATAATGGACGACCGACATGTTACGTACCGCGAGATAGAGGCGACTCTGGGTATTTCTATGACCAGCATTAATAGCATATTACATAATTATTTGGCTGTAAAAAAAATTTGTTCGCGTTGGATACCCCACAACTTAACAAAAGAGCAAAAAGATGCTCGCGTCGAATGGTGCAATAAAATGTTAAAAAAATATAACCGTGGTGACTCAAAAGCCGTTTATAACATCTATACAGGTGACGAATCCTGGATCTATGCATACGATCCCGAAACGAAGCAACAATCAACGGTATGGGTGTTTCAAAATGAGCCGAACCCTACGAAAGTTACTCGTGCAAAAAGTACATTGAAACAAATGGTGGCCTGCTTCTTCGGTATTAATGGCCATGTAGCTACAGTGCCACTAGAAAACCGTAGAACGGTTAATTCAGAGTGGTACACGACCATTTGCTTACCGGAAGTATTTGAACAAATTCGTAAAACTAACCAGCGACGAAGAATCATTCTTCATCATGACAATGCCAGCTGTCATACGTCACGCGAAACAACTCTATTTTTGGAGGGTCGAAATGTGGAATTAACGGGTCATCCGCCGTACAGCCCTGACTTGGCACCCAACAATTTTTATTTATTTCCAAATATAAAGAATAAATTACGCGGTCAACGATTTTCGACCGCTGAAGATGCTGTCGACGCATTCAAACAACACGTTATGGAGGTACCTCAGGCGGAGTGGCAGAAGTGCTTTAAAAATTGGTTCACGCGAATGCAAAAGTGCATAGATCATCAACGGGAATACTTTGAAAAACAATAAAACCATTTTCAGCCGTGTACGTTTGTTTGTTTTTTTGTTTCCGGATATATAAGTAGCAACCCTCGTATAAACTATTTATTTGTGTATTTTGTAAGTCGCTACTGGATTGTGTAGTCAAAAATCGTAAGAAATATATTTTTAAGTGGGGCATTCCATACATGTAACTAATGATCACAATTTTTTTTCTTAAATAAACCATCCATGTGTAACACATCATGACATCATTAAATGGGTCTTCAAAAATAACCTGAATGTTCCTAAACATTTTTTTTGATGATGTGAATACTCTTGAATCCGTCTCTAACGGACAAAATAATGTTTATCCCCTCATAACTTTTGAACCAAAAACAAAAAAAAAGATAATGTTCAAAACTATTTTCGTAGAAAATATATGATAAGGCAAATCTGAAATTTAGTTAGGTACATGTATGGAGCGCCTCCCTAAATTTTTTTTTTTCAAATTTAACTACATAACTAAGTAGTGGCATACAAAATACACCTTATTTGTAAATTTTATTTAGATACGTCTTATAGTTTCCGAGTAAAATGACTGTGACATACGGACGGACAGACAGACATGACGAATCCATAAGGGTTCCGTTTTTTACCATTTGGCTACGGAACCCTAAAAATGACTTTCAACATGATCGATAATGAGAACAACAAAATCATACTTCGATATTAATACTTTTTACCCACCGAAATGAGTAAACACGGGTATTTACTGGGTGCTTTGGATAAACACTGAGTAAATAATTAGTGTTCACCCACCCCTACCCATCCTTAGGGACGTCTACGAGCTATATATGTGTGCGTGTGCAAAGAAACTGATTGATTCGTTTTTCAACCCAAAGGAGAGAGAAAGGGTATAGCAGGCTAAGGAAGGACGTGTGGCCCCTGTGAGGAATAGTTGAATTGGTAAATGTCAATTGTTTGTCGCCTCATAACTAGTAATCACTCCAACTTTCAGCCCTCTATCTTGAACTGTCAAAGAGATAATGTCAAAAATGTATTTTCTTAACATTTTTTTTCAAACTCGTATATCTCCTAATCCATAGCAGCTAAAGCATCGAAACAAAATCACAGCAACGTATTTTGAGTGGGAGTATATTCTATAATTTTATTAATATTTTATACGTGAAAAATAAAAGAAATAAATGTCAATTTATTCTTTGACAGCTCTTTCCAACACGTTTTTTGACGTGATAACGTCTTTAAAATCGTTTTAGTCGGGTGACATGTTCAGAAACTTGTGTCACACCAAAACCTCACGAGCGCGATCGCAGGTATAACGAGAGAGAGACGGACCGATCTCCCGTCTCATCTCGAGCGCTGCCAGTCATTCCGTGAAACTTGTCACGCGGAATCCTCACGAGCGGTTAGACGTTATCACGTAAACATCTCGATCGTAAACCTACTTTACAAACAACCAATTTTTGAAAGTACAATTATGAAAAAAAACATGTAAATTGCTTATAGTATTAGCTATTAGCATACAAAAAATCAATTGATTATATTTGGTGCAACATACTGTAAAAAAAAACTAACGAAAGTATTCAAGTATCAAGAGTAGGCTTCTGAACTGAAAGTTCGTTTTTAAGTTTTATAGGTATAGGTATCTATCGTGGAGATTTATTGTTTTAGATACACAGGAAACATCATATAAACTCAGAACGCAAGACTCTTTTGATACTTGAATACTTTCGTTAGTTTTTTTTCAGTATGTTGCACCAAATATAATCAATTGATTTTTTGTATGCTAGTAGCTAATACTATAAGCAATTTACATGATTTTTTTCATAATTGTACTTTCAAAAAAACGTGTTGGAAAGAGCTGTCAAAAAATTAATTGACATTTATTTCCTTTATTTTTCACGTATAAAATATATATAAAATTATAGGATATACTCCCACTCAAACTACGTTCCTGTGATTTTGTTTCGATGCTTTAGCTGCTATGGGTTAGGAGATATACGAGTTTGAAAAAAAATGTTAAGAAAATACATTTTTGACATTATCTCTGTGACAGTTCAAGATAGAGGGCTGAAAGTTGGAGTGATTACTAGTTATGAGGCGACAAACAATTGACATTTACCAATTCAACTATTCCTCACAGGGGCCATACGTCCTTCCTTAGCCTGCTAAACCCTTTTGTGTGGGAATAATTGAATGTACTTATGCTATTATATTTAGTTTAGGCGCGAAGTCACGGGCAATAAATAACCTGTTTATGTAACATGTAAGCTTCTCTAATAATATTTGATATAAGTAAATGATCAGGATACATAAAATAACAGATGTTCCTGGCTCATACATTATTCATTACAAATCGTGTTTGATCTGAACGTGTTTGATTTGATCGTGTTGATACAAAACGATTTTTTACATTATTTTTACAATGGAAATCGTTTGATGCGATTTCAACGAGAACCGTGAGTGTCGCTCTCGACACCATAAATATGTATAAGGAGTACTGATTTAAACTTACATGATTTTTACTCATTATTTTGACGAAAACGGGACTTAAAACCGTTTTTTTCCGTCAGGAAAATATTAAAAGTAAGTGTACGCGATTAAGTCCCGTTTTCGTCAAAATAATGTAGGTATAAGGAGTATTTCCCATCCCTAGTAAAGATTAAATGAAATGATTAGGTAGGTCATACTAAACAACTTTTGATGGTATATTAAAACCTAATTATTAAAATGCCATTTATAATCCAGAATTCTAGGAATAATATTTTTCACTTTTTTTTTCAAGTGTTTTACATTATCTAACCGTTATCGATGAACAGCTGCCAGATGCCCAGTTCTAGACAGGATAGTATAGCAAACTTACTAGAGGGGTTTCCGTCTAGAGTATGTCAGAGAACAGAAGTGGGGTAGAATGTATGAGCTCCCATACAAACCACGACACTTCTCTTTCCGGACAAACTATATACGGTTATATTGTCGGTCCTCAAGCTGCTGACTGCAAACTCTTTGATTAGTTTAAAACTGACTGATTTCTTTGACCATAGATATTTGTTATCGTATTGTCTGTTTACAATATTGATATTTGTCATCCGTGTCATAATCTTATTGTGCGCTCAAGAATATGTCAAGAACAAATAACGATACTGGAAAAAGTTAATTTTCAGACTAAATTAAACGAATAATATTTTTTTTCTACTCCTGTACTTTTATCTGTCATTTATACATTCGTCAACACCTTTATAAGAACATAGATAATACACTCGATGAAAAGTCTATCTAGTCTATTCCCCAAAATAACACTTGTTCTATAAAAGCGCCAAAATAGTATCGCGGAATCGCGTGCAAACACGGCTATTAATATAAAATAAATTAATGCCAACCTAAGAAACCTAAATAAACGCAGCGTTTTTAGAAACAAAAACTTTAAAAAAGAAAAAATTATAAGAACCACAGACCTACTTCGTAGTTTTTTACGTTTCCCGTTCGTTTGTTGGGGCGAATTGCAAACTTTGAAAGTAATTTAGGTATTTTTACTAATCTCTGTAGCTCTTTAATAATTGATCAAATAACGGTAGTGTGTGTTAGTAATGTTAGTATTATTGAAAAATAGTGTTTTAAAAGGTAAAACTTAAATGATTGTTGATTATGTTGACAAAATAACTGCGATATCCATGAAGATTTCAATTTCGCATTTTATGTAAAAGTAAGTGTATTCGTAGAAAAAGTATTGTATGCAACGTCGTATAAGTAGGTAAAAAAATGCTCGTGGCGTTTTTCTTAACAATTTTCGCCTACGGCTCAAATTGTTACCCACGCCACTCACCTTTTTTGACCCCTCTTATACAACTGTTGCATAAACTACTATAATGTATACTAAGCAGTTGTGTTTATATTAAGCAGTTGTGTGAGTTACAATATTTCCAAATATGGCTATGAAACTGTAAGTATTCTAGAGTTTGTGGACACCGATAGTTAATTTTATACCTTAAATAAAATAAAATTCTTCAATAAAATCTCCTAAATCTAAGTATATGAAACAGTTGTGTTAGCAAGAGATTAAAAGAAAACAGACGGCTTAATCCGATGTAGGTAGACTTGACATTTAGAACATGATCATGATCACCTTTCGTGAAGCCTAACTAAGAAGGGCTTTTTCGAAATTCACCTGAAGATGACAGAAAAATATAGAATGCTAAGAGGGTTCATGGGCTAATTTTTTTAGATATTGAGGCTAATCCTTGTACTCCTTAAGTCTTTTTACGCTGCTCTAAATGTTTGGGTATAGATCTATTGAAATATGTATTATAGGGGACAAAAGAAAGAAAATACATTTATTAACGTCCCACCAGTTACATTAACAAAGGAAGATCAACAAAAATTATAGACGCTAATAGGGACCCCCACTCAACATAATGCCAAAGCAAGCCACGGCGCTGATTTTCAGTGGGGCCCTAATTTATAACTATAGGGCATTGTATGAATTTATTTTTCAGGCTTTACACGGAGCATCTGGGTGGAATGTCTTTTGATCTTCATTTCCAAATCAATAACCTCGGAAAAAACAATCATATTGATCCACACGTATTTGATGTCCATGGATTAGCCCAGATGGCATTTTATATACGAAATACTATTAACAACCAAGCTGAGGTTCTTTTGTCGGTCTGGAAACATGACTTGACAATGATGGCGAATGTTGAAATGACAATTTTTTGCCAGAATCCAAAATTTGAACACACATTGTCTTTATCTGAAACATGGACTCAGCATTTTACTCTGTTTAAATCACCATTTTCAAAACTGTTGAAATTTACCATCGAAGCCGACATCAGGATCGGTTCATGTAAGGCAGTATTAGATATAATGTATCTGGATAAAGACTTCACCGACTTTCAATTGAGCTCAATAGAAGGAAGTGTGTCTGTACATAGAGCATGCCTTGCTGCACACAGTGATGTATTAAGAAGATTGCTTTGTGGGGAATGGAAGGAGACAGCTGCCGGGTGCATTGAGATAGAAGGAGTCACACTAGAGACCCTCCAAGACCTTAAAAGCTACATGTACTTGGGCACCCTGCCGGAAGACGGGCTGTGTCCTCTCCTGCGTATTGCTGCATACTACTTAATTGATGACCTGAAAGCAGAATGTATTATCAAGCTTGCTCATTCGGTCACTTCGGAGAACTTGTATGACCTTCTGGAGTTCTCCTATGCTAACAATGTGCCAGAGTTGACGTTTGCCATTCTCAGGGCAGTACGGGCACAACCAAGAGATGTGATTGAAGTTGCCCATCAGATAATGATAACACCCAAGAGTGAGGATGTAAACGGAAGAAACGAGATAATTGGTGAAAGTAAAGATTCAAACGAAGAAACCGCCAACGTGCGAGTTGGACTCCGAGGGTTGTATACAATCACAAATTTGTTTTATAAACTTCTAATTTTTTTCCAGAATACCGAGTCACGCGTGTCCACTTTCTATTTTATGTTATTAAGCAGTTTATTTTTCAGTATTGTTATACAGAACTTGAGGTTCACGATCATGCAGATTGAACAATATCAAAACATAACTTTTCTTGTATGGGGGCCTCCTTTAATATTTAATGTTGTTTTGTTTTTACTTTTGATTGTGGTAGCAGCAATAAAAATACAAAGTAAATGTAAATTTAAAGTGTCTGTCTGTCATAGAGCATTGAGATACACAGCTCGCTAACCGTTAGATTTCATTTAAAAAGTATTTTGTATGGAAGGCCACCCTTTTTTTTTGGTTTGCGTAGGGACATAAATTGCATTATTTTGTGCAGTTTCTTTTAGACTAGGTAGGTAATAAAGGTATTGATAAAATTAAATGGTTAGTTTTTAGTTTGTATGTCGCTTAACTAGACATTTGTTTTTCTCTTATTATTCATAATAAATACAACTATTAAATCAATCGCATGTTTATTTAATTGGACTTTTTGTGTCAATAAAAATTAAAATAAAAAACCCCCTACAAAATGATAACAGTTCCATCTAGCGAGTTCAAACTTATCTAACAGCCATCGCCTCATTGATGTATCACGCATCCGTTACTGAAAATCGCAACCTAATCAGGCATGCCGTTTCGGAGTTACGAGTATATGCAAACAGTTTGCCGTGCTCATCTAAAATGCGACTTTTTACTATTAGTGAAAGCAAAGGCGCGTAGTTACAGTGTCCGAGAGGCAACCGGATGGCTCGCGGTATTTAAGCTCCCTATGTGTTGTGGAACCTTTCTGTGCAACCCGAACTGACCCACGTTAGACTTTGTTTTTCATCTCCCCCCTTCCTCGTTTTTTTTCGGCTTCCAACTCTGAAGGACTTATAACATGGACAGCAGCGCGACATACTGCGAGACATGAGAGTGTACAGTGACGCTCTCGCGTTCCTCGCGAGACCCTTTGACTTAGTCGCAAAAAACTGACTTGGGACTGAGAGCAGGCGAAACCGATGAGGCAAAGCGTACGCACTCATTTACACACTCGCACTCGGCCTGTCTCGGTGTCGGTTGCGAGAGTGTACAGGCGCTATTAGTCTTCAAAGCACAAGCGAAATATAATTTTATTAGACTACGGAGCACAGAGAACCTGGAGTAATGAGTAAGCGAGGGTAGCGTTTTCAGCATCTGTCTAGTTATTAAGGCCCTACCTAAACTCTCTTAAAACACGCCTACTAGTGAGACGAGTTTATAAATCCCGTGCACGAAAGATGCAGTGTTCTTTACAACAGGAGTTTTTGAACTTATCAACGACAAGTATATTTTTCACTTCTCATGCTCGTAAAGTTCGACTTTAAATCGTGCGTGGACGACGTAAAATCGCACTTTAAGCTCTAGTGCATAAAGTATAATTTTCTTCTAAGACTAAGAATGAGGCTCAACAGCCAAACAGAGTCAAGATATATTGCACAATTTAATTGAGCAGTAAAATTTCGTAGAATACTGAAACTTGTTCTTTTATTATATTCTTGCTATAATTATTTTAATGTGTTTTCTATAATTAAATTAATGAAATCAGATATTATTATATTATATTTATATTATGGGACAATCTTACACAAATCAACCTAGTGCCACAGTAAGCTCAATAAGGCTTGTGTTGTGGGTACTAGGCGACGATATATATAATAGATATATACATATAAATACTTAAATACATAGAAAACATCCATAACTCAGGAACAAATATCAGTGATAAACACACAAATAAATGCCCTGACCTAGGATTCGAACCCGGGACCTCCTGCTTCGTAAGCAGGGTCGCTACCGACTAGGCTAGGAGGCCGTTAAAATAAAATAGGAGTTTATAATAGTGAATAAAAAAGCCCCAAAATGTTTTTATGACTTGGCAGAAAACAAGTATAGGTAGTATGTCTAAATTCACATGTTGAAAATGAAAAAAAAACATGAAAAAATTAATTGGCGTGAACTAGTCTAAGGCGTGAACCATATTTATTTTCATTGTAATATTTTTGTTACAACTTGAAATAGCTCCATGATTAACTATAAATAATTTCCTCGCAATTGAAGTGAAAATAACAGTGTCATCCTCGTCCATAAAACCCATTTTATACTCGACTTTATATCAAACCTCGCTCGCAAGCTCGCTCGGCTGGACAAACACCTCGCGTGAAATCCTACGTTTTATGAACTTGTTGTACAATCTACTATATTGTCATTCCCGAATGCATCAAACTCATATCTCAAATATGTATTATTTGCGAAATTTTAAATCAGTTGAGCACAAAAACACTCGGGTCTCGCCTTAAACTTCTTGTGAACAAAATAGACTCAGAGCTGTTCACGTCAGATATGACACAATTATTCTTTACCATCTTATTGATAGATCCGGGCATCTGGCAGCTTTTAATGGGTGGAGGTCAGAGTGAGAGACCAACAAAATTTTTCAGTTGGAAAAAAGTAATACCAAGATAGGTAAAAACTGCTGAAGTTGTGTCATTTATCTCTATAAATGACACAACTTCAGCAGTCCCTGTTCTATAACAGGGTCTATATTTTAACATGAGAACAAAAAACATTGTGTATTATAGCGGAAACAAAAATAGTAGGTGACAAACTATAAATTATATTATACGTCATTTGGCACTACTTTCCCCCAACAGAAACTTCTGGCTATGATATAATCTAATTAATTACATAATTTCCCATGACATTGCATCAAACCCAGAACTCAAATATTTGTTTTTTTCAAGTTATTTGCAAGTTTTGACCTCAACCACTTTACAGCTGCCAGATGTCTGGATCTAGAAACAAGCATAGTATAGCAAACTTACGGCACGAGGCATCCTGTTGAAATTAAGCTTTCCAGGGGATTTTGTGCAATTAGTTTCAGTAATTGCATCTTTCATTAAGATCATGCAACGGAGAATTCGAGGAAGAAAATAGTGTGTAGGCGTCTAAATAACGTTTTCAAGTCTAAGGTACATCATTGTCGGTTGTTTAAATATGTTATAATATATTAACAACACTTATCTATGTGTAATAATGGGACTTAACGACGTATATATTTTTTTAAATTACCTTCCATGTTTCGAGGACGACATTGTCCCCGTGGTCCGATCCGAAGAAGAGGTCCATCTTCGGGACGACGGGGACAGTGTCGTACTCGAAATGACGAATATGTAATTAAAGATAGGCGGTTAATAATAATAATAATAAATACTCTTTATTGCACACCTCATACAGTTACAAGTACAAATTTTACAATTAGATAAATTTAGGTAGAGGTAACAACAGGTGGTCTTATCGCTAATGAGCGATTTCTTCCAGACAACCTTTGGGTCGTGGAGACTAGAGAAAAACAATAAGCAGTAGGTGGTGCATAGAAACAAAAGAGACGAAATAGATAACACAGCACATTCATATGAATATACATACTTAAATAAATACAAAATAAACATACATATATGTACGTACATATATATACATATATAATACACACAGTAAGAAACAACAGTGTCAACTTAAAAACCTAAGGAAGAGATAAATAGTATTCCTTAAGTTGTGATTTAAAGCTACCAATAGATTGCGCGCGTTAAGTCCCGTTATTACAAATAGATATGTGTAAAAACCGTGAAAGCCTAAATCAGTGATTTAATAACACTGTTTATTATTACAAATGTTGGGCGTGTGGTCTGGTTTATTTTGTAGTCTGCCTTCATAAGAATGAACAAATGGACAGTGTTTGGCACGAATATTTATTGTTGTATTTTTTTTTACAGGTAAGCCGGCGCAGTTTTCGGTGGCCCAGTTGTATACCTTATATACAACATTTGTATATAACCCTTCCGCAAGGGTCGGACCTCGGTGACCTTACCTAGTTAGTAGTTTTTAGATTTATTTAGTTTTATAGGTAGGTAGATTTTAGGTTTTCTTTTTATGTATCCCATTATCTTGTTATAAACCCTTGTAAATAAATAAAACATTTGTGTGTTTTATTATTTAGATTTTGCGTGGAGGATAATGTACTATAATTTATTTCACTATATTGGATGGGATTAACTTTGTACTAAAAGATTATTCTCATTTATGAGCTCTACGCAGCTGCGTTAAATGTAGCTCGCATTACACTTAGGTACATTATTTATCTTGCTCCGTTTAGGTCACGATTTCACGACATGTGAGGTAAAACAGTGGTTATATTAGATATTTAAATTTAGTGTTGATCTACCGATAGCTATCTATACTAGTCTCATGACAATACAATATTTTGGATAATTAAAGCTTCGTATCAATTTTTTTTTGAGAAAAACAATTTTTAAACACATTTGGGGGGCGATTTTTGACAATCGAGCGCTCGAATTCAAAGAATTTAATCTCGGATATAATCGCTCACAAAAGTTTGTCGCCATTATTTAAGCATGAAATTACTAGTACAAATAATCATGATTTTAAATTACTATCGCTGTTATTTTTAAAACATAATTTCTTCGTTTTATTCAGAGTTTTAAATGTCATATTCGAGCGCTCGAATCTCAAAAATCGCCCCCTTGGACGGTGTAACTGACGCCGGAGAAATCTATGTCGTCAGGAAAATACCAAGAGGGCCGAGCCCTAATCGCTGGACTGATCAGCCGAAGGTGTACCGCGAACATCGAAATTCGAAATCCATCGCGGAGATTAGTCATTTTATTACCAATGTAACTAAAATACTGGTGATCCGTTTAAGGGAATCATTAGAATATCGTATTGGGACTAAGAAAAAGTAAGAGAAAAAATTTTTCAACGCGATTTTTTTTGTATGGGACACTTCGTCCCAGCTGACCAAGAGTCCATAAAAAAAATTTTTTTCGCGCAAAATTACTTTTTTGATACAATTGCTCAAAAAGTTTAGGTACTTTATGTAGCTGCAAATCGTGCGTAAAGTTTGATTTTATGCACTAGTGCTAAAAAGTAATCTGATCTGCAAATCGTGCGTAAAGTTTGATTTTACGCACGATTTTCAGATATATTGCATTTTAAATTGACCAATCAGAACACTTCACTATATTAAATCCACCAATCACAACACATATCGGAGTTAATCGGAACGATACTTTTTTGGTGCGTATACTGTGTAAATAATTTAAGTCCTTAAAAAAACATTGTATTTAATATCAACCAATCAGAATACAGCAATGTTAAAATCGACCAATCAGGAAACGCAATTTATTTCTCAAAACATGAGTTATTTTTTAGTTCCTACTTCAAAATCATTATAACAGATTTAATTTTTTGGGAAACGCTTTAAAGTGTGTTTAAACTGTTTAAACGGCTATTAGACATTGCAATTTGTAGGGCCCAATCTGTCGGGTTGGTAGGTGTAATGGCACCTAGGGAGTAGGAGTCCCGATCTAGGGCGATCGGGGCGATCGGCAGTGCCCCGACACCCACAGCTGTTTATGGAGGTCGTTAGAGTTATTTTACCTTTTTAGGGTTCCGTAGTCAACTAGGTGTTCATGCAGACGTGTCACACACACGCAGAAGTGTCATTTTCACTCGTCCCGAGTCTTGACCCTCGCCTCTCGGCTCGGGCCAAGTAACCTCGGTACTCGTGCAAAATGACATACTTCTCGCACTTGTATCGAAAACTACTATTTCATAATTTGAATACGATACCAATAATGGCCTTAAACAGATCATCAGTATTTTCGTTGCACGTTGTATAAACTACTAACTTGATTTGTAAATGTGTAACCGCAATCACATTAATCTGATTCTCCTTATCAATATCATCTGCAAATGATTCAAATAACAGGTATAACAACGGAAGTCGTCCAATATCATTAGAAAAGTAATCAAAGTATCGGATTTCCTGACGCAAGTTGTAAGACGTTGATGTGGTAACGATTACTTTTGCTAACTTTTGGCGTTATCGAAAAACCTTGTCCAGGAAATTAGTATATCGAAATAAAAGTTTAGGAGAGAAATTATGTAATTGGAGGTATCAGTAGAGCAAAATTTTGAAAGTTGGTTTTGTTTTTTTTAATTACCAAGAAATGTTTAACCGTTGCCAAATTGTATACCTAACAGTTTGTTGGCGGAAAAGAACACTCTTTATCCTCATCTTATACGTAACAGTATGTAAACTTCGAGCAACAATCATACAATGTAAAGAAGGTACAGACTCAAACCAGATTTACTGAAAATATGGCTCGTGAAAATTTGTAACCGGCCTCATACCGTAATAATACTGTCAGAGAAAGTACCGTCCGAGTCGTTCTTGCGGTACTATTGTGGGGCAATTTTTTGGGTTGACTGTTATCCCTAGTATTATTTGATCATAGTATGTAGTACATTACTTACCAAGGACTGTAAAAGAAAGAAAGCCCGAAACCGCATGTATTTGTGACCCGAGCCGCAGGCGAGGGTTGTAAATATACGATGCGAGGGCTTTCTTTTTTATTGCCCGTGGTGAGTACAAAATTTTACGTCTCCACCTGGCCATAATGCGAGTAAAGAGTGTATTGACAATTATAAGGACAAGTGAAATGTGTAATAACTTTTTAAAAGGTTATTATTTTGCGTAAGTATGTTTTGGGCATTTGGTTGGAAGGCCTTTTTAAACGTTTTAGTGTCAAACTCAAACTCAAACTCAAACTCAAACATTTATTCAGTAAGTAGGCCACAAGGGCACTTTTACACGTCAAAGTAAAAGAGAGAGAAAAAAAATCAAACTACACCGGTTCTAACCCTACACCTCTGACCCGAGAAGAATTATGTCCGGCAAGAAACTCGGCGGGACTTATTTTTTCAAAACAACAGTACATCAAAACTAAACAATACATATAGTGCGTTGTTCTATAAGAAAACATATCAAACCAAGGTTAGATTAACCAACAATAGGTTATAGTTTAAGAAAAATACCAAAGAAAAAAGATGAGTCCAAATCTGACTATTGAAAATAAATTACATACAAGTTTGATATACTTTCTTACCTGAACTGTGTCTTCTACATAAATTTCCAAATTATAATAATCCATCATCAACAGTTAGAAACAAACTTTGAATTTAAATAATATAAAAAAAAGTACTTAAGTGATTCTAGTATACAATACACATACTATTTCTAAATTATACTTAGAGATGTATAAGGTCTCCAAGTGTCTTGAATAAAAAAATATGGATAATCAAGCACCGAATGTTGTGTCTAAAGCCAATTAAACTAAAATTAAATATGATTAATAAAAAGTTACGTAAATGTGTTGCCCCAGTTAGCCTAAACAGACCGGTCTCCACAAACAGCACCCGTTCACGAGTATGACGCATATCTCAGCCATCGCCTCCCTCAACCTTGTGTGTGTGTTGACTAAGACACCTGTAACCTTTGCTTTCGGGCCACTCTTCGTCGTTTGCTTCGGACGTTTCTCATCAGATTCGGACTGTGATCAGTTTCGACGCTTGAGCCAAGTTTTTTGTTTTTTTTTACGGAATCCGCTTCCGTGAAGCTTTGCCAAAGTTTTCTCTTCATGATTGCCCATCACGTCCTCGATGGGACTTACCTAAGGGTAATTTGGCGGATTCATATTCTTAGCAGCATGACGCACGGCGTGGGTTTCCATCCACTCTCTGATGCAGGGGGCACAGTGGCAACTAGCCAAATCGGGCCAAAATAAAGTAGAGCCCCTTTGGCGTCTAATCTGTGACAAAATTCATTTTGTCCACACTTCTTTATGTAAAGATTGGCAGTCATCGTGGAAGTAGTGACGAACGCCGTAGATTTCATACTGCATTCGCATATTACCTACCACACATTGTCTTAGATCCAAATTTTTCGGAAAAAATTGACGTTTTGTTCTTATTTAGGTGTTCTCCTTTGCGAATAATAGAGTACTACAGGCCCGGTAGAACAAAAATCCAGTTTGAAAGGGTTTTCGTCGCTTAGAATTATGCACTGTTCATTTTTAAGTAAAACTGTGTCATATAAATTTCGAAGACGGTGTTTAACTTTTGCAGCCTATTTTGGAGTTGGTTTGGCTTCCGTTGCTTCCGAGGGCTACCCAGTCGTTGCGATTCTTGGCTCTTTGAACCATTCCTACAGAAGTTCTCTACTTTTTTCCACATATCTTATTGAAGCACTGAGTGAGTTTTTGATTTTTCGATGTATCTTTGAGTCGATATTGCGATTATTCGAGCCAGTTTTTCGACGATTTTTCGACTTGTCATTAAAAGAGAAGTCTTACCCAAACTTTTTAATGCAATTTAAATCGCAGAAACACACACCCTCACGATTTTAGCGATCTTTCTCATGGACATACTGTTTTCTCGTATATATTTGTCCAAGAGTATTTTTCGTTGCTCCTGTATATGGCCTCTCAGTTTATGAAATCAAAAGTGATCCGAAAAAATAATTCTAGTAATTGATTTAACATCATATCATCTACAACATAATCAATAATTTATGTTTTTAAAGCAAATAAAACAAGAATAACGGCTTGTTGCAGTTGTCCTTATATTTGTCAATACAGTCTTTATTACCGTAATTATTGCGTAAAACTCACATTATGGCCAGGTGTGCCGTAATAGTACATTACTTACCTAGGGCTGTAAAAAAAAGAAAGCCCGAAATCGCAGGTATTTGGGACCCGAGCCGCAGGCGAGGGTTGTAAATATGCGATAGAGGGCTTTCTTTCATCAATCATCATACTATACGTGGTTAACGACTCCAACGTAGGTATCTAAACGCATTGTTTAATAGTATACAGTGACGTCACAAATCATAAGGTCCCTTCTCAACACATGCTAAGTTCTCTCTCTCACTTACATAACGCAAAAGTATCGGATATTATGCTGTCAAACTCAATTTTATTGACAGAGATACACATCGTATCATTTACATTTGCATCAGAAATAAATAAACGGTCAAATTAATGTTATCTTGCGTTAAATTTATCGTGAATTTACCCGGAAACAGACCCTTATCCCGACGGTAAGTGTTTGAAGAGGTTTCCGTTTTCGTCTCGTCCGGAAATACGCGTGACGTCACGTATCTTTGAAATTTACGGTCCATAAATTTTACGCGGTTACCGCCGCCATGGGATCCGGTTAACTGGTCAGGAAATACACCGGTTAATAAGTTAGTTTTAAGGAAAATGTTGTATCTTGTTTCGGTTGTAAAGGGAGCATAGCCATAGTCATAGTAGCTTTATTCATCAACAATACATGATTGTGTTCGAAATTCACTGTACACAATAACAAATACATTCAAATTTGAAAAAAAATTGAAAACTTGATACATACATAGCTGTGTTAGGTGTTACGAATATAGCGTAAATTTGCTCAATTAAGAGTTATGAAATCTAACATAAGTAGTCAAAACATTTTTTTTAAACCGCACCGAAATACAAAGTTTTTCCGTTTTAACTAAAGAACAAATCTAATTATTTCAATAAATATTTTGATTTATTTATTTTTTAAGTAGATACGCTACTATATAAATTATAAACTTATATAGATGTCATATACAAAAGAAAAAGTGACGGCCTCCGGTGCCCAGGGCTGGGATCGAACCAGCGTCACCAACCAGCATACGCGGCAGGCGCCTTAACGTTTTTTTCCGTTTTTCTTATAAAAGGCATGAAACCGTGAAAAGATTTGGTATTCACATAAAAAAAAGTCAAACACCTAAAACATTCAAACGAACAGGCTAATAAATCAAACAAACTGCGAATTTATTCACTCGCTCCTTGAGAATGACTCGCAAAAACTTCCACAACACTTCACGAAAACCTTCAAAGAACGGAGGAGCATTTAGATTCGCCATATTTTTCCCACATATTTGCATCGGACGTTTACCAAGGAGATTGATAAGATTAAAAACAATGGAACTTGCATGTAGACGCAAAGTTTGAAGCAAGAAATGCGGTTACCTATTTAATGATCTGACCTCATTTATACCATAAAACATTGTTCAGGCAGCCATTCATCTTAATTACAAAAGATGGACCCGGGGTATGTCCTTGGACCCGGGGTATGTCCTGGACCCGGGGTATGTCCTTGAACCCGGGGTATGTCCATTTGGACCCGGGGTATGTCCTTAAACTACGTCCGGACCTGGGTATGTCCTTAAACTACGCCAAAAAGAGAGGTATGGGCACTGCGAATGGCATCTCGCTAAGTGTGGTAGGGCACGTTCAGCGAATGTCATCGCTCAAATCTGGAGCAGAGCCCGACTGGGGAAGTACCTCCACCTTACAGAAAACCACAGCCAAATAGCACTAGACCCTACTCATAGTATTGTGTTCCTGCTGGTGAGTAAGGTTGCCAAAGAGCTCAAAGAGGACCCAGTGTGTTGACGATGAGGGACCTTCTTGTTCCTTTAGTCGTCAACACAGTGAATCCTCCTTTTTGTAAAGGGTCGGCAACGCGCATGTGACTCCTTTGGAGTTACAGGCGTCCATAGGTTACAGTAGCTGCTTACCATCAGGCGGGCCGTATGCTTGTTTGCCACCGTCGTGGTATAAAAAAAAAAAAGAAAAGATGAGTACAAATTTAATGCGATTTTGAAATAGACATTCTCAGTACTTATTCGTTAATATCGCAGTATTCTAATTTAAAAATTCATATACCTATACAATACATTAAAAACACAATCTTTCTCAAACATACAACAAATATTCAAACAATATTGAAGTTGTATTGGAGTCGCATCTGACAAATTTTCAAGGAAATTCTGATATTTCTGATTCAGACGTTTAGATGTCAGCTGTATTGCGTAGTTAATGCGTTGGAGTTGTATTGAAGTTGGATCGTGTCTATACGTGTTTTAAAGTTAGAATACGGCCCCAGGTAAGGAATTTACTATTTTAGTAGGTAAGCCGGGAATCTCGTTTCGGCCGGATTTGCTGTACAAGATAAACTGGAAATGTGATTAAATTTTAAGCCAAGCATACGGTACGAATTCCCCAGCGAGTTTTCCTTCCGGGCGATGTTTGCCGCACATGTTTGGTTACAATCTCCGTATCTCATCCAATTTTATAATATTAGTTTTAAAATCGAAGTGCATCAGGTTATGAACGTTGGCTAAGTTTGCGAGTTAACTCGTTTCTGGTAAGGTATGGTAGCTATAGTGTGTATGGTAATGAAAAACTGATTACAGTTAGAAATTGGGGGTTTTGCTTCCAAAACGTTACAGTTACTTATTAAAGTTGGGGCCAGACGGCAGATAGCCGCAGATTCTGCCACGTGACCTTGGTTGAAGCGAGTTGTTGAAGCGCCTACATGGCTGACAACCAACCAACCGCTTCAGCCAATGGCTGGCAGAGCACGCCACCAAGGGCGTTTTAAGGTCATGTAGAATTTGGCACCAACCACTGGTTTAAAATCTCTGTTTTCTGCCAAGGTCTCGTGGCAGAGGGCTGTAGTTGTATGCCGTCTGGCCCCAACTTGTAAAATCCACAAATGTAATATATATATACTCGTAAGTATACCTATCAATAACTGCTGAATGTAGCTTAAATTATACTAAGAACGGATTTTGCATAATTTAACGCCTAAGGGGGTAAAATTGCACGCGAACGGTGTCGGGAAAAAAGCTAACTAGCTAGTAATTGAAAACCACGAAGATGAAAATTTTACATTGGATAAATTGTAGGAAAGGTGACATAAATTACCCAAAACCAATGGAAATCAGAATTTCAGGAGAGTTGCTAAGTCCTACTTCTCAAGTCCTAAAATCTATAAATTCTATTCAAAAACATAAAAGAGTATCTACACACAACCCGTGTGATTTCGGTTATTCAAATATAGGCAATATAGGAATCCAAAAGGCAAGCGAGGGGGTGCGTCAACAATTTTCAGGGTGAGCTATAGAGCGGACCGTATGTAAATAAGTAATTTTGGAACGAACGCGAAGTTTTCGGAGAAAATATACAATGAGCCCGCCCTATACAGACCATTTGGTGGAGGGATTAAAAAAAAGAGCAAAAAGTGTTTTTGTAGCCAATGTCGAAGCGGATCGACCCCTATTCGTTTGTTCAGTTTTTATGTGTGTTAATTATTGAATTCACATAATATCGAGCATCGCAAACAGCACACAAAACATGGCACTATAAAAGGCGGCCTGCGTGACGCCTTTTGCCTTAGACAGCCGATCATCCCGAGGAAAATGCTAGACAATAATTTTAAACAAAAAAGATTCCATCATCACATCCTAACCTGATTACAATGGGACCAACTGTGAACTCTTTCAAACAAAAACAGAATTTTAGAAATCGGTCCAGCCGTCTTCACAGTTGGTCCCATTGTAACCAGGTCAGGATCTGATGATGGTACCCTGAAAAAATCGAGGGAACCCTTCAAATATTATGGGCACACCTATAATTATTTTAGTGTTTTTTACAGCAGCTCGGGCATTTCCTTTTGGAAAGGTGGAGTCTAAGTGAAGTCGAGTAGTGAGTTTTTTGTTACTTTGAGTCTATCAACAAGTGCTTTTGGAATAAACTTGTATAAAACAGCTCTCCAACATGATTATTACATTTAAAACACACACCTGGTTCCTGTATACTGCTTAACCGCCAGGTAGAGGTACTGTGACTAACTTACGAATTTATGATCGATACATAATGGAAATTTGTTAACTCCGCTTCAACCATCAATCTTCAAACGAGAAAGAAATAAATTACCGCTTATTCAAACTCACGGAACCTCCTTAAATTTTACTTATCGTAATACATCACATCATTTACGTACATGGACGTGACATGCTTGTAATTGCGTTCACAAGAACATTTAAACCTTTGGAGTTTATCGGTTACTCGGTTGAAGAAGATATAGTTACCTACAACGTATTACATCACATCATTTACGTGACATGCTTGTAATTGCGTTCAAAAGAACATTAAAACCTTTGGAGTTTTCATCGGTTACTCGGTTGAAAAAGAGATACCTACGAGATCACCGATCAAATAACACTAGGGATGTACAATCAGCCCAAAAATGGCCCCTCAATAGTACCGCAAGAACGACTCGATCGGTACTTTCTTTGACAGTCTTATTACGGTATAAGACTGGCCGGTTACAAATTTTCACGAGCCATATTTTCAGTAAATCGTGTTTGAGTCTGTACCTCCTTTATACTGTTGCTCGAAGTACGAGATTATTGATCACTAAATATGATATGATCTTGACACAAGGTTGTGAGACAGCTCGCTTAGTTCATCATAGTTATTTTCATAGGTTTGGGGCAAAGCCGCTGACATACAGACTGTATTTGTTTTGCAAAAAAAGAGTAATTCGCTTTAAAGGCAGGTGCAATCAGTTCGAGAACTATTTAAAATTTTTTTCAACTGTTGCGTGCCGTTGAAAGGCGGCTATTTTATGAATTCAGATTTTGCTTTTATATGCAAACTCCAGAGGTTTTAATCTCCTTGCATATATGTCACAGATAACCTCAACTACTAGATAGATCATAAGTACAACCCGACCGCTTTTAAAAAAAAATGTTATTTATGTTTTGTTTTTTTTTTCTGTTGAGTTAACGTTTTTGATCATTACTCATGTGAATTAAAAATATTTACAAAAATCAAGTTATGTGGGTGAACCTGAATTATTATACTACAAAACGGTGTGGAATACTATTGAGATGAGCTTGGGCCGTATTCTAACTTTAAAACACGATCCAACTTCAATGCAAGTCCAATGCATTAACAACGCAATACAGCTAATATACGGCATAAACATCTGAATCAGAAATATCAGAATTTGCTTGAGAAATATTCCAACGCAACTCAATTGTTTGATGTGTGTTGGAGTTATGTTTAAGATAGGTTGTGTTGTTATTGTATTGTTAATGTATTTTAAAATTAGAGTCCGGCACCTTGTCGAATCGTAGAAATATCCGAATAAAATCTTAGCTCATGTGCCTGTGGTGACCTCGCGCTCCTTGTAAATAAAAGCTTAATAGATGAGTTGTCTGTGTACTCAATATAGTCTGTGATATATGTACATTACATGCATGGCTTGTATTTGGACGGTGAAATTGCGTAATGATATTTAAATAGATGTGCTGGTTAAATATACTTTAATTATGTTTTGTTGCGGTGATGTACTACATCTGGGACTGGAATAATTTGACATAGTTCGAGTCGGACGTATTAAAACGTAGTTAAGAGGGAAATCCAATTAGACAGAGGCAGCAAATTCATGCATTGTGTACGTAAATAAAAATAATAAATAAAAAGTGATGATTAAGTGGTGTATGGTCGCTTAGATACATGTATTTGAGCGACCATACCACAAAAATGCCAGTTTTGCAACGCAGTTCTCCTACTACAAAAAATATTGAGATCTATTTGTAGTAACGGGACTTAACCGAGTATGTAATTTTAAAATTACCTTCGACGTTTCGAGGACGACATTGTCCCCGTGGTCCTGAGGATACAAATAGATATCGTGTAAAAATCATGAAAGTTTAAATCAGGAAATATGAGATCTAATTTAAAACCAAGCCGGTGTCCATAGAACTCAATCTCCTCTGGGTATTTATCCTTTTAGTATTATGTGTCTATATTTTTATAATATTTAGAATGACCTGGGCCCTTATTCGAGATGCCAAACTGTAACACGTTGCTCTCACAGTTGTCTCACTAGGTGATAGAGTGATACACCTAACTGTCAAGCTATCAGTAGGTCTCGCTAGAGCGTTTTGTCTATGGCTATAGCCACCATTTTAGATATGTTGACAGGACGTAGGGAATCCCATGGCAGAGAGTTTGGTGGTTTTTTTTAGTAGGTATACGTAGGTATCGAACCATGGATGTATAAGAAGTGGATCTCATTCTTCGGTCACAAAGTGAGGCCGACAGAGAAGCTTATCTAAGGAAGTGTCTCGTTTTGACTAAGGAGGTAATGACGTCAGCAGACAATCAAAATGTGAATATGTGTCAAATGTGACAATTTTGTAACGAGTGCGAGTGAGGTACCGCCCCCCACTATTATGCTCTCTATCGGACCGTTTTTAGTACTTTTAAGGGTTCCGTAGCCAAAATGGCATAAACGGTACCCTTATAGTTTCGTCATGTCCGTCTGGTAATTAATGTCACAGCCATTTTACTCGGAAACTATAAGACGAATAAAATAAAATTTAGACATAAGTTGTATTTTTCATGCCGCTATTTAATTATAGTCTGGCAAACCATTTTTTCAGTAGAAAAGCGCGGCAAATTCAAAATACGTACATGTGCCGACCCTTTGTGATGAGACACCGTGTTCGTGACGAACATTTCAATTCACATATCTTTTACATTGAATTTGTTTCTAGTGCATTTCACTCTCTCGTCTTAAGCGCGAGTGAGATAGAACTCCTGCAACGTTCTACATTGAATTTAAATTCGTTTTTATGGCATATGTCAATTGCCTCAACCAGATTATTTGTTACAGTTGATGACAGATCAGACGAAATATATCCGTCTCCTTTTTACACACCGTGAATGTCACGTAATGAAAGGGGTGGAAATACCAACTAAAATTAAAAACATAGAATTTGATATTCATTGCTGCTTTTTTCACTGATTCTTAGTGTTGTCATACTTTTGGTCGCTGTACATTGCTACTGCGTTCGTTGGCTGGACAGACTATATGTAGTTAAATTGAAGGAGAAAATATTTTTATGGGGGGCGCTCCATGTAACTAAATTACAAAAAACAATTTTTCCCCTAATATCAACATGTTGCACATCAATCGATAGGTGTTTAAAAATAACATTGCGGTTTTTTTGAATTTGTGATTTAGTGAATATTTTCAGAAATAATCGCCTTGAAAGTAAGAAAAATTGAGTGAACGCCCTCCCCCCCCCCCCCCCGTAACGAACCCTAAGTCCATATAATAAACTTAAAAAAATTAAGAAGATTATCTTATTTTTCTATTACATACTTTTTACGAAAATTATTTTGAACATTCTCAGTTCAGCCAGTTTTGAGTTATCTCCAAAAAACTTCTTCCATATGTATCAGATACGACCTTCTGGTATTAGTTTGGTTCTTATTCCATGGAAGGTACGGAACCCTCTATTATGCGTGGTCCGACACGCACTTGGCCGGTTTTATGCTACTCGCCTATGAACGACTCTTTTACTCGGTAATAATTTTCAACTGTGGCTAGGGCACCGAGTAAACAATAGTACTATACAGAGGTCCCTCTTTGACGTTACGAATCATGTTGTCCCTTCTTCACGCATAGCAAGTTCTCTTTCTCACTTAGGCAAACGTATCGGATACTAGTTGTCAAATTCAATGACAGAAATGCACATCCTTGGTTAGGGACAAGGTTTAAGAAAAATATCCACTTCATATAAATCCGTGATACGAACACAGATTACACCTTGTTAGCCCGCCCCACTGTAAATTTATCAAAAATCTTATCGGTTGGCTTCCATATAGCGATATAGAGCCCATCTTCGAGATCATGAAAAAATAAGTCTTACTAGGTCTTAAATGGGCGCTAGTATGTATAACACGATGTAAATTGTTCTTGAATAAATATCATATCATATCATATGGCGTCAAGTTGAAAATACAAGAAAATAACGTTAATTAATCAGTGGTTTTACCGCTCCAAATTTGTACTTACGGTAAAGTCTACTTCAAATAACCTACATACCAAATGCCGGTGGGAGCATACAATATAGGCATGCAAGCGCCTAGCGCGCGAATTTTTTTCATGTATGGTATCAATCGATTCGTTTTGTTGTGAGGATCAAATGTCTATATGGGGCCAATTGCGTTAAATAAAGCAACAGAAAAGTCAGAAATGAGACTTAAAGTCCGAGATTTGCATTTGTTACTCAAAACGCTCCAAAATGACGTGCAAAAGTGACGTCACGATCACATAGTTGCCCTGTTTAAAGTATGGAAAAAATATGAAATTGCTATTTTTACAGTGAAATGTTGCGTTTATGTGTATGGTTGCCATACAATTTATTTTACAGTACAATGTTAAAAATCATTTCAATTCACACTTTAAAAAATCGTAAAATTTTGAAATTTTGCAGCTTGATATCTTTGAGCCACTTCAAAAGAATTTATAAATTTTCACTTAAGTTGGATATATTGATCATTTTGCATCCTATCAACTAAGTTTTATTGCATAAATCAATATGTATCATCATGCCTATTTTAAGATTGGAATCTAATCGCAATTTTTGCATTTGTATTATTTTTGAGCTAACACTCCAAATTTTTTGACCATTAACTAGGCACTTCACCGCCTTATTTTAAATTTTAAACCGTAAAAGTTAACCTTGCGGGACAGTTTTGAAAAAAAATACTTTAAATAGTTTCAAATATTTACTTAATTGGCACACGGATAACTGGATATCCATGTTTAAGTGGCTTATAGTTTAACATGCCGTTATAAAGTGTATAACAGGTATATGTTTTTTTTTCCTGTTTTTTATTGTTTTTTTTTCTCTTGTTTTGATTAATGTATTCTTACTTTGGGGATGTGATCGTGGCGTCAATGCGCCGTGTCGTCAAATGGTTGCAACGGAAGACCAGCGCTGGCCCTGCCGGCATTTAACGCTGAGTTGCGACGATTTCGTGGCAATTAATGTTTCGGGTTGTATATGTTATTGTTTATTATGTTTTTTGTAATTGTCATGAATAAATCTTTCATTCATTCATTCATTCATTCATGTTTCTAAAAGAATGCTTTAAATGTTCATCCTTATATTTTTTTATTTTTGAAAAAAAAATGGTATTCAATATTTATATGACGTTCTAAATACATCAATTTTTTTTAACGTCGTAGAACGCAATTTTTTTATGGAAGTTACAAAAACTATTTAAAACGGGGTATTTACCGTGGGTATTTGTTTTGTCGAGGTTCCGATATATATTATATGTATCGACATGTTAGAAACTAGCAAATGAGGATGGTGGCAGCATTTCTCCGCTGTATCGCAAAACTTATGAGTTGAGCGAGGAAACTGCCAGCTCTTTGGTCACCAATTGAGTCGACGAGCCTCTTTTTGCGTTCTTTAAAAAGTTACTGAGCACTGGGTCCCCACGCGCCAAGGGTCTCGACTACGAAAGGTATAATTTTTTTTATGGGTCTTCAGTTTTTCAGCTTCTTTGGCCACCGCACCTGCTTGTTTATTGGTTCCGGTGAAGTGAGAAGCCGCCAGTGTGTCTACGCATATAGCATCCCACAGGCACGCATGTGGTATTTACTTAAGTACCGCAATAACACCTGTGTGGAGCACAAACACGGACTCAAAGCCGGAATCAGATTTCAATCAATCAGGTGCCGGTCCAGGTACTATACGGTTTAAGACATTTATTTCTCAAAAAAATTTACAGAAATCACTTACTGAGAAAACAATATTTATCTTAAAGCTAAATGGGTGAGGGTAGAATGCAAAAACTGGTGGACGAGGTAAGAACAAAGGCGCTCGGTAACACCAAGCGCAATGCAACAATGTAATGTTGTGCATAGGGACCATTAAACCGAACTACCCGGTGCGTTCACTGGTTAACTTACATATGATTTGTGTGTATTCATTAAGTGCATATTTTGTGGAAAAGCCTTAGAAGACGTTTTTATTTTAGTTTTTAACTTTTTTATGTTATAGATTTTTGTACATTTATATATTTTTTCTTTTTCTTTTTTTTAAAGTATTTTAATTATTTAATGTTATTATTATTTGACTTATTTCTATCCATTAATAATGTCAATATTTCTGTACCCATCCTTTTCTATGTATATGAATGAAGGATGAGCAAGATGAGTAGAGAATTAATGTCATTATTACTGACAGTGTCTGGAAAAGCTGTCCACACTGTAAGCCGGTAGCCAGTGCTGCGGCTTAGGAGTGAGTGACTCATAAGAAATTTGGCACAATACGTCTTCCCAGCTCCATTGACAATTTGGATGGGTAAAAACATCCTAACCCGCCAACCACTTCACCAAGCTTTTTTGGCCTCCTCTAAGCCCACAGTTCCATGGTTTGGGGGTGGGGGTCCTGTAAGATTTTGGTGACTTTACCTACGAGGCTGGCTGAGCTGTAGACGGAGGAGTGTCTTATAGTTGATGTTATGAAGCCGACTA
Source organism: Pammene aurita (assembly GCA_947086415.1). NCBI lineage: Eukaryota > Metazoa > Arthropoda > Insecta > Lepidoptera > Tortricidae > Pammene > Pammene aurita. The sequence goes on along the minus strand of OX352302.1, from coordinate 24,706,876 downwards.
TTTCTTAAAATGGTCCTAAATCCTTATGCGCCCACCGGTATGGTCTTAAATTTGGTATTTTCTTACTAAACGGGGTCTTATAGCTTCTGTAAAAATTTCGAGCAGTAAGCTCAAAAATAAATTAAGGCTCAACAAATTGCGATTTCAACTGGTCTTAAAACCTTATACGCCCACCGTAATGGCCTTAAATTTGGTAAGTATGTAGATTTTGTGGGTGGTTAAGTAAGTGGGCTTCGCCGTGTGTCAAAATTTAAGCGTAACGATAAATTAACGTATTTTTTTTGTATTTTCAACTTGACGCCACACATACTAGCGACCATTTACGACCTTTAAGACTTATGTTTTCAATATCTCCGTGATGGGCTCTACAACGCTGTCAACGCTATATGGAAGCCGACCGGTAATTTTAGATTTTTGATAAATTTACAGTATAGCCGGCACCAGTATCTATAATGTTTAAGTAGTGAAGTATCAGATGTCAAACAATCCTTTAAGGCGCTGACTACCAGGCTACCGATGGTAATGATGGAGGCGACCTCTAGTAATTGCCCCCACGAAACTTTTGCGCGAAGTTGATTTCTGACTATTCAAACTAGGTAAGATGCCTACTACAAGTAATTATAAAATTGATATGATTTTAAGACATTTTCACTGAGAGCACATTAATATTTATAATTTTTATGATTTTTAATTGTAGGTATTTATTAAAAATATATAACTGTTAAAATATAATATGATTGGCATTACCTATTTAACCTAAAGTTCAATTAACATGCCATAAAAGAAATGTCGATATCTGGCCGAGGAGCGAATGGATAAACATCAAAAAGTGCGATGAGTTGTAGGTGTTCTTCCACCCTGCTGTTGGGAATATCTCTACAGTACCCTGCATTCACTGTGCTCTGCATTATTTTGTGTAATTTGGATGCTATGTTAGATTAGATTTCCTCAGATTAAGCAAGCCACTAGCAATAAATCTCCTACAACGCCTTGACTGTATGCGGCTGTATAGCCATTCCCTATGTACATGTGAAGACGCACTGGGGGCTTCTCACCTCACCGGAGCTGTAGACGGAGGAGTGTGTTACAGTTGATGTTATGAAGCCGACTATTTCTTAAAATGGTCCTAAATCCTTATGCGCCCACCGGTATGGTCTTAAATTTGGTATTTTCTTACTAAACGGGTCTTATAGCTTCTGTAAAAATTTCGAGCAGTAAGCTCAAAAATAAATTAAGGCTCAACAAATTGCGATTTCAACTGGTCTTAAAACCTTATACGCCCACCGTAATGGCCTTAAATTTGGTAAGTATGTAGATTTTGTGGGTGGTTAAGTAAGTGGGCTTCGCCGTGTGTCAAAATTTAAGCGTAACGATAAATTAACGTATTAGGGTTCCGTAGTCAACTAGGACCCTTATAGTTTCGCCATGTCTGCCCGTCCTTCCGTCCGTCCGTCCGCGGATAATCTCAGTGACCGTTAGCACTTTCAGCTTTCAAATTTGGTACTGATATGTATATCAATCACGCCGACAAAGTGATAAAATAAAAAGTGGTTTTTTTTTTATTAGGGTACCTCTCCTATACGTAAAGTGGGGAGTGATTTTTTTTTTCATTTCAACCCTAACGTGTGATATATTGTTGGATAGGTATTTAATGAATAGGGGTTTACTAAAATAATTTTTTGATAATGTAAATATTTTCGGAAATAATCGCTCCAGAAGTAAAAAAAAATGTGTCCCCCCCCCCCTCTAACTTTTGAACCATAACTTTTAAAAATATAAAAAAAAATTAAAAAGTAGAACTTTATAAAAACTTTCTAGGAAAATTATTTTGAACTTGATAGGTTGAATAGTTTTTGAAAAAAAAATACAAAATAATTTCTGAAATAAGTTTGTAATTTAACCGTATAAGCAGGTGTTTATTGTACTTGTAATTTCTACAAAATCACAATGAAATGAAGTGCTTTCAAATAAAGTAAAAACGGTGAAAATCGGTTCATGCAATAAAGAATTATCCCATAAAAATCATCTTCCATACTTTAAGCTCGCGCGCAATAGTTTACTTAATTTGCCGATAGATGTCGCTGTACGTGGAACGCTCATATCATATCCTACATGGCGGTGTTATTTTAACTCTTAAGTGGGGACACTTACTGTGACGGACGGAAAACTACGGAACCCGACACTGAGCGTGGCCCGACACGCTCTTGGCCGGTTTTTTTTTGTATTTTTAACTTGACGCCACACATACTAGCGCCCATTTACGACCTTTAAGACTTATGTTTTCAATATCTCCGTGATGGGCTCTACAACGCTGTCAACGCTATATGGAAACCGACCGGTAATTTTAGATTTTTGATAAATTTACAGTATAGCCGGCACCAGTATCTATAATGTTTAAGTAGTGAAGTATCAGATGTCAAACAATCCTTTAAGGCACTGACTACCAGGCTACCGATAGTAATGATGGAGGCGACCTCTAGTAATTGCCCCCACGAAACTTTTGCGCGAAGTTGATTTCTGACTATTCAAACTAGGTAAGATACCTCTAGAAGTATTATATTAAAATTGATATGATTTTAAGACATTTTCACTGAGAGCACATTAATATTTATAATTTTTATGATTATTAATTGTAGGTATTTATTAAAAATATATAACTGTTAAAATATAATATGATTGGCATTACCTATTTAACCTAAAGTTCAATTAATATGCCATAAAAGAAATGTCGATATCTGGCCGAGGAGCGAATGGATAAACATCAAAAATTGCGATGAGTTATAGGGTTCTTCCACCCTGCTGTTGAGAATATCTCTACAGTACCCTGCATTCACTGTGCTCTGCATTATTTTGTGTAATTTGGATGCTATGTTAGAGTAGATTTCCTCAGATTAAGCAAGCCACTAGCAATAAATCTCCTACAACGCCTTGACTGTATGCGGCTGTATAGCCATTCCCCATGTACATGTGCATACTACATGCGTAGACACACTGGCGGCTTCTCACCTCACCGGATCCAATAAACATACAGATGCGGTGGCGAAAGCAGCTGAAAAATTGAACACCCTTTAAAAAAATCGATGTTTAAAGAAACAAGTATGTATAGTTTAAAGTGCCATGTGTAACCATATCAATTAATTATATAAGAAATATAATATGATATAATATTGGAATATACTTACACGTAAGTCAGTCAGATACACAATTACATTTACTTGCAGTAAACGTCAACTTCTTTTTTGAAATGAAGACCCATTGGTTTTCATATCCCGAGTCTCCTAAATAGTAATTCAAAACTTGGGTCTTGTTAGTGGCAATTAGTTATAATCATGAGGATTATGACTAGTACTACTGTGCACTGTATTTATTTACCTGATATGTTTATATTTCCATAACATCCTCAACTCTCAGGATTAGGAATACCTTTGTAATATAAGAGTCTTACATTAAATTAGAATCTATGAAGAATATGTGTAATATTGTTTGAAGTGTCTAAAACCTTAGTTAAGTTAGGAGGCAGTAGTAGGAGCCAAGTTTGAACCCGCGATCCTTAGAGCGTAAGTCGGGCGTCTGGCCGCCGGGCTACCAGAGTTTGTTTTGATAATTACTATACTGTTGCTCCATTTTTCTACTATGTTTATCTGCGTGAAGTATCAAATGTCAAACAATCCTTTAAGAGCTTTAAGGCACTGACTACCAGGCTACCGATAGAAATAACGGCCTCCTAGCGCAGTCGGTAGTGACCCTGCCTACGAAGCAGGAGGTCCCGGGTTCGAATCCTGGCCAGGGAATTTGTTTGTGTGTTTATCACAGATATTTGTTCCGGAGTTATGGATGTTTTCTATGTATTTAAGTATTTATCCATATTTATCAAATATATATATATATCGTCTAGTACCCATAACACAAGCCTTACTGAGCTTACTGTGGGCCTAGTTCGATTTGTGTAAGATTCATTTATTTCTCGAATTTAATTTCTTTTCTGATGTTTTTGAAATGCCTCAAACTTTCCATAGACGTTGACGTAACAAAGACTGCAGCACTATAAGTAGGTATTAAAACAGACAGAAACATTGCAAAATTAAATAATTATATTATTAGTAGTTAGGTTTTCTTATTAAATTATTTTCTTGTGTGTGAATGCTTTTTCACCACATCAGCACCACCGCCTATCTTGATTTTTTTAAAGCGTCAGTAAAATTATTTTTTTTTTTCACAAGGGAGAACAGTTATTACTTTACGTTATAGAACGATGATTTTGAACCATAAATATTTGGCAGAATTAATTTGTTTTGTTTTATGTATTTACCTAAGCTTGTATTTTTTTGCCGTGGCGTGGTGAAAAATGTTGTATTACTCTCGGCAGCAGTTTGTTTGCTTCTAGTGCCCCCCGCAACGCTCAAGATACAACTTTATTAACCATACACTAGTTATAATTTTATAATCATTCCCTTTTTCGGGTCTCGATATAAACACGTGAGATAGATATCAAGGTTGTATTCTTGATATTATAATTTATTTACACTAAACCTAAATAATAAATAATAATTCTACATAATATTGGATCTACGTGGTCGGTTTACAAGTCAATATATTGTTTTATTTCTTGTGACAAAAACATTTATTGGTTACAAGAAATCTTAAAATCATTCATACCAGTAATTTTTATTCAATATGTAATATTTGTCACATATCTTTTAACCAAAGCACAGGTTTCGTCATCGTTGCTACACCCAAAAATGCATCGTCAAATCTAAAAAATTGCTTGTAAGCCGTCTATGTAGACTACCCTAATTCTAGCCTAGTATTGTAGCACGAAAATACACGTATGATTTACACACATACTCATACACGTATTTAGTTTCAGAAGACATTCAGAGATGTCGCTTTCAAATGAGTTTTCATAAAATGCTTCAAGGCTCTCTTTACCTACTAGAGGCAAACAAATGCCTTACGTGGGATTCCCATAATTTACTGACGTCAACGTCAAAACAATAAGATGGCGCCCATGCCAATAGAGAAATTCCTCTAGTGAGACCTGTTGATTTTGAAGTAGGTGGTTAGGTGAATCAACTGTCACAAAAGTGTGATATCATAGTTGTCTCGCATGCGACTGTCAGTTATGCCATGTCGAATAGACTCCCTGGCTAAATATAAGGCTATCGCACGGCTAAATATACGTTTAGCATAAGCCGGCGTAACAATATGGACATATTGCATTACATAATGTGATATTGTTATGTTCTGTGCAACTGCCAAATAATTATATTTATCTACACTCATATTGTAAGTTCTCGAACGAAAACGTGTTCGAAAACGGTAGGCAATGGCTAGCATTACCACGACCGATTTTACTATGATAAGCTTTTTATCTGTGGCACTAACGTAATTTTAACTTTTCATGCTCAAATATTAATGTGCTATGAGTTTTGATAACATAATGTACACCTGCACCCTCCCGCGCATCCGCCGACACGCGCCCGCGCGACCGCCGGCACAATCGAGTTGGCCATGGCGGTGCAATGGCGGCCATTCTATGGTTGCCGAATACGGCATTTTGGATAAATAATATGAGTGTAGATAAAGCAGTGTATGCAACTGTACGTAATTAGGCCTTAAAACGTAACAGTTACATAAACTACTATTATCTACACTCACATTGTAAGTCCTCTAAAACGTGTTCAAAAACGGTAGGCAATGGCTAGCATTACCACAACCGATTTTACTATGATAAGCTTTTTATCTGTGGCAGTAACGTAATTTTAACTTCACATGCTCATATATTGATACGTTATGAGTTTAATATTCCGAACATCAAATTTGATAACATAATGTATAACAATATGTATAAATCCTGTGCTCCTTCCTGACCAACGGCACGCGCCCGCGCGACCGCCGGCACAATCGAGTTAGCCCCATGGCCAACTCGATGCAATGGCGGTCATTCTATGGTTTCCGTACACTTCATTTAGAATATATAATATGAGTGTAGATAAAGCAGTGTATGCAACTGTACGTAATTAGGCCTTATTACGTAACAGTTACATAAACTACTATTATTACAAAAATATTTAGTTTCTAAAAACAGGGCACGATTCGACAAGCCAAAGTCCAACACGTAATCTCACTTCTATTGTGGTCCTATTGCGCTCCTATTGCGCTTCTATTGCTGTTGTTTTTATCTGTCACATTTACAGTAGGTATCGTAGGGATGGTAGAAGGTAAGGATGACAATCTCTGTGTTACAAAAGTGTCCGACAAAAGGCGTTAAACTGATAGCGCCACAATAGCATGACCATAAATTTCTAGCCCGGCCGCTAGTGACCCTCCCTACGAGAGCGTCCCTGGTTCGAATCCCGGTCAGGGATTTTTTTAAATATATTTTTACTTGTCTATGATTTTTGATATAAAAAATATAAAAATCCATTCATTTTTACAAAATAAATATTTGCGGAGAAGAAAAACAATCTGAATATTAATTTTATTTAGAACGTCATATATGTATTAAAAATAGATAATTTCAAATGAAAAAAATATCGCAGAAGCGTATTTAATTAATACAGTTTTTAAAATTTTCATTTTTAGGCAAAAACGAACTTTGACTTTTGCGTCGTGGAAATCGTGGTGTGCCTATCTCTGTGTTCCATGGTAAGTATCGATTTATTTCTGACCTCCATATCTAAAGATAGTCAATATATAATAGTAAGATTAGATTAGATTAGATTAGATTTATTTATTTCTTAAAGAAAAAGACATAGTATTTTACACTTGAAAACAAAATGCTTTCACTAAAAAGATCGTCATCTAAGAACTATTTACAATACAAATCTATAAAACAATGTCACGATACAAATAAAAATACAATGAAATAAAAAATAAAAATAAATATAAATGTCATTTTTGTATACACAACTAGGATAAACCTAGGTATTTTCAAGTGTCATAAACTAAAACCTCTAAAAAAATAAATTACAAAAAGTATTGACATTAATACAGTTCAATATACGTCAAATTTATTAAAGTCTAGTGTTTTAATTTGAAATAATAAGCTATTTGAAAACAATAAATAATAATTGATTATTTTGCACGTGGTTTATCACTATATTCTTTTACTGAATATAGCGACATTGACATTAAAAGTTCTTTTAGTCGTTGTTCAAACTTTTTATTTAAGGTTTCGTTTCTGAGGCTGGCGGGTAGTCGTTCATAAAACGACGGACCGATCACTGGCGGAGATTTGTCGAGTAATGCGAGGCGCCGCGGTACAGGTAGTAATCTCCCCCTCTGGCGGGTTATTCTGCCAGGGATATATGCTCGCTTAAACAAATGAATATTTTGACGCGTGAACATAATTATTTCATATACGTAAAGCGAGTAATGCGTCATTAAATTATATTTTATGAACAGCTCTTTACATGGATGCCTCGGATTTACACCTGCCAATATGCGTACGGCTCGTTTCTGTAGTTTAAATACTCTGTCTGAATCTGTTGAGTTGCCATATAAAACTAAACCGTACGACATGAGTGAAAAGAAATATGCATAATAAATCTGAAGTAGTGCATTACTAGATACGATTGGTTTCAGTTTACGCATTGCAAATAGGGCGCTGCACAACCTTTCACATAACTGGTCTACGTGTTCTTTCCATTTCATTTTGGTGTCAATTTTGAATCCAAGGAACTTGCATGAATTGAAGTGTGGTATCGGACTCTGTACCAAGGGGATGTTTGTGTTATTTCCGGCTGAGAACAACATCACGTTGGACTTCGTTACATTGAGGATGAGGCCGTTTGCTGAGAACCACTTATGAAGTTGGCTGCATGTTTGTGATATTTTTTGTTCGAGCTGCGGGTATGTAGGTGCCTTTACTATCACAGTGGTGTCATCAGCAAACAGCACCATTGTACCCTCGGCAATGGAAACAGGGAGATCATTTATAAACATCAAAAACAGGGTAGATCCCAGCGAGGAACCTTGCGGAATTCCTAATTCTAGTCTACCGGCCAAGGATTTGATGTTTTTGCCCTCAATTTTTACCTCAACTGTTTGTTTTCTATTTTCCAGTTATGATGTGAATAATCTGTGTACGTTATTTTTTATTCCGTAGTGCCCTATCTTTTCTAAGAATAATTCATGACTAATCACATCGAACGCTTTCGAGAGATCGCAGAATACCCCTGCTGTCTTATCCTTTTCGTCTAACGCTGTTGTTATGCAATCACATATTTTTAATGCTGCTATTGTGGTGGACCTATTTTTTCTGTAAGCATATTGTTTGTCTGTCAGTAAGTCATTTGTCTCCAGATGATTAATTAAACAGTTTGATAATATAGACTCGATGAGTTTTGAAATGTTAGGTACAATAGTAATAGGCCTGTAATTATCAACTGAACTTTTTTCGCCCTTTCCCTTGTAAACTGGACGAGTATGTCCAGTTTACAAGGGAAAGGGCGAAAAAAGTTCAGTAGTGCTTTTCAATACATCAGGATACACTCCGCAATTGAACATGGTGTTAATCAGATGCACTAGTAACCCCGAAATGACCGGCCAGATGTACTCGAGTATGTTCAGAGAAATGTCATACATATCTAAGGTGCTACGGGCTTTCATCATAGATTTCAGTGTTCGATTTAAGTCTGACAGTGTGACAGTAGGGAGGACAAAATTAGGTATATCTGTATTGTGTATAAAGTTACGTAGGTATTGTACAGAGTCCGACTTGTTGATATTACTTATTTTGTATTTTGAAGCTATTGTGAGAAAGTGTTGGTTCAAGTGTTCGGGTACTTTGCGAGACGGTACTTCGTTTGCAGTTTCATTTTTAGGGGCGATAGTAGTTACCAATGGTTTTGTAGACGTTTCATCATTAACTACACGCCACATTTCCTTTGATGGATTTTTACTATTTACTATACGGTTTGCATAGTATTCACGCCGAGCAGTGAAAGATTCAGACTTAATGCGTTCTGCTTGATTTCTAATGCATTCGGTGAGATTTGTGAGTTCTGGGTATTGACGTTTTATTTCGGTCAGATCATTATAGTTTAAGATAAGTTTCGTAAGAGAATCTGTAATCCACGGTACTTGCTTATTTTTCTTAATTAATACTTTTTTTATAGGAAAATGAATGTCAATGTAATATCGTAATACATTAAATAATTTACAAAATTTTTCGTCAATAGAGATCTCGTCATTAAATATAAAATTCCAATTATAATTTTCAAAGTCAACATAAAATGCAATAAATGATTGGTCATTTAGCAGCCTCTTCTCGATGAATGAATTAGGTTTGGTTTTAGGTCGTGGACCTGTGGTGGATAAGGTGAACACTTGTGCATTATGGTCACTAGGGCATATGGGTTTCGAGCGGCATAGCCGAGATGTCACCGCAGTCGCGCGGCACTAGTCCGCAATCAATGCAACTTGCACTGTGCGCAGACACACGGGTCGGAAACTCAACACAATTTCTACACAAATAGATTTGTAGAACCTCGTCTACCCGCCTCCTCATTACGTTATCTGACATAAAATCGACATTTTGATCACCGACTAGAATAAACTTTTTATTTTCATTTGTGAGTCATATTTAAATAATTTTTCCATTTCCGGTGCGATACAAAGCAAGAACAATTAAGAGGCCTTATTCCCAAAACGCGCGAATTTCACGAAATGCTTCATTTTCTTCGAAGGCTATGGCGAAAAATCTTAGTTTTTTTAAATCAACTATTGATGCATATAATAGTTCATTTCTTTATCTAGACGGCCATCGGAGCAAATATAACATTTTAAAAATAAAAATATGAAAAAAATTGGTTGTCTTTAAAGACCTTTCCGGATTTTCCAGTTAGATCTACCGTTTATTTCCAAACTACGCAAAAAAGGGAAACAATTCTTATTCAATTTGAATAAAATTCAACTGAGTATATCATGTCTGAGACGGCCATCGAAATAAAAATCGAAGATTCATCTTGGATAATAGACAAAATACCTTCTGATTATATGCCAGTTTTTTGATGAAAACACGGTTACATTTAATTTTTTCCACGAAAACCCTATAAATATTTAGCCCTAAAAATATTACCATAACAAAGTTAGACTATATTTCTATCACGATAAAAAAATATTATTACTATAGTGGTCAATTTAAAAATAGTATGAATTTTTAAAAATGACCTATAAATCACACTTCACAGGACACTTTTTGTAAGAATCGTATTTTTGGGTACTTAATAATAATAAATATGGTTCTAAAGTATTTTTTTGTAATACTAATACTTCAAACTATCTTATAAATAGCATTTTATGCGGCTTTTTCCATTAATACAGTTTTTCGACCTTCTAGGGAATAAGGAGCCTTAAGTTTAAGTGGCAAATTTCTATTGCAGTAAATTCAAAATGAAATTCAATAGCAAGGTTTTGTAGATCACTACGTTGACGGTAAGAAATATCGCTTCGTGTGTACAGCGCGACACCACCATGCTCGATGCGCGTCCTACAGTAGCTACTCGCCAATTGATAGTCACCTAACCTCACTTTTTTGATTTCAAGTTTTTTACACCAAGTCTCGCTGCAGGCGAGTACATCAGGGTTTTCTTGGTGTAGTAATATCTCCAGCAACCCAGTTTTTCCACAAATCGATCGGACATTTTGATGAAGGATTTTGAAGTGTGTGTTTTTTGAATTTTTTACCGTGGTGGCCGGTCGTTGTTTCGAACAAAGAAGTTTTTTGATTCGACCGTGTTAAAGTGTCTAATAGATACACCAGTCGGCCAGTGCTTGCAGTTTCGTACTACTCCTACTTTGTTAGCCGGCACATCAATCTTGAATGATGCGTAATTACCTCTGGAGACTTTCAGCTGCTCACATCTGTCAACCTAGATACGCATGCTGGACTTTATGTGATTGACTACTTCCTCAGGAGTTGTTTCCGCATCTAAGTTGAAGACGTGCAGGCTAATCGGACGTGGAGCAGCGGCCCTCAGCCCCTCGTCGCTCCGCTTGAGCTGCAACCGGCGGTGCAGGCGATGGACCGCGTGGACCTGGTGCTGCTAGAGCTTGGGACTTTTCGAAGGAAGACAGCTCCTTCAACACTACTCCTACAGCAGGCGCCTCCTGTTTGGCACCGAGCTTTTCCAGCGCGGGGAGCACAGACTTATGTGATGATGCACTGTCAGCTGGCACTGAAGAGACGAAGTCTGGTGATGCTGATGACTGTGCTGAGAGAGATTCCGACTACATCTTACGATGAAGACGAGATCGGAGCCGCTGCATTTGCGGTGGAAATGCTTGTGATGGACGTGTAGGGGTAGTTTTATCGAACTGCATTGTTAATGTGGAATCGTCCATTAGTGCTTGTGTTTTTTCTAGCGCAGTTATTTCAATGGAAATTTGTGCCTCCGGGCCAGAGTTGTTTAATAAAGGTGTTTTGGACTCTCGCGTACTAAGGTCAGTGTCATAGTTAAGCTTTAATAATATTTGTCCATTTTGTTGCCTTAGTTTTATTAGCTCACCTTGTTGGCTTTTCATTATATCGTATGTTCCATCAATTTTATGTTTCATTTCGGATATTTCCATCTTCAAATCCAAAATAACGGCCATCAACTTTTCGGAACCGTTATCCTTAGATTTGCCTTTTGTTGGTGGCATTTTTCTATTTTTATTTTGTCACTGTGTTATTTATATCGATATTAAGTTTCAATCACTGAAATTTATCACTAGACATATATCAAATAATTAATTTTAATCAATAAAGCACGGAGCAGTTTAAATTTGCTGCTTACGAGCGACAGTCGTCAGTAGTCGAATACCACGATATTGCAGTCGACTGTCACATTTTGCATGTCGAATCGCACTCCTGTCCTATGTGTGCCTTTGAAACTATCGCCATACCTCATTTCATTTAGATGATTTTCGGTTCAGCAGTTTGAGTGAAGAGATAAGAGACACCATCGCATTTATAATACTTACTAGCGACCCGCCCCGGCTTCGCACGGGATAAAAAATGGTTATTGTGGGTTATCCCTAAGAGCACATATACCATAGCGAACTTTTCAACCGACTTCAAGATTTCGAAGGAGGAGGTTATCAATTCGTCGGGTTTTTTTTTTATGTATGTTCACCGATTATTCGAAGACGGATGTATCGATTTGGAAAATTCCTTCACAGTTGGTCCCATTGTAACCAGGTCAGGATCTGATGATGGGATCGTGGAGAAATCGAGGGAAGTCTTTAACTATTACAGGCACATCTATAGTGATTTGACTATTTTTTACAGCAGCTCGAGCATTTGCTTTTGGAAAGGTGTTAAGTGAAGTCGGTTCTTTTTTGTCTAAAATTATTTGTAGACCTTTTTAAGGTGTAAAATACTATACTTAGTACATTATTCGTTTGCAATGTATGCGCAAAAAATGTGTTTATTTACGACATCACATTCGAACCCTCCAAAATTATCAGTGTTTCTCTACTATATTATGCATGTATTATACATATAAACCTTCCTCTCGAATCACTCTATCTATTTAAAAAAAATCGCATCAAAATCACATGAGAAACCTCTAGAATTATCAGTATTTTTCTACTATATTATGCATGTATTATAAATATAAACCTTTCTCTCGAATCACTATCAAAATCCGTTGCCTAGCTTTAAAGATCTAAACATACATAGGGACAGACAGCGGAAAGCGACTTTGTTTTATAACTTATAACTACTACTATATACTATACTACGAGTATGTAGCGATAGTTATAGTGATTAGTAGGAATGAGATTTACCTACTCTCTAGTACTTGCTAAGTTATGAGAATAACGCCTTAGTGTTACATTAACTTCCACAAACTTACTTATAACATTAGTCGGTTATCATCTTTCATACTGTTAACTGACACTAAACCTTATGTCAAAGGTATAAGGTTCACCGTGACACCACAAGAGTGCTTTTAGTATCTTAACAAACATGAAGGTAATGCACAGGCACATTTGTCTTTCTCGCAATGTTTTACCGAAACTATCCCTTTGTTTTTCTTGACAAAAAGTATCGTCTTAAGTGAACCTTCAAAGAAAAACTAGGTACTTAATCTATCTTAATACGAATGAATGACCCGCATCCCGGTTATTCTAGATAAATATAAACCGGCCAAGTGTGTGTCGGACCATGCATAATGGAGGGTTCTGATGCCTATGTAAGAAGTTTTTGAAGATAACCCAAAAATGGCTGAACCAATAATGTTCAAAATAATTTTCGTGGAAAGTATGCTTGTGATATGTGTACCTATGTATGATAAGGCGCATCTTCTCAAATACTTTAATATTTTTTGAACTTAGGTACGGTTCAAAAGTTACAGGGAGGGACAATTTTTCTAAGCTACTTTCAAAGCGATTATTTCTGAAAATATTCACTAGCGCTATCGATTGATGTGCAACATGTTTATCTCCATACGCCCCCCTAAAATATATTTTTTTCTGCAATTTAACTATATAAGTAAATAGCGGCATACAAAATACACCTTATGTCTAAATTTTATTAAGATACGTTTCATAGTTTCTGAGGAAAATGGCTTAAATGGCTGTGACATACGGACGGACGAACGGTCGGACGGACAGACGGACATAAAGAAACTATAAGAGTTCAATTTCTGCCATTTTGGCTTAGGAACCCTAAAAAGGCAATTGTGTGGTTTAGAAACGGGATCGTAATATATGCGCTTACACAATTTTGTTTATGACTGAATGAAACGAACCCCGACGTGTTTAAATGCTGTCTCTTACTATTAATATTAACAGGACATTTTTACGAAATAATATTTGATATAATTACAAAAATCTCATCCAGGGCCGCGATTCGAAAAATAAACACACACACTGGACAGACACAGCTCCAACCCAACTCAACCCAACTCAACTCAACGCTATAACGACATTGACATTTGCTATTCGAACAGATTGTCATTGTCTCACATTGGTCACACATTGGACCAACATTGGACCAATGTGAGACTAATGTGTGTTTATTTTTCGAATCGCGGCCCTGGTAATTAGGTATGAGTGATAGCTATTAATAAGTTCGTTAGATAATATATATTCCTAAATGGGTAATTACTACATAATGTCGGTCACTGTTCTTATACAGTTACTAACTCCTAAATAACAGATATTTGCTTCTTTACGTCTGTGTAAACGAAGGTATCAAGTTTATTTGTGACGCAATTAGTCGTACAAATGAAGACGCTGAATTGCCAGACGTTTCTGTTTTCTCTCTTACCATCACATAAATACTTATACTATCACTATTATTTATGAAGAAATCCAAAGGTGGATGACTTTTGAATATATTTTACATATAAATACACTTTTCTTCTCCTAAATTTCCAGCTTAAAATAAACCTCCCGAATGACCATAAATATTCGAAACACTATTAAGGCTGAACTTACATATTTTGATCAATTAAGATGATTTTACGATTTAAATATCCATCTCCAGGATTACTGAGATAGCAACCCTAAACATACCATGTATTGATTTTAATCTGTTTGGTATTGGCGGTCAGAGTTGCGATCGTCTGTCATCTATCGGAAGTTGGCCACGGAACTAATTGTTACAGTCACAGGATCTCGGCGACCATTTTGATGTAAATAATAGATATTAATGAATCTCTGGCTAGCTGTTACACCGTAGCGAAGCTGGTATTCTTCCTTTGGTTTGAATAATAAAATCCTGCTCAGACAGAGAACGACCTAGAGAGAGCAGCAAAAAAATTAACTTGACACGACTTTATTGAATAAGAGCGCGTGAAGGTCATTTTGAACACCTGAGCTGCTTAAATAGCTACTTTTGTTGCTAACTGTACTATAAGTACGAGTAAATGCGAAATCTTGCATTTTCAACCGACTTCAAGATTTAGAATTATCAATTCGTCGGTATCTTTGCTTTTGCAAATTTTTTTTAAACCCGTTCACTGATTTTTTGAAGACAGCTGGACCGATTTGGAAAATGCTTCTTTGTTTGAAAGAGTTTTGTTTTATACTTCACAGTTGATCCCATTGTTATTAGGTCAGGATCTGATGATGGGATCCTGGAGTAATCGAGGGTACTCTTCAAATATTATACGCACACCTATTGTGATTTGAGTACCTATTTAATACACCAGCTCGGGTATTTGCTTTTGGTAAAGTGGACGCTAAATTAAATCGGTTCTTTTTTGTTTAAAATTATAGATGATTGGATGTTTGTGCCCCCTTTACGCAAAAACGGCTATTACCTGGAAAGAGACATTATGTTACTTTTTATCGCAAAATTCGTCCCCCTCGTGCTTAGTGATTTCACAACTCTGGACGAAGGAAGTTGATTATAATTACTTATCATTAATAAGACTTGGCATGTTGTTGATTTATTATGTTCGTTTCAGTGTGACTGTCACTAAAAGGCCTCATTGAGCTTGACCCCGGGGAAATGACAAATATCTGAAACTGGCATTCACCGGCCGATCCCGATTGTACTGCCAAACTTTTCCATCGCCATTAATATCATGTTTAAAGGACGCTAAAGTTTGGGCATAAGTTTTTAGGCTTCTGTTGTTTTAATTCTTGTTTTTTTAAAGCTGTTTTGTGGCTGAATATTTTTTTTCTTGTCACTCGTTTTCATGGTTACGTTCCCCTGAGTTATTATTAAATCCGGGTTTTATTTTATCATATTTCAATTCAACAAACATATTTTTTATGGTAGTTTTAAGCCCTTTCTATACTTAGCCATGGCATGTACCACCAAGCATAATATGTTTGTAGAACGCGTCATAGATATCTCACAAGAGTACACACATCTTGTATGCAGAATATCAGATTTTTTTGACGTTAAAGAAAAAGTTAACTCTAGCTGTCTTTAGTTTCCCTGCACAAATCGCTTAGCGTAAGCGAGTGATATTTAGGGCTTTGATATGTGGAAATGGGAAGCTGTTACACGATTTAGGATAAAACAAGACTTTGGGTGTTGTCTCATTGGGTGGATGACTTCAGAAGATCGCAGGCCACTCGATGAGATTAGCTCAAAGCCGGGTTAGTAAGTGGTGAATTCGGAGACTCTAATGCTCAGCAGTTGGGTTACAGTAGGCTAAAGAATAATATGATAAAATTGTATAATCGGGAGTTTCTTAATAAAATCTTCCTAATAAAATTGTAATATTAGTATTTTATACAATCGTGACATAAGTAATGAAGAGCTTTTCAGTCGAGTACCGTGTTTAGGCCACAAAACTTGCTGAGTGGCCCAAGTAAGGTACTAGATTGAGAAGCTTAATTATGTCACTATTGTGTACAATACTTTTTTCACGCTACTGTTCGGAAATGTGACAAAAGATGGTCAAAATCCAAGCTGGAAAGTAAGCATTGCTGTAGCACCTGAACCACCACTACAGCAATGTTATTGTAACGATGAAATGTCATTAGTTGGAAAGTAAATTGTCCAGTTATGTCATTGCATTCATTAAAAGCATTAAAAGGTCTTTTTTTGGCACAACTTTATGTTTCAAAAACAAAATAAGGTTGTTTATCGGGCCAACTACCTGTTTAAAAAAAAAGAAACGTCAAAACCATTTATTCACCCTTAACGCATTTTTACTTTTTTAGCCGTTTGTAGTTTGCTATCAAAAACGCCTCTAAGTAATGAGTCGGTTTGTAGCAAACAACAGAAAACGCTTCTTGAAAGTGAAAAAAAAGGTAAAAAGGCGGGAAAGGAATACTGAATTGGATATTTCACTGAAAACCTAGAAAATTGTATCAACGCGGTGAAATGACTTCAACTAGTGAATAAAATGATTTATTTCCTCACAGGAGTCGTGAAAAGCACTATGTAATATCTCGGCCGAAAGCGCTATAGGTGGACTCGTATCTTCGAGGGCCTCCCCTGGCGGGTCAGCCCTCGAACTAACTAGATCCACCTATAGCTTACTTTCAAGCCTCTACAACAATGTACTATTCTACGAGTGCTCAAAATATGCAAGCCGGTAAGAATTAAGCTCGACCAATGGCTTACACAACCTGCTCCCTCTATACAATTTAGTAACTTCGATCTCCCGGTGGATCGTACCGGCGGTCGGGGAGGAGTACAGTCCTCCTCCCCCACCGTTGTATAATATTGTATGAAAATCTATTTGAGCATAGACGACGATTATTTTATTTATCGTATGGCATTTATGAGTCACTGGATTATATCTACCTATACAAAAGTACAAATTGAAATTAGCCTTCTTCAGATACTCGATGGCCTCTTTGCTAAGATGACGATGCTATAAATGGGCATGATGACACATGTTGAATTATGCAATAAAATTTAGTTGATAGGATGCAAAATGATCAATATATCCAACTAAAGTAAAAATTTATTAATTCTATTGAAATGGCTCAAAGACATCAAGCTGCAAAATTTCTAAATTATACGATTTTTTAAAGTGCGACATTTAAAAAAAAACAATGATACCATTGATTTTTAACATTTTACTGTAAAATAAATTGTATAGCAACCATATACATAAACGCAACATTTCACTGTAAAAATAGCAATTTCATATTTTTTCCATACTATAAACAGGGCGACTATGTGATCGTGATGTCACTTTTGCACGTCATTTTGTAAGGAGCTTTTTGAGAAACAAATGAAAATCTCGGACTTTAAGTCTCATTTCTGACTTTTGTGTTGCTTTAACGCAATTGACCCCATATAGATATTTGATACATGAATAAAATTCACCATGCCTATTATAAAATTTGCGACCATAAAAGCTCCATCGACAAGTATGCGCTAGTAGTTCGGTCTACAAAGTCTCAATTCAAGCATTATCGTTGACGAATGAAAAAACCTTTTGCCTGATAGTCAGATTATTATCAAATTGCGGCCCGCGTCACTTTCGTTAGCTACTTTGTGGCCCTTGGTTGCCGACCCCTGCTTTATTGCTATGTTTATTTGACAATATTTTGTAAATATATTAAAGGAAATGTATACCTTTAAAAAAACCGGCCAAGTGCGTGTGCGTGCGGACCACGCATAATGGAGGGTTCCGTAACTACAGTACCTTCAATGGAATAAGAACCAAACTAATACCAAAAGGGCGTATCTGATGCCTCTGGAAGAAGTTTTTTGGAGATAACTCAAAATCTAATTCAAAACAATTTTCCTAGAAAGAATGTAATAAGGCGCATCTTCTCAAAATTTTTCATATTTTTTGGACTTACGGTTCAAAAGTTACAATGGGGGACACAATTTTTCTGACTTACGAAGCAAATATTTCTGAAAATATTTACTTAATCACAAAATGTTCAAAATAACCTCGATTTTATTTTTAAAGATCTATCGATTTATGTGCAACGTGTTGATATTTGGTAACCTTTTTTTTTAATTTAGTTACTTGTATGGAGAGCCCCCCTAAAAATGTTTTTTCTGCGATTTAACTACACAACTAAATAGCGGCATACAAAATACACCTTACGTCTAAATTTTATAAAGATACCTCTTATAGTTTCCTAGTAAAACGCTTGTGACATACGGACGGACGGACAGACGGACATGACGAAACTATAAAGGTTCCGTTTTTGCTATTTTGGCTACGGAACCCTAAAAAGTATGTATTGTGTATATTTCTTGAGGCCTCTTCACCAAAGTTTAGTCATTAGTGTCATTACGTTCCGAAATAAAGCCAGGTCGTTACATTTTCTGTTAATACAAATAAGGGGCCCTGTAATTTGCCAAGTTGCGAATGTCACATTAAAATTAATGCTTGATTACGTATAACATACTGTTACGTCTGAAACTTGAGTTAATTTTGGAAGTCCAATTGGGACAATGTGTTTTGTTGTCAAAGATATTACTGCTGTTAAAACATAATTGTATGATTATATTACGTAAGAGCGTTGAAAACTTTTGTAGAAGATAATATTATTATATAAATCTGTACTTACACTTGTAGGTACAGATTTATATAATAATGTAATATAATACATGTGTATCTGTTTATTTACATATAAAGCCAACGTACATATATTTAATTTTTGTACTAAGCAGAAACGTCTGCAAGCGAAATTTCAATTATATAATTGAAAGAAAAATTGAAAAATGCACCGCGTCGAGCAAGATTCGAACTTGCGACCTTTCGGAACACCGGTCCGATCGCTCTGACCAACTGAGCTATCGACGCTTACTCGATGAATTTTTCCATCAGTTCCTTCATTTCTTACGCCACAGGGATACGAATAGCGACATCTACCGTAAGTGTATATACGCATTAACGGCATCGAAGTTCCAAGTCATATTGTAAAAAATACTCAAATTACAATAATATTTGAAGAGTTCCCGCGATTTCTCCAGTATCCCATCATAAGATCCTGACCTGATGACAATGGGAACAACTGTGAAGACTCTTTCGAATAAAAAGAGAATTTTCCAAATCGGTCCAACCGTCCTCGAATAATTGGTGAACATACTCGTACATTAAAAAAGCGTACCCTTGGTGCAATAAAGCCACATCTGCAAAGTGACACCGGTGTGAAGTTAGCAGCCTAAAGTTAGCTGCCTATGATAACCCGACCAAATAAAAAATCTCTTTTGTGATTCGGAAATAACAACGAATATAATGGTTTCTTAGGAAATCTATAAAGTAAAAAAACAAAACGAGTTTAAAAATTAACAAAGCTATCAAGTTCGGCCCAAATAATCACAAAAACTTAAAATTATCAACAAATTATTTTAGGCCGCTAACTTCACACTTTAATACGGAAAAACAAGAATATATATTTTAGTGAAGTAGCAAGAGTTACACTTTTTAACTGGTATCATAAGAAGCACCGATGAACGTGCTATCAACAAGCTAAATATAAAATTAATTGAAAGAACCAGGCTACCTTTAATATAGGTCAAAAAGTTAGCAGCCTAAGCTGAAACAAGGTTTTGCTTCCATCTCTACCAGAAGTAGCAAGAGTTACACTTTTTAACTGGTATCATAAGAAGCACCCATGAACGTGCTATCAACAAGCTAAATATCAAATTAATTGAAAGAACCAGGCTACCTTTAATATAGGTCAAAAAGTTAGCAGCCTAAGCTAAAACAAGGTTTTGCTTCCATCTCTACCAGAAGTAGCAAGAGTTACACTTTTTAACTGGTATCATAAGAAGCACCGATAAACGTGCTATCAACTAGCTAAATATCAAATTAATTGAAAGAACAAGGCTACCTTTAATATAGGTCAAAAAGTTAGCAGCCTAAGCTGAAACAAGGTTTTGCTTCCATCTCTACCACAAGTAGCAAGAGTTACACTTTTTAACTAGTACCATAAAAAGCACCAATATACGTGCTATCAACAAGCTAAATATCAAATTAATTGAAAGAACCAGGCTACCTTTAATATAGGTTAAAAAGTTAGCAGCCTAAGCCGAAACTAGGTTTTGCTTCCATCTCTACCAGAAGTAGCAAGAGTTACACTTTTTAACTGGTATCATAAGAAGCACCGATGAACGTGCTATCAACAAGCGTAATATCAAATTGATTGAAAGAACCAGGCTACCTTTCATATAGGTCAAAAAGTTAGCAGCCTAAGCTGAAACAACGTTTTGCTTCCATCTCTACCAGAAGTAGCAAGAGTTACACTTTTTAACTGGTATCATAAGAAGCACCGATGAACGTTCTATCAACAAGCTAAATATCAAATTAATTGAAAGAACCAGGCTACCTTTCATATAGGTCAAAAAGTTAGCAGCCTAAGCTGAAACAAGGTTTTGCTTCCATCTCTACCAGAAGTAGCAACAGTTACACTTTTTAACTGGTACCATAAGAAGCATCTATGAACGTGCTATCAACAAGCTAAATATCAAATTAATTGAAAGAACCAGGCTACCTTTAATATAGGTCAAAAAGTTGGCAGCCTAAGCTGAAACAAGGATTTGCTTCCATCTCTACCAGAAGTAGCAAGAGTTACACTTTTTAACTGGTATCATAAGAAGCACCGATAAACGTGCTATCAAAAAGCTAAATATCAAATAAATTGAAAGAACCAGGCTACCTTTAATATAGGTCAAAAAGTTAGCAGCCTAAGCCGAAACTAGGTTTTGCTTCCATCTCTACCAGAAGTAGCAAGAGTTACACTTTTTAACTGGTATCATAAGAAGCACCGATGAACGTGCTATCAACAAGCTAAATATCAAATTAATTGAAAGAACCAGGCTACCTTTAATATAGGTGAAAATGTTAGCAGCCTAAGCTGAAACAAGGTTTTGCTTCCATCTCAACCAGAAGTAGCAAGAGTTACACTTTTTAACTGGTATCATAAGAAGCACCGATGAACGTTCTATCAACAAGCTAAATATCAAATTAATTGAAAGAACCAGGCTACCTTTAATATAGGTGAAAATGTTAGCAGCCTAAGCTGAAACAAGGTTTTGCTTCCATCTCTACCAGAAGTAGCAAAAGAGTTACACTTTTTAGTTGGTATCATAAGAAGCACCGATTAACGTGCTATCAACAAGCTAAATATCAAATTAATTGAAAGAACCAGGCTACCTTTAATATAGGTTAAAAAGTTAGCAGCCTAAGCCGAAACTAGGTTTTGCTTCCATCGCTACCAGAAGTAGCAAGAGTTACACTTTTTAATTGGTATTATAAGAAGCACCGATGAACGTACTATCAACAAGCTAAATATCAAATTAATTGAAAGAACCAGGCTACCATTCATATAGGTCAAAAAGTTAGCAGCCTAAGCTGAAACAAGGTTTTGCTTCCATCTTTACCAGAAGTAGCAAGAGTTACACTTTTTAACTAGTATCATAAGAAGCAACAATAAACGTGCTATCAACAAGCTAAATATCAAATTAATTGAAAGAACCAGGCTACCTTTAATATAGGTCAAAATGTTAGCAGCCTAAGTTGAAACAAGGTTTTGCTGCCATCTCTACCAGAAGTAGCAAGAGTTACACTTTTTAACTGGTATTTTAAAAAGCATCTATGAACGTGCTATCAACAAGCTAAATATAAAATTAATTGAAAGAACCAGGCTACCTTTAATATAACTCAAAAAGTTAGCAGCCTAAGCTGAAACAAGGTTTTGCTTCCATCTATACCAGAAGTAGCAAGAGTTACACTTTTTAACTAGTATCATAAGAAGCACCGATGAACATGCTATTAACAAGCTTAATATCAAATTAATTGAAAGAACCAGGCTACCTTTAATATAGGTCAAAAAGTTAGCAGCCTAAGCTGAAACAAGGTTTTGCTTCCATCTCTACCAGAAGTAGCAAGAGTTACACTTTTTAATTGGTATAATAAGAAGCACCTATGAACGTGCTATCAATAAGTTAAATATCAAATTAATTGAAAGAACCAGGCTACCTTTAATATAGGTCAAAAAGTTAGCAGCCTAAGTTGAAACAAGGTTTTGCTGCCATCTCTACCAGAAGTAGCAAGAGTTACACTTTTTAACTGGTATCTTCAAAAGCATCTATGAACGTGCTATCAACAAGCTAAATATAAAATTAATTGAAAGAACCAGGCTACCTTTAATATAACTCAAAAAGTTAGCAGCCTAAGCTGAAACAAGGTTTTGCTTCCATCTATACCAGAAGTAGCAAGAGTTACACTTTTTAACTAGTATCATAAGAAGCACCGATGAACATGCTATCAACAAGCTTAATATCAAATTAATTGAAAGAACCAGGCTACCTTTAATATAGGTCAAAAAGTTAGCAGCCTAAGCTGAAACAAGGTTTTGCTTCCATCTCTACCAGAAGTAGCAAGAGTTACACTTTTTAACTAGTATCATAAGAAGCACCGATGAACATGCTATCAACAAGCTTAATATCAAATTAATTGAAAGAACCAGGCTACCTTTAATATAGGTCAAAAAGTTAGCAGCCTAAGCTGAAACAAGGTTTTGCTTCCATCTCTACCAGAAGTAGCAAGAGTTACACTTTTTAACTGGTATCATAAGAAGCACCTATGAACGTGCTATCGACAAGCTAAATATCAAATTAATTGAAAGAACCAGGCTACCTTTAATATAGGTTAAAATGTTAGCAGCCTAAGCTGAAACAAGGTTTTGCTTCCATCTCTACCAGAAGTAGCAAGAGTTACACTTTTTAACTGGTATCGTAAGAAGCACCGATGAACGTGCTATCAAAAAGCTAAATATCAAATTAATTGAAAGAACCAGGCTACCTTTAATATAGGTCAAAATGTTAGCAGCCCAAGCTGAAACAAGGTTTTGCTTCCATCTCTACCAGAAGTAGAGGGAGTTACACTTTTTAACTGGTATAATAAGAAGCACCCATGAACGTGCTATCAACAAGCTAAATATCAAATTAATTGAAAGAACCAGGCTACCTTTAACATAGGTCAAAAAGTTAGCAGCCTAAGCTGAAACAAGGTTTTGCTACCGTCTTTACCAGAAGTAGCAAGAGTTACACTTTTTAACTAGTATCATAAGAAGCACCAATGAACGTGCTATCAACAAGCTAAATATCAAATTAATTGAAAGAACCAGGCTACCTTTAATATAACTCAAAAAGTTAGCAGCAAAGCTGAAACAAGGTTTTGCTTCCATCTCTACCAGAAGTAGCAAGAGTTACACTTTTTAACTGGTATCATAAGAAGCACCGATGAACGTGCTATCAACAAGCTAAATACAAAATTAATTGAAAGAACCAGGCTACCTTTAATATAGGTCAAAATGTTAGCAGCCCAAACTGAAACAAGGTTTTGCTTCCATCTCTACCAGAAGTAGAGGGAGTTACACTTTTTAACTGGTATAATAAGAAGCACCCATGAACGTGCTATCAACAAGCTCAATATCAAATTAATTGAAAGAACCAGGCTACCTTTAATATAGGTCAAAAAGTTAGCAGCCCAAGCTGAAACAAGGTTTTGCTTCCATCTCTACCAGAAGTAGCAAGAGTTACACTTTTTAACTGGTATCATAAGAAGCACCCATGAACGTGCTATCAACAAGCTATATATCAAATTAATTGAAAGAACCAGGCTACCTTTAATATAGGGCAAAATGTTAGCAGCCTAAGCTGAAACAAGGTTTTGCTGCCATCTCTACCAGAAGTAGCAAGAGTTACACTTTTTAACTAGTATCATAAAAAGCACCTATGAACGTGCTATCAACAAGCTAAATATCAAATTAATTGAAAGAACCAGGCTACCTTTAATATAGGTCAAAAAGTTAGCAGCCTAAGCTGAAACAAGGTTTTGCTTCCATCTCTACCAGAAGTAGCAAGAGTTACACTTTTGAACTGGTATCATAAGAAGCACCGATGAACGTGCTATCAACAAGCTAAATATAAAATTAATTGAAAGAACCAGGCTACCTTTAATATAGGTCAAAAAGTTAGCAGCCTAAGCTGAAACAAGGTTTTGCTTCCATCTCTACCACAAGTAGCAAGAGTTACACTTTTCAACTGGTACCATAAAAAGCACCGATGTACGTGCTATCAACTAGCTAAATATCAAATTAATTGAAAGAACCAGGCTAACTTTAATATAGGTTAAAAAGTTAGTAGCCTAAGCCGAAACTAGGTTTTGCTTCTATCTCTACCAGAAGTAGCAAGAGTTACACTTTTTAACTGGTATCATAAGAAGCACCGATAAACGTGCTATCAACAAGCTAAATATCAAATTAATTGAAAGAACCAGGCTACCTTTCATATAGGTCAAAAAGTTAGCAGCCAAAGCTGAAACAAGGTTTTGCTTCCATCTCTACCAGAAGTAGCAAGAGTTACACTTTTTAACTGGTATCATAAGAAGCACCGATGAACGTGCTATCAAAAAGCTAAATATCAAATTAATTGAAAGAACCAGGCTACCATTCATATAGGTCAAAAAGTTAGCAGCCTAAGCTGAAACAAGGTTTTGCTTCCATCTCTACCAGAAGTAGCAAGAGTTACACTTTTTAACTGGTATCATAAGAAGCACCGATGAACATGCTATCAACAAGCTTAATATCAAATTAATTGAAAGAACCAGGCTACCTTTAATATAGGTCAAAAGTTAGCAGCCTAAGCTGAAACAAGGTTTTGCTTCCATCTCTACCAGAAGTAGCAAGAGTTACACTTTTTAACTAGTATCATAAGAAGCACCGATGAACATGCTATCAACAAGCTTAATATCAAATTAATTGAAAGAACCAGGCTACCTTTAATATAGGTCAAAAAGTTAGCAGCCTAAGCTGAAACAAGGTTTTGCTTCCATCTCTACCAGAAGTAGCAAGAGTTACACTTTTTAACTAGTATCATAAGAAGCACCGATGAACATGCTATCAACAAGCTTAATATCAAATTAATTGAAAGAACCAGGCTACCTTTAATATAGTTTAAAATGTTAGCAGCCTAAGCTGAAACAAGGTTTTGCTTCCATCACTACCAGAAGTAGCAAGAGTTACACTTTTTAACTGGTATCATAAGAAGCACCGATGAACGTGCTATCAAAAAGCTAAATATCAAATAAATTGAAAGAACCAGGCTACCTTTAATATAGGTCAAAAAGTTAGCAGCCTAAGCCGAAACTAGGTTTTGCTTCCATCTCTACCAGAAGTAGCAAGAGTTACACTTTTTAACTGGTATCATAAGAAGCACCGATGAACGTGCTATCAAAAAGCTAAATATAAAATTAATTGAAAGAACCAGGCTACCTTTAATATAGGTGAAAATTTTAGCAGCCTAAGCTGAAACAAGGTTTTGCTTCCATCTCAACCAGAAGTAGCAAGAGTTACACTTTTTTACTGGTATCATAAGAAGCACCGATGAACGTTCTATCAACAAGCTAAATATCAAATTAATTGAAAGAACCAGGCTACCTTTAATATAGGTCAAAAAGTTAGCAGCCTAAGCTGAAACAAGGTTTTGCTTCCATCTATACCAGAAGTAGCAAGAGTTACACTTTTTAACTAGTATCATAAGAAGCACCGATGAACATGCTATTAACAAGCTTAATATCAAATTAATTGAAAGAACCAGGCTACCTTTAATATAGGTCAAAAAGTTAGCAGCCTAAGCTGAAACAAGGTTTTGCTTCCATCTCTACCAGAAGTAGCAAGAGTTACACTTTTTAATTGGTATAATAAGAAGCACCTATGAACGTGCTATCAATAAGTTAAATATCAAATTAATTGAAAGAACCAGGCTACCTTTAATATAGGTCAAAAAGTTAGCAGCCTAAGTTGAAACAAGGTTTTGCTGCCATCTCTACCAGAAGTAGCAAGAGTTACACTTTTTAACTGGTATCTTCAAAAGCATCTATGAACGTGCTATCAACAAGCTAAATATAAAATTAATTGAAAGAACCAGGCTACCTTTAATATAACTCAAAAAGTTAGCAGCCTAAGCTGAAACAAGGTTTTGCTTCCATCTCTACCAGAAGTAGCAAGAGTTACACTTTTTAACTGGTATCATAAGAAGCACCGATGAACGTGCTATCAATAAGCTAAATATCAAATTAATTGAAAGAACCAGGCTACCTTTAATATAGGTTAAAAACTTAGCAGCCTAAGCCGAAACTAGGTTTTGCTTCCATCTCTACCAGAAGTAGCAAGAGTTACACTTTTTAATTGGTATCATAAGAAGCACCGATGAACGTACTATCAACAAGCTAAATATCAAATTAATTGAAAGAACCAGGCTACCTTTAATATAGGTCAAAAAGTTAGCAGCCTAAGTTGAAACAAGGTTTTGCTGCCATCTCTACCAGAAGTAGCAAGAGTTACACTTTTTAACTGGTATCTTCAAAAGCATCTATGAACGTGCTATCAACAAGCTAAATATAAAATTAATTGAAAGAACCAGGCTACCTTTAATATAGGTCAAAATGTTAGCAGCCCAAACTGAAACAAGGTTTTGCTTCCATCTCTACCAGAAGTAGAGGGAGTTACACTTTTTAACTGGTATAATAAGAAGCACCCATGAACGTGCTATCAACAAGCTCAATATCAAATTAATTGAAAGAACCAGGCTACCTTTAATATAGGTCAAAAAGTTAGCAGCCCAAGCTGAAACAAGGTTTTGCTTCCATCTCTACCAGAAGTAGCAAGAGTTACACTTTTTAACTGGTATCATAAGAAGCACCCATGAACGTGCTATCAACAAGCTATATATCAAATTAATTGAAAGAACCAGGCTACCTTTAATATAGGGCAAAATGTTAGCAGCCTAAGCTGAAACAAGGTTTTGCTGCCATCTCTACCAGAAGTAGCAAGAGTTACACTTTCTAACTAGTATCATAAAAAGCACCTATGAACGTGCTATCAACAAGCTAAATATCAAATTAATTGAAAGAACGAGGCTACCTTTAATATAGGTCAAAAAGTTAGCAGCCTAAGCTGAAACAAGGTTTTGCTTCCATCTCTACCAGAAGTAGCAAGAGTTACACTTTTGAACTGGTATCATAAGAAGCACCGATGAACGTGCTATCAACAAGCTAAATATAAAATTAATTGAAAGAACCAGGCTACCTTTAATATAGGTCAAAAAGTTAGCAGCCTAATCTGAAACAAGGTTTTGCTTCCATCTCTACCAGAAGTAGCAAGAGTTACACTTTTTAACTGGTATCATAAGAAGCACCGATGAACGTAATATCAAAAAGCTAAATATCAAATTAATTGAAAGAACCAGGCTACCTTTAATATAGGTCAAAAATTTAGCAGCCTAAGCTGAAACAAGATTTGCTTCCATCTCTGCCAGAAGTAGCAAGAGTTACACTTTTTAACTGGTATCATAGGAAGCACCAATAAACGTGCTATCAACTAGCTAAATATCAAATTAATTGAAAGAACCAGGCTACCTTTAATATAGGTCAAAAAGTTAGCAGCCTAAGCTGAAACAAGGTTTTGCTTCCATCTCTACCACAAGTAGCAAGAGTTACACTTTTCAACTGGTACCATAAAAAGCACCGATGTACGTGCTATGAACTAGCTAAATATCAAATTAATTGAAAGAACCAGGCTAACTTTATTATAGGTTAAAAAGTTAGCAGCCTAAGCCGAAACTAGGTTTTGCTTCTATCTCTACAAGAAGTAGCAAGAGTTACACTTTTTAACTGGTATCATAAGAAGCACCGATAAACGTGCTATCAACAAGCTAAATATCAAATTAATTGAAAGAACCAGGCTACCTTTCATATAGGTCAAAAAGTTAGCAGCCAAAGCTGAAACAAGGTTTTGCTTCCATCTCTACCAGAAGTAGCAAGAGTTACACTTTTTAACTGGTATCATAAGAAGCACCGATGAACGTGCTATCAAAAAGCTAAATATCAAATTAATTGAAAGAACCAGGCTACCATTCATATAGGTCAAAAAGTTAGCAGCCTAAGCTGAAACAAGGTTTTGCTTCCATCTCTACCAGAAGTAGCAAGAGTTACACTTTTTAACTGGTATCATAAGAAACACCGATGAACATGCTATCAACAAGCTTAATATCAAATTAATTGAAAGAACCAGGCTACCTTTAATATAGGTCAAAAAGTTAGCAGCCTAAGCTGAAACAAGGTTTTGCTTCCATCTCTACCAGAAGTAGCAAGAGTTACACTTTTTAACTAGTATCATAAGAAGCACCGATGAACATGCTATCAACAAGCTTAATATCAAATTAATTGAAAGAACCAGGCTACCTTTAATATAGGTCAAAAAGTTAGCAGCCTAAGCTGAAACAAGGTTTTGCTTCCATCTCTACCAGAAGTAGCAAGAGTTACACTTTTTAACTAGTATCATAAGAAGCACCGATGAACATGCTATCAACAAGCTTAATATCAAATTAATTGAAAGAACCAGGCTACCTTTAATATAGGTTAAAATGTTAGCAGCCTAAGCTGAAACAAGGTTTTGCTTCCATCACTACCAGAAGTAGCAAGAGTTACACTTTTTAACTGGTATCATAAGAAGCACCGATGAACGTGCTATCAAAAAGCTAAATATCAAATAAATTGAAAGAACCAGGCTACCTTTAATATAGGTCAAAAAGTTAGCAGCCTAAGCCGAAACTAGGTTTTGCTTCCATCTCTACCAGAAGTAGCAAGAGTTACACTTTTTAACTGGTATCATAAGAAGCACCGATGAACGTGCTATCAAAAAGCTAAATATAAAATTAATTGAAAGAACCAGGCTACCTTTAATATAGGTGAAAATGTTAGCAGCCTAAGCTGAAACAAGGTTTTGCTTCCATCTCAACCAGAAGTAGCAAGAGTTACACTTTTTAACTGGTATCATAAGAAGCACCGATGAACGTTCTATCAACAAGCTAAATATCAAATTAATTGAAAGAACCAGGCTACCTTTAATATAGGTCAAAAAGTTAGCAGCCTAAGCTGAAACAAGGTTTTGCTTCCATCTCTACCAGAAGTAGCAAAAGAGTTACACTTTTTAGTTGGTATCATAAGAAGCACCGATGTACGTGCTATCAACAAGCTAAATATCAAATTAATTGAAAGAACCAGGCTACCTTTAATATAGGTTAAAAAGTTAGCAGCCTAAGCCGAAACTAGGTTTTGCTTCCATCGCTACCAGAAGTAGCAAGAGTTACACTTTTTAATTGGTATTATAAGAAGCACCGATGAACGTACTATCAACAAGCTAAATATCAAATTAATTGAAAGAACTAGGCTACCTTTAATATAGGTCAAAAAGTTAGCAGCCTAAGCTGAAACAAGGTTTTGCTTCCATCTTTACTAGAAGTAGCAAGAGTTACACTTTTTAACTAGTATCATAAGAAGCACCAATGAACGTGCTATCAATAAGCTAAATATCAAATTAATTGAAAGAACCAGGCTACCTTTAATATAGGTCAAAAAGTTAGCAGCCTAAGCTGAAACAAGGTTTTGCTTCCATCTCTACCAGAAGTAGCAAGAGTTACACTTTTTAACTGGTATCATAAGAAGCACCGATGAACGTGCTATCAATAAGCTAAATATCAAATTAATTGAAAGAACCAGGCTACCTTTAATATAGGTTAAAAACTTAGCAGCCTAAGCCGAAACTAGGTTTTGCTTCCATCTCTACCAGAAGTAGCAAGAGTTACACTTTTTAATTGGTATCATAAGAAGCACCGATGAACGTACTATCAACAAGCTAAATATCAAATTAATTGAAAGAACCAGGCTACCTTTAATATAGGTCAAAAAGTTAGCAGCCTAAGCTGAAACAAGGCTTTGCTTCCATCTATACCAGAAGTAGCAAGAGTTACACTTTTTAACTAGTATCATAAGAAGCACCGATGAACATGCTATCAACACGCTTAATATCAAATTAATTGAAAGAACCAGGCTACCTTTAATATATGTCAAAAAGTTAGCAGCCTAAGCTGAAACAAGGTTTTGCTTCCATCTCTACCAGAAGTAGCAAGAGTTACACTTTTTAACTGGTATAATAAGAAGCACCTATGAACGTGCTATCAACAAGCTAAATATCAAATTAATTGAAAGAACTAGGCTACCTTTAATATAGCTCAAAAAGTTAGCAGCCTAAGCTGAAACAAGGTTTTGCTTCCATCTCTACCAGAAGTAGCAAGAGTTACACTTTTTAACTGGTATCATAAGAAGCACCGATGAACGTGCTATCAACAAGCTAAATATAAAATTAATTGAAAGAACCAGGCTACCTTTAATATAACTCAAAAAGTTAGCAGCCTAAGCTGAAACAAGGTTTTGCTTCCATCTATACCAGAAGTAGCAAGAGTTACACTTTTTAACTAGTATCATAAGAAGCATCGATGAACATGCTATCAACAAGCTTAATATCAAATTAATTTAAAGAACCAGGCTACCTTTAATATAGGTCAAAAAGTTAGCAGCCTAAGCTGAAACAAGGTTTTGCTTCCATCTCTACCAGAAGTAGCAAGAGTTACACTTTTTAACTAGTATCATAAGAAGCACCGATGAACATGCTATCAACAAGCTTAATATCAAATTAATTGAAAGAACCAGGCTACCTTTAATATAGGTCAAAAAGTTAGCAGCCTAAGCTGAAACAAGGTTTTGCTTCCATCTCTACCAGAAGTAGCAAGAGTTACACTTTTTAACTAGTATCATAAGAAGCACCGATGAACATGCTATCAACAAGCTTAATATCAAATTAATTGAAAGAACCAGGCTACCTTTAATATAGGTTAAAATATTAGCAGCCTAAGCTGAAACAAGGTTTTGCTTCCATCTCTACCAGAAGTAGCAAGAGTTACACTTTTTAACTGATATCATAAGAAGCACCGATGAACGTGCTATCAAAAAGCTAAATATCAAATTAATTGAAAGAACCAGGCTACCTTTAATATAGGTCAAAATGTTAGCAGCCCAAGCTGAAACAAGGTTTTGCTTCCATCTCTACCAGAAGTAGCAAGAGTTACACTTTTTAACTGGTATCGTAAGAAGCACCGATGAACGTTCTATCAACAAGCTAAATATCAAATTAATTGAAAGAACCAGGCTACCTTTCATATAGGTCAAAAAGTTAGCAGCCTAAGCTGAAACAAGGTTTTGCTTCCATCTCTACCAGAAGTAGCAACAGTTACACTTTTTAACTGGTACCATAAGAAGCATTTATGAACGTGCTATCAACAAGCTAAATATCAAATTAATTGAAAGAACCAGGCTACCTTTAATATAGGTCAAAAAGTTGGCAGCCTAAGCTGAAACAAGGATTTGCTTCCATCTCTACCAGAAGTAGCAAGAGTTACACTTTTTAACTGGTATCATAAGAAGCACCGATGAACGTGCTATCAAAAAGCTAAATATCAAATAAATTGAAAGAACCAGGCTACCTTTAATATAGGTCAAAAAGTTAGCAGCCTAAGCCGAAACTAGGTTTTGCTTCCATCTCTACCAGAAGTAGCAAGAGTTACACTTTTTAACTGGTATAATAAGAAGCACCGATGAACGTGCTATCAACAAGCTAAATATAAAATTAATTGAAAGAACCAGGCTACCTTTAATATAGGTGAAAATGTTAGCAGCCTAAGCTGAAACAAGGTTTTGCTTTCAGCTTAGGCTGCTAACTTTTTGACCTATATTAAAGGTAGCCTGGTTCTTTCCATTAATTTGATATTTAGCTTGTTAATAGAACGTTCATCGGTGCTTCTTATGATACCAGTTAAAAAGTGTACCTCTTGCTACTTCTGGTAGAGATGGAAGCAAAACCTTGTTTCAGCTTAGGCTGCTAACTTTTTGACCTATATTAAAGGTAGCCTGGTTCTTTCAATTAATTTGATATTAAGCTTGTTGATAGCACGTTCATTAGTGCTTCTTATGATACTAGTTAAAAAGTGTAAATCTTGCTACTTCTGGTAGAGATGGAAGCAAAACCTAGTTTCGGCTTAGGCTGCTAACTTTTTAACCTATATTAAAGGTAGCCTGGTTCTTTCAATTAATTTTATATTTAGCTTGTTGATAGCACTTTCATCGGTGCTTCTTATGATTCCAACTAAAAAGTGTAACTCTTGCTACTTCTGGTAGAGATGGAAGCAAAACCTAGTTTCGGCTTAGGCTGCTAACTTTTTAACCTATATTAAAGGTAGCCTGGTTCTTTCAATTAATTTGATATTTAGCTTTTTGATAGCACGTTCATTAGTGCTTCTTATGATACTAGTTAAAAAGTGTAACTCTTGCTACTTCTGGTAGAGATGGAAGCAAAACCTTGTTTCAGCTTAGGCTGCTAACTTTTTGACCTATATTAAAAGTAGCCTGGTTCTTTCAATCAATTTTATATTTTGCTTGTTGATAGTACGTTCATCAGTGCTTTTTATGATACCAATTAAAAAGTGTAACTCTTGCTACTTCTGGTAGAGATGGAAGCAAAACCTTGTTTCAGCTTAGGCTGCTAACTTTTTGACCTATATTAAAGGTAGCCTGGTTCTTTCAATTAATTTGATATTTAGCTTCTTGATAGGACGTTCATTAGTGCTTCTTATGATACTAGTTAAAAAGTGTAACTCTTGCTACTTCTGGTAGAGATGGAAGCAAAACCTTGTTTCAGCTTAGGCTGCTAACTTTTTGACCTATATTAAAAGTAGCCTGGTTCTTTCAATTAATTTTATATTTTGCTTGTTGATAGTACGTTCATCAGTGCTTTTTATGATACCAATTAAAAAGTGTAACTCTTGCTACTTCTGGTAGCGATGGAAGCAAAACCTAGTTTCGGCTTAGGCTGCTAACTTTTTAACCTATATTAAAGGTAGCCTGGTTCTTTCAATTAATTTGATATTTAGCTTGTTGATAGCACGTTCATCGGTGCTTCTTATGATTCCAACTAAAAAGTGTAACTCTTGCTACTTCTGGTAGAGATGGAAGCAAAACCTTGTTTCAGCTTAGGCTGCTAACTTTTTGACCTATATTAAAGGTAGCCTGGTTCTTTCAATTAATTTGATATTTAGCTTGTTGATAGAACCTTCATCGGTGCTTCTTATAATTCCAGTTAAAAAGTGTAACTCTTGCTACTTCTGGTAGAGATGAAAGCAAAACCTTGTTTCAGCTTAGGCTGCTAACTTTTTGACCTATATTAAAGGTAGCCTGGTTCTTTCAATTAATTTTATATTTAGCTTGTTGATAGCACGTTCATCGATGCTTCTTATGATACCAGTTAAAAAGTGTAACTCTTGCTACTTCTGGTAGAGATGGAAGCAAAACCTTGTTTCAGCTTTGGCTGCTAACTTTTTGACCTATATGAAAGGTAGCCTGGTTCTTTCAATTAATTTGATATTTAGCTTGTTGATAGCACGTTTATCGGTGCTTCTTATGATACCAGTTAAAAAGTGTAACTCCTGCTACTTCTGGTAGAGATAGAAGCAAAACCTAGTTTCGGCTTAGGCTGCTAACTTTTTAACCTATATTAAAGTTAGCCTGGTTCTTTCAATTAATTTGATATTTAGCTTGTTGATAGCACGTACATCGGTGCTTTATGGTACCAGTTAAAAAGTGTAACTCTTGCTACTTGTGGTAGAGATGGAAGCAAAACCTTGTTTCAGCTTAGGCTGCTAACTTTTTGACCTATATTAAAGGTAGCCTGGTTCTTTCAATTAATTTGATATTTAGCATGTTGATAGCACGTTCATTAGTGCTTCTTATGATACTAGTTAAAAAGTGTAACTCTTGCTACTTCTGGTAGAGATGGAAGCAAAACCTTGTTTCAGCTTAGGCTGCTAACTTTTTGACCTATATTAAAAGTAGCCTGGTTCTTTCAATTAATTTTATATTTTGCTTGTTGATAGCACGTTCATCGGTACTTCTTACTATACCAGTTAAAAAGTGTAACTCTTGCTACTTCTGGTAGAGATGGAAGCAAAACCTAGTTTCGGCTTAGGCTGCTAACTTTTTGACCTATATTAAAGGTAGCCTGGTTCTTTCAATTAATTTGATATTTAGCTTTTTGATAGCACGTTCATCGGTGCTTCTTATGATACCAGTTAAAAAGTGTAACTCTTGCTACTTCTGGTAGAGATGGAAGCAAAACCTTGTTTCAGCTTAGGCTGCTAACTTTTTGACCTATATGAAAGGTAGCCTGGTTCTTTCAATTAATTTGATATTTAGCTTTTTGATAGCACGTTCATCGATGCTTCTTATGATACCAGTTAAAAAGTGTAACTCTTGCTACTTCTGGTAGAGATGGAAGCAAAACCTTGTTTCAGCTTTGGCTGCTAACTTTTTGACCTATATGAAAGGTAGCCTGGTTCTTTCAATTAATTTGATATTTAGCTTGTTGATAGCACGTTTATCGGTGCTTCTTATGATACCAGTTAAAAAGTGTAACTCCTGCTACTTCTGGTAGAGATAGAAGCAAAACCTAGTTTCGGCTTAGGCTGCTAACTTTTTAACCTATATTAAAGTTAGCCTGGTTCTTTCAATTAATTTGATATTTAGCTTGTTGATAGCACGTACATCGGTGCTTTATGGTACCAGTTAAAAAGTGTAACTCTTGCTACTTGTGGTAGAGATGGAAGCAAAACCTTGTTTCAGCTTAGGCTGCTAACTTTTTGACCTATATTAAAGGTAGCCTGGTTCTTTCAATTAATTTGATATTTAGCTTGTTGATAGCACGTTCATTAGTGCTTCTTATGATACTAGTTAAAAAGTGTAACTCTTGCTACTTCTGGTAGAGATGGAAGCAAAACCTTGTTTCAGCTTAGGCTGCTAACTTTTTGACCTATATTAAAAGTAGCCTGGTTCTTTCAATTAATTTTATATTTTGCTTGTTGATAGTACGTTCATCAGTGCTTTTTATGATACCAATTAAAAAGTGTAACTCTTGCTACTTCTGGTAGAGATGGAAGCAAAACCTTGTTTCAGCTTAGGCTGCTAACTTTTTGACCTATATTAAAGGTAGCCTGGTTCTTTCAATTAATTTGATATTTAGCTTGTTGATAGCACGTTCATTAGTGCTTCTTATGATACTAGTTAAAAAGTGTAACTCTTGCTACTTCTGGTAGAGATGGAAGCAAAACCTTGTTTCAGCTTAGGCTGCTAACTTTTTGACCTATATTAAAAGTAGCCTGGTTCTTTCAATTAATTTTATATTTTGCTTGTTGATAGTACGTTCATCAGTGCTTTTTATGATACCAATTAAAAAGTGTAACTCTTGCTACTTCTGGTAGCGATGGAAGCAAAACCTAGTTTCGGCTTAGGCTGCTAACTTTTTAACCTATATTAAAGGTAGCCTGGTTCTTTCAATTAATTTGATATTTAGCTTGTTGATAGCACGTTCATCGGTGCTTCTTATGATTCCAACTAAAAAGTGTAACTCTTGCTACTTCTGGTAGAGATGGAAGCAAAACCTTGTTTCAGCTTAGGCTGCTAACTTTTTGACCTATATTAAAGGTAGCCTGGTTCTTTCAATTAATTTGATATTTAGCTTTTTGATAGCACGTTCATCTATGCTTCTTATGATACCAGTTAAAAAGTGTAACTCTTGCTACTTCTGGTAGAGATGGAAGCAAAACCTTGTTTCAGCTTTGGCTGCTAACTTTTTGACCTATATGAAAGGTAGCCTGGTTCTTTTAATTAATTTGATAATTAGCTTGTTGATAGCACGTTTATCGGTGCTTCTTATGATACCAGTTAAAAAGTGTAACTCTTGCTACTTCTGGTAGAGATGGAAGCAAAACCTTGTTTCAGCTTAGGCTGCTAACTTTTTGACCTATATTAAAGGTAGCCTGGTTCTTTCAATTAATTTGATATTTAGCTTGTTGATAGCACGTTCATTAGTGCTTCTTATGATACTAGTTAAAAAGTGTAAATCTTGCTACTTCTGGTAGAGATGGAAGCAAAACCTAGTTTCGGCTTAGGCTGCTAACTTTTTAACCTATATTAAAGGTAGCCTGGTTCTTTCAATTAATTTGATATTTAGCTTGTTGATAGCACTTTCATCGGTGCTTCTTATGATTCCAACTAAAAAGTGTAACTCTTGCTACTTCTGGTAGAGATGGGAGCAAAACCTTGTTTCAGCTTAGGCTGCTAACATTTTGACCTATATTAAAGGTAGCCTGGTTCTTTCAATTAATTTGATATTTAGCTTGTTGATAGAACGTTCATCGGTGCTTCTTATAATACCAGTTAAAAAGTGTAACTCTTGCTACTTCTGGTAGAGATGAAAGCAAAACCTTGTTTCAGCTTAGGCTGCTAACTTTTTGACCTATATTAAAGGTAGCCTGGTTCTTTCAATTAATTTTATATTTAGCTTGTTGATAGCACGTTCATCGGTACTTCTTACTATACCAGTTAAAAAGTGTAACTCTTGCTACTTCTGGTAGAGATGGAAGCAAAACCTAGTTTCGGCTTAGGCTGCTAACTTTTTAACCTATATTAAAGGTAGCCTGGTTCTTTCAATTAATTTGATATTTAGCTTGTTGATAGCACGTTCATTAGTGCTTCTTATGATACTAGTTAAAAAGTGTAACTCTTGCTACTTCTGGTAGAGATGGAAGCAAAACCTTGTTTCAGCTTAGGCTGCTAATTTTTTGACCTATATTAAAAGTAGCCTGGTTCTTTCAATTAATTTTATATTTTGCTTGTTGATAGTACGTTCATCAGTGCTTTTTATGATACCAATTAAAAAGTGTAACTCTTGCTACTTCTGGTAGAGATGGAAGCAAAACCTTGTTTCAGCTTAGGCTGCTAACATTTTGACCTATATTAAAGGTAGCCTGGTTCTTTCAATTAATTTGATATTTAGCTTGTTGATAGCACGTTCATTAGTGCTTCTTATGATACTAGTTAAAAAGTGTAACTCTTGCTACTTCTGGTAGAGATGGAAGCAAAACCTTGTTTCAGCTTAGGCTGCTAACTTTTTGACCTATATTAAAAGTAGCCTGGTTCTTTCAATTAATTTTATATTTTGCTTGTTGATAGTACGTTCATCAGTGCTTTTTATGATACCAATTAAAAAGTGTAACTCTTGCTACTTCTGGTAGCGATGGAAGCAAAACCTAGTTTCGGCTTAGGCTGCTAACTTTTTAACCTATATTAAAGGTAGCCTGGTTCTTTCAATTAATTTGATATTTAGCTTGTTGATAGCACGTTCATCGGTGCTTCTTATGATTCCAACTAAAAAGTGTAACTCTTGCTACTTCTGGTAGAGATGGAAGCAAAACCTTGTTTCAGCTTAGGCTGCTAACTTTTTGACCTATATTAAAGGTAGCCTGGTTCTTTCAATTAATTTGATATTTAGCTTGTTGATAGAACCTTCATCGGTGCTTCTTATAATACCAGTTAAAAAGTGTAACTCTTGCTACTTCTGGTAGAGATGAAAGCAAAACCTTGTTTCAGCTTAGGCTGCTAACTTTTTGACCTATATTAAAGGTAGCCTGGTTCTTTCAATTAATTTTATATTTAGCTTGTTGATAGCACGTTCATCGATGCTTCTTATGATACCAGTTAAAAAGTGTAACTCTTGCTACTTCTGGTAGAGATGGAAGCAAAACCTTGTTTCAGCTTTGGCTGCTAACTTTTTGACCTATATGAAAGGTAGCCTGGTTCTTTCAATTAATTTGATATTTAGCTTGTTGATAGCACGTTTATCGGTGCTTCTTATGATACCAGTTAAAAAGTGTAACTCCTGCTACTTCTGGTAGAGATAGAAGCAAAACCTAGTTTCGGCTTAGGCTGCTAACTTTTTAACCTATATTAAAGTTAGCCTGGTTCTTTCAATTAATTTGATATTTAGCTTGTTGATAGCACGTACATCGGTGCTTTATGGTACCAGTTAAAAAGTGTAACTCTTGCTACTTGTGGTAGAGATGGAAGCAAAACCTTGTTTCAGCTTAGGCTGCTAACTTTTTGACCTATATTAAAGGTAGCCTGGTTCTTTCAATTAATTTGATATTTAGCTTGTTGATAGCACGTTCATTAGTGCTTCTTATGATACTAGTTAAAAAGTGTAACTCTTGCTACTTCTGGTAGAGATGGAAGCAAAACCTTGTTTCAGCTTAGGCTGCTAACTTTTTGACCTATATTAAAAGTAGCCTGGTTCTTTCAATTAATTTTATATTTTGCTTGTTGATAGCACGTTCATCGGTACTTCTTACTATACCAGTTAAAAAGTGTAACTCTTGCTACTTCTGGTAGAGATGGAAGTAAAACCTAGTTTCGGCTTAGGCTGCTAACTTTTTGACCTATATTAAAGGTAGCCTGGTTCTTTCAATTAATTTGATATTTAGCTTTTTGATAGCACGTTCATCGGTGCTTCTTATGATACCAGTTAAAAAGTGTAACTCTTGCTACTTCTGGTAGAGATGGAAGCAAAACCTTGTTTCAGCTTAGGCTGCTAACTTTTTGACCTATATGAAAGGTAGCCTGGTTCTTTCAATTAATTTGATATTTAGCTTTTTGATAGCACGTTCATCGATGCTTCTTATGATACCAGTTAAAAAGTGTAACTCTTGCTACTTCTGGTAGAGATGGAAGCAAAACCTTGTTTCAGCTTTGGCTGCTAACTTTTTGACCTATATGAAAGGTAGCCTGGTTCTTTCAATTAATTTGATATTTAGCTTGTTGATAGCACGTTTATCGGTGCTTCTTATGATACCAGTTAAAAAGT
Source organism: Pammene aurita (assembly GCA_947086415.1). Taxonomy (NCBI): domain Eukaryota; kingdom Metazoa; phylum Arthropoda; class Insecta; order Lepidoptera; family Tortricidae; genus Pammene; species Pammene aurita. The sequence goes on along the minus strand of OX352302.1, from coordinate 24,667,849 downwards.
GTAACTCCTGCTACTTCTGGTAGAGATAGAAGCAAAACCTAGTTTCGGCTTAGGCTGCTAACTTTTTAACCTATATTAAAGTTAGCCTGGTTCTTTCAATTAATTTGATATTTAGCTTGTTGATAGCACGTACATCGGTGCTTTATGGTACCAGTTAAAAAGTGTAACTCTTGCTACTTGTGGTAGAGATGGAAGCAAAACCTTGTTTCAGCTTAGGCTGCTAACATTTTGACCTATATTAAAGGTAGCCTGGTTCTTTCAATTAATTTGATATTTAGCTTGTTGATAGCACGTTCATTAGTGCTTCTTATGATACTAGTTAAAAAGTGTAACTCTTGCTACTTCTGGTAGAGATGGAAGCAAAACCTTGTTTCAGCTTAGGCTGCTAACTTTTTGACCTATATTAAAAGTAGCCTGGTTCTTTCAATTAATTTTATATTTAGCTTGTTGATAGTACGTTCATCTGTGCTTTTTATGATACCAATTAAAAAGTGTAACTCTTGCTACTTCTGGTAGAGATGGAAGCAAAACCTTGTTTCAGCTTAGGCTGCTAACTTTTTGACCTATATTAAAGGTAGCCTGGTTCTTTCAATTAATTTGATATTTAGCTTGTTGATAGCACGTTCATTAGTGCTTCTTATGATACTAGTGAAAAAGTGTAACTCTTGCTACTTCTGGTAGAGATGGAAGCAAAACCTTGTTTCAGCTTAGGCTGCTAACTTTTTGACCTATATTAAAGGTAGCCTGGTTCTTTCAATTAATTTTATATTTTGCTTGTTGATAGTACGTTCATCAGTGCTTTTTATGATACCAATTAAAAAGTGTAACTCTTGCTACTTCTGGTAGCGATGGAAGCAAAACCTAGTTTCGGCTTAGGCTGCTAACTTTTTAACCTATATTAAAGGTAGCCTGGTTCTTTCAATTAATTTGATATTTAGCTTGTTGATAGCACGTTCATCGGTGCTTCTTATGATTCCAACTAAAAAGTGTAACTCTTGCTACTTCTGGTAGAGATGGAAGCAAAACCTTGTTTCAGCTTAGGCTGCTAACTTTTTGACCTATATTAAAGGTAGCCTGGTTCTTTCAATTAATTTGATATTTAGCTTGTTGATAGAACCTTCATCGGTGCTTCTTATAATACCAGTTAAAAAGTGTAACTCTTGCTACTTCTGGTAGAGATGAAAGCAAAACCTTGTTTCAGCTTAGGCTGCTAACTTTTTGACCTATATTAAAGGTAGCCTGGTTCTTTCAATTAATTTTATATTTAGCTTGTTGATAGCACGTTCATCGGTACTTCTTACTATACCAGTTAAAAATTGTAACTCTTGCTACTTCTGGGAGAGATGGAAGCAAAACCTTGTTTCAGCTTAGGCTGCCAACTTTTTGACCTATATTAAAGGTAGCCTGGTTCTTTCAATTAATTTGATATTTAGCTTGTTGATAGCACGTTCATCTATGCTTCTTATGATACCAGTTAAAAAGTGTAACTCTTGCTACTTCTGGTAGAGATGGAAGCAAAACCTTGTTTCAGCTTAGGCTGCTAACTTTTTGACCTATATGAAAGGTAGCCTGGTTCTTTCAATTAATTTGATAATTAGCTTGTTGATAGCACGTTTATCGGTGCTTCTTATGATACCAGTTAAAAAGTGTAACTCTTGCTACTTGTGGTAGAGATGGAAGCAAAACCTTGTTTCAGCTTAGGCTGCTAACTTTTTGACCTATATTAAAGGTAGCCTGGTTCTTTCAATTAATTTGATATTTAGCTAGTTGATAGCACGTTTATCGGTACTTCTTATTATACCAGTTAAAAAGTGTAACTCTTGCTACTTCTGGTAGAGATGGAAGCAAATCTTGTTTCAGCTTAAGCTGCTAAATTTTTGACCTATATTAAAGGTAGCCTGGTTCTTTCAATTAATTTGATATTTAGCTTTTTGATAGTACGTTCATCTATGCTTCTTATGATACCAGTTAAAAAGTGTAACTCTTGCTACTTCTGGTAGAGATGGAAGCAAAACCTTGTTTCAGCTTTGGCTGCTAACTTTTTGACCTATATGAAAGGTAGCCTGGTTCTTTCAATTAATTTGATATTTAGTTTTTTGATAGCACGTTCATCGGTGCTTCTTATGATACCAGTTAAAAAGTGTAACTCTTGCTACTTCTGGTAGAGATGGAAGCAAAACCTTGTTTCAGCTTAGGCTGCTAACTTTTTGACCTATATGAAAGGTAGCCTGGTTCTTTCAATTAATTTGATATTTAGCTTTTTGATAGCACGTTCATCGATGCTTCTTATGATACCAGTTAAAAAGTGTAACTCTTGCTACTTCTGGTAGAGATGGAAGCAAAACCTTGTTTCAGCTTTGGCTGCTAACTTTTTGACCTATATGAAAGGTAGCCTGGTTCTTTCAATTAATTTGATATTTAGCTTGTTGATAGCACGTTTATCGGTGCTTCTTATGATACCAGTTAAAAAGTGTAACTCTTGCTACTTCTGGTAGAGATAGAAGCAAAACCTAGTTTGGGCTTAGGCTGCTAACTTTTTAACCTATATTAAAGTTAGCCTGGTTCTTTCAATTAATTTGATATTTAGCTTGTTGATAGCACGTACATCGGTGCTTTTTATGGTACCAGTTAAAAAGTGTAACTCTTGCTACTTGTGGTAGAGATGGAAGCAAATTCTTGTTTCAGCTTAGGCTGCTAACTTTTTGACCTATATTAAAGGTAGCCTGGTTCTTTCGATTAATTTGATATTTAGCTAGTTGATAGCACGTTTATCGGTGCTTCTTATGATACCAGTTAAAAAGTGTAACTCTTGCTACTTCTGGCAGAGATGGAAGCAAATCTTGTTTCAGCTTAGGCTGCTAAATTTTTGACCTATATTAAAGGTAGCCTGGTTCTTTCTATTAATTTGATATTTAGCTTTTTGATATTACGCTCATCGGTGCTTCTTATGATACCAGTTAAAAATTGTAACTCTTGCTACTTCTGGTAGAGATGGAAGCAAAACCTTGTTTCAGATTAGGCTGCTAACTTTTTGACCAATATTAAAGGTAGCCTGGTTCTTTCAATTAATTTGATATTTAGCTTGTTGATAGAACGTTTATCGGTGCTTCTTATGATACCAGTTAAAAAGTGTAACTCTTGCTACTTCTGGTAGAGATGGAAGCAAAACCTTGTTTCAGCTTAGGCTGCTAACTTTTTGCCCTATATTAAAGGTAGCCTGGTTCTTTCAATTAATTTGATATTTAGCTTGTTGATAGCACGTTCATGGGTGCTTCTTATGATACCAGTTAAAAAGTGTAACTCTTGCTACTTCTGGTAGAGATGGAAGCAAAACCTTGTTTCAGCTTGGGCTGCTAACTTTTTGACCTATATTAAAGGTAGCCTGGTTCTTTTAATTAATTTTATATTTAGCTTGTTGATAGCACGTTCATCGGTGCTTCTTATGATACCAGTTAAAAAGTGTAACTCTTGCTACTTCTGGTAGAGATGGAAGCAAAACCTTGTTTCAGCTTAGGCTGCTAACTTTTTAACCTATATTAAAGGTAGCCTGGTTCTTTCAATTAATTTGATATTTAGCTTGTTGATAGCACGTACATCGGTGCTTTATGGTACCAGTTAAAAAGTGTAACTCTTGCTACTTGTGGTAGAGATGGAAGCAAAACCTTGTTTCAGCTTAGGCTGCTAACATTTTGACCTATATTAAAGGTAGCCTGGTTCTTTCAATTAATTTGATATTTAGCTTGTTGATAGCACGTTCATTAGTGCTTCTTATGATACTAGTTAAAAAGTGTAACTCTTGCTACTTCTGGTAGAGATGGAAGCAAAACCTTGTTTCAGCTTAGGCTGCTAACTTTTTGACCTATATTAAAAGTAGCCTGGTTCTTTCAATTAATTTTATATTTAGCTTGTTGATAGTACGTTCATCTGTGCTTTTTATGATACCAATTAAAAAGTGTAACTCTTGCTACTTCTGGTAGAGATGGAAGCAAAACCTTGTTTCAGCTTAGGCTGCTAACTTTTTGACCTATATTAAAGGTAGCCTGGTTCTTTCAATTAATTTGATATTTAGCTTGTTGATAGCACGTTCATTAGTGCTTCTTATGATACTAGTGAAAAAGTGTAACTCTTGCTACTTCTGGTAGAGATGGAAGCAAAACCTTGTTTCAGCTTAGGCTGCTAACTTTTTGACCTATATTAAAGGTAGCCTGGTTCTTTCAATTAATTTTATATTTTGCTTGTTGATAGTACGTTCATCAGTGCTTTTTATGATACCAATTAAAAAGTGTAACTCTTGCTACTTCTGGTAGCGATGGAAGCAAAACCTAGTTTCGGCTTAGGCTGCTAACTTTTTAACCTATATTAAAGGTAGCCTGGTTCTTTCAATTAATTTGATATTTAGCTTGTTGATAGCACGTTCATCGGTGCTTCTTATGATTCCAACTAAAAAGTGTAACTCTTGCTACTTCTGGTAGAGATGGAAGCAAAACCTTGTTTCAGCTTAGGCTGCTAACTTTTTGACCTATATTAAAGGTAGCCTGGTTCTTTCAATTAATTTGATATTTAGCTTGTTGATAGAACCTTCATCGGTGCTTCTTATAATACCAGTTAAAAAGTGTAACTCTTGCTACTTCTGGTAGAGATGAAAGCAAAACCTTGTTTCAGCTTAGGCTGCTAACTTTTTGACCTATATTAAAGGTAGCCTGGTTCTTTCAATTAATTTTATATTTAGCTTGTTGATAGCACGTTCATCGGTACTTCTTACTATACCAGTTAAAAATTGTAACTCTTGCTACTTCTGGGAGAGATGGAAGCAAAACCTTGTTTCAGCTTAGGCTGCCAACTTTTTGACCTATATTAAAGGTAGCCTGGTTCTTTCAATTAATTTGATATTTAGCTTGTTGATAGCACGTTCATCTATGCTTCTTATGATACCAGTTAAAAAGTGTAACTCTTGCTACTTCTGGTAGAGATGGAAGCAAAACCTTGTTTCAGCTTAGGCTGCTAACTTTTTGACCTATATGAAAGGTAGCCTGGTTCTTTCAATTAATTTGATAATTAGCTGGTTGATAGCACGTTTATCGGTGCTTCTTATGATACCAGTTAAAAAGTGTAACTCTTGCTACTTGTGGTAGAGATGGAAGCAAAACCTTGTTTCAGCTTAGGCTGCTAACTTTTTGACCTATATTAAAGGTAGCCTGGTTCTTTCAATTAATTTGATATTTAGCTAGTTGATAGCACGTTTATCGGTACTTCTTATTATACCAGTTAAAAAGTGTAACTCTTGCTACTTCTGGTAGAGATGGAAGCAAATCTTGTTTCAGCTTAAGCTGCTAAATTTTTGACCTATATTAAAGGTAGCCTGGTTCTTTCAATTAATTTGATATTTAGCTTTTTGATAGTACGTTCATCTATGCTTCTTATGATACCAGTTAAAAAGTGTAACTCTTGCTACTTCTGGTAGAGATGGAAGCAAAACCTTGTTTCAGCTTTGGCTGCTAACTTTTTGACCTATATGAAAGGTAGCCTGGTTCTTTCAATTAATTTGATATTTAGTTTTTTGATAGCACGTTCATCGGTGCTTCTTATGATACCAGTTAAAAAGTGTAACTCTTGCTACTTCTGGTAGAGATGGAAGCAAAACCTTGTTTCAGCTTAGGCTGCTAACTTTTTGACCTATATGAAAGGTAGCCTGGTTCTTTCAATTAATTTGATATTTAGCTTTTTGATAGCACGTTCATCGATGCTTCTTATGATACCAGTTAAAAAGTGTAACTCTTGCTACTTCTGGTAGAGATGGAAGCAAAACCTTGTTTCAGCTTTGGCTGCTAACTTTTTGACCTATATGAAAGGTAGCCTGGTTCTTTCAATTAATTTGATATTTAGCTTGTTGATAGCACGTTTATCGGTGCTTCTTATGATACCAGTTAAAAAGTGTAACTCCTGCTACTTCTGGTAGAGATAGAAGCAAAACCTAGTTTCGGCTTAGGCTGCTAACTTTTTAACCTATATTAAAGTTAGCCTGGTTCTTTCAATTAATTTGATATTTAGCTTGTTGATAGCACGTACATCGGTGCTTTATGGTACCAGTTAAAAAGTGTAACTCTTGCTACTTGTGGTAGAGATGGAAGCAAAACCTTGTTTCAGCTTAGGCTGCTAACATTTTGACCTATATTAAAGGTAGCCTGGTTCTTTCAATTAATTTGATATTTAGCTTGTTGATAGCACGTTCATTAGTGCTTCTTATGATACTAGTTAAAAAGTGTAACTCTTGCTACTTCTGGTAGAGATGGAAGCAAAACCTTGTTTCAGCTTAGGCTGCTAACTTTTTGACCTATATTAAAAGTAGCCTGGTTCTTTCAATTAATTTTATATTTAGCTTGTTGATAGTACGTTCATCTGTGCTTTTTATGATACCAATTAAAAAGTGTAACTCTTGCTACTTCTGGTAGAGATGGAAGCAAAACCTTGTTTCAGCTTAGGCTGCTAACTTTTTGACCTATATTAAAGGTAGCCTGGTTCTTTCAATTAATTTGATATTTAGCTTGTTGATAGCACGTTCATTAGTGCTTCTTATGATACTAGTGAAAAAGTGTAACTCTTGCTACTTCTGGTAGAGATGGAAGCAAAACCTTGTTTCAGCTTAGGCTGCTAACTTTTTGACCTATATTAAAGGTAGCCTGGTTCTTTCAATTAATTTTATATTTTGCTTGTTGATAGTACGTTCATCAGTGCTTTTTATGATACCAATTAAAAAGTGTAACTCTTGCTACTTCTGGTAGCGATGGAAGCAAAACCTAGTTTCGGCTTAGGCTGCTAACTTTTTAACCTATATTAAAGGTAGCCTGGTTCTTTCAATTAATTTGATATTTAGCTTGTTGATAGCACGTTCATCGGTGCTTCTTATGATTCCAACTAAAAAGTGTAACTCTTGCTACTTCTGGTAGAGATGGAAGCAAAACCTTGTTTCAGCTTAGGCTGCTAACTTTTTGACCTATATTAAAGGTAGCCTGGTTCTTTCAATTAATTTGATATTTAGCTTGTTGATAGAACCTTCATCGGTGCTTCTTATAATACCAGTTAAAAAGTGTAACTCTTGCTACTTCTGGTAGAGATGAAAGCAAAACCTTGTTTCAGCTTAGGCTGCTAACTTTTTGACCTATATTAAAGGTAGCCTGGTTCTTTCAATTAATTTTATATTTAGCTTGTTGATAGCACGTTCATCGGTACTTCTTACTATACCAGTTAAAAATTGTAACTCTTGCTACTTCTGGGAGAGATGGAAGCAAAACCTTGTTTCAGCTTAGGCTGCCAACTTTTTGACCTATATTAAAGGTAGCCTGGTTCTTTCAATTAATTTGATATTTAGCTTGTTGATAGCACGTTCATCTATGCTTCTTATGATACCAGTTAAAAAGTGTAACTCTTGCTACTTCTGGTAGAGATGGAAGCAAAACCTTGTTTCAGCTTAGGCTGCTAACTTTTTGACCTATATGAAAGGTAGCCTGGTTCTTTCAATTAATTTGATAATTAGCTTGTTGATAGCACGTTTATCGGTGCTTCTTATGATACCAGTTAAAAAGTGTAACTCTTGCTACTTGTGGTAGAGATGGAAGCAAAACCTTGTTTCAGCTTAGGCTGCTAACTTTTTGACCTATATTAAAGGTAGCCTGGTTCTTTCAATTAATTTGATATTTAGCTAGTTGATAGCACGTTTATCGGTACTTCTTATTATACCAGTTAAAAAGTGTAACTCTTGCTACTTCTGGTAGAGATGGAAGCAAATCTTGTTTCAGCTTAAGCTGCTAAATTTTTGACCTATATTAAAGGTAGCCTGGTTCTTTCAATTAATTTGATATTTAGCTTTTTGATAGTACGTTCATCTATGCTTCTTATGATACCAGTTAAAAAGTGTAACTCTTGCTACTTCTGGTAGAGATGGAAGCAAAACCTTGTTTCAGCTTTGGCTGCTAACTTTTTGACCTATATGAAAGGTAGCCTGGTTCTTTCAATTAATTTGATATTTAGTTTTTTGATAGCACGTTCATCGGTGCTTCTTATGATACCAGTTAAAAAGTGTAACTCTTGCTACTTCTGGTAGAGATGGAAGCAAAACCTTGTTTCAGCTTAGGCTGCTAACTTTTTGACCTATATGAAAGGTAGCCTGGTTCTTTCAATTAATTTGATATTTAGCTTTTTGATAGCACGTTCATCGATGCTTCTTATGATACCAGTTAAAAAGTGTAACTCTTGCTACTTCTGGTAGAGATGGAAGCAAAACCTTGTTTCAGCTTTGGCTGCTAACTTTTTGACCTATATGAAAGGTAGCCTGGTTCTTTCAATTAATTTGATATTTAGCTTGTTGATAGCACGTTTATCGGTGCTTCTTATGATACCAGTTAAAAAGTGTAACTCTTGCTACTTCTGGTAGAGATAGAAGCAAAACCTAGTTTGGGCTTAGGCTGCTAACTTTTTAACCTATATTAAAGTTAGCCTGGTTCTTTCAATTAATTTGATATTTAGCTTGTTGATAGCACGTACATCGGTGCTTTTTATGGTACCAGTTAAAAAGTGTAACTCTTGCTACTTGTGGTAGAGATGGAAGCAAATTCTTGTTTCAGCTTAGGCTGCTAACTTTTTGACCTATATTAAAGGTAGCCTGGTTCTTTCGATTAATTTGATATTTAGCTAGTTGATAGCACGTTTATCGGTGCTTCTTATGATACCAGTTAAAAAGTGTAACTCTTGCTACTTCTGGCAGAGATGGAAGCAAATCTTGTTTCAGCTTAGGCTGCTAAATTTTTGACCTATATTAAAGGTAGCCTGGTTCTTTCTATTAATTTGATATTTAGCTTTTTGATATTACGCTCATCGGTGCTTCTTATGATACCAGTTAAAAATTGTAACTCTTGCTACTTCTGGTAGAGATGGAAGCAAAACCTTGTTTCAGATTAGGCTGCTAACTTTTTGACCAATATTAAAGGTAGCCTGGTTCTTTCAATTAATTTGATATTTAGCTTGTTGATAGAACGTTTATCGGTGCTTCTTATGATACCAGTTAAAAAGTGTAACTCTTGCTACTTCTGGTAGAGATGGAAGCAAAACCTTGTTTCAGCTTAGGCTGCTAACTTTTTGCCCTATATTAAAGGTAGCCTGGTTCTTTCAATTAATTTGATATTTAGCTTGTTGATAGCACGTTCATGGGTGCTTCTTATGATACCAGTTAAAAAGTGTAACTCTTGCTACTTCTGGTAGAGATGGAAGCAAAACCTTGTTTCAGCTTGGGCTGCTAACTTTTTGACCTATATTAAAGGTAGCCTGGTTCTTTTAATTAATTTTATATTTAGCTTGTTGATAGCACGTTCATCGGTGCTTCTTATGATACCAGTTAAAAAGTGTAACTCTTGCTACTTCTGGTAGAGATGGAAGCAAAACCTTGTTTCAGCTTAGGCTGCTAACTTTTTAACCTATATTAAAGGTAGCCTGGTTCTTTCAATTAATTTGATATTTAGCTTGTTGATAGCACGTACATCGGTGCTTTATGGTACCAGTTAAAAAGTGTAACTCTTGCTACTTGTGGTAGAGATGGAAGCAAAACCTTGTTTCAGCTTAGGCTGCTAACATTTTGACCTATATTAAAGGTAGCCTGGTTCTTTCAATTAATTTGATATTTAGCTTGTTGATAGCACGTTCATTAGTGCTTCTTATGATACTAGTTAAAAAGTGTAACTCTTGCTACTTCTGGTAGAGATGGAAGCAAAACCTTGTTTCAGCTTAGGCTGCTAACTTTTTGACCTATATTAAAAGTAGCCTGGTTCTTTCAATTAATTTTATATTTAGCTTGTTGATAGTACGTTCATCTGTGCTTTTTATGATACCAATTAAAAAGTGTAACTCTTGCTACTTCTGGTAGAGATGGAAGCAAAACCTTGTTTCAGCTTAGGCTGCTAACTTTTTGACCTATATTAAAGGTAGCCTGGTTCTTTCAATTAATTTGATATTTAGCTTGTTGATAGCACGTTCATTAGTGCTTCTTATGATACTAGTGAAAAAGTGTAACTCTTGCTACTTCTGGTAGAGATGGAAGCAAAACCTTGTTTCAGCTTAGGCTGCTAACTTTTTGACCTATATTAAAGGTAGCCTGGTTCTTTCAATTAATTTTATATTTTGCTTGTTGATAGTACGTTCATCAGTGCTTTTTATGATACCAATTAAAAAGTGTAACTCTTGCTACTTCTGGTAGCGATGGAAGCAAAACCTAGTTTCGGCTTAGGCTGCTAACTTTTTAACCTATATTAAAGGTAGCCTGGTTCTTTCAATTAATTTGATATTTAGCTTGTTGATAGCACGTTCATCGGTGCTTCTTATGATTCCAACTAAAAAGTGTAACTCTTGCTACTTCTGGTAGAGATGGAAGCAAAACCTTGTTTCAGCTTAGGCTGCTAACTTTTTGACCTATATTAAAGGTAGCCTGGTTCTTTCAATTAATTTGATATTTAGCTTGTTGATAGAACCTTCATCGGTGCTTCTTATAATACCAGTTAAAAAGTGTAACTCTTGCTACTTCTGGTAGAGATGAAAGCAAAACCTTGTTTCAGCTTAGGCTGCTAACTTTTTGACCTATATTAAAGGTAGCCTGGTTCTTTCAATTAATTTTATATTTAGCTTGTTGATAGCACGTTCATCGGTACTTCTTACTATACCAGTTAAAAATTGTAACTCTTGCTACTTCTGGGAGAGATGGAAGCAAAACCTTGTTTCAGCTTAGGCTGCCAACTTTTTGACCTATATTAAAGGTAGCCTGGTTCTTTCAATTAATTTGATATTTAGCTTGTTGATAGCACGTTCATCTATGCTTCTTATGATACCAGTTAAAAAGTGTAACTCTTGCTACTTCTGGTAGAGATGGAAGCAAAACCTTGTTTCAGCTTAGGCTGCTAACTTTTTGACCTATATGAAAGGTAGCCTGGTTCTTTCAATTAATTTGATAATTAGCTTGTTGATAGCACGTTTATCGGTGCTTCTTATGATACCAGTTAAAAAGTGTAACTCTTGCTACTTGTGGTAGAGATGGAAGCAAAACCTTGTTTCAGCTTAGGCTGCTAACTTTTTGACCTATATTAAAGGTAGCCTGGTTCTTTCAATTAATTTGATATTTAGCTAGTTGATAGCACGTTTATCGGTACTTCTTATTATACCAGTTAAAAAGTGTAACTCTTGCTACTTCTGGTAGAGATGGAAGCAAATCTTGTTTCAGCTTAAGCTGCTAAATTTTTGACCTATATTAAAGGTAGCCTGGTTCTTTCAATTAATTTGATATTTAGCTTTTTGATAGTACGTTCATCTATGCTTCTTATGATACCAGTTAAAAAGTGTAACTCTTGCTACTTCTGGTAGAGATGGAAGCAAAACCTTGTTTCAGCTTTGGCTGCTAACTTTTTGACCTATATGAAAGGTAGCCTGGTTCTTTCAATTAATTTGATATTTAGTTTTTTGATAGCACGTTCATCGGTGCTTCTTATGATACCAGTTAAAAAGTGTAACTCTTGCTACTTCTGGTAGAGATGGAAGCAAAACCTTGTTTCAGCTTAGGCTGCTAACTTTTTGACCTATATGAAAGGTAGCCTGGTTCTTTCAATTAATTTGATATTTAGCTTTTTGATAGCACGTTCATCGATGCTTCTTATGATACCAGTTAAAAAGTGTAACTCTTGCTACTTCTGGTAGAGATGGAAGCAAAACCTTGTTTCAGCTTTGGCTGCTAACTTTTTGACCTATATGAAAGGTAGCCTGGTTCTTTCAATTAATTTGATATTTAGCTTGTTGATAGCACGTTTATCGGTGCTTCTTATGATACCAGTTAAAAAGTGTAACTCTTGCTACTTCTGGTAGAGATAGAAGCAAAACCTAGTTTGGGCTTAGGCTGCTAACTTTTTAACCTATATTAAAGTTAGCCTGGTTCTTTCAATTAATTTGATATTTAGCTTGTTGATAGCACGTACATCGGTGCTTTTTATGGTACCAGTTAAAAAGTGTAACTCTTGCTACTTGTGGTAGAGATGGAAGCAAATTCTTGTTTCAGCTTAGGCTGCTAACTTTTTGACCTATATTAAAGGTAGCCTGGTTCTTTCGATTAATTTGATATTTAGCTAGTTGATAGCACGTTTATCGGTGCTTCTTATGATACCAGTTAAAAAGTGTAACTCTTGCTACTTCTGGCAGAGATGGAAGCAAATCTTGTTTCAGCTTAGGCTGCTAAATTTTTGACCTATATTAAAGGTAGCCTGGTTCTTTCTATTAATTTGATATTTAGCTTTTTGATATTACGCTCATCGGTGCTTCTTATGATACCAGTTAAAAATTGTAACTCTTGCTACTTCTGGTAGAGATGGAAGCAAAACCTTGTTTCAGATTAGGCTGCTAACTTTTTGACCAATATTAAAGGTAGCCTGGTTCTTTCAATTAATTTGATATTTAGCTTGTTGATAGAACGTTTATCGGTGCTTCTTATGATACCAGTTAAAAAGTGTAACTCTTGCTACTTCTGGTAGAGATGGAAGCAAAACCTTGTTTCAGCTTAGGCTGCTAACTTTTTGCCCTATATTAAAGGTAGCCTGGTTCTTTCAATTAATTTGATATTTAGCTTGTTGATAGCACGTTCATGGGTGCTTCTTATGATACCAGTTAAAAAGTGTAACTCTTGCTACTTCTGGTAGAGATGGAAGCAAAACCTTGTTTCAGCTTGGGCTGCTAACTTTTTGACCTATATTAAAGGTAGCCTGGTTCTTTTAATTAATTTTATATTTAGCTTGTTGATAGCACGTTCATCGGTGCTTCTTATGATACCAGTTAAAAAGTGTAACTCTTGCTACTTCTGGTAGAGATGGAAGCAAAACCTTGTTTCAGCTTAGGCTGCTAACTTTTTAACCTATATTAAAGGTAGCCTGGTTCTTTCAATTAATTTGATATTTAGCTTGTTGATAGCACGTTCATCGGTGCTTCTTATGATTCCAACTAAAAAGTGTAACTCTTGCTACTTCTGGTAGAGATGGAAGCAAAACCTTGTTTCAGCTTAGGCTGCTAACTTTTTGACCTATATTAAAGGTAGCCTGGTTCTTTCAATTAATTTGATATTTAGCTTGTTGATAGAACGTTCATCGGTGCTTCTTATAATACCAGTTAAAAAGTGTAACTCTTGCTACTTCTGGTAGAGATGAAAGCAAAACCTTGTTTCAGCTTAGGCTGCTAACTTTTTGACCTATATTAAAGGTAGCCTGGTTCTTTCAATTAATTTTATATTTAGCTTGTTGATAGCACGTTCATCGGTACTTCTTACTATACCAGTTAAAAAGTGTAACTCTTGCTACTTCTGGGAGAGATGGAAGCAAAACCTTGTTTCAGCTTAGGCTGCCAACGTTTTGACCTATATTAAAGGTAGCCTGGTTCTTTCAATTAATTTGATATTTAGCTTGTTGATAGAAGGTTAATCGGTGCTTCTTATGATACCAGTTAAAAAGTGTAACTCTTGCTACTTCTGGTAGAGATGGAAGCAAAACCTTGTTTCAGCTTAGGCTGCTAACTTTTTGACCTATATGAAAGGTAGCCTGGTTCTTTCAATTAATTTGATATTTAGCTTTTTGATAGCACGTTCATCTATGCTTCTTATGATACCAGTTAAAAAGTGTAACTCTTGCTACTTCTGGTAGAGATGGAAGCAAAACCTTGTTTCAGCTTTGGCTGCTAACTTTTTGACCTATATGAAAGGTAGCCTGGTTCTTTTAATTAATTTGATAATTAGCTTGTTGATAGCACGTTTATCGGTGCTTCTTATGATACCAGTTAAAAAGTGTAACTCTTGCTACTTGTGGTAGAGATGGAAGCAAAACCTTGTTTCAGCTTAGGCTGCTAACTTTTTGACCTATATTAAAGGTAGCCTGGTTCTTTCAATTAATTTGATATTTAGCTAGTTGATAGCACGTTTATCGGTACTTCTTATTATACCAGTTAAAAAGTGTAACTCTTGCTACTTCTGGTAGAGATGGAAGCAAATCTTGTTTCAGCTTAGGCTGCTAAATTTTTGACCTATATTAAAGGTAGCCTGGTTCTTTCAATTAATTTGATATTTAGCTTTTTGATAGTACGTTCATCTATGCTTCTTATGATATCAGTTAAAAAGTGTAACTCTTGCTACTTCTGGTAGAGATGGAAGCAAAACCTTGTTTCAGCTTTGGCTGCTAACTTTTTGACCTATATGAAAGGTAGCCTGGTTCTTTCAATTAATTTGATATTTAGTTTTTTGATAGCACGTTCATCGGTGCTTCTTATGATACCAGTTAAAAAGTGTAACTCTTGCTACTTCTGGTAGAGATGGAAGCAAAACCTTGTTTCAGCTTAGGCTGCTAACTTTTTGACCTATATGAAAGGTAGCCTGGTTCTTTCAATTAATTTGATATTTAGCTTTTTGATAGCACGTTCATCGATGCTTCTTATGATACCAGTTAAAAAGTGTAACTCTTGCTACTTCTGGTAGAGATGGAAGCAAAACCTTGTTTCAGCTTTGGCTGCTAACTTTTTGACCTATATGAAAGGTAGCCTGGTTCTTTCAATTAATTTGATATTTAGCTTGTTGATAGCACGTACATCGGTGCTTTTAATGGTACCAGTTAAAAAGTGTAACTCTTGCTACTTGTGGTAGAGATGGAAGCAAAACCTTGTTTCAGCTTAGGCTGCTAAATTTTTGACCTATATTAAAGGTAGCCTGGTTCTTTTAATTAATTTTATATTTAGCTTGTTGATAGCACGTTCATCGGTGCTTCTTATGATACCAGTTAAAAAGTGTAACTCTTGCTACTTCTGGTAGAGATGGAAGCAAAACCTTGTTTCAGCTTAGGCTGCTAACTTTTTGACCTATATGAAAGGTAGCCTGGTTCTTTCAATTAATTTGATATTTAGCTTTTTGATAGCACGTTCATCGATGCTTCTTATGATACCAGTTAAAAAGTGTAACTCTTGCTACTTCTGGTAGAGATGGAAGCAAAACCTTGTTTCAGCTTTGGCTGCTAACTTTTTGACCTATATGAAAGGTAGCCTGGTTCTTTCAATTAATTTGATATTTAGCTTGTTGATAGCACGTACATCGGTGCTTTTAATGGTACCAGTTAAAAAGTGTAACTCTTGCTACTTGTGGTAGAGATGGAAGCAAAACCTTGTTTCAGCTTAGGCTGCTAACTTTTTGCCCTATATTAAAGGTAGCCTGGTTCTTTTAATTAATTTTATATTTAGCTTGTTGATAGCACGTTCATCGGTGCTTCTTATGATACCAGTTAAAAAGTGTAACTCTTGCTACTTCTGGCAGAGATGGAAGCAAATCTTGTTTCAGCTTAGGCTGCTAAATTTTTGACCTATATTAAAGGTAGCCTGGTTCTTTCTATTAATTTGATATTTAGCTTTTTGATATTACGTTCATCGGTGCTTCTTATGATACCAGTTAAAAATTGTAACTCTTGCTACTTCTGGTAGAGATGGAAGCAAAACCTTGTTTCAGATTAGGCTGCTAACTTTTTGACCTATATTAAAGGTAGCCTGGTTCTTTCAATTAATTTGATATTTAGCTTGTTGATAGCACGTTCATAGGTGCTTTTTATGATACCAGTTAAAAAGTGTAACTCTTGCTACTTCTGGTAGAGATGGCAGCAAAACCTTGTTTCAGCTTAGGCTGCTAACTTTTTGCCCTATATTAAAGGTAGCCTGGTTCTTTCAATTAATTTGATATTTAGCTTGTTGATAGCAGGTTCATGGGTGCTTCTTATGATACCAGTTAAAAAGTGTAACTCTTGCTACTTCTGGTAGAGATGGAAGCAAAACCTTGTTTCAGCTTGGGCTGCTAACTTTTTGACCTATATTAAAGGTAGCCTGGTTCTTTTAATTAATTTTATATTTAGCTTGTTGATAGCACGTTCATCGGTGCTTCTTATGATACCAGTTAAAAAGTGTAACTCTTGCTACTTCTGGTAGAGATGGAAGCAAAACCTTGTTTCAGCTTAGGCTGCTAACTTTTTAACCTATATTAAAGGTAGCCTGGTTCTTTCAATTAATTTGATATTTAGCTTGTTGATAGCACGTTCATCGGTGCTTCTTATGATTCCAACTAAAAAGTGTAACTCTTGCTACTTCTGGTAGAGATGGAAGCAAAACCTTGTTTCAGCTTAGGCTGCTAACTTTTTGACCTATATGAAAGGTAGCCTGGTTCTTTTAATTAATTTGATATTTAGCTTGTTGATAGAACGTTCATCGGTGCTTCTTATAATACCAGTTAAAAAGTGTAACTCTTGCTACTTCTGGTAGAGATGAAAGCAAAACCTTGTTTCAGCTTAGGCTGCTAACTTTTTGACCTATATTAAAGGTAGCCTGGTTCTTTCAATTAATTTGATATTTAGCTTGTTGATAGCACGTACATCGGTGCTTTTAATGGTACCAGTTAAAAAGTGTAACTCTTGCTACTTGTGGTAGAGATGGAAGCAAAACCTTGTTTCAGCTTAGGCTGCTAACTTTTTGACCTATATTAAAGGTAGCCTGGTTCTTTCAATTAATTTGATATTTAGCTAGTTGATAGCACGTTTATCGGTGCTTCTTATGATACCAGTTAAAAAGTGTAACTCTTGCTACTTCTGGCAGAGATGGAAGCAAATCTTGTTTCAGCTTAGGCTGCTAAATTTTTGACCTATATTAAAGGTAGCCTGGTTCTTTCTATTAATTTGATATTTAGCTTTTTGATATTACGTTCATCGGTGCTTCTTATGATACCAGTTAAAAATTGTAACTCTTGCTACTTCTGGTAGAGATGGAAGCAAAACCTTGTTTCAGATTAGGCTGCTAACTTTTTGACCTATATTAAAGGTAGCCTGGTTCTTTCAATTAATTTGATATTTAGCTTGTTGATAGCACGTTCATAGGTGCTTTTTATGATACCAGTTAAAAAGTGTAACTCTTGCTACTTCTGGTAGAGATGGCAGCAAAACCTTGTTTCAGCTTAGGCTGCTAACTTTTTGCCCTATATTAAAGGTAGCCTGGTTCTTTCAATTAATTTGATATTTAGCTTGTTGATAGCAGGTTCATGGGTGCTTCTTATGATACCAGTTAAAAAGTGTAACTCTTGCTACTTCTGGTAGAGATGGAAGCAAAACCTTGTTTCAGCTTGGGCTGCTAACTTTTTGACCTATATTAAAGGTAGCCTGGTTCTTTTAATTAATTTTATATTTAGCTTGTTGATAGCACGTTCATCGGTGCTTCTTATGATACCAGTTAAAAAGTGTAACTCTTGCTACTTCTGGTAGAGATGGAAGCAAAACCTTGTTTCAGCTTAGGCTGCTAACTTTTTAACCTATATTAAAGGTAGCCTGGTTCTTTCAATTAATTTGATATTTAGCTTGTTGATAGCACGTTCATCGGTGCTTCTTATGATTCCAACTAAAAAGTGTAACTCTTGCTACTTCTGGTAGAGATGGAAGCAAAACCTTGTTTCAGCTTAGGCTGCTAACTTTTTGACCTATATTAAAGGTAGCCTGGTTCTTTCAATTAATTTGATATTTAGCTTGTTGATAGAACGTTCATCGGTGCTTCTTATAATACCAGTTAAAAAGTGTAACTCTTGCTACTTCTGGTAGAGATGAAAGCAAAACCTTGTTTCAGCTTAGGCTGCTAACTTTTTGACCTATATTAAAGGTAGCCTGGTTCTTTCAATTAATTTTATATTTAGCTTGTTGATAGCACGTTCATCGGTACTTCTTACTATACCAGTTAAAAAGTGTAACTCTTGCTACTTCTGGTAGAGATGGAAGCAAAACCTAGTTTCGGCTTAGGCTGCTAACTTTTTGACCTATATTAAAGGTAGCCTGGTTCTTTCAATTAATTTGATATTTAGCTTTTTGATAGCACGTTCATCGGTGCTTCTTATGATACCAGTTAAAAAGTGTAACTCTTGCTACTTCTGGTAGAGATGGAAGCAAAACCTTGTTTCAGCTTAGGCTGCTAAATTTTGACCTATATGAAAGGTAGCTTGGTTCTTTCAATTAATTTGATATTTAGCTTTTTGATAGCACGTTCATCGATGCTTCTTATGATACCAGTTAAAAAGTGTAACTCTTGCTACTTCTGGTAGAGATGGAAGCAAAACCTGGTTTCAGCTTTGGCTGCTGACTTTTTGACCTATATGAAAGGTAGCCTGGTTCTTTCAATTAATTTGATATTTAGCTTGTTGATAGCACGTTTATCGGTGCTTCTTATGATACCAGTTAAAAAGTGTAACTCCTGCTACTTCTGGTAGAGATAGAAGCAAAACCTAGTTTCGGCTTAGGCTGCTAACTTTTTAACCTATATTAAAGTTAGCCTAGTTCTTTCAATTAATTTGATATTTAGCTTGTTGATAGCACGTACATCGGTGCTTTATGGTACCAGTTAAGAAGTGTAACTCTTGCTACTTGTGGTAGAGATGGAAGCAAAACCTTGTTTCAGCTTAGGCTGCTAACTTTTTAACCTATATTAAAGGTAGCCTGGTTCTTTCAATTAATTTGATATTTAGCTTGTTGATAGCACGTTCATCGGTGCTTCTTATGATTCCAACTAAAAAGTGTAACTCTTGCTACTTCTGGTAGAGATGGAAGCAAAACCTTGTTTCAGCTTAGGCTGCTAACTTTTTGACCTATATGAAAGGTAGCCTGGTTCTTTCAATTAATTTGATATTTAGCTTGTTGATAGAACGTTCATCGGTGCTTCTTATAATACCAGTTAAAAAGTGTAACTCTTGCTACTTCTGGTAGAGATGAAAGCAAAACCTTGTTTCAGCTTAGGCTGCTAACTTTTTGACCTATATTAAAGGTAGCCTGGTTCTTTCAATTAATTTGATATTTAGCTTGTTGATAGCACGTACATCGGTGCTTTTAATGGTACCAGTTAAAAAGTGTAACTCTTGCTACTTGTGGTAGAGATGGAAGCAAAACCTTGTTTCAGCTTAGGCTGCTAACTTTTTGACCTATATTAAAGGTAGCCTGGTTCTTTCAATTAATTTGATATTTAGCTAGTTGATAGCACGTTTATCGGTGCTTCTTATGATACCAGTTAAAAAGTGTAACTCTTGCTACTTCTGGCAGAGATGGAAGCAAATCTTGTTTCAGCTTAGGCTGCTAAATTTTTGACCTATATTAAAGGTAGCCTGGTTCTTTCTATTAATTTGATATTTAGCTTTTTGATATTACGTTCATCGGTGCTTCTTATGATACCAGTTAAAAATTGTAACTCTTGCTACTTCTGGTAGAGATGGAAGCAAAACCTTGTTTCAGATTAGGCTGCTAACTTTTTGACCTATATTAAAGGTAGCCTGGTTCTTTCAATTAATTTGATATTTAGCTTGTTGATAGCACGTTCATAGGTGCTTTTTATGATACCAGTTAAAAAGTGTAACTCTTGCTACTTCTGGTAGAGATGGCAGCAAAACCTTGTTTCAGCTTAGGCTGCTAACTTTTTGCCCTATATTAAAGGTAGCCTGGTTCTTTCAATTAATTTGATATTTAGCTTGTTGATAGCAGGTTCATGGGTGCTTCTTATGATACCAGTTAAAAAGTGTAACTCTTGCTACTTCTGGTAGAGATGGAAGCAAAACCTTGTTTCAGCTTGGGCTGCTAACTTTTTGACCTATATTAAAGGTAGCCTGGTTCTTTTAATTAATTTTATATTTAGCTTGTTGATAGCACGTTCATCGGTGCTTCTTATGATACCAGTTAAAAAGTGTAACTCTTGCTACTTCTGGTAGAGATGGAAGCAAAACCTTGTTTCAGCTTAGGCTGCTAACTTTTTAACCTATATTAAAGGTAGCCTGGTTCTTTCAATTAATTTGATATTTAGCTTGTTGATAGCACGTTCATCGGTGCTTCTTATGATTCCAACTAAAAAGTGTAACTCTTGCTACTTCTGGTAGAGATGGAAGCAAAACCTTGTTTCAGCTTAGGCTGCTAACTTTTTGACCTATATTAAAGGTAGCCTGGTTCTTTCAATTAATTTGATATTTAGCTTGTTGATAGAACGTTCATCGGTGCTTCTTATAATACCAGTTAAAAAGTGTAACTCTTGCTACTTCTGGTAGAGATGAAAGCAAAACCTTGTTTCAGCTTAGGCTGCTAACTTTTTGACCTATATTAAAGGTAGCCTGGTTCTTTCAATTAATTTTATATTTAGCTTGTTGATAGCACGTTCATCGGTACTTCTTACTATACCAGTTAAAAAGTGTAACTCTTGCTACTTCTGGTAGAGATGGAAGCAAAACCTAGTTTCGGCTTAGGCTGCTAACTTTTTGACCTATATTAAAGGTAGCCTGGTTCTTTCAATTAATTTGATATTTAGCTTTTTGATAGCACGTTCATCGGTGCTTCTTATGATACCAGTTAAAAAGTGTAACTCTTGCTACTTCTGGTAGAGATGGAAGCAAAACCTTGTTTCAGCTTAGGCTGCTAAATTTTGACCTATATGAAAGGTAGCTTGGTTCTTTCAATTAATTTGATATTTAGCTTTTTGATAGCACGTTCATCGATGCTTCTTATGATACCAGTTAAAAAGTGTAACTCTTGCTACTTCTGGTAGAGATGGAAGCAAAACCTGGTTTCAGCTTTGGCTGCTGACTTTTTGACCTATATGAAAGGTAGCCTGGTTCTTTCAATTAATTTGATATTTAGCTTGTTGATAGCACGTTTATCGGTGCTTCTTATGATACCAGTTAAAAAGTGTAACTCCTGCTACTTCTGGTAGAGATAGAAGCAAAACCTAGTTTCGGCTTAGGCTGCTAACTTTTTAACCTATATTAAAGTTAGCCTAGTTCTTTCAATTAATTTGATATTTAGCTTGTTGATAGCACGTACATCGGTGCTTTATGGTACCAGTTAAGAAGTGTAACTCTTGCTACTTGTGGTAGAGATGGAAGCAAAACCTTGTTTCAGCTTAGGCTGCTAACTTTTTGACCTATATTAAAGGTAGCCTGGTTCTTTTAATTGATTTGATATTTAGCTAGTTGATAGCACGTTTATCGGTGCTTCTTATGATACCAGTTAAAAAGTGTAACTCTTGCTACTTCTGGTAGAGATGGAAGCAAATCTTGTTTCAGCTTAGGCTGCTAAATTTTTGACCTATATTAAAGGTAGCCTGGTTCTTTCAATTAATTTGATATTTAGCTTTTTGATATTACGTTCATCGGTGCTTCTTATGATACCAGTTAAAAATTGTAACTCTTGCTACTTCTGGGAGAGATGGAAGCAAAACCTTGTTTCAGCTTAGGCTGCCAACTTTTTGACCTATATTAAAGGTAGCCTGGTTCTTTCAATTAATTTGATATTTAGCTTGTTGATAGTAGGTTAATCGGTGCTTCTTATGATACCAGTTAAAAAGTGTAACTCTTGCTACTTCTGGTAGAGATGGAAGCAAAACCTTGTTTCAGCTTAGGCTGCTAACTTTTTGACCTATATGAAAGGTAGCCTGGTTCTTTCAATTTATTTGATATTTAGCTTTTTGATAGCACGTTCATCGGTGCTTCTTATGATACCAGTTAAAAAGTGTAACTCTTGCTACTTCTGGTAGAGATGGAAGCAAATCCTTGTTTCAGCTTAGGCTGCCAACTTTTTGACCTATATTAAAGGTAGCCTGGTTCTTTCAATTAATTTGATATTTAGCTTGTTGATAGCACGTTCATAGATGCTTCTTATGGTACCAGTTAAAAAGTGTAACTGTTGCTACTTCTGGTAGAGATGGAAGCAAAACCTTGTTTCAGCTTAGGCTGCTAACTTTTTGATCTATATGAAAGGTAGCCTGGTTCTTTCAATTAATTTGATATTTAGCTTGTTGATAGAACGTTCATCGGTGCTTCTTATGATACCAGTGAAAAAGTGTAACTCTTGCTACTTCTGGTAGAGATGGAAGCAAATCTTGTTTCAGCTTAGGCTGCTAAATTTTTGACCTATATTAAAGGTAGCCTGGTTCTTTCAATTAATTTGATATTTAGCTTTTTGATAGTACGTTCATCTATGCTTCTTATGATACCAGTTAAAAAGTGTAACTCTTGCTACTTCTGGTAGAGATGGAAGCAAAACCTTGTTTCAGCTTTGGCTGCTAACTTTTTGACCTATATGAAAGGTAGCCTGGTTCTTTCAATTAATTTGATATTTAGTTTTTTGATAGCACGTTCATCGGTGCTTCTTATGATACCAGTTAAAAAGTGTAACTCTTGCTACTTCTGGTAGAGATGGAAGCAAAACCTTGTTTCAGCTTAGGCTGCTAACTTTTTGACCTATATGAAAGGTAGCCTGGTTCTTTCAATTAATTTGATATTTAGCTTGTTGATAGCACGTTTATCGGTGCTTCTTATGATACCAGTTAAAAAGTGTAACTCCTGCTACTTCTGGTAGAGATAGAAGCAAAACCTAGTTTCGGCTTAGGCTGCTAACTTTTTAACCTATATTAAAGTTAGCCTGGTTCTTTCAATTAATTTGATATTTAGCTTGTTGATAGCACGTACATCGGTGCTTTATGGTACCAGTTAAGAAGTGTAACTCTTGCTACTTCTGGGAGAGATGGAAGCAAAACCTTGTTTCAGCTTAGGCTGCTAACTTTTTGACCTATATGAAAGGTAGCCTGGTTCTTTCAATTAATTTGATATTTAGTTTTTTGATAGCACGTTCATCGGTGCTTCTTATGATACCAGTTAAAAAGTGTAACTCTTGCTACTTCTGGTAGAGATGGAAGCAAAACCTTGTTTCAGCTTAGGCTGCTAACTTTTTGACCTATATGAAAGGTAGCCTGGTTCTTTCAATTAATTTGATATTTAGCTTTTTGATAGCACGTTCATCGATGCTTCTTATGATACCAGTTAAAAAGTGTAACTCTTGCTACTTCTGGTAGAGATGGAAGCAAAACCTTGTTTCAGCTTTGGCTGCTAACTTTTTGACCTATATGAAAGGTAGCCTGGTTCTTTCAATTAATTTGATATTTAGCTTGTTGATAGCACGTACATCGGTGCTTTTAATGGTACCAGTTAAAAAGTGTAACTCTTGCTACTTGTGGTAGAGATGGAAGCAAAACCTTGTTTCAGCTTAGGCTGCTAACTTTTTGACCTATATTAAAGGTAGCCTGGTTCTTTCAATTAATTTGATATTTAGCTAGTTGATAGCACGTTTATCGGTGCTTCTTATGATACCAGTTAAAAAGTGTAACTCTTGCTACTTCTGGCAGAGATGGAAGCAAATCTTGTTTCAGCTTAGGCTGCTAAATTTTTGACCTATATTAAAGGTAGCCTGGTTCTTTCTATTAATTTGATATTTAGCTTTTTGATATTACGTTCATCGGTGCTTCTTATGATACCAGTTAAAAATTGTAACTCTTGCTACTTCTGGTAGAGATGGAAGCAAAACCTTGTTTCAGATTAGGCTGCTAACTTTTTGACCTATATTAAAGGTAGCCTGGTTCTTTCAATTAATTTGATATTTAGCTTGTTGATAGCACGTTCATAGGTGCTTTTTATGATACCAGTTAAAAAGTGTAACTCTTGCTACTTCTGGTAGAGATGGCAGCAAAACCTTGTTTCAGCTTAGGCTGCTAACTTTTTGCCCTATATTAAAGGTAGCCTGGTTCTTTCAATTAATTTGATATTTAGCTTGTTGATAGCAGGTTCATGGGTGCTTCTTATGATACCAGTTAAAAAGTGTAACTCTTGCTACTTCTGGTAGAGATGGAAGCAAAACCTTGTTTCAGCTTGGGCTGCTAACTTTTTGACCTATATTAAAGGTAGCCTGGTTCTTTTAATTAATTTTATATTTAGCTTGTTGATAGCACGTTCATCGGTGCTTCTTATGATACCAGTTAAAAAGTGTAACTCTTGCTACTTCTGGTAGAGATGGAAGCAAAACCTTGTTTCAGCTTAGGCTGCTAACTTTTTAACCTATATTAAAGGTAGCCTGGTTCTTTCAATTAATTTGATATTTAGCTTGTTGATAGCACGTTCATCGGTGCTTCTTATGATTCCAACTAAAAAGTGTAACTCTTGCTACTTCTGGTAGAGATGGAAGCAAAACCTTGTTTCAGCTTAGGCTGCTAACTTTTTGACCTATATTAAAGGTAGCCTGGTTCTTTCAATTAATTTGATATTTAGCTTGTTGATAGAACGTTCATCGGTGCTTCTTATAATACCAGTTAAAAAGTGTAACTCTTGCTACTTCTGGTAGAGATGAAAGCAAAACCTTGTTTCAGCTTAGGCTGCTAACTTTTTGACCTATATTAAAGGTAGCCTGGTTCTTTCAATTAATTTTATATTTAGCTTGTTGATAGCACGTTCATCGGTACTTCTTACTATACCAGTTAAAAAGTGTAACTCTTGCTACTTCTGGTAGAGATGGAAGCAAAACCTAGTTTCGGCTTAGGCTGCTAACTTTTTGACCTATATTAAAGGTAGCCTGGTTCTTTCAATTAATTTGATATTTAGCTTTTTGATAGCACGTTCATCGGTGCTTCTTATGATACCAGTTAAAAAGTGTAACTCTTGCTACTTCTGGTAGAGATGGAAGCAAAACCTTGTTTCAGCTTAGGCTGCTAAATTTTGACCTATATGAAAGGTAGCCTGGTTCTTTCAATTAATTTGATATTTAGCTTTTTGATAGCACGTTCATCGATGCTTCTTATGATACCAGTTAAAAAGTGTAACTCTTGCTACTTCTGGTAGAGATGGAAGCAAAACCTGGTTTCAGCTTTGGCTGCTGACTTTTTGACCTATATGAAAGGTAGCCTGGTTCTTTCAATTAATTTGATATTTAGCTTGTTGATAGCAGGTTTATCGGTGCTTCTTATGATACCAGTTAAAAAGTGTAACTCCTGCTACTTCTGGTAGAGATAGAAGCAAAACCTAGTTTCGGCTTAGGCTGCTAACTTTTTAACCTATATTAAAGTTAGCCTAGTTCTTTCAATTAATTTGATATTTAGCTTGTTGATAGCACGTACATCGGTGCTTTATGGTACCAGTTAAGAAGTGTAACTCTTGCTACTTGTGGTAGAGATGGAAGCAAAACCTTGTTTCAGCTTAGGCTGCTAACTTTTTGACCTATATTAAAGGTAGCCTGGTTCTTTTAATTGATTTGATATTTAGCTAGTTGATAGCACGTTTATCGGTGCTTCTTATGATACCAGTTAAAAAGTGTAACTCTTGCTACTTCTGGTAGAGATGGAAGCAAATCTTGTTTCAGCTTAGGCTGCTAAATTTTTGACCTATATTAAAGGTAGCCTGGTTCTTTCAATTAATTTGATATTTAGCTTTTTGATATTACGTTCATCGGTGCTTCTTATGATACCAGTTAAAAATTGTAACTCTTGCTACTTCTGGGAGAGATGGAAGCAAAACCTTGTTTCAGCTTAGGCTGCCAACTTTTTGACCTATATTAAAGGTAGCCTGGTTCTTTCAATTAATTTGATATTTAGCTTGTTGATAGTAGGTTAATCGGTGCTTCTTATGATACCAGTTAAAAAGTGTAACTCTTGCTACTTCTGGTAGAGATGGAAGCAAAACCTTGTTTCAGCTTAGGCTGCTAACTTTTTGACCTATATGAAAGGTAGCCTGGTTCTTTCAATTTATTTGATATTTAGCTTTTTGATAGCACGTTCATCGGTGCTTCTTATGATACCAGTTAAAAAGTGTAACTCTTGCTACTTCTGGTAGAGATGGAAGCAAATCCTTGTTTCAGCTTAGGCTGCCAACTTTTTGACCTATATTAAAGGTAGCCTGGTTCTTTCAATTAATTTGATATTTAGCTTGTTGATAGCACGTTCATAGATGCTTCTTATGGTACCAGTTAAAAAGTGTAACTGTTGCTACTTCTGGTAGAGATGGAAGCAAAACCTTGTTTCAGCTTAGGCTGCTAACTTTTTGATCTATATGAAAGGTAGCCTGGTTCTTTCAATTAATTTGATATTTAGCTTGTTGATAGAACGTTCATCGGTGCTTCTTATGATACCAGTGAAAAAGTGTAACTCTTGCTACTTCTGGTAGAGATGGAAGCAAATCTTGTTTCAGCTTAGGCTGCTAAATTTTTGACCTATATTAAAGGTAGCCTGGTTCTTTCAATTAATTTGATATTTAGCTTTTTGATAGTACGTTCATCTATGCTTCTTATGATACCAGTTAAAAAGTGTAACTCTTGCTACTTCTGGTAGAGATGGAAGCAAAACCTTGTTTCAGCTTTGGCTGCTAACTTTTTGACCTATATGAAAGGTAGCCTGGTTCTTTCAATTAATTTGATATTTAGTTTTTTGATAGCACGTTCATCGGTGCTTCTTATGATACCAGTTAAAAAGTGTAACTCTTGCTACTTCTGGTAGAGATGGAAGCAAAACCTTGTTTCAGCTTAGGCTGCTAACTTTTTGACCTATATGAAAGGTAGCCTGGTTCTTTCAATTAATTTGATATTTAGCTTGTTGATAGCACGTTTATCGGTGCTTCTTATGATACCAGTTAAAAAGTGTAACTCCTGCTACTTCTGGTAGAGATAGAAGCAAAACCTAGTTTCGGCTTAGGCTGCTAACTTTTTAACCTATATTAAAGTTAGCCTGGTTCTTTCAATTAATTTGATATTTAGCTTGTTGATAGCACGTACATCGGTGCTTTATGGTACCAGTTAAGAAGTGTAACTCTTGCTACTTGTGGTAGAGATGGAAGCAAAACCTTGTTTCAGCTTAGGCTGCTAACTTTTTGACCTATATTAAAGGTAGCCTGGTTCTTTTAATTGATTTGATATTTAGCTATTTGATAGCACGTTTATCGGTGCTTCTTATGATACCAGTTAAAAAGTGTAACTCTTGCTACTTCTGGTAGAGATGGAAGCAAATCTTGTTTCAGCTTAGGCTGCTAAATTTTTGACCTATATTAAAGGTAGCCTGGTTCTTTCAATTAATTTGATATTTAGCTTTTTGATATTACGTTCATCGGTGCTTCTTATGATACCAGTTAAAAATTGTAACTCTTGCTACTTCTGGGAGAGATGGAAGCAAAACCTTGTTTCAGCTTAGGCTGCCAACTTTTTGACCTATATTAAAGGTAGCCTGGTTCTTTCAATTAATTTGATATTTAGCTTGTTGATAGAAGGTTAATCGGTGCTTCTTATGATACCAGTTAAAAAGTGTAACTCTTGCTACTTCTGGTAGAGATGGAAGCAAAACCTTGTTTCAGCTTAGGCTGCTAACTTTTTGACCTATATGAAAGGTAGCCTGGTTCTTTCAATTAATTTGATATTTAGCTTTTTGATAGCACGTTCATCTATGCTTCTTATGATACCAGTTAAAAAGTGTAACTCTTGCTACTTCTGGTAGAGATGGAAGCAAAACCTTGTTTCAGCTTTGGCTGCTAACTTTTTGACCTATATGAAAGGTAGCCTGGTTCTTTTAATTAATTTGATATTTAGCTTGTTGATAGCACGTTCATCGTTGCTTCTTATGATACCAGTTAAAAAGTGTAACTCTTGCTACTTCACTAAAATATATATTCTTGTTTTTCCTTATTAAAGTGTGAAGTTAGCGGCCTAAAATAATTTGTTGATAATTTTAAGTTTTTGTGATTATTTGGGCCGAACTTGATAGCTTTGTTAATTTTTATACTCGTTTTGTTTTTTTACTTTATAGATTTCCTAAGAAACCATTATATTCGTTGATATTTCCGAATCACAAAAGAGATTTTTTATTTGGTCGGGTTATCATAGGCAGCTAACTTTAGGCTGCTAACTTCACACCGGTCAAAGTGACTACTTTACAGGAGAGAGATTTAAAGTTTCTGCCGTTGAAAATTGGTGGATAACTTTTGCACGCTTAAAGTAAGGTTTATAGAACTTTGCAACTGTAGTTATAAAGATGTACTCTATTTAATAAGAAGTAGTTTATTCCAATTATTTCATTATTTTCGATAATCGTGGGTTGCATGTATACTCACGGCTATATTGCACCAAACCACAGCGAACGTAAGTAGATATCCGTCCTTTTTGCACGAACAGCTGCATGCAACAATGGCATTATGTGACTTTATAACTAGCATTTTTTAAGTCTATAAAAATTATGATACCGGCAGTAAGTAACATCAATAACACTATTAATACGTTTCTTGCCTAAAATATGTTAGTAACACATATAACCGTAAACAACGACGTAAGTGCAATCAGTTTTCTAGTACAATACAGCCGTATGTGCATATAAATGCCATAATCGAAAAAACTCATTTAAAAAAGAAATAAGTCACTTAATTGTATTTCCGCTCTTTCCCGTATCCATTTTTGCCAATTTTTGTGCGACGAGCGACACATCCTTCTCGCCCGGCAACACGGTCACAACTGCATATACGGCGGCGCGGGCGCGCCTAAACCAGTCGCTTTAACTTCGGGAAACAACGACGGCTGTGCCGAAGCGGCCATGTTGCAGGTACTCTTATTCACATGCGTCGTTCTTCACTTGATATATTTCAGAAAATAATAAAGATACAAAAAAATGATTTTTGTTTCGGATTGTATACATCATTTGTGTAACTTTCGCGTAATAAAAGCATTTTGGACGGAAAGTCACATGTGGCTTTATTGCACCAAGGGTACGAAAGATCCTCCTTCGAAATCTTGAAGTCGGTTGAAAATAGCAAAAAAGCAACAACAAAGATTGCGACGAATTTATACCTTTTATTTTTTTCTTCGAAATGTTAAAATCGGTTATAAATAGTTATAATAGATAAAAGCATGAACAAGTAGAGCAAGAGAACTGACAATGACTGTTCAAATCCCGTTCCTCGCTCTTACTTCGCTTCGCCTTGGATCTTTGCCAAAACCGTAGCCAAATAGCCAATAAGTTGATATTGTCCGTATATCGGTACAATTATGGTCGGTTAATGAAGTTATAAAGCTTCAATAGATTATTGAAATAAACGTGGGAAGTCTTCTACTGCTGAATTAGCTTACGGAAGGGTCACAATGATAACAACCTTTTTCTACTCGTCGACTATAATGCTTGAATTGAGACTTTGAAGACCGAACTACTGACGCATACTTTTGGATGGAGCTTTTATGGTCGCATATTTTAGCATCGTCGACGATGCTGAAATGGATTTTCATAAATAACAAGATCGCGGAAGAGGACAACGTCCTCCTCCCCGACAGTCGGCACAATCCACCGGGAGATTGAAGTTACTAAATTATATAGAGGGACCAGGTTGTAAGGCATTCGTTTAACTTAAATCTTACTGGCTTGCCTATTTTAAGCACTCGTAGAAAAATAATTGTATACAATAGTGACATAATTAAGCTTTTCAATCTCGTACCTTACTTAGGCCACTCAGCAAGCTTTGTGGCCTAAACACGGTATTCGACTGAAAAGCTCTGCATTATATCACGATTCTATAAAATTTTTGTTACACCCTCTATAGATGAAAATAAGCATCTACTCTCAATACATATCGCGACAAAAATAGATATCACCCAGGTAATCAAGCCTATTCAACCACCAAACATTTCCACGTCAGACCTCATTAGATGACCCCAAGGGATAACCCGTCAATCATCACAACCAATCATTCCACCAGTCACTACCGTATCTCAACGGCGTAAAGTCTACATTTCCATAACACGATGTATATATGAGTAGTTGAGTACCAATTACGTTCCACCTGCCACTACCTTATGACAGGGGCATAAAGTATAAATTTCCATAACACGAGGTCTAGTGAAGTTGGTAGGATTAATTTGAAATGGATCTGTGATCTGCGAGTAATGGTATTCGAGTGCAAATTACCTAGCAGATTATAATTTTAGCAAGCTCTTACATACTGTTATCGAGCGAGGTGTAGTGTACTTTACTGTTTTGAAATAAGGTCTCTATTTCAATGGTGGATAGAAACATGAGACTACGTTATAGGGAATACCATTGATCCGGTCTTGGTTTAAAGGCGACAAATTTAGTTGCCGGGCTGTTTGTTAGGATATTTTGGGTCAGGAGTTCCCAACCTATGCGCTTCATATATAGGGGCGCCATAGGGGCTAAAATGGGGAGCCAAAACCGGGCACCGACTGCGCCGCGGTACAGGCTTTGTACAGTTTAAATCTGGAGCCGTTCACTGCGCCCCCCTTGGATAACTCTACGCCCCCCAATGGTCCCTAACCTTGGCATACGGATGTGTCCGTGTGTGTCGGGATTGCGGCCGTACTTGGCAGGAGTCCGGATTTGATGAAATTACCTCATAAATAATCATAAAATAAAATAAAAATATGTTTTTTACACAGTTTTAATGAATGAAATAATAAATATATGTGTATTTATTAAAAACTCAACAAATAATAAATTTAAGTTATGCCAAATGTCTGTTATAAAACATTGCAGGATTTTTAGAGGGATTTCAGGACTTTTCTCAGAACATTTCATTTTTCCATGTAGTAACCCTACCCAAGGGCGGCGCGCCCCACTGGTTGGAACCCTGTTTTAATTTGACACATGGTACGGGGTATTGTGCGGGGTATTCTAGCACACCACACTCACATGTACCTATGTCTATTCTTGATAGTTCTCTTGTGTTTAACGCGTTTTGGTCGCCTGGCAGGCTCCAGAGCATATTCATTATGTAGTCATACTATCTAGTATGGCAGCTGTTTTTGTAAAGTAGTGGCTACACAATTTTTATGGAATCTGAACGCCAAGCGAACTCTACGCACCATGAAGCGGTGGCAAAAAACGGTGGACAAAACGCTAGGAAGGTGATTCGAGGTGGCGAGAAGGTGGTCTTTAGCTTAGCGACTCCGGATCTAGTGGCTAACCATACTGGTTACATTATTATTATTATTATGAGCCTATACTGTCCCACGGCTGGGCAAAGCCCCCCCCCCCCCCCCACTTTTTCCATTCATCCCGGTCTTGTGCAGTCTCTGGCCATTTTTTCAAAAATGAGTCAAGCTCGTCTCGCTACCGCCGGCGGGGTCTGACGGATCCTCGATTTGAGCTGTCGGGTTGCCACTCAGTGGCGATCTTAGCCCACAAATCATACAGCATGCGACAGACATGTCCAGCCCAGTCCCAATTTAACTTAGCCGCCTTCCGAGCTACATACATACATTACTGGCTACATACGTTCAAAAAATCTACCCTGCATGATACTATTACTGCTGTTCTTAAAATGCTTTTCAACCAATCACGGTATCAATGCAGCCGCGCCTATAATATATCTACGCTACGCCACCGTCGTAGCCCGCGTAGCGTTTTTTAACACTTTGCATGCTACAGTTTGCTACGCTCGTAGCGAATCCCAGCTATTTACCACTGTGTAGGGGCCGTATTCTAACTTTAAAACGCGTGTAAACATGATCCGACTTCAATACAACTCCAATGAATTAACAACGTAATACAGCTAGCGCCTAAACATCTGAATCAGAATTATCAGAATTTCCTTGAAAATTATTCTGATGTAACTCCTGTACAACTTTAATAGTTCGGATCGGAGTTATGTCTCAGATAGATTGTGTTTTTAATGTATTGTTTATGTATTTTTAAATTAGAATGGCACTAGGGGAAAACGACTACGAATGCAGAACGCTATAATTTGTCTAATTCACCGCTATGCT
This sequence comes from Pammene aurita, assembly GCA_947086415.1. NCBI lineage: Eukaryota > Metazoa > Arthropoda > Insecta > Lepidoptera > Tortricidae > Pammene > Pammene aurita. Next base: position 24,636,209 of record OX352302.1, on the reverse strand, counting down.
ACGAGCGTAGCGCTACGCCGTAGCAGATAACATGTGTTCCCCGTTAGGTAGCGAAAATACTTGACAACGTGTCGCGATTAGCGCAGAATGGATTAACGGCTGAGATTATGCGTTGTGTTAATATCTAAATTACAGTGTTGTTTTATACTACACTAGCTAAGATTATCCGCGTAAGAATGCTGAAATCCCCTCTTGCCCTGCCCTCCTCGCACATGCAGCCATTTTCGCTTGAAAGCGGAATAAACACCCGAAAACACGAAGTTTTGCCTAGTTTTACTTAGTTTTATACAAGCGGGCCTCTGTCATCCTGAAAATAGCCCATAATTAAACTGTTTAAGCTCCGGTGAACAAAGAAACGTGTTAGTTGGATTATACGGCTTATAGTGTGTGTGCATTAGCATACGTCCTAAACCCACATGACATGAATTTATGTGTTCTCAGAGATAAGTAAATAATAATGACTGCAAGCTTTTAGAAAACAATGCGATCTTTCTCACTGTTTAAGATGGCGTCAAATAAAGGCAGGCCTCATACCACTAAAGAGCTCTGTCATATGAACACTAGTGTTATAAAATGTTATATAAGTATAACACAGTGTGACAGGGATGCCGCTCTGATGTTATAATAATCACATCTCTGTTACACTGTGTTTTATAACGTTATATAACGTCAAAAATAACACTAATAACAGAGAAAGTGAAGGGTGGTAGGTTAGCATGATTCGGGCATATCATGAGGAGGGATGAATGTAATATAGGCAAAAGAATGTTAAATATGAAAGTGGATGGTGAAGAGCTATGGGTAGGCCAAGGAAACGATGGATGGATTGTATAAAAGAGGACATGAGGAAGAAAGGAGTGAGTGAGGAGATGACGGGAGGTAGAGGAGAATGGAAGAAGAACACATGTTGTGCCGACCCCACATAACGTGGGATAAGGGCAGGGAGAAGAAGAAGAAGATATAACGTCAGTGTAGCATCACATGTTAATTATGCGCGGAGTAGCAACAAAATAAAATGTTTTTGTTCATACGCACCATATGCATTGACTACACAACGCATTTTTTGAGGTTTTTCAACAAAATGTGGGTACTATAGGCACCGATTTTGAAAGGGTCGAAAACGCGCATATAACACCTCTGGAGTTGCAGGCGCATATAGGCTACGGTGACCACTTTATCATCAGGCGGGCTGTATGCTTGCTTGTGACCGACGTAATACAGAGTGTAACAAAAATACTGGTCATCCGTTTAAGGGGATAATTGATACCGTATTGCTACTAAGAAAAAGTAGAAGATTTTTTTTTGAAGAAATCTTTTTTTTGTATTTTTAGAAGAAATATTTTTTTGTATGGGGCACGTCGTCCCAGCCGAGCAACCCTCCAAACAAAAGAAAATTTTGTTTTCGCATGAAAAAGCTTTTTTTCTTGGTTTTTCATGATTAGTATACGATACCTATTATGCCGTTAAACACGGATTATTTAGTAAAAGGTACGCAATGAAAACCGTACCAACAACGTTGAGGTTTGCAATTTTGTACGGACACATTGGACATCGACAGTCTTTACTAGATACTTGTCTGCAATGTTATGGCCAGCGTGCGTGTGCCTACTGTGTATTGTCCACGTCGAAAGGTAATTTCGTATTGTGTTCCTGGTTATAATCTGCATCAGAATAATAATGCTTATCTATAATAGGGATGATGACACATGTTGAATTTTGTAATAAAATTTAATTTAATGGATGCCAAATGATCAATATATCCTAAATCCTAATAAATTGAAAATGAAAGAAATCTATCGAAATAGTGCAAAGATCATCAGGCTTCAAAGTTTCTCTTTTGTTTAATGATTTTTTTTAAAGTATAAAATTAAAAAAAACAATGACTCCATTCGATTTCTCATATATTACTGTAAAATAAATTGTACAGCAAATATATACATAAACGCAATATTTCACTGTCAAAATAACAATTTCATAATTTTTCCATACTTTGAACAGGGTGACTATGCAATCGTGACGTCACTGTTGCATATTTTTTTAGGAGCGTTTTAAGAAACAAAAGCGAGTGTCAGATTTTGAATCTCATTTCTGACTTTTGTGTTGCTTTAACGCAATTTTTCTAAAAATGAGATTTTTGTATCAAAATGTAGAGCTTGCAGTGAACTATTACTATTAGTAACAACTTCTGTTACAGCTGGAATTTTGAACATACATCCACTTTTTAAGTAATCAAAACTATCTAGTTACAAAAATAGTATGGTTAATTGAATCGTTCCAAACTTTAAAAGCGCTATAACTCAAAATGTTGTCAAAGTGACTAGACATGTTCTTTCCGTGTACCCTTTAATTGGCCCCATATAGACATTTGATCCTCACAACAAAACGAATCGATTGATACCATACATGAAAACAATAGGCATGATGACACATGTTGAATTATGCAAAAAAAATTAGTTGATAGGATGCAAAATGATCAATATATCAAACGAAAGTGAAAATTTATAAATTCTATGGAAATGGCTCAAAGATATCAAGCTGTAAAAATTCTAAATTTAACGATTTTTTAAAGTGCGAAATTAAAAAAAAACAATGATACCATTCGATTTTTAACATTTTACTGTAAAATAAATTATATAGCAACCATATACATAAACGCAACATTTCACTGTAAGAATAGCAATTTCATAATTTTTCCATACTTGAAACAGGGCGACTATGTGATCGTGACGTCACTTTTGCACGTCATTTTGTTAGGAGCGTTTTGAAAAACAATTGCAAATCTCGGAATTTAAGTTTCATTTCTGACTTTTGTGTTGCTTTAACGCAATTGGCCGCATATAGACATTTGATCCTCACAACAAAACGAATCGATTGATACCATACATGAAAACAATTCATCATGCCTATTGTCCATATCTCCATATACTATTGTATCTTAATGTACCACCAGCACATCAGTTATAACAAAAATGCTGGTGATCCGCTGAATTAGGGATGTTACGGAGGTGGTTTTATCGGAACCGAAGCCGAAACCGGAGTTTTTAAATTTGTTTTAACGAAACCGAAAGCGAACCCAAAAGCGAAACCGAATCCGAAACCGGAGCCGGAGGTGAAGGTGGAGGTGGAGGAACAATAAACGAATGAGTAAGTCGAATCGTCGTAAGGCGGTCGTCACACTGCTTCGCATCTCGCAGCGACGTCCGTTGATGCGTTATTTAACTTTGTATGTAGAATCTTGATTTTGTATAGAAAAATCGCATGGACACGACACACTGGCTCCGCCTCGACGCGCGGAGGAGCGAGACGCACGACGACTCGTGCGCTCGGACGGAGACGCGGTGCGTGCCGCAGGGTATGTCACACCGAGCTCCGCAGTGCCGTACGGATTTTAGTGCAAGAAAGGACGTAGGCGCAATGGATATCGACGTCTATAAGTTTATTTTTGAAATTGAAAGTCGTTCGTTTAATCATAATCTAGGAATTCTTATAAAAGTATAATTGAAGATTGAAGTAGTAGCTTTTCTTCCGCTGTAATAGAACATCGAAAATTTGTGTCGGCGCCAGTAATAATCACTCCAATTTTGCTTAGCAAATAATCAAATGACGCGGTTGACATACGGGTGCAATTTAAAAAAAATTCTTCGTGTTGCCTTAAATCTTGGTAATATCTAGCAAAAGATCCATTTATAGGTCTGGTTTGTAAATAGGGAAGTACCCAGTGTCTTCTGCGTTTTATGACTCCATTGTACAAAAACCAAACTAAAAGTATCACCGCACCGCTCTGAATAAGTACCGTGTCCATTTTATCGACAATTAGGAACTATTTTCACCTTAACGTTCGAATGTGAAATGAACGCGAGACGGAAGTAACGCGGGACGTCGCGCATCGCAGCTCCGGACGGAGATGTGGAGAAAACTCGGACGTTGGTGCGTTGTCTCCGCATGCGAGTCCGTTGCTCCGCGTCTCGCAACGAGACGCGGCGGCAGTGTGACAACCGCCTAAAACAGGTGGGGTGATTCCCGGGGAGACAAGTCAAAACCTGTTTGTACTCCTAGGCACACGCCGCGCGCCGCGGCTGCTGACTTTCGGCTCCGTTAAAACCTCCGCTTAAAATTAGACGAAACCAAAGCCGGAGCCGGAGGTGTTCGCTTCAAATTAGACGAAACCGAAGCCGAAGCCGGAGGTGTGAATTCAGCCGAAAGTTTCGGTATATCGGAGCCGAAGCCGAACCTCCGTAACATCCCTAATTCAAATTATGAAAAAGAAAAAAAAATACGCAAAAAAAGAATGGTTTTGTAGTAGAGGGTCGGCTGGGGATTGACGTGCCCCATACAAAAAAAAATTCACGTCAAAATAGTAGTTTTCGATACAAGTGCGAGAAGTATGTCATTTTGCACGAGTACCGAGGTTACTTGGCCCGAGCCGAGAGGCGAGGGTCAAGACTCGGGACGAGTGAAAATGACACTTCTGCACGTGTGTCGAACAACGTTTTTTAATACAATTGCGAAAAAACTACAATGAAATAATCGTAGATTGTTTGACAAGGCTCTAAAGTAGGCCATATTACCACCAGGTGGTTATTTTCCCGACCGAAGTGAGGGAAAATTGTTTGAGTGATAATATGGCTTTTAGACCAGAGTAATGCATACAATGTTTCACTTCGATTCCGAGAAAATATCATAAAAATACTTATTATTTACACACAATAACTAAACTAAGGTGAAATTATGGTATAACTTGACGGTCTTTTAATTTTTTTAACTTCTGTGACATAGATACAAAATATCAATACCGCGAATAAATGCCACAGACGACGGTATAATTAGTTCTTTAAAACGGCTATTACACATGGCAATTTGTAGGGCCCTACCTGTCGTGTCCAACTCCTGTCGGCGTTGGGCCCGTTATTACACTTTCCCTACAAATCGTCCCTACAAACCCTACCTCACCAACAAATCGTCCCTACCAACGTTTACAGAGATGCCTTCAAAACATCTAAAAAATGTATTGGTGAAGCACGGTGATAGTACTCATAACAGTATACATTAAATAAAAGAAGAAACTGTTTTTATTATTATAGATATTTAAATGACCGCTCGAGCTGCCTGAATCTAACTTCATCTGCCCAACCCTTCTATTATTTAAATACAAAACTAGATAAATATATTAATTACCAGCGAATCTACACATTTTAACTTTTATTTTAAATAAAAAACCAGACGGAATGTGTAGCAAATGGCTAACATTATAAATAAAAAAGGTAAAATAACTCTAACGACCTCCATAAACAGCTGCGGGTGTCGGGGAACTGCCGATCGCCCCGATCGCCCTAGATCGCGACTCCTACTCCCTAGGTGCCATTACACCTACCAACCCGACAGATTGGGCCCTACAAATTGCAATGTCTAATAGCCGTTTAAACAGTTTAAACACACTTTAAAGCGTTTCCCAAAAAAATAAATCTGTTTTAATGATTGTGAAGTAGGAACTAAAAAACACCTCATGTTTTGAGAAATAAATTGCGTTTCCTGATTGATCGATTTTAACTTTACTGTATTCTGATTGGTTGATATTAAATACAATGTTTTTTTTAAGGACTTAAATTATTTACACAGTATACGCACCAAAAAAGTATCTAGCGTTCCGATTAACTCCGATATGTGTTGTGATTGGTGGATTTAATATAGTGAAGTATTCTGATTGGTCAATTTAAAATGCAATATATCTGCAAATCGTGCGTAAAATCAAACTTTACGCACGATTTGCAGATCAGATTACTTTTTAGCACTAGTGCATAAAATCAAACTTTACGCACGATTTGCAGCTACATAAAGTAAACTTTTTGAGCAATTGTACAAAAAAAAATTCTCCTACTTTTTCTTAGTCGCAATACGATACCAATTATGCCCTTAATCGGAACACCACTATTTTTGTTACACAGTTATACAGGAACTGTGCAAAATGTGGGTGCGCTTGCCAGTCCCGTATTGGTTTTGGTTTTGTACAGCCACCAAAGGAAGTGTCTAAGTTGATTTTAGACATTGCGTCTAATCATAGTAATCATCTGCCATAGACGTTACAAGCCGTAGTGATCTTCTTCATTGTTCATGAGTATATGCAGTAATTACCTAATGTGTTACGTCGACTTAAAATGTACTTTTTGGTGTTATAAATAAATATTTTTTATTTGTATAGATAGTAATATTCTGAAGTTGGATGTTGTTTTGTGATTTTGGTCTAGTCGCTGTTTGATATTGGTTGGTGATAGGTTCTCAATTGTAGGTGCAAATCTTGATTTATTATTCGATGTTATGTTTGCATGGTTGAAAGAAAATAAACAATAAAAGATAAGAGGAAATATAAAGGGTGGGACGCAATTCAATATTTGTAAGGATTTGATACGGATATGCATAATGTTAACATTATCAACGTCAAACCCTTGTCTTTGTCTCAATTTTTTATTTTTTCGTGAATGTAGGAGGTATGGGTTACATTTGTATTTACCGAATATAGAAAATTGTGGCCCTTTCTGAAAAAAAAAAAATGGTTGTCTGTAAAGTCGGTTTACGGACGATAATTTTGCGTGATAACGTCATAAGAAAACATTGATGAAAAATTTCATACTTTTATTTATGAATTGAATTGAATTATTATCACTGAATTATCTTTATTTTATATTCTTTTCATGTTGCCATGGACATCTGTCCACAGCTTTTGTGCATGCTACCGGTGTGTGTGTAGCGTTTTTTCCCCATTTTTAATTTTCCTATGCGATTATGTTACCATTAGGTTTTTTCTTCGGACGCATTATTTTTTACTCTTTTTTGTTGCTAGACGTATTTAAATATTACATATACATATTCTGTGATATCATTATCTCTATCTGTACCTAAGTGAGGAACTCCCTGGCCAAACTACATACATATATTATGTATATTTACCATCCGATTAGTACTAGTCTTTATTTTAAATAAATCCTAAGTAAAACAAGAAATATAAACATTAGATAAAAGAAATAATTTCCACAGACAAAGTCATTTCCAATCAAGGACCACCGCAAAAAACAACAAAGCTTGGTTTCCTTTCCAAAGTTGAAAATTAATTTCAAACGGAAACATTTATTTTCAAAGATTTAAGCGAAGAAAATGAATAATAATATCAACTCACTCAGGTGGAAGGAAAACTCGGGCATAGAACGGAATCTTCAGTGACGCCGTCTTTAAATGTCTTAACTCTCAATTCAAGTTACTTTATTACCAGCTTAAAATCAAGGCCGATAGAGTTCAATTTAGAATGTAAAATTAAGATGCTTGTTTCATTTGACGGCCAAGAAAAATGGGAAATTTCTAGATTCGAGAAAAGAAAACTTGCAATTTAACGTGTATTTTAAATAAATAAATCCTAAGTTCAGAAATCGCTTCTTGAAACGATTAAATCGTTCCTTTTGAACTCGGAGAGCTAGATAATTTTGGATTATAAAGTAGTATTTTTAATTCAAGATAAAATGTGACAGCTCCTACCATATATTATAAACCACTTTGTATGACAAGACCTATCAGATTACTATCTTGATTAAAAATACTACTTTAATAACTGTTAAGATTCCTTACAACTTCAAGAGCTAATGCAAAAAAAAAACATTATTTTACCGCCCATAGACTCATCAATTCATCTTCCCAGTGTTTATACCGACTGAGGCACGACTTAATTGAGCCTGGTGTCAGCTCGGTAACCTAATCTTAATAACCTTTACGAAAGCGACTAACATCTGACCTTCCAACCCAGAGGTAAACCTTGTTGGGATTAGGCCCGGTTTTCTCACGATGTTTTCCTTTATCGAAAGGAAAATATTAAATGACAAAACGGACATAGAAACTACCCAAGTACCTACTCCGAGACGAGCTCTGTGGCATTCCTCGTCTATAAATCCCGTATGACCCATATTGTATACAATAGGATGAGGATTGAGAGATCAAACCAAATGCACTCTCTATGGGGTGCACATTGTAAATTGTTGAGGTTTCGCGGCCGGCGGATGCCTAGGGCTGCCACACATTAAGTTTGTGGTCTAATTAATAATTTTAAATTTTTCTATAAAGATTTGGTTAATTAAAAAATTGCGATTTTGTAAAAACCTATTACTAAGACTCCGCTGTCCATCTGTCACCAGGCTGTATCTCATGAACCGTGATAGATAGTTGACATTTTCACAGATGATGTATTTCTGTTGCCGCTATAACAACAAATACTAAATAATTTTGAACAAAAAAGAACCGACTTCACTAAACATTCACCTTTCCAAAAGCAAATGCTTGAGCTGCTGTAATAAATACTCAAATCACTATAGGTGTGCCTATAATAGTTGAAGAGTTCCCTCGATTTCTCCAGGATCCCATCATCAGATCCTGACCTGGTTACAATGGGACCAACTGTGAAGTATACTCTTTCAAACGAAAAAAGAATTTTTCAAATCGGTCCAGCCGTCTTCGAATAATCGGTGAACATACATAAAAAAAAAAAATAGCAAAAACAAAGATCCCGACGAATTGATAACCTCCTCCGTCGAAATCTTGAAGTCGGTTGAAAACAGAATAAAATAAATGTTATAAGGAGAATAAAATCAATATTTTAGGGGATCTCATCCAGATCCAGAGAATCCTTCTTTTTGTAAAGGGTCGGCAACGCGCATGTGACTCCTTTGGAGTTGCAGGCGTCCATAGGTTACGGTAGCTGCTTACCATCAGGCGGGCCGTATGTTTGTTTGCCACCGTCGTGGTATAAAACAGACATGATTTTGCCGTTTTTATTGATATATGATATTTAAAACTATAGTCACGTTTAAAAATTTATCAATTAATGTACTATACGTGGATAATTGAAGTGCCCCAGCTAAAAAAATGCATTTTAACTTACCACTAAACTAAGCGGCACACGAGACACATATATTTACATTTTCATTAACTGAAACGAAACGACGTCACCATACTAGACATATTAAATGCATACACAAAGAAACTGGAAGTAGAACATTAAAATCTGCTTGCTCATTAACTAAAAAATGTTCTTGCTAAAATATGAACATTATTTTTGTGCCAACCCTATTGGGTGGCGGAAAATCTCCCAGCAACTGACATCAGATTTCAGATCTGACTGAGATCAGAAAGGTTGTCTGGAAGAAATCGCTCATTAGCGATAAGACCGCCTGTTGTTACCTCGTCCTAAATTTATCTAATTGTAAAATTTGTGCTTGTAACTGTATGAGGTGTGCAATAAAGAGTATTTATTATTATTATTATTATCAGATGGGTTATCCGTTATATAAATAACTTTCTTTCGGGTAATGTGATTACTGCGCTGCGGACTTTTTTGTAATGAACACAGATAATTTACCTACCTATATGGTACGAAGTGAAGATTAAAAACCGGCCAAACGGTATAGGTTACCTATTCGATATAAGTACAAGCAAAAGAGCCTAACTTCACGGCCCACATCGGTTTATTAATAATTTTAAATAAAAAAGAACCAACTTCACTTAAACTCCACCTTTCTAAAATTCTAAAAGGAAATGCCCGAGTAAAAATATTTAAATCACTAGGTGTGCCTATAACATTTGAAGAGTTCCCTCGATTTCTCCAGGATCCCATTATCAGATCCTGGCCTGGTTAGAATGGGACCAACTCTTTAAAAAAAAGATTTTTCTGAACCGGTCCAGCCGTCTTCCAATAAACGGTAAACATACATAAAAAAATAGCTGAAACAAAGATCCCGACGACTTGAGAACCTCCTCCTTCGAAATCTTGGAGTCGGTTGAAAAAGTTTTTGTGGACAAAAACTCAAAAGGGCTCGTAAAAAGTTGTCTAGTAAATAGGTCTTTTTTGGACTTCCAGCACAAGTGTTTCCAATTTTCTTGTTTTGAATAACCTCACCAGCATACCTTTTAAAATTTTATTCAAACAACTTTTCAAAAATATGTATTCTTTAGATTATCTCTTTTTCATACAAACTAAATAGTGTTTTCAATATTGGTTAAAATCCGTCTAATTGACATTGCTTGTCACCCTACAGACATAATTAATTTCACAATACATTGCGTATTCAAATAAACTTTAAAGTGTACTAAAAATCAAATCACAAGTTATTTTTTAAAGTCACTGGAGTGTTGTCTAATTTGAGGAGTAGAATCTACGTTTTAATGTATTGTTCGTATTACAGCAAACACCCAGTAAATATCGTATCTTCTATACAATATAGCTCTGCGGAGAAGCGTCGGTAACCCGTGTGAAAGCCCTGAGAAACCCCATATGCGTGGGAGTGCCAATTTGCATACAAACAGCTCCCCTTGATTTTTAGGGCCTCTAACGCCCACATGCGCCCAATTTGCTGCGAATGCGTCATGTGTAAGTGTTATATACTCGTATTTAAGTAGTGTATAGTAGTTTATGTAACTGTTACGTAATGAAATGAAATGAAAATGTTTTATTCCAGAATAAATTCCATATATGTACAGATGTAATTAAAATTAAATTAAATTAAAATAACACAATAATGGTCCTTAAAATACGAGTCTGGTTTTATGAAACGAGCCGCAGGCGAGTGTTTTAAATCCTAATTACGTACAGTTGCATACCTACACTGCTTTATCTACACTCATATCATATTATATATTCTAAATGAAGTGTTCGGAAACCATAGAATGACCGCCATTGTGACGAGTTATTTTGTGACGAGTTACTTAGTTTTTGTGCGGAACGGGACTGGATTTGTGCGGATATCGTTAAACTAGGCGTCCACTCGAGCGCACACACGTACCTAAGCGAAACGCACGGATCTAAGCGATGGTTGGATCATTGCGTAACCACGTCAGCTGGGTTGGACGCTATTGTTGATATTTTCATTGATTACGATGTGTATTGTTCTGATCACTACCCCCTTGTAGTTAAATGTAATTTTAATATAGTTAAGCCTAAGCTGTATAATAGTAATCCCATCAAAAACATAAATGTGAAAGGCTGCCAAGTTCGATACTATGGGAATGCTTCGCCTATAAAAGAAGTGAGATCTGAATGAGTACCAAGTTCCATAAAAATACCTCAAATCATAAATAGTTATAGGAATGCACACTTGATTTCCAGCAGTTTTTAAGGTACATTTTGAACAAGTATCACGTTACATAGAAATACCTAAAATTATAATAGTCAGGGAAACGCACACCGGTTTTTTTAGCAGTTTCCTGATAACATTTATTATTTTCAGTACTTTTTAATGATGTTACTTGGCAAGTTTTCACACATCACACACCTTTTCAATGCAATGAATCTACACCTTTGGACTGCAATGTGTCAAGTATATAATTTTCTATTAAAACTTGCCAAGTTACATCATTAAAAAGTACTGAAAATAATAAATGTTATCAGGAAACTGTTAAAAAAACCGGTGTGCGTTTCTCTGACTATTATAATTTTAGGTATTTCTATGTAACGTGATACTTATTCAAAATGTACCTTAAAAACTGCTGGAAATCAAGTGTGCATTCCTATAACTATTTATAATTTGAGGTATTTTTATGGAACTTGGTACTTATTCAGATCTCACTTCTTTTATAGGCGAAGCATTCCCATAGTATCGAACTTGGCAGCCTTTCACATTTATGTTTTTGATGGGATTTCCTTTATTTTTGTTAGGTGTAGGTTCTTTATTATTTTTTTATCACGGACGGCGCGAGCGCGGCGCGGCGGACGAGTGTAGGCAGCGACGGAGGGTGCGCGAGGCGGGGAACGGAATTTTTATCTAGTATCACTATACATACATATATCGGGATTTCGGGATCGATCGGGCAGCGCGAGTACCTATAATCTATGATAAATCCTATTTTACTATTTGTTTATAGGTGATTTTTACAAATAAACTGGCTCCCTACACCTATAAAATGTACCTACTTACATATAATTACATACATCAATAACGTACTTTATTCTGTTTGTAATTACGCTACCTACATAGATAATTAATAACTTGGTAATACCTACCTACCAGTAGGTATTATAATTGGTGGCCTATTATGTAGCCCTAGAAGTGCACCATCCCATCTCATCCCGTGGCGTATCGGAGGGTGAGATGGGCAGTAGTATATAGAATTCCATCTTAGAGTATATATGATTTCCATGTTCTTGAATCTGCGATTTTATTAATTGTAAAATTAGAAATTATTTAGACTATTTCATTTTTGTTTGACTGATTTAGCGCACCTAGTGTACCTAGTGACCTGCTTTGCACTTCGTAAATCGTGGGTTCGGTTCCCGCAACAGACACACACAGAGTGGTGAACAATTGTATTGTTCTTTTCTTTAAGAAAAACATGTATTGTCTTAAATTGGTATGTATCTAAATTTAAATAAGTCTTATCTCATTTCCACTCCATACCTACTTATAGTAGAACAAAATTACACATTCGTTGTTTTCGAAACTGACTCACACTTGGACGTTTTCAGATTTTTACTTTATTTCGACCTAAAGACAAACCTTCGAGCCAAATTTCAGGTCGGTACGACCCTTGGAAGATAGACCCATTTAGTTCATTATGACTTCACAGTAGAACAAAGTTACACCTTCGCTATTTTGAAAACTGACTCACACTTGGCCGTTTTCAGATTTTTCCCTTTACTTTGACCTTAAGACCTATCTCCATGCCAAATTTCAAGTCAGTACGACCATTGGAAGTGGTCTAGGTTTTTGATGAGTCAGTGAGTCAGTGAGTCAGTGAGTGTATAGTAAAAATAGCGATTTTCTGACGTCAATATCTCAAGAACTGCTATAGGTAGAATAATGAAATTTTGTATTCTAGACAATTAAGGGGATGTCAACAGACACTCGAAATTTCATATGCGTAGATAAAATATGTTTTGAGTTATAGGGTGGTCGAAATTGGCCCGAAATGGTTCGTGTAATATAACCCACGGCCGGTGTGTCGCTTTTTTTTGCTCGAACTTGGCGGACACACTGCCGTGTGTCTAGATAACAGTGCAATATGTAATGGAAAATGTGTAACTTGGGGGGAAAGAACATCTGATGAAATTGAAAAATATGAAAATAAATGTAAATAACTTCTAAAATTTATTGATTTTCCTTCCGAATTAAGGGACTGCTGTGGCGGCTGTTGCGTAAATGACTCTGAGCATTGCAAGATACTTGATCAATTGTACTTAAAAATAATAACATCGTTATGTGAGGCTTCATTATACAGCAGGGCTGCCACGGTAGGTTCCGGATGCCGTAAAAAGATTGTTATAGGTTGGAACAAGCATGTAAGCGGTGCGCACAGGGACGCCAGGGCTAGATTCCAGGATTGGATATCGTGTGGTAAGCCTAACGGTGGGTCCGTGTTTGAAGCTATGAGTCTTAGTCGTAAAATATTTAAGTCAAGACTGAGATGGGTCCAGCAACATCAAGACCAAATAAAAATGGACCTACTTGCAGCACATCACACGAAAAATGATTTTCGTAATTTTTGGAAAGTGACGAAAAAGTTGGAGACTAGGCCTGGACTTTCTGTAAGCGTGGATGGAGTTTCAGATCCCAAGCGCATTGCTAATGTATTTAAGGACCAATTCAATGTGAAACCCACTGCCACGGGCGGGGACAGGCAGCGGTGGGTGCCCGATGCTGGACAGTCGGAGGGGAGTGACCTTCAGATCCGTTACAGTGCAAGTGACGTAAGGAAAATAATAACGGCTATGAAAAGAGGAAGGTCGCCCGGCCACGACTATCTAAGTATAGAGCATCTGCTTCGCTGGCCCTCACTTACCCCGTATATTAGCAATGTTTTTCAACCTTTGTATATGTCACTCGTACTTGCCATCTGAATTGACCAAAACCATTGTTGTTCCCATAGTCAAAAATAAAACGGGTGACATATCGAACAAGGCTAACTACAGGCCTATCTCTCTGGCAACAATTGTAGCTAGGGTACTCGACGGCTTGCTCAATGTGCAATAATTGGACAAATGTATAAAATTACATGATGCACAATTCGGCTTTCGACCCGGTTTATCTACTGAAAGTGCCATCATTTGTCTAAAGCAAGCTGTTGAATACTACACGCGCAGAAAGACACCTGTTTATGCGTGTTTTCTAGATCTTTCCAAAGCCTTCGATCTAGTTAACTATGACCTACTTTGGAATAAGCTCGACGAAGTGCAGTTTCCTAAGGATCTCACGCGCATATTCAGGTGTTGGTATGCGGGCCAGCGAAATTGTGTACGCTGGGGTAGCGTGTTGTCGGATGAGTACGGTCTGGAGTGCGGGGTGCGGCAGGGGCGACTTACCTCACCCAAGCTTTTCAATTTGTATATCGATGCTTTGATCGGCGCGCTTAGCAGTACAAGTGTCGGCTGTCATATAGATAGGATTTGTTTTAACAACATAAGCTATGCTGACGACATGGTACTGCTGAGCCCGTCGGTTGGTGGTCTGAGATTACTTATTGAGAAGTGTGAGTCATATGCCCTAACGCACAATTTGCATTATAATGTTAATAAGAGCGAGTATATGATTTTTAAAGCGGGAAGCAAGTGCCCATCACACATTCCACCCATTCTTTTGAATGGCAAGCAACTAAAAAGGGTTTACTCATTTAAATATCTCGGGCAGTTGTTAACAGACGATTTGCGCGATGACGCCGATATAGAGAGGGAGCGGAGGGCCTTGGCTGTCAGGGCCAATATGATAGCTCGCAGGTTCAGCCGGTGTACAGCGCAAGTTAAAATAACATTATTTAGAGCGTTCTGTACATCACTGTACACCTGCAGTTTGTGGACGAGGTACACGCAACGGGCTATAAACGCCATGCGTGTACAATATAACGACGCATTCAGGGTGCTGTTGCGGCTGCCTCGATACTGCAGTGCGTCGGGCATGTTCGCGGACGCGCACGTGGACGGTGTCCATGCGACACTGCGCAAGCGCTGCGCCGCGACGCTCCGCAGAGTGCGGGACAGCCGCCACAGCCTCCTGGCCGTAGTGGCAGACAGATGGGACAGTGGCCTGATAAGGCACTGGTCTTCTCTGCATTTAAGTCTAGCACCTAAGATAGTTATATAAGTTAACCATAGATATTATAAGTCTAATTTTAAGTTATTTTTTTTTTTTTACTAACAAAATATGGACACAATAAGTCTGAAATAAATGCATTTTATTTTTATTTTATTTATTTTATTGCACTGCCATGGCCAACTTGATTGTGCCGGCGGTCGGGCGGGCGCGTGCCGTTGGTCGGGAAGGAGGACAGGATTTACATTATGTTATCAAATTCGATGTTCGGAATTTTGAACTCATAACGTATCAATATAATGAGCATGTAAAGTTAAAATTACGTTACTGCCACAGATAAAAAGCTTATCATAGTAAAATCGGTTGTGGTAATGCTAGCCATTGCCTACCGTTTTTGAACACGTTTTAGAGGACTTACAATGTGAGTGTGTAGATAAAATAGTTTTTATGTGCGAGCAAAGAGGGAGTCCCGGAAAATGTGACACAATAACGACAGCAACGAAACCTCTCTTCTAAAGTATTCACCTACAAAGGTATTTACTTTCAAATAATTTTTTTTTATGGTATGGCTACATGTCACTTGATATAGATAGGCATTTCTTCTCTGGGGTAGTAGTAGTGGGAAAGCAGATAATGAAGAAAATCCAGTGAGTGCTGCGAGGTCCAGACGGGACAGTGCAGCTGCCAAGTTTGTTACTCTTTTAGCACCACCCAGGGATCACGTGTAGGGTTGTCTAAGGTGTTTCCTTCGGACGCAGAGTAACATTGATCCCCATCTCTTGGATCATATTGTATGAATAAAGAATTTCAAATAAGATTTTATTCTCGGAATTAAATATCTATTCTAGTTTTACCTTTAAATAAACAGGTTTAAAATGAACTCCAACCTTTTTAACGAAATTACGCCAACTTAGGCTATATATATTATTGGCCAACTTGTGGCATGTAGTGTGTTTGGTCCTAGTTCATTTTTCTTATTTTATTATATTTATTGAATATATATGTATGTATGTATGAGCTATGTAAGTTTATTTATTTTTTATTTATATATTTTTCTTTCTTTTATATGTGTAAGTTTATTAATGTTTGGTTTATTTGCTTTGCAACACCTACTTTTCTGTTAATTTATAAAGGTTTCCGCTTCCCAAAGGTTGTCTGGAAGAGATCGCTCTTTAGCGATAAGACCGCCAATTGTTTTGCCTCTGCTTTTTTTGTTTGTGACTTGTGTATACTTTGTGGCTATTATTTGAGGTGTGCAATAAAGAGTATTTATGTTTATGTTATGTTATTATTCCCATTATTAGCTGAATATTAAAAAAAAACCTGGTAACATTTTACGATTCGCCATTACCGTCTACAAAGGATTGACTCGTGAAACCGTATACCTTGAAATCGGATGGTATTCTGTACATTTTATGACGATTTTAGTGTCGAACCTCGCGGTTCGTAATTATGTCATAAACACTTGAATATACAAAGTATTGAATTTGTTACGAACGAAGCCGGGAATTTACGAGTATGTGAATAAGGCTTAGGAAATTTATGGTAACTGTTGTTGGTTATGAATTTCACATGACCGTGTAATTGCTACAATTTAAATATTTAACTAAATGATTTAGAATCGTATTAAAAAAAAACACGTAAAACACACGTACATGTTAAAACTAATTATTCATCAATTTAGGCACTTTGCAATGCACTTATGAAAGTCAAAAATAAACTACCTACACTTATGGCTTGTTTCACAGTCTCCAGTTAAAGCATATCTGTCAGATAAATGTTTGCTGTCCTTTTCTTTTATATGACTGGAGAAAAGGATAGCAATAATTTTAACTGGCAGATAAGTTTATCTGGAGATTGTGAAACAGGCCCTTAGTAAAGTTTTACGGTATCGCTCACATACAAGTACTATGCGTGACGTGTTTCAAAGAGCTTAGGGCCTAGTCTACATTTTCGAATACTGAGATTGTTGGAAATTATCTTAAATTATATCACAATTAGTTTCAACAACTACAAGAACAATTACATAGTCTCGATCGCGACCGAGAATCTGGGCTTAATTTGGCCAGGAGGTATTATTAATAATTATAAACAAAAAACCGACTTCATTTAGCCTCCACCTTTCCAAAAGCAAATGCTCGAGCTGCTGTAAAAAATACTCAAATCACTATCAACTCAAACTCAAGTCACACACAAAAACACAAAAAACTCAAATCGCCTATAATAGTTGAAGAGTTCCCTCGATTTCTCCAGGATCTTAACCTAATGACAATGTGACTTACTTACTGTGAAGTACTCATTAAAAAAAAGAATTTTCCAAATCGGTCCAGCCGTTTTCGAATAATCGGTGTACATTAAAAAAAAATTGCAAAAACAAAGATCCCGACGAATTGAGAACCTCCTCCTCCGAAACCTTGAAGTCGGTTGAAAACTAATGTATAATAATTTTGTTTCAGAAAACCACTCGCAGTTGGATAGAGAGCACGTTCCAGAAGCGCGAGTGCAAATACTTCGTGCCGAGCGCCAAGGATGAGCATGTGTAAGCTTTATTTACAATTAGTCATAGTCATAGTCATAGTCAATCATTTATTTGCATTATAATACATAACAATGCATGCAAATACAATTTTTTAACAATTAGGCAGTAACTTACATAAGGCAAGTCAAATAGGATAATTAACATACATATAATCATTATTAACATTATAAATCAATGTGGCAAAAATAAAAGCAAACAAAATAATAATAATTTAAACAATATGTCAAGCACGATACATTTATCAGTAACAAATAAAAATAATAAATAATTGTGTAATTATTATTATTATTTATAGCCTGTAGTCTCCCACTGCTGGGCAAAGGTCTCCCTCTCTTTCTTCCACGTGTCTGTCTATGGCAATATCAGCCCAATCACCACGAAAGACGTCAAGATCGTCACGCCACTCCGCCTGGGTTTTCCACGCCGCCGTTTCCCGTTAGGTGTCCACTCAGTAGTTCGTTTGGCCCACCATACGTCCGGCATACGGTGAACGTGTCCCGCCCAGTCCCACTTAAGCTTTGCCACTGTCGAGGCTACCTCAGCTACTTTGGTCTTAGAGCGCAAGGAGTTTCTAATTCGGGCGGCCAGTTTAACGCAAAGAATACTGCGCTCCATGGCTCTCTACAATTTTATACTTACAAAACGCGTTCCCATTGATTAAGACTATTCTTGAAAGTAAATTAGAATATCTAATACATATATATGTAACGTAATCGCTACGCTAACAGTCGCCATAAAATATATCGGAGCGGCCAAGGTACTCAAAAATATCTGAGCGTGCACTTTATCCCGTAGACAATAGAGGCGTCGTTCACACATTTGTGACCACCTGGGCCGCTGCGATATATCTGATGGCGACTATAACGGCGAATATTGAAACTGACAAGTTTAAGAACACCTGGGAAGGAAGCTACGTACCTAAAGCTTTCCTTATGCCTGTTCATAAAGAATAGCATACATGATTACGGTGCGACCACACCGCTGCTTAAAATACGGTGACGGTACGGAATCGCAGTGACGCATCGTATCCGTACCGTTTTTATCGCATGCCCTCCACAGCTCCATACCGCTGCTCAAAATACGCTGACGCTACGGAATCGCAATGACGTGCCATAAACGTCACGACTTTAAAGCATGTTCTCCACACCGCTGCTCGAAAAACGCAGACGCAACGTATACGCCGCAGTACGTGCCCCATACGATATATTTTGACGCGAACCTTCTAAACTGTATTTCAGCGGTGTGGTCGCACCTTTACTTTGCCTTTAAAACGTTGTGACGTTTGATGATGTGTCAAAGGAGATCGTCAATTCTGGGCCACCTGATATAAACCGTATACAGTTTGTACTTCAATGTAAAATAAATACTCATTTTATTACTAAAGCAGACAAAATATTACAAAAAAATGAAACGGGAATTAGAAATACTAAATAAATAAACATTATGTTGATCTTTCCGCGATTAAAATACAGCAAGACAAGTCGTTAACGTCCTTATGGCATTAACATAAAGTTTAACTTCACCTGGACTGAAACGGGTTTGTTTTTTGGTTTGACACTGTCAATGTCTACCGTAACATAATCTGCGTTTTGATACTGTTCGGTAGGTTAGAACATTGTAATATTAATATAATATCTAAGCCTACGAATACGGAAGTTTAAATTAGAAATCGACTGTATTAAAACGCCTAAAGATTGAAAATGCGTATTTTTGCATTTTTGATCGTTTCATAATGGCATAATGTCATGCTCCTTCGATAATGAAACGCATCTTTTTTTCAATTTTGCAATGTCAGATACTAGTGGTATCGCAATTAACGGTGGTAAACCATATCCCTTCGCAATAGGTGTTAGGAACGTTCAGTTAATAGTATCAACGATGGTTTGACAGACGTCTTTGTTAACCGAAATACAGGAACTATCAATACGATCAAAATATGACTTTTTATTATTTCATCATGATTCCCGTTTTGTTTTTAAGTCCGCTTTTGTACATTTTCTTTAAAAAATTGGTACTTTTTTACATTAATATATAAATCATAGGCATGCACGCTTTTAAATATTGTCCTTGTCAGATTCAAGTCTTAAATACATGATTTTTCAATTTTCCCATTAGATTTCGCAATTTTTTTACCACCGTCCTGATCTAGAAATTATGACGAATTTTTTAAAGCTAAGAATCATTCCTAAACGGTCCTAAATAATCTGGGCCAGATCACCTAACAAAAATTGACGATCTCCTTTAGTGTTTACGCAATACATTGCGGTTCTAATAAAATTAAGAAATATTACTCTGTGTAATGAACAGTTCACTAAATGTTTATTACAACTTCAAAAGCTGCGTCTGATTGTCTTTTGCGGTTATATCAAAGATTAATATTTTGTATTAAGCAGAACGTCTGCTAACGATACCACAACGTATAGAAATAAAGGAAAAGTAGAAAAATCCACTGCCTCAGGCGAGACTCGAACTCGCCCATCGCTCTTACCAACTTTTTTTTATCGTATGGTTACATGCCACTGGATATAGATAGGGACTTCTACCCTAAGGTAAAAGTAGTGGGAAAGCAGATGATGAAGAAAATCCAGTGGGTGCTGCGAGGTCCAGATGGGACAGTGCAGCTGCCAAGTTTGTTACTCTTTTAGCACCACCTGGGGATCACGTGTAGGGTTGTCTAAGGTATTTCCTACGGACGCAGAGTAACATTGATCCGCATGAGTTTCTTACCAACTGAGCTACTGAGACTTACCTGATGGCGACGAATTTCTCCACTATATCCTTTATGCGTCTTAGATATCACAGATACACGCGATACGAGTATACATAAAATGAAGTTTATTGCGCTGCAAACTCCATGCAGAGTTAATGTACCTAGTCGGACTTTAAAATCCTTATCCCTCGCAAAGAAACTTCAATACAGATTGCACAGCGAACGAGATTTTCCTTGCATTTTCCGCTTTCATGTAATTAAACTTTGTTAAGCAGTTTTTTGTTCCGGGTTATTACCCACGGCTTGCCCACGGCTGCGTGCACAAAGTTACAAGCGGATTGTGTTGGATTTAGAGTTAATATAGATAAATTCCACGCGAGTTTGAACGACTTCTAAAGGCTTGCCAAATATACCGTCAGATAAGTTCTTGGCTACCAGGGTTATCATTGCACTACTTAATTTTTTTTACAAATCTGCGTACCCAAGTTCCAGCAGGCACTCAGTTGGCCTAGTTTTTTGAAGTGATAACGTCTTATAAATCGATGAACACCGGTAGCATGCACGAAAAAGTGTCACGTTGTGGATAGATCTCCATGGTAACGTTACGGCTACGTTGTCAATTTTAATTAATAAATAAAAGTATGCAATTTTTTATAAATATTTTCTTATGACGTTTTCACGCAAAATTATTATCCGTAAACCGACTTTACAGTCAACCATTATTTTTTATATACGGAAATACGCTGTTTGGCCTCTATAAGGGCTAGTTCTAGTATGCATGAGTTACTCAGTTTTGGAATATCTTGCAAATTCAGGTCCCAAATTAAGGACGACGCAAAATTATCGTCCGTAAACCGACTTTACAGACAACCATTTTTTTTATATACGGACATACGTTGTTTGGCCTCTATATAGGCTAGTTCTAGCATTGCATGAGTTATTCAGTTTTGGAATGTATATCTAATTCAAGTCCCAATTTAAGGACAACTCTTACTCTAAGTGAGTAATAAAATAAATAATTATTTTGGATTGGTTAGTTAACCCTTTGACCGCCTAGCATATGAAGCCAAGCGTCCGATGACTGAAATATGGTGCCCTCAGCGCCAGGCAACTCGCTTATATTTTGGACGTGATATCACGCGCTGGCGCTGGGGCACGACTATCCGTCCGCGTGATTTGCCGTCTTGGCAGTCAAAGGGTTAAGTGATACAGTAGTAAGCGAGAAAGATGTTAAAAATAATCTTGAAGTACAGTCGCCATCAGATACATCACACGTGGTCACATATAACTGAACAATGCCTCTATTTTCAAGCCGATAAAGTGTAGATATTTTTGAATACCTTGGCCTTGGTAAGGTAATTCCAGGAGAGGCGCTGACCTGTCAGCACAGACTATTAGTATCAGTCCATAAGCTAAATAAACCTGTCAAGTGTAACAACAAACAGATACCTAAAATTAAGTGGAAATCCCTGAACACCGCCGCGGGATCAAGATTCGTTCAAGACATGGAAATGTACTTTGGCACAAAAGACACTTCAAAGGTAGAAACCGCAGACGATATGTGGAACGATTTCGAAACGTTCTGTAGAAAATCCGCAGAAACACATTTAGGGAGAACCAGGAGTAAGAGAGCCCCCTTCAAAGAGACCAAATGGTGGCAACAATCTGTCAAGGAAGCGGTTTTGGCCAAGAAGCTTGCATTTAAGAAATGGCAAGAAACCGGTAATGATGCGGATAAAGCAGACTACAAAAGAGAGAAATCCAACGCAAAACGTGAAGTGGCAATCGCACGGGCCAAAGCTGATGCTAACTTTTATAAAGAATTAGAATCTTCCACTACAGAAATCAATATCCATCAAATCGCAACAGCTCGAAATAAAAACAGCAAAGATATAACTTCAGCCAAATATATCACGGATAAAAACAATAAACTATTGACAGAAGACAGTGATATAAGAGAAAGATGGGCAGAGTACTACCGCCATCTGCTTAATGTTACCAATCCCAGAAATTTAAACCATGAAAATCCATCGCCGGTCCTAGGTCCAATAACAGCAGTTACAACGGATGAAATTATCAAAGAGATCAGAAACATGAAAAACAACAAAGCCCAAGGTCCAGCCGAGATACCAATAGAAATCTGGAAACATATAGGGCACTCTGGCATCGACTGGCTAAGTGAGCTGTTTAACAGACTTATGGCAGGACAGAAAATACCAGATGCTTGGAGAAGAAGTCATTTAATACCGTTTTACAAAGGAAAAGGCGATGTACGTGACTGTGGGAATTACCGAGCAATAAAGCTCATGGATCATACCTTTAAAATATGGGAAAGCATAATCAACAGCAGACTTAACGGTATCGTGAAGCTCACACCCAATCAGTGCGGGTTCGTAGCTGGAAAGGGCACCTCTGACGCCATTCAGGCTATAAGAATCCTGATTGAGAAAGCCAAAATCAACAACACAAACCTGCATATGATATTCATCGACCTTGAAAAGGCGTTTGACCATGTACCACGCGACCTTATATGGGAGGCTCTCCGCGCCCAGCTTATCCCAGAGTCGTATATCGATCTTATTATGGACATGTATACAAACGTCTCTACACAGGTGATTTGCCCAGCAGGTGTAAGTGACAGCTTCGAGCTCAAGGTCGGTGTACACCAGGGTTCCACACTTAGTCTACTTCTCTTTAATGTCACGATGGATTACCTCACACGAAAATTCCAACGGACTGTACCCTGGCACCTTCTATATGCCGACGACGTGGCCTTAATAGCAGAGACTGAGACTAACCTTCAGCGCGATTTAAATAGCTGGATAGAAGCGCTAGAAGGACACGGCCTAAATATCAGTCGGAAGAAGACCGGACACATGTCCTGTCTGTTCAACAAAGCGGCTAATAACCCAGAAGATGTCAAATTCTATATAGGGAATGATCGCCTGCCAACTGTTACAAAGTTCAAGTACCTTGGCTCCGTACTCAGCAACGACGGAAAGGTTGACAGCGACGTAGTCCATAGAACTCAGACAGGCTGGATGAAATGGCGAGAACTCTCAGGCATCCTCTGCGATAGAAGAATACCTCTGAAGGTGAAGGGTCATGTATACAAGACAGCGGTAAGACCAGCAATGTTATACGGATCCGAGTGCTGGGCTACAAATAAACCCCACCTGAACAAGCTCCACACCACTGAGATGAGCATGTTACGCTGGTCAGCGGGTGTCACCATGATGGACAAGATGCGAAACGTATATATCCGGGGTAGTTTCAAAGTAGCGCCAATAACAGAAAAGCTGACAAAAAAACGTCTGCGGTGGTACGGTCATGTACAGAGGCGTCCAGTAGACTACATGGTCAAGGTAGCGCTCGATATTCCAACGACGAAGCGAGGACGTGGAAGACCACCTGCCACCTGGCTGACGACGGTTCAGCGAGACCTGAAAGACCACAATATAGACGCCGACCTTGCACTCAATCGTGCAGAATGGAGAAAAAAAACAGGGAAGGCCGACCCCAAGTAAATGGGAACAGGGCCTAGCAGGATGATGATGATTGGCCGCTCCGATATATTTGATGGTGACTATACGCTCTTGTGTTCTAACCCACCCACAAAATTGTGTAAAGCCCTTTTTGAACACCTCTCCCGGTTAGCGACTTCTGCTGAATGACTGTCTAATGTTGAATACATTCCTACCGCTTGACGCGAGCGTAGCAATGGGTATAGACGGAGAGCTGGTCACGTCAGATATGACACAATAATGAGAGCAACGAAACCCCTCTAGTAAGGCCCGGCGCCCACTATCGGCACGGCATCGCAAGGCACGACTGTCAAAGTATACCTCGGCAGTCCTCGGAATCGAAAGGCATACCTAATGAAGCCTCGGCACACCTCGGCAGACTTCAGTAGTGTAAGGCATACCTAAGGACGCCTCGGCATACCTCGACAGACTTCGGTAGAGTAAGGCATACCTAAGGACGCCTCGGCATACCTCGGCATACTTCGGTAGAGTAAGGCATACCTAAGGACGCCTCGGCATACCTCGGCAGACTTCGGTAGTGTAAATATATCTAAGGACGCCTCGGCATAGCGCGGAAGTAGCTAGTCTTCGGTAGCGTACAGCATACCTAAGGACACAATAATGCTACCTATACCTAGTTTCGGCAGGCTTCGGGAGTCCTGAATCGGGAACCGCTAGGGACCAGCCTGTTGCGGCGTATTCCTAAGCAGACCTCTGCATACCTGAGAATTCCTCGGCATCCCTGAGAATTCCTCGGCAATCCTAGGCAGACCTCGGCATGCCTGAGAACTCCTAGGCATCCCTGAGAATTCCTCGGCTTTCCTAAGCTGACCTTGGCATGCTTGACAACTCCTCGTGATTCCAAAGCAGACTTCGGCATCCTGAAGCACTACTCGGTATTCCTAATCCTCCTCCTCGGCAATAATTACCGTCAGTGTGCGCCTGCGCGTAGGTATGCCGAAGGATCCCTTTCTATGCCATGCCGATGGTGGGCGCCGGGCCTTAGTTTGCTATTCTATGCTTATTTCTAGATCTGAACATCTGGCAGCTGTAAAGTGGTGGAGGTCAAAGAATGCAAACCACTTTAAGAAAACAATTCCTAGAGTTCTGGGTTTGATGAAATATTATGAGAAATTATATAAATAAGTAGATTAAATCATTGCCAAAAGTTTCTGTTGGGAGAAAGTAGTGCCAAACGACGTATGATGTAATTCATAGTTTGTCGCGTACTGTTTTTCTTTCCGTAATAATACAAAATGTTTTTGTTCAAATGTTTAAATATAGGCCCTGTCCCTTATTAACTGAGACAACTTCGTCAGTTTTTATCTATTTTTGTATTACTATTTTCCAATTCAACATTTTTGCTAGTCTGTCACTTTAACCTCCACCCATTAAAAGCTGCCAGATGTCCGGATCTAGCAATAAGGATAGTATAGCAATCTAACCAGACGTGTTTTGTTGCTCTCATTATTGTGTCATATATGACGAGGCCAGCTCTTAGTCCAGTAGGTATGTTACTAATATGTAACACGTTTGTGTCGTTTATTAAACGATTCCACAGGCGTTTTATTGCGCTGTATATAGGAATGTCTGTACGCATAAAGTTTTTATTGCCAGTTATAGTGGCATTCCTCGAAGCATTGTAAGCGTTTGTAGCCTCACGGTAAGACGTCTAAACATATGTAGGAAGTCATAGCTGAACATTCGTCAACCTTATTGCATTGAGATACAGTCCATTTTCAGTCACTTATTATGTAAAAGCAAAGATGATTTGAACGAATAGAGTTTGCATTTAGAAGCAGCATTTGAAGCACATAAATGCGGCCTTTTATTGTCGGGGCGTTGGAATCACCATAGCCTTCTCCAGGGTGATTTCTTTCTTTCAATTGGTGATATTTTGAAGTCTAATTGAAATTAAATTTACAAAAGCGAGTGCCAGCTGTTCTACCAACCTAATAGACCTTGTTGGGATAAGATCCGGGTTCGTCACGTTGTTTTTCAGTTAGTTCTGAGAAACTCAGTGGGATGTGAACCCGCGACCTTTGGATTAAAATAAAATGTTTTTATTTTGGACAATATATTATATAGTGTTAATAATACAATATAACTTAAATACCTAAAGTCCAGTGCCTGATTAACCACCTAGACCACCAGCGCTCCAAATGAGTGGTCTAATAGGGAAAGCAATTCAGGTATTTCCATACTAATAAAACCTGGGTTCCATTCCTTAGTACCTAACATATGCTGAAATATCAATTTCACTATTAAAACTGTATCTCAACATTACAACTATACCGCATTTGCTATCTAAAATAGCAAATGGTAATCTAAAGACATTGTCCTCGAATTGAGTTCGCGAAACTCCTTAGCTAGCGAATTCTATGCGATAATATCATCCCCGAGGGCTTAAAAGACAATACGACTTCCATTACGGGTATAATCCTTTGCATAAGAGCAAGTAGACACTGGCAATGGCAGGACTATAGTCTTGTTAAATATCTTGAACTAGGTTCATCACACGCACCGGTTCACTATTTATATAATCCACGTATCCGTAGACGGTAGACCGTACGTTAGCGTCATGCGCACCGCAAGGTCAATTAGCAACATGCATGAATTTCTTTAAAGACTGTATTCGATTCTATTTCCCGTACGATATAAAAGTCTCTGATAAACCTATTATCTATCATAGCCCTGATACGTCATAATTTAACTTTACCGAAGTCCGCACCGCGCGTCAAAACACCCCATACAAAAAGCGAGAGATGCGTGACGTCATCGGTCTCCAAGTTGCTGAAAACTTCAAGTACCTACATAGTTATCATACTTATTTTTCTTATTAGACCACTAGTAATCTAATTAAGGTTTTAAAAATATATTCGAGGCATAAATAAGTGGCGCAAATGTAACCTTAAAACTGCAATATCTTTACAAAAATAGTTGTAGGCCTGGGGGAAACCATAGGATAAAACGTAGCTTACGTTTGTTTAAAAAGGCAAATAGCACAGTAAACTGATTCCAATGCAGGCGGAGGCACGGTTTTATTTAGTAGGCTTATAAATATAGACATGACTCTGCATTATTTACTCGGTAGCATTATCCCCGTAGGGAAATACCTACTATTATTTATTCCTTGGCTTGAATTATGGTATGGTATGTCCGCATCCGTGCGGATAATCCGCACATCATCCGCGGATGAAGGAACATCCATCAGATAATAGGCAAGTTATGCGGCTTTATACGGTTCGCACCTGTTGCCGATAACGAGGGTATGCAACTGGGGTTTGACAGGGTCTAGCGTTGGGTATAAGTAGATATATGTATGTAAGGGGTAGGTGGGCATAGTTTGTTTGTTGCGGACGTATAAATTGTGGTAATGCTTAGAAAAAATGGAAAAGTAGAAAAATCCACTGCCTCAGGCGAGACTCGAACTCGCGACTCTGGGATACATGCCCATCGCTCTGACCAACTGAGCTACTGAGACACACCTGATGGCTGCGAATTTCTCCACTATATCCCATATGCGTCTTAGGGGGACGCCTAGCGACATCTGCCGAAGAAGTCTTACACTTCTCAACCGGCCATCGGAGTCCCAAGTTGTATTGAGAAATCACCGATAACAATGCGCTACCCCATACTACAATTAATTTTGTATTAAGCAGAACGTCTGCTAACGATACCACAATGCTTAGAAAAAATGGAAAAGTAGAAAAAAAAAAAAAAAAGCATTGTGGTATCGTTTGCAGACGTTCTGCTTAATACAAAATTAATTGTAAATTGTGGTAAGTTCAAGTTTCAAATGTTGTTCGGATTTCGATAATTTGCAGGGTAGACGTGTGCGCCGCCATGAAAAACCGCGGCGGCGGCGCGCCGAGAATTTTTGGCGGCGTGGCTGCGCCACGCCGGCGTCAAGGTCACTTTTGGCCACGCTCGCAAGGCTCACGTTTCGCATTAAAAATATGTTAAATATCAAAAACTATTTAGGAACATAAAACGATATATAAGGCCGTTAGCTTATTTAAGGGTGTTTTTCTAGTACCATTCAGTCCTGCCTATTTTTTGGAAATCGCTTTTATGTTGATATTTTTCATAATTGTGATAAATTAAGATCATTTTAAAGCAGGGACCCGCCCGGTATCCCCTTCGAGGGTTTTTGAAAGGGTTTTTCGTAAGGCTTTGCTTACCAAAGCCGATGCTCCTCAAAACCCATTCATTTGGCTTTTAAAGCGCTATAAATACGGTATCCCCTTCGAGGGTTTTTGAAAGGGTTTTTCGTAAGGCTTTGCTAGCCAAAGCCGTTGCTTCTCAATACCCATTCATTTAGCTATTTAAAGCGCTTTAAATACGGGTAAGCAGTTCCCCTAACGAATATCAGATACCTTCTCAAGCGCTTAAAAAAGCCTTTCGAAAGGGTAGCGTTGGTAGCTCTTGAAGGGGTTTCCCTTTCTACGCTCATGCAATTTTTATCCTTTTCCTAATGACAATAAGAGCAAAATTGTAAATTTACGTTAGACGACCGTATGTCTAGCGCGGTGTCAAAGCGGCGGCGCCTTTGACAAAGCCGCCAAGTTGCCGCTGCTTGCGGTTAAGAAGTACCTTATTGCATTGTAATACGGTTACCTTTTGTGTGGCGAAGGGGCGGAAGAATTTGGAGCGCGTGCGACGCATCGTTTTGGGAAGTTTGGAACTGTATTTGTTTTTGTTTATGTATCGGCACAGATTATATAATAGTTCTTACGAAGTATCGGGTTGAATATTCATTTGATTGAAGGGTTTTCGTAAGGCTTTGCTTTCCAAAGCCGTTGCCTCTCAAAACCCATTCATTGGGCTTTTTAGACGGGTACCAGAAAATACATGTACCTCGATTGTGGGGGGATTAATCATCGCGTAGTCCCGCCTCTTGCGATCGCGGTCATGTGGTAGTTCGCTCAGACTAAAGGCTCAAAGATAGTTCACTTGGAACAAACGACAAAACGACGAGGAGCCAGATTCACTCGAACATGTACATCATATCATATCGTACAAAAACGTTTATAAGCTGGCTACGTCAGATATGACACAATAATGAGAGCAACGAAACCTAGTTAGTTTGCTATCCTATGCTTTTTTCTAGCTCCGGACATCTGGCAGCTGTTCATTGGTAGAGGTCAAAGAATGTAAACCACTTCAAAAAAACAAATCCTAGCGTTCTAAGTTTAATATAATTTTCTTAATTCTATATGATAATAAATTATGCAAATAATTAGATTATATCATTGCCTAAAGTTTTTGTTGGAAAAAAATAGTGCCAAACGACGCCATATCATATATAGTGGGGAACTGTCAAAATGAAATTTCCAACAATGGTCCTTAGAAAAGCAAAATTTGTATGGTGGGAAGTAGTTTTTATTTATTTCAGCGAAAATTACTAACTGTTTCATCTCGCATTGGTCCCTAAGTGAAATTCTAAAGTTTCCAAAATACTCTAAAATTAAAATGCTGTAGAATAAAGCGACAGGGAAGATTTCCCCTAAGAAAAGCCTTCTGACTGTATATAGTTTCAGTACATTGTTAAGGACCATTCATCTTCTCTCACTGTATGCAGTTGTATGGAATCCGGAACAGCGCCCTCTACAAAAAGTTTTCACCGGCCATCATCATTCATAGTTTGTCGTTCTGTCCTCTATAAATGAGAAAACTTGGGCAGTTTTTACCTATTTTTTTATTACTTTTTTTCAACAGAATTTTTTTGTTGGTGAATCACTCCACCCATTAAAAGCTGCCAGATGCCCAGATCTATCTATCGTTGCCGGCTAATTAGGGGGTGTAGATTTCGAAAATGATCTGTTTTAAAATCCAAGATGGCGGTTGTACTTACTACTTACTTACTCCGTTGGCTCAGCGACCCAAAGTGAATTTTGGCCTCCAATACGAGGGTGTGCCACTTTCCTCGATCCCGCGCTAGCTCTTGCCAATTTCAGATTCGGAGTTCGCTCAGATCCGCCTCGATCATGTCTTTCCAGCGATACCGTGGCCGTCCAACAGGGCGTCGCCCTTCCGGACAACCATGGAATGCGTTCTTCACTTTCCAATCTTCTCCCATCCTCTCGAGGTGGCCAAGCCAGCGAAGTCTGTGAGCTTTGGTCTCTCCTATAATATTAGGTTCAGCCACCAGGTCTTCTATTTCTGCGTTCTTTAGAACTCTCCAGCTTCCATCGAGTCGTTGTTTCGGCCCGAGGATCTTGCGAAGTATCTTTCTTTCTGCGACTAGCAGCATATTCTCCTCTCCAAGTGTCAGTGTTCATGCCTCACAACCGTGCATAAGGATTGGCCTAATGGTTTTATAAATACGGATTTTAGCTGATCTGGTCAGCAGTTTAAACGCTAACACTTTGTGAAGGGCAGCACTGCATCGCAAGGTGTATTGCACTCGGATTTTGATTTCTTCGCTGCGAGTGTTTATATTTGTGATGGTGCAGCCTAAGTACCTGAATTTCTCCATGCCTCTGTAAGTAGTATCTCCGACATGAAGGTCCTACGGTTGAATACGAGTGTTTTTGTATCGTTTCATGTGGAGATACTCCTCTGTTTTTTCGTGGGATATCCTTAGGCCGATCTTCGATCTGCAAGGACCCTTACGGATTCCCGCACCTGGTCTATAGATGGCCAGATCATCTGCGTATCCTATCATCTTGTGCCTTCAACTCAGTTCTAGCCATCCCTCCAGTGTTAAAACTTTCCTTAGGACATATTCTAAGACTAAGTTGAAGAGCATAGGTGACAAGGCATCGCCCTGCTTGAGTCCCCCGTCACTACTGTGAAGTCGTCAATGAAGATGGTGGTTATAGTACAGAATAATTAATAGTACAAGTACAGCAGATTCTCCTACCTAAATTTTAAGCTTTACTTAGTATTTATATGTCCACAATCTATCAATAATCTGCTAAAAAGTGAGTTAAGTAAGGTTAGAGCTCTAACCCTCAATGAACTCGAACGGCTGCTCAAAGAGTGGGCTAGGTTAGGTTAGAACTGTGACCATCAACCAACCAGAACAACTTAAAACGGATTATATTCGGAATTCAAACTGCAATTTAAATTAAAATGGCTAAGAGATATGATAAAATCGCGCAGGATGACAAAATGGCTTACACATTCCATCATTTCTCTAGTAATCTAACTAAATCTGAGTAAAATGAATGAGTAAAACTAGATTTGTCATTTCACTAAACTGGTTTAGCGATTAGATGAAATGTCTAAACCAGGTCATTAAGTTGAGAAAATGAGTTCGATATTATAACTTCTTTGCCATTGAACTAACCCGGTTTAAAAAAATTATAAAATCTCAACTGACACAGAAGGAAGTAGGTAACTTAAGTTAAATAGATGGCGCTGTACTAAATATTGTAGATAAATGTGAAATATACCTACCTAAACTTTGGTTTAATGACGCTACAATAACTATTATAGTGAAATGTAAAAAGATTGAGGTCTTTAGAGTGACTCTGTTTTCAACTGCTCATTACGACGAGCGATTTGAGCCAACTGCATAACTCTATGTTTCTCCAATCCTGAGATCCAGTAGGTAGTATGTAGGTTTCAGAAAAGAGTGTATTACCGCGTATAGTATTATATCTTAGATTTTAAAACAGACATAAGTTAAGAAATCTTCACGCCCTAATTAGCCGGAAATTATTACCATGACGATTTTTCATAAAGAAGTGTACAACAGCGATCTTGGATTTTAGAAACACATAATTTTCGAAATCTGTATCCCCTAATTAGCCGAAAACGACACCATAACGATTTTTAAGAAAACAGAGTGTATCCGCCATCTTGGATTTAAAAACAGACAAAATTTTCGAAATCTACACCCCCTAATTAGCTAAAAAGGACTCTACCATGATGATTTTTGAGAAAAAAGAAAACTGCCTTAAAAAGACTCTGTAAAAACCGTTTATAAAGGTAGCCTTTCAGTCCCTGTTTGACACCCCTCAAAATATGCTGCGCAATTTGTATGAAAATTGCACAAATCAAATCAAATCATTTATTTTGCAAGAAAAAGGGTATATATACAGATGTTTTAACAAAAAAATAATAATATATGCACACCTTAATCGGCTATAGTTTATAGTATGCAAAATATTTATAAAAGACTTAAACCTAGTTATTTACATATACACGGTGGGGCCTGTAACTAAAGCAAAAAATTAAAATGTACATTCTTCTCCTCAAACTACGCAACGTTTGTTTGACGACTTTGAAAAAAAAAACTTGCGGTTTGAATTTTATTACATCTTAAAGTTAATTCGAACACGCAATGTACTATGAAATTGATTATATCTGTAGAGTGACTAGACTGACAGGCGATGTCAATTAGACGGAGTTTTAAGTACATTGAAAATATTATTTACTTTGTTTGAAAAAATAACAATCTAAAAACTTTATGATTTTAAAAAGTTGCTACACAAAAGTTGTCTAGTTTGAGGACTAGAATCTACGTTTTAATTTTTTGCTTTAGTTACAGGCCCCACCCTATATACAGCCTTGGCCAGCAGAAGTGTTGAGCACCCTTGCGATTTTCATACAAAACTCGAAACTTTAGTCCAGCGTTTCTATCTTTTTTGAAGTTATTTTATCAATTAATTCAAACTGAACAGGCATGTTTTGTTGAAGTTAGTAGTAACTGCATAGAATATTTGCAATTTGTCGCACCGACCTAAAGTCGCATTTTTGGGACCTCCAATTTTCATATTTTATAGGTACCTTGAAAGTGTTATTAAGTGAAGTTTTCTAGATATATAAATAAAATATAACATTTACGTCATCGTACATTGTTATGATAGGGAAATAATACTTAACATCAAAATTGTAAACAAAAAACTGCTATGCTCAACACTTCTGGCCAAGGCTGTACATGTATTGATACTTAATTCAAAAATCTTATTATGTATGGTCAACAAGTCAACTAATTTTCATATCGTCCTAATAACTTATTTTCTAATACAGTTCTAGAAAGTCATTTACTTTATAAAATCGTTTTTCTATGAGCCACTCGCGTAGTTTTTTATTTAAATGGTTTTGTGGCACTTTTTAAAATGTTTTAAGTATTTTATTATACACACACGTTTTCTCCTCCGCTCCCTTTTGGACTAAGAGCTGGTCACGTCAGATATGACACAATAATGAGAGCAACAAAACCCGTCTGGTTAGATTGATATACTATCCTTATTGCTAGATCCGGGCATCTGGGTGCTTTTAATTGGTGGAGGTCAGAGAAAATAGTAATACCAAAATAGGTAAAAATGACAAATTTGTCTCAGTTATAAAGTACAGGGCCTATATTTTAACATTAGAATAAAAAACATTGCGTATTATCACGGAAACAAAAACAGTAGACGACAAACTATGAATTACATTATACGTCGTTTGGCACTACTTCCTACAACAGAAACTTTTGGCAATGATATAATCTAATAGAAGGCAACACACCAGACGTAGCCCCGCACTACTGACAGCTCCAGAACGTGTTTTTCCCTGCACTAGAGAATGCCACTTCCGAACTGTCATTCGACATGGCGCGCCGACCGCGCACGCAGATTCTGATGTCTAATATTGTGTTTTCCACTGATTCCCATAATTAAATCATATATTATAACGGTGCTTGGTGTTTTTACTCTAATAACTTCAGAAGTCGGATTCTAGCCCGCTTCCATACAATTTTGCAAACGATTCCGTGGTTCAATTGCTTTACCTTATTTCAATGTTGTAAACTTATTAAACCGGTTAACCTGATTCTTATGAGTAAATGCATCAACACCAGAAATAAATAATACTAATAAATACACATATGGAATCATAAAATAAGTAAGTAACTTCGTATAAACGATGTGGGGTCTCGGTAAGTAATGTCCTCGTCATTAACGGAATCGGCAGTTACAATCGTCGTGAAACATCAAGATGACAACTAGTCTACGATTCACACCTTTGGTAATCATGAAGCCACCATAACCATAAGAAGAAGTGTGATTTAACAAAGCTCAGCATAACATAATGCTGTATATTTGGCGGTGAATCTTGAGTAGGTACAAGTAGTGCTTCGCTATGCGTGTTTTGTTTTCAGAATGCTATCAGTATCATTATAAAGTGATGTTCCTACTTGAAATAATAGTGACACCATGCAACAAGCATTTTATTAAGTTTGTGTCACAACGGAGACCATCAAGGACCAGGTACTGTCAAGTACCATAATGGATTACTGGACACTGGGATTGTCCAATTAAATATCATGGATAAGTATGAGTAGTTCAGGTAACTAACTAATAATGATGATAAGTTCTCCACTTTTATCAAGTAAAACATACATGTAATTTACAAATTGGGTAACATTTACAATTGTACTCTAGACTTTAAATGATACCCCACATTGAATGATTGTACATCATGGCTGTTATGAGATAGCTTGCCAAGTAACATTCCTGTAAATATTTTTAAATGTGAGTTTTCATCAAAGTATGTTTGAGAGACAGCGGTTATCAGTGTAGAGTCTGACAAGGAAATCATTAGTATTCAAAATATGTGTGCATATGTCCTTATTGCAACTAATTGTATGTTTTGTTGTGTTGTTTGTTCTGTGTAAATTTCAGAAATGTCATAGGAATGCACTCTGACCTTATAATCTGACTTTTGAACATGCATGGATTTGGCCCGTTGTCGACATGTTCATACTAATTGTTGGCCATGCCCAAGGATAAAAACAACTGGATATGTGTAAAACAACATGTGGTTAGTTCTCATAGATCACAGGTATGTAATTAATAATCCATTACACTAACAAAGGTGTTGTTACGAATAAGACAACACCCTACTCTACTCATAGTGTTGTGTTCTTGCTGGAAAAGAGCTCAAAGAGGACCCAGTGTGTTGAGGACGAGGACCCTCTTGTTCCTTTAGCCGTCAACACAGTGAATCCTCCTTTTTGTAAAGGGTCGGTAATGTACATGTGACACCACTGGAGTTGCAGGCGTCCATGGGCTATTGTAGCTGCTTACCATCAGGCGGGCTGTATACTTGTTTGCCACCTTTGTGGTATAAATAAAATAAAATAAAACATTATTTACCACTATCATATGGAAGGCGAGGTATTCATTTAAAATTTTCTAAATTATAATTTACCCACATGTTTTATACTGATCTTATGTTAGTAGTAGTAGGGGTATGTTACACTAACTGTATGATATTCATGTGTACTTTTTGAATGACAAAGACATCTATTTATTTATACTATAGTTTTGTCATTGTCTATGTCAAATATTGAATCCAGCCCGCTGGTAAATATTTGTCATGGGCTTTGCATTAGGTTGCTGTAATTGGTAAAGTAGAATAATACTACTACATTTGTTATAGTAACCATCTACAATTATTTTCAAATCAAACATGCAGAATATTTTAAATATTGTATTGTGTGCATGAACATTTTGAATGAAATATTGACTTATACATATGGCTCATTGTGATGATGGCTATGTCTATAGAGATGATTATATTTTATTTGTATGGCAAACATGTCATTCATCCAAACATCATCAAGTCAACCACAGACATATTGTTACATAGAAGTTGCTAGTGGTGCCACATGACTTAGGGTCAATGTCTTATTCAGACATTAGCAATGATATATATTAAATGTATCTCATCTTGCATTATATTTCAGATTTATTTTCTAGATTGTACAAGTTAAATTATTGGTGAACAAATTTGTTAAAAATACTGGCACCAATAATTTATGACCTGGTTTGCCAGGTGGAGTTCCCAAGATGCAATGTGTTATGAAGTGAGGATTTACATGACACTGACGACGCCTAAGTAGACACTGGTGAGAGTAGTAATGGGAAGAAAGAAGTCACTCTAAGGACATTAACAGTCTACATGTCATGTATGTCTGTGACAATCAAATGGAATAGGACATTAAATATATTGATGTTCAAGGAGTCAAAAATACAGTAATGTCAATATTGTGTGCAGTTTGAACTCATTTATTATTTCAATGTGTGCTGGTCTGTTTTTCGGTTACCTAATAGTCAGCTACCAAAGATAATAATACTATATATGCCTCGTTCAAGGTTACCAGCTATAAATTGGTAAGTGTATTCCTTGCTTGAGCGACTGTGATATTCCAGCATTGCCGTATTGTGCTATATTCTACACTTTCATTGAAGTACAGTGGAACCCCAATAAGTCATACCTCGATATGAGGAAATACTTGGTAACTCGGACTTCCGTTATGTTCCACTGCATTTTAATATATAATTGCTGTTTTGTACCGGGTGCTTACTTCATGGAAGCGTACAACATGTTTTGTGTTAATTGTGTGATTTGTGTGTTAGGTCTGACTCTTATTTGATGTCATTATAATTGGTACCACAAATTAGTGAATATACACTTTGCTTAAGCGATTGTGATATTACAGCACTGTCGTGTTGTGTAATATTTACGACACCTTATGTTTTATTCAGATACAGTGAAACCTCGACAAGACGAATACCTCGATATGAGGAAATCCTCGGTAACTCGGGCTTCTGTTCTGGCTTCACTGTGCTTAAATGTTATGTTTTTAAGTATCTATGCTGCTTGGGGGCACGGAAGGGTGCAGCCAGGTTGTTCATCGTTGTAGTGTGTCGATGTGTAGGTGCTTTCTCACACTCGGTGGTATTGATATTAAGGACTAGTGCTGTCATTTTGATTACGGTAGTGTAATCTCGTCCTTGTTAAGTGTGTTTTAACAGAGTTGCAGATTCGGGTGAACATATTGTGATTAATTATCGTTGGGTTGCCATAGCGGTACAAGTATGTTCTTCTATGAGGGTCCTGGCTTGGGCTCAAACTTATTCGCTGAAACTGGGTTCTAGTACTGCTGGTTTGTAGCATTTGAATAAAGCTGATTTTTTTGGAAGAGCTGTTGTTTCTGTCGTGGCAGATGCGCCAGCTAGCGTTGCTGTGCCCTCGGAGATCTGAATCAACTGTTATGGAGCGTGCTCTGTCAAATTAAGTTGCGTTTCAGAGTTTTGGGGCCAGACTGTCTGCTGTGTACCACTTTGTGGTTTTTGTCAAGCCCTTTAGCTGTATGCGACGTTGGTGGACTACTTCCGGTGCCAATTTCTGCAACACAGGCCTTAAAAGGTGGACTGTTGCTAAACGTTTCATTATTGCCCTAACAGGCCAATTTCTGCAGCACAGGCCTTAAAAGGCGGACTGTTGTCAAACGTTTTTATATTGCCCTTAACAGGCCAATTTCTGCAGCACAGGCCTTAAAAGGCGGACTGTTGCAAAACGTTTTTTTATATTGCCCTTAACAGGCCAATTTCTGCAGCACAGGCCTTAAAAGGCGGACTGTTGCCAAACGTTTTTATATTGCCCTTAACAGGCCAATTTCTGCAGCACAGGCCTTAA
The DNA here is from genome assembly GCA_947086415.1 of Pammene aurita. Lineage (NCBI taxonomy): Eukaryota > Metazoa > Arthropoda > Insecta > Lepidoptera > Tortricidae > Pammene > Pammene aurita. The sequence goes on along the minus strand of OX352302.1, from coordinate 24,598,964 downwards.
AAGGCGGACTGTTGCCAAACGTTTTTATATTGCCCTTAACAGGCTAATTTCTGCAGCACATGCCTTAAAAGGCGGACTGTTGCAAAACGTTTTTTTATATTGCCCTTAACAGGCTAATTTCTGCAGCACAGGCCTTAAAAGGCGGACTGTTGCAAAACGTTTTTATATTGCCCTTAACGGGCCAATTTCTGCAGCATAGGCCTTAAAAGGCGGACTGTTGCAAAACGTTTCTTTTATATTGCCCTTAACAGGCTAATTTCTGCAGCACAGGCCTTAAAAGGCGGACTGTTGCTAAACGGTTTTATACTGTTTTTGGGCAAACCTCAAAAGGCGGAGCTCATAGCCCATTGTTTAACTCGAGTTTTACCACGCTGGCTTTAAAAAACGGTCCGTGGGCTTAATTAACCTCGTAACATTCAGAAGTTACGTTAAGTGTTATTTATAATATCCTAATGTATATCTCTTACTATTTGTTGTTTTAACCTCGAAAGGTTAGCTTGAGATCTTGTCTTACAAGAGGATATTTTATAACCTTAAAGAGCGATGATCTCAAGGTTACTTTGAAAGGGGCGCTTGAAATTATGCCTTCACAGTTCGCTGGTGGAATTTTGATTTCCGATAGAGTTGGAGCGAGTGTTCGGGACGCCCAGCTATTTAATACGAATGCGTGTGTTCGACGGGCCTCGCGCCATCCATTTTTTGAGAGCGCTAAGCTTTTGTAATCGCGGCGCGCCTTCAGCCCGTGGTCAGACGGTAATGTTTGTTTTTCCTAAGAGAAAAAAAAATTTGGTCGCACAAGGCAGTGACTGAAAGTATTCAATTATGACTCCACAACAATTATTATTATATTGCTAATATTGATGCTATCTTTCTGTGCTCTTCAAAATATAGCATTGAGACCACAGTTATTTATATGTCAATGGTCTAAAATTGACATCTAACTATTAAGCATCTATCTATACAAATTTATTAACCTCTGTTGTGGATTAATGTACTATTACAGTCCCTAGACAGTCGTAACCCGTTTAAATTGAACAACGTAAAGATGTTGTATTGATGAATGCAACTAATATTGGTAAAGATTTGCTCTTAACAATACTGACTCAGCTACTTAGTCTTAATCATCCTGCTATTCATATACTTCATGATTCGAGTGTCAACCAACTAGATACATTCAGTTACAGAAACAAGTTCATGTTGCATTTGTATTGAGAAACTTAGTTGACACATGTGTGTGAAATAGAACTTGTTATGTAACAGTTAATTTCTGTTCCCAAGTGCTGCACTGGAGAGCGGCTATCAGCATGCATCTGTACGCGTCACTTGTTTAGCTGTTGATAGCGAGTTCTACTCCTTGTGGGTGCGATGCTTTGCTGCTTACAGCGGAGGAGCCAACTGTGAGTCTGTTCCATGTTATTGCCATTAAGGAAGCGCGATTCATCGTCACTATGTTTAGCCGTGGGTCTATCATTCAGCAGTCATGGAAATGTTACATTTAGTAGTAGTAGGAAATGTTACACTTAACTGGACTTAAAGAAAATATTTAAATCTATGAAATGCTCTGCAAATAATCCACAAAGATTGCAATTACCCGATTAATTCTGGTCATATTCCCATTAAATTAACAAGTAAGTCTTTACTATTTGCCGGTAGATGGCATTGTATAAAATAAACGTTTTTTTTACCCACCGCTGGGTGTCGCACTCTTCACGTTATGTTATTGTCACTAATTTTAATTAAATAATTCTTCGAGCATTTGTCTGGGCTTTTGCCAAGGCTGAATTAAGGTGATAAAATACAAACTGTTGTCTGAATCCTTATGTGTCAAAATTCTATACCTAATTGTATAAGAAGCCTTTGTTCAAGCGTGGCTATATTGGGGCTGAGTATCTTGGTCTAAGTTGTCGAGGCTTATGTTATGTAGGATTGCGCATAAATTGTGCTTATTAAATTCGCAGACTCGCGAATAGGTGGAGGCTACTGCCAGCTGGTGCAAGTCTGGTTTGCTGCGACTGCGCAGTCAGCCGCAAGCATCAGACGACCATAGAGAAATGACCTTCGGGACGAAGGTTGGGTCAGAAGATGGCCGAGATAAAAGGCAACACACCAGACGTAGCCCCGCACTACTGACAGCTCCAGAACGTGTTTTTCCCTGCACTAGAGAATGCCACTTCCGAACTGTCATTCGACATGGCGCGCCGACCGCGCACGCAGATTCTGATGTCTAATATTGTGTTTTCCACTGATTCCCATAATTAAATCATATATTATAACGGTGCTTGGTGTTTTTACTCTAATACTAATTATGTATATAATTTCTCATAATATTGCATGAAACCCAGAACTCTAGGACTGGTTTTCTTGAAGTGGTTTGCTTTCTTTGACCTCCACCACACAGGTGTCCAGATCTATAAATAAGCATAGTATATAGCAAACTGACTAGAGGAGTTTCGTTGCTCTCATTATTGTGTCATTTCTGACGTGGCTCTTAAGGTTGCCCCGGAAAAGGCCGAAATACGTCCACTGTACTGTATAGAAGCTGCTTACACTGAGGTAGAAGCTGTCCGAAAAGAGAAGTGTCGTAGAATGTATGAGCTCCCATATAAACCACGACACTTCTTTATTTGTACAAACTCCATAAGGTAAAAAAAAAAAAAAAAACTATTGTTTACGCAATTAATTATCTTGCAATAATAATAATATTATTGACTTAAGTATCTTTTAATAGTTTACGTCACACCTGGCCATAACCTGAGTATTACCGCACGCTACGCGTACGGTAAAACTCGCATTATGGCCAGGTGGAGACGTAAAATTGTGTACTCACCACGGGCAGTAAAAAAGAAAGCCCTCTATCGCATATTTACAACCCTCGCCTGCGGCTCGGGTCCCAAATACCTGCGATTTCGGGCTTTCTTTTTTTTACAGCCCTTGGTAAGTAATGTACTATTATCGCATGATTCGCATGTTCTATGTTATAATATAAGTAGGTACAAAACCGGCGTGTCCTCGCCCAGCGCGCAAGTACCTATAGTGGAGTAAACTTACTGTTGTTTATTCTGTAGTTCAAAACGACTACTTTAAAAGTAAACTACATATTATACGAGTATTTTTGTATGGAGATACAGGTTTGATCAACGCAAAAAACGTTGTTGTAAACAGATCTGCAAATAGAGTGTAATACTTAAATAATTAAAAGCACTTTATTTTCGTAAAAAGAAGCGCTGACGCCGACAAACAATAACCCATCGTTGGCAGTGGCGGCTTACAGACTGATCAAATGTAGCAAAGGATAGCGCCAAGGTAATTCGTGGCGCCTAGAAGGAGCGAGGGCTAGTCTGGAAGCGCGTTTATGAAATGTCGTAAGCGTCATATCACTTTATGCCATCTCAAGGTGAAAGTAAGCAACGAATAAAATTTTCATCCTACAATCCTAAAGAACTATATACAATTTTATCCTTATTGTCTTTATAATTGAGCAATAAAATCAGTTTTAAGTTAAAATAAGACCTGACTTTGAAAAATAAAACTCTTGAGGAAATTGTAGCCAATCGTGTTTTCCTCCCACAAATCCGGTCATATTATAGTCGTAAATCATTCTTGAAAGTATCAAACTTATATTTCAAATATGTTTCGAAAAAATTTAAATCTGCTGAGCACAACCTCAGTCATGTATCACCTTAAAGCGCTTTAAATACGGGTAAGCGGTTCCCTTAACGAATATCAGATACCTTTTCCAAGCGCTTAAAAATAGCCTTTCGAAAGGGTTTTTCTATCAGTAGAGGTAGTCTCGTAAGGGAAACCCCTTCATACGGCTAAGTAAAATGAATGGGTATTCAATCGATATCGGACAGCAAGTGATTTGGGCTGTTAAACGAACGACTAGCCGTTCAACGGCTTTTTTCTGGGAAGGGGTGGGCGGGTCCCTGTTTTAAAGCCAACTCCATCTAAAGCGTGTAACAAGGCCAGCTACCAAGAAATGTCTTACGGGAGCTCGCCAGAAGGTTGCCTCTCAAGATAAAGGACGTTATATTATAAGGGATCCTTTTGAAGATACAGAGACAACATGGAATGGCTTCAAGGCGGTTGTGTCCGAAACAGCGAAAGAAGTCATCCCCACTCCTAGGACCCAAGCAAGACGGAAACCCTGGATTTCTGATGCTACCTGGGAACTTATTGAGCGACAGAGGACTCTCAAATAACAAGGCCTTAACACAGACATAGCAAGAAAGGAGTATTCCAGGCTACACACTTGCGTGAAAAGGGCATGCAGACGTGATAAGAATAATTCAATCCATGCTTTGTGTGACGAAATCGAAAACCATGCTGCAACTGCCCATTTTAAAGACTTGTTCCAGAAAGTCAAACTTCTCACCCGCGACTACAAACCTAGAAGCTGGCAGATAGCGGATACTGACGGAAATACTTTATCAGACCTGGTTAAAGTGCTGGCTAGATGGAGAGACTATTCGGAACAACTCTATCGAGAAGTTCCGGAGCATCTTTTAGTGCGAAAGGACGCTGTGCATCCACTAGAGCCGGACATATTTATTTCCGAAGTGAAAGACGCTATCAGACGTCTGAAAGTTAATGCCGTCGGTACTGATGGTATATGCGCTAGTCTCCTAAAGAATCTAGGTGGCGAAGGTACAGAGTTCTTACACCAGATTTGCTGCAAAGTGTGGAGAACTGGCCAGTGGCCGAGAGACTGGACTGAATCCATGGTTATACCTCTCCGAAAAAAAAGGCTCGACGCTAAAATGTGACAACTATACTCGTAGAACTTTGTCTATTATATCGCATGCCAGTAAAGTATTTCTTCACATCATGAATTAGCGATTGAAAAAGTTCCTGAAGCGGCAAATACTTGCAGAGCAGGCTGGCTTTGTGTCTGGGCGAGGGACACGGGAGCAGATTTTAATCGTGCGCCAGATCATCGAGAGATGTCGTGAATGGAACAAGCTATTAGCACTATGCTTCATAGATTACGCCAAAGTATTCGACTGTGTTACATGGAAAAACATGCTGTACGTGCTCCTGGATATTGGTGTCCCTGCTCCTCAAATAGCGAAGGGTGTTATGACTCGGTTAGATAGGATCTGGAGAGATCGCGGCATACAGAGGCAGACTAAGGTTAGACTTATGCGTTCCCTGGTGTTTCCAATTTTCCTGTACGGTTCTGAAACTTTGACTATCAAGGCAGATCTGAAAAAGCCGTATCGACGCGTTTGAGATGTGGTGTTGGCGAGGGCTTTTACTGCGACCTTACGTACCTTGGACTGCGATGCGTACTAATCAGTCCATACTAGGAGCTACGCATAAAACGCTGGTTGTCTACGATGTGCCAGGACCACATGCTTCGGACGCCTCTCTCGACAATCCTCGGATAACCTGGAGAGGATCATCATGACGGGGAAAAGTTGAAGGCACAAGACTAAGAGGCCCTCCCCCTGCAAGATGGTATGCCCAAATCACTGCACCCATGCAATTAAAACTGTAAGAAGCCATGCGCTTAGCGAGGGATAGAAGCCAATGGAGGAACCTGGTCTTCAACAGAAGGACATGATCCTCAGCTCTGAGGGAACGACTAGTGATAATGAAGATCCTGTTTTGACTCGCAGTAGGTCCAAACATACTGTTCAGTATTAAGGAACAATCCTGCCACCGAAAAAACTTCTTTTCTCAGGATAATTTAGTTGGTGGTACAATTTTGATGGCAGATTTATTATTTTCGTTACCAATCTTATTAATCAGGCCATCGACATCATATTTGTTAGGTGAGCGGTTAAATCATACTCATTTATTAATCTCCCGAAAGAAAAGGAATTGACCAAACCAAACTATTTCAATGTGTAGATGTTTTCGTGGTTTAATTCGTCAATATTATATTCGTTGTTAAATTTTCAACTGACTTTGCTTCATCGGTTATATCGGTTAATTATCATTGGCAAATTTTTACCGAATTCTGATATTTTGGCCCACGGCGTGGATTTTGAAATCCGCGGCGGCGGCGGCGGCGTGGGTCCCACGGCGCGGCTACGCCACGCCGGCGCGGCGCACACGTCTATTGCAGGGTATTCCAACTCTGGTAGGTAGGCCTCACTGATCTATTTAGAAAATCCAACCTGTATATGACATAACATACATAAATCTTTTTCAAAATGTAAGAGGCTAAGTTTTTATTTAACTTGTACTTTAAAGCATGACTTTGTTTCAGTAACGTGTAACCGTCACATTCCTGAAAAAACGTATGGGAGTTGAAATTGACCGTCAGTTTTGTGACGCTTGCTAACCGACCGTTAATGGTACACAGTTAAGTGAAAATTCCCGTATACAAACGCCCAATGCACACAACTCTAAACTGACAAGGAAAACAAGCAAAAATCGCTGTACAGCGAGACGTAAAGACAATTAAACTTAGTTCAGGAGAAGCCGGTGTACGCTCGTGTCTGCATTTTTAAATCAAACTTCGAGACAGCTTCGTCGTTAGTATGTTCTAATGTTTTAAAATAAAACAAGCTACTACCAGTACCAATGAAGTTAGATCCAATAGAGTTTGCATGTCCTTTACCCGGCTGAAATCTAGGTTATTGACCAGTGATTTGTATCATTCTGTAGGATGATTCTTTTGAAAGCTGCGTCGTAATAACGTTGAAATCGCTTGAAGGCCGCTGTTTAGTTACCGTCAAGGTAATTACCCTGGAGAAAGCTACGGAAATTTCAACGCGACGCCATGAATTGACTGCATGAATTGGACCCGGGGTATGTCCTTAAACTACGTCCGGACTTGGATATGTCCATAAACTACGCCAAAAAGAGAGGTATGGGCACTGCGAATGGCATCTAAGTGTGGTAGGGCAAAGCTGGAGCAGAGCCCGACTGGGGAAGTACCTCCACCTTACAGAAAACCACAGCCAAATAGCACTAGACCCTACTCATAGTGTTGTGTTCCTGCTGGTGAGTAAGGTTGCCAAAGAGCTCAAAGAGGACCCAGTGTGTTGACGATGAGGGACCTTCTTGTTCCTTTAGCCATCAACACAGTGAATCCTCCTTTTTGTAAAGGGTCGGCAACGCGCATGTGACTCCTTTGGAGTTGCAGGCGTCCATAGGTTACGGTAGTTGCTTACCATCAGGCGGTCCGTATGCTTGTTTGCCACCGTAGTGGTATTAAAAAAAAATTCGTGAATAAGGGGCGGTACTAGCACAAACAGAGGGCCTTCAGCGAAACATGAAAATTGAAATTTCGTTACTTGTCTCTCTATCACTTTTGCAGATGCGATGGAGAGGCAGATGTCGAAATTTTGATTTTCTCGTTTCACGATAGGCCATCTATAAACAAACCGCCTTGGTGCGCAAATGACATATTTATTCGTTACAAATGATGATGATGATTATGAACTGATGAAACATGATGTACTATGATACTTGTCAAAAAACTGTTTATGACCTAATACATACTGTATTAGTACTCTGGCGGCAGAACATTGCAGTAATACCCCCTATTTATCAAATTAGGTAAAGTGGACGTCAAAGATATCTTCACACTTTTGGACCTTATTACAAAGGAGTAAGGTGCAAAAGTGTAAACATATCTTTGAAGTCGACTGTACCAACAACTTCTTTATGACAAAATATGCAATAAACTTTTTCTAACTTTTTATATGATGTTAACACTTTCCGTACCACCTAGTGCTACGCGCTACGCTCGTAGCCCGTAGCCACGTATTTGTCGTATGTAGCGCGTAGTAGCTACGAAGAGAGAACCCGACAGTCGGGTTCCCGGTCGTGAAAGTGTTAAATCAGTAAGTTAAGTGTTAAGTTAAAAACTAAGTAGTTTTTCTGTAAATGATCCACAGTGCCTTAGTATCTACTGTAATACTGTGTAATACGTTTGGAAATAAATATAATTTTTAAGAAAAAAAAACCGACTTCCATGGGGGTAGCCGGTGATGCATTATTGTAGATGGTGCACTGACTCCATACAATGAAATAACTTGCTTAACAAACGCAGCGGAGAGGACAAATCGCCAATACATAATTTTAAACAAAAAAGAACCGACTTCACTAAGCAATCCACCTTTCCAACACCAAATGCTCGAGCTGCTGTAAAAAATACTCAAATCACTACAGGTGTGCCTATAATAGTTGAAGAGTTCCCTCGATTTCTCCAGGATCCCATCATCAGATCCTGACCTGGTTACAATGGGACCAACTGTGAAGTATACTCTTTCAAACAAAAAAAGAATTTTCCAAATCGGTCCAGCCGTCTTCGAATAATCGGTGAACATACATAAAAAAAAAAAAAAAAAAAAAAAAAAAAAGATCCCGACGAATTGATAACCTCCTCCTTCAAAATCTTGAAGTCGGTTGAAAATTGAATAAGAACCTATTTAAAATCAGTTGCTAATAAAAAGATAACAATACTACCACCATAAAAAGCAGACGGACAGACAAACAAAGCAGATGCGAAGCGACAAAACAAATAAAACACACACATGCAAGTATACGTTTATTGAAACAGCACCATTACATAGTATATGTTCATGACAAGCTTGCTTCAGTCTTATATAGGCGATAACAAATATAATAATGTTATTTTTATGAAAAGGTACTTTTAATAATTTTTAAGAAAAAAAAACCGACTTCAATGGGGGTAGCCGGTGAAGGATTATTGTAGATGGTGCACTTAGATTCCATACAATGAAATAACTTGCTTAAAAAACGCAGCGGAGAGGACAAATCGCCAAACGTGAACTATGCGTCGTTGAAGAGTTCCGTTCTGATTATCATCAGCAGTTCCACTTCATCAAATGTCACTCTTTTGAATGAAAATGCTTGATTTGTTGATAAAAATACAAAAGTCACTTTATGTATGCCTTTAAGATTTGAGGAATTCCCTCGATTCCTCGTGGAACTCATCATCAGAACTTGAGCTTGACGAAAATTGGTCCTGACAATCTAACTTGCTTAACAAACATAGCGAAGAGGAAGAATCGCCAAACATGAACTACGCGTCGTTGAAGAGTTCCGTTCTGTTCATCATCAGCAGTTCCACTTCATCAAATGTCACTCTTTTGAATGAAAATGCTTGATTTGTTGATAAAAATACAAAAATCACTATGTGTAAGCCCTTAAGATTTGAGGAGTTCCCTCGATTCTTCATGGATCCCATCATCAGAACTTGAGCTTGACGAACATTTGTTCTGACAATTAAACTTGCTAAACAAACACAGCGAAGAGGACGAATCGCCAAACGTGAACTATGCGTCGTTGAAGAGTTCCGTTCTGATCATCATCAGCAGTTCTACTTCATCAAATGTCACTGTTTTGAATGAAAATGATGGTTTTGTTGATAAAAATATAAAAATCACTATATGTATGCCTTTAAGATTTGAGGAGTTCCCTCGATTCCTCATGGATCCCATCATCAGAACTGCGTTTTGACAAAAACGGGACCAATCTGTATATATATACTTACAATCAAAAAAAAAATTTTCAAAATCGGTTCAGACATGACGGAGTTATGGAGTAACAAACATAAAAAAAAAAAAAAAAAAAAAAAAAAAAACATACACGCCGAATTGAGAACCTCCTCTTTTCAAATCTTGAAGTCGGTTAAAAAGTCACTTTATGTATGCCTTTAAGATTTGAGGAATTCCCTCGATTCCTTATGGAACTCATCATCAGAACTTGAGCTTGACGAAAATTGGTCCTGACAATCTAACTTGCTTAACAAACACAGCGAAGGGGACGTATCGCCAAACGTGAACTATGCGTTGTTGAAGAGTTCCGTTCTGATCATCATCAGCAGTTCCACTTCATCAAATGTCACTGTTTTGAATGAAAATGATGGATTTGTTGATAAAAATATAAAAATCACTATATGTATGCCTTTAAGATTTGAGGAGTTCCCTCGATTCCTCATGGATCCCATCATCAGAACTGCGTTTTGACAAAAACGGGACTAATCTGTATATATATACTTTCAATCAAAAAAAGAATTTTCAAAATCGGTTCAGACATGACGGAGTTATGGAGTAACAAACATAAAAAATAAAAATAATAAAAAATAATAAAAATAAAATAAATTTGAATGAAAATGCTTGACTTGTTGATAAAAAATACAAAAATCACTATGTGTAAGCCCTTAAGATTTGAGGAGTTCCCTCGATTCTTCATGGATCCAATCATCAGAACTTGAGCTTGACGAAAATTTGTCCTGACAATTAAACTTGCTAAACAAACACAGCGAAGAGGACAAATCGCCAAACGTGAACTATGCGTCGTTGAAGAGTTCCGTTCTGATCATCATCAGCAGTTCTACTTCATCAAATGTCACTGTTTTGAATGAAAATGATGGATTTGTTGATAAAAATATAAAAATCACTATATGTATGCCTTTAAGATTTGAGGAGTTCCCTCGATTCCTCATGGATCCCATCATCAGAACTGCGTTTTGACAAAAACGGGACCAATCTGTATATATATACTTTCAATCAAAAAAAGAATTTTCAAAATCGGTTCAGACATGACGGAGTTATGGAGTAACAAACATAAAAAATAAAAATAATAAAAAAAAATAAAAAACATACACGCCGAATTGAGAACCTCCTCTTTTGAAATCTTGAAGTCGGTTAATAAAAATAAAATAAAATAAAATAACTTAATAATCTTTTTTTAATTAATTAAGTACTAACAAACTGTTATACAATGTGTTATACAAATAAACCTTTCATTTCATTTCATGAAATCAGTGGAAGGCCAAGTATGCAAACCTATGCAACTACCCCAATGCACACAGCTCTAAACTAACAAGCAAAATAATTTTTAAGAAAAAAAAACCGACTTCAATGGGGGTAGCCGGTGAAGGATTATTGTAGATAGATGGTGCACTTAGATTCCATACAATGAAATAACTTGCTTAAAAAACGCAGCGGAGAGGACCAATCGCCAAACGTGAACTATGCGTCGTTGAAGAGTTCCGTTCTGATTATCATCAACAGTTCCACTTCATCAAATGTCACTCTTTTGAATGAAAATGCTTGATTTGTTGATAAAAATACAAAAGTCACTTTATGTATGCCTTTAAGATTTGAGGAATTCCCTCGATTCCTCGTGGAACTCATCATCAGAACTTGAGCTTGACGAAAATTGGTCCTGACAATCTAACTTGCTTAACAAACATAGCGAAGAGGAAGAATCGCCAAACATGAACTATGCGTCGTTGAAGAGTTCCGTTCTGTTCATCATCAGCAGTTCCACTTCATCAAATGTCACTCTTTTGAATGAAAATGCTTGATTTGTTGATAAAAATACAAAAGTCACTATGTGTAAGCCCTTAAGATTTGAGGAGTTCCCTCGATTCTTCATGGATCCCATCATCAGAACTTGAGCTGGACGAACATTTGTTCTGACAATTAAACTTGCTAAACAAACACAGCGAAGAGGACGAATCGCCAAACGTGAACTATGCGTCGTTGAAGAGTTCCGTTCTGATCATCATCAGCAGTTCTACTTCATCCAATGTCACTTTTTTGAATGAAAATGATGGTTTTGTTGATAAAAATATAAAAATCACTATATGTATGCCTTTAAGATTTGAGGAGTTCCCTCGATTCCTCATGGATCCCATCATCAGAACTGCGTTTTGACAAAAACGGGACCAATCTGTATATATATACTTACAATCAAAAAAAGAATTTTCAAAATCGGTTCAGACATGACGGAGTTATGGAGTAACAAACATAAAAAAAAAAAAAAAAAAAAAAAAAAAAAAAAAAAAAAAAAAAAACATACACGCCGAATTGAGAACCTCCTCTTTTCAAATCTTGCAGTCGGTTAACAAGCAAAGATCGCTGTACAAAGACTTCCAATATTAAACTTAGTGTAGGAGCACTGCATCCAGTGCTCGCTTGTGCCTGCATTTTTAGTTCAAACTTCGAGACAGGAGCTTCTTCGTTATCGTTAGTATATTCTCACGTTTTAAAATGAACCAAGCTACCAAGAAAATTAGATCCAATAGACTTTGCATCTCCTTTACCTGGTTGAAGGAGATTTTATACGTGATTCGCGTTCGCCTTTTTCTGAAGGATGATTTTATTGAAAATCACCAATAAAAACATTTTATTTTAATCCAAAGGTCGCGAGTTCACATCCCACTGAGTTTCTCAGAACTAACTGAAAAACAACGTGAGGAACCCGGATCTTATCCCAACAAGGTCTAATAGGTTGGTAGGACAGCTGGCAGTCGTTTTTGTAAATTTAATTTCAATTAGACTTCATAAATATGTGTACACGACTTTAAATACATACAAATAAGGTTGTGCTCCTGCTCATATATTTTTAGGGTTCCGTACCTCAAACGGAAAAAAACGGAACCATTATAGCATCACTTTGTTGTCCGTCGGTCTGTCAGTCAAGATCCTTTTTCTCAGAAACGCGTAGAGCTATCAAGTCGATATTTACATAAAACCGTATATCTGCGGTCCTTTGAAACTGTAAAAAAATCAAGTTTCTAAGTCAATTCAATTCCAATATGTAATCTTCAAACTCTTAATATCAAAACCTTATTTTCTAACACTTCACAGGGGACCCAAAACGTTTTTTTTTCTTTTTTATTATAGGACAATCTTACACAAATCGACCTAGGCCCTCAGTAAGCTCAATAAGGCTTATGTTATGGGTACTAGATGACGATATATAAGGTGCTAACAAATTAGTCACGTATATTTTAAGAGATAATACATTACATTAAAACTATTAACTTTTAACTGTAATTAAGGAACCTTTGTATATCATTTTTTTTATTTCATTTACCGAACAAAAAAAATATCATAAATAATTTTTAAAATAACCTCCCCTATAATGTACCTGTCACGATGTTTAACACTGTCTGTCATGTCACGTCAAAAGCTTTTTTTCTTAAATTTGATTACGATTCGGGTCTAAAGAGGTCTCATTTAATTATATTATTAACAGGGTGTTTTAACGTAGGAAATTTGTTTCCTAGTTTTCTCAAAAAAAAACATAACAAAACCATAGATGTTTCATACTTAAATATACTCCGAGAACCGAGTACTATCAGCGGTAAAAATATCCGTGACTAATTTGTTAGCACCTTATATATAATAGATAAATATGGATAAATACTTAAATACATAGAAAACTTCCATAACTCAGGAACAAATATCTGTGATACACACGCAAATAAATGCCCCGACTAGGATTCGAGGCCGGGAGGCTAGGAGGCCGTCAAAATAAAACCTATAGGGTAAGTAGTTCCCTTAGACCTAGAATCATGAAATTTGAAAAAAAAAAATATGTTTTTGAATTACTGCTCATATATTAGTAATATCGTATGTTGTCATTGACATTCTATTTATAAATATTAAATAAGTACCTACTTCTAGTCATACTGTTCAAGTGTAGTACATTATTGCAGAGGACGGGAAAGAGAAAAACGTGGCCGAGCGATTTTTTCGGACGAAGCGCAGCCGAGTACGAAAATATAAGACGAGTCCACGAATTTCGATTCCCGCTGAGGCATATATAGTGCTTTTCTCCAAATATGCGAGGAAATAAAGTAATTTAAATAAATTACATATTTAGGTTAGGTTATTAGCATTAAATATGATGAATTTATGAATTTAACTTCTCTCAATAATATTTTTTTGAGTATAAAGCACTACTTGTGCTGCCAATCTTTAAAAGGTAAAAACAATACAGTAATGGCTTTAGTACAACTTCTCGTCCGCTAAAACAGGACAATAATGATTTAATATATATTTTTTATTTTATTTGTATTGGTATGTAATGAAGAACTTCACGTACTAATTTTGCTACACAGTAAAGTGAACATGTGGAAACAGTTTTGCAGGGCACTGTATAAATCAATGTATACTTTTCGAATAATAAAGCAATCTATCTATCTATCTATGTGCGAGCACATTGGAGGCACACATTTCTTGTGTCAGTTAATATTCATTTGGTATAATCTCGTAGCAAATTGGTTATCAACTTATCATTGAGTGACGGCTAGGTACTTCGCACATGATTGATCGACTGACTCGGGTACCGTATTCTGAAAATCAAGTATACGCTTTTACTCTAATATGCAATCCGAATTTATTGAAAATTCTGCTAAAACGATATGTAACTTGATATTACATATGTTAATCTTGAGAATGAGGTACTTATTCAATCGTTTCAATAACTTTTTTCTGATTATTGTTTATGCTAGTCATCGCTCGAATTGTCATATCATGTTTTTGGTGGAGTTTGAGTCTGTTGGTATATTATAGGAAACCGCATAATTTTAACAGCGTACTCCTGAGGTCAAAAGAAGTAAAAAATATCATATGACTTTTGGACAATTCCGCAAAATAAAAATAAAAATTTTTTTTTCTTGTTTTCTGAACGTATTCTTAAATTAAAAATAAATGTTAACGACAAAACTATGCCTAAAAACAAATAAAACTACTTTTTTTTTCTTAAAATCAAAGTTAAAGCAAAGTGTTTCCTGTCACTTTGATGTCTGTCAACAGGGATGCCTATAATGAGTTCTATAGTGGTAAAATTGCCGTTAAGAAAGCGTTCAGTCCTGAGTTATAATCAAAATATTTTATTTTTTTAATTGGTTATAACTCCGAAACAAGATGAATTTCAGAAAAGTTTATTTGACATTTTAGTCTCTAAATAAGGTCGGGATAACGCTGTTAAAATTATGCGGTTTCCTCGCGAGCACCGTGTATATTGATGACACATCTGTCATCAATATATTATATGATAGCGTAGAAGGTAATAAATACACGGATCAGAAGACAATCCGGATAGTACTTTTACTATATTTCCCTAACCACAATTGAACCTTATTACCGAGCAAAACAGTCGTTCATAGGTCACTAGTAAAAAGTAATAAAAACGGTCCGATAGAGAGCATAATGTAGGGGGCGGTGTCTCACTCGCACAATGCTGCCAACTTATGAAACTTACCAATGTGGTTTTATTTATATACATTTATTTTAGTAACACACTAGAAGTTACTTCCTACTTATAATAATTTATTGCAAGATTTGAATTAATACTTTGTTCCCTTTTAGCTGCTTTGAATTTTTTTACGACGTAAATATTATTCATTCATTAAATTAAAGAATTCCAATTAATATTGCAGACCGTAGTAAGTTTTGTAATATTTAAAATACGGTCTGGTATCCCCATCCCATCAGTCCCATCACTGACATAATATGTCACTGATATTATTTCAAATGACGCCGCTCAGCTCAACAACATTTCGTAACAACATTTTTAAGTAAACATGGTCAAGATATGTTGCGTAAAAGGGTGCAGGGGTGAGACTTTACAATAAAGTAGTCTTTCCTTTCACCGGTAATCCACAATCATTCAATTTTACGATTTAACAACAAGTTAAGATTGTCAAACAATAGGGTGACTATGATGTCGGCAAGCTGCGGGTCGGTTTTGTTGTTTTTACAGAAATGTACATAAGTACATGGTCTGTTCCTAAGTATTACTTACACAGGACAGGAGTGGCCCGCGGGTCTTTTTAGGCCCTTTTGAAAGGGTCCTAAAATGGCACAAGGCCATACAAAAAAATGTAGTAGTGGCAGTATAATAAATAAATAAATAAATATTATGGGACAATCTTACACAAATCGACCTAGGCCCACAGTAAGCTCAATAAGGCTTGTGTTGTGGGTACTAGACGATGATATATTATATATAATAGATATATACATATAAATACTTAAATACATAGAAAACATCCATAACTCAGGAACAAATATCCGTGATAAACACACAAACAAATGCCCTGACCAGGATTCGAACCCGGGACCTCCTGCTTCGTAGGCAGGGTCACTACCGACTTGGCTAGGAGGCCGTAATATATAAATAGCTGCCAGATGCCTGGATCTAGCAATAAGTTCTAAATAGTAAACTAATAAGAGGGGTTCTCTGCTCTTATTATTGTGTCAACGTATCTGAAGTGGCCAGCTCCTTAAGTCAGTAGAATATATAAGTTCCCATATGAGACTTCTCTTTCTGGACAATACTTACTAGACGACAAGCATATTTTATTTTATATTTATCTTCATACTATCCCAATCCCACATACATCATAGTACATATGGTCACTCTACTTAGAATGAGATGCAGCTCCCTACATTACCTTCTCTTTCGGCCTCACTTTGTGGTCGAAGTATGACCTCCAGATTGTATTTAACTTCATGAATAAATATAGCCCATCGCTTAAAGAGTCAACCAACCGGAGTCGCCATTGACAGGCGTTCCCCATTCCCCTCTGCCGAAAACATATGACCAGTGGTCATATGTTTTCGGCAGAGGGAGAGAGAGATACTCATGTATTGACTGACGTTTATCTGACGTAGCTATTTGTAGGTACGTTACGTACGATAGCCATACATTTGACGTTCCCCTCCCCCGCAAAAATTGGCAGACTTTTTTGTATAAGTAGTAAATGACAGACATGGCTACTCCGGGTTGAACTTTGAAGTCTAAAATTGAAGCACTTAAAATGAGTGAATTCAAACAATTGCCTCTAGTCGCGCACGTGTACGCGCCAAAGAGCTCCCCTCAACCGCGTGTGAAAGAGATAAACTGAAATTT
The DNA here is from genome assembly GCA_947086415.1 of Pammene aurita. NCBI lineage: Eukaryota > Metazoa > Arthropoda > Insecta > Lepidoptera > Tortricidae > Pammene > Pammene aurita. The sequence goes on along the minus strand of OX352302.1, from coordinate 24,582,320 downwards.
TCTAACAACGAGAATGACAAGAATTTTCAATATTGATAAACCTCTTAGCTCACCAAACGAAGACGCTTAACTGCCTGATAGGGGAAGTAATTCGTGTATAGCTGAATTTTGGTGTAGTTGTAGGCAAAGGTATCTTACACAACATACTAAAAGTACCGGTGGATGGGGGCGCCGCTAGCGGGGAGAGGGGGGTGTAAAGGTCCCTTATTTTGGTTTTTCGTAAATAACTCGGTAACGGTAGCTCATACGAAAAAATGTTCTATTGCTTCATTCATCCACATCTAATTTTCTATAAAAAGATTCTTTACAATTTTTTGCTAGGATCAATGTTTAATGAGATATCGAGGAAATACGATAAACACTTTTTTAAACTTTATTTATTTATTTATTTATTTAATCTTTATTGCACAAAAAGAAAACTTATCGTACAAAAGGCGAACTTAATGCCATGAGGCATTCTCTACCAGTCAACCTTAGGGCCAAGCAGAAAGATTGTAGGCGGTGCTTCTAACTATACAGAAAACAAATTATATGACAGAAGCATAAAACTTTAAAAAGATGCGAAACTACATCCTTAATTCTTACACATAAACTACATAATTCTAATATACATAAAATACATAAATCAATACATACATACATAGATACATATATATACATACATACATACGACCATACATATATAAATACATATCCGAAGAATCTTGTTAGAGAAGATACTTAGAATTTCTTTGATCCACCAGCAAAGAAATCACGCACAGATTTTTTAAAAGCGTACTTGCTCGGTGCTTTTCTAATTTTAGGGGGAAGACTGTTCCAGAGACGAGCTGCTCGAATGGTAAATGAATTGGACATGAAACCAGACCGATGAAGAGGGATGGAGAGAGACAGATTGCCCGAAGAGCGAAGTTGACGATCGCGAGAGACACCATAAAACTGAAGGGAGGTTTTAAGATACTCAGGGGCTTGCGAATCATTGAGTATTGAGTAGAGAGTACATAGCAAGCGGATATTTCGCCGCTGCCGAATGGGAAACCAACCAAGTTGCGCGCGAAACTCTGACACGTGGTCGTATTTACGGAGGCAGAAAATAAACCTGATGCAATTATTAAGGAGTCGATCCAGTTTGTCAAGGTGCTCTTCATTCAAATCGGGATAGCACACATCACCATAGTCTATAATTGGCAATATCAACGCGTTAACTAACAAGACCTTAGTTTTAATGGGCAAGAAGTGCCTGAGCTTGTTTAGTGAGTGAAGTGACCATGTGACCTTCCGACTGATCTCAGCAATTTGTGGTCTCCAGCTCAAGGTGCAGTCCAAGTGCACACCCAAGTCCTTGACACTCTGACTAAAAGGAATGGGAATTCCGTTAAAATGCACAGGCCCAATAGTGTTAAAGTCAAGCTTGACAAGTTGTTTGGAGCTTCCAATGACAATGGCCTGACACTTTGTAGGGTTAACAAATAAGCCGAACTTTTCGGACCACTGTTGTATGTGCGTGAGATCTCTGTTCAACTTGTCAATGGTGGTTAATATGTCTGTCACTTTGCACTGGTCGTAAAGTTGTAGATCATCCGCATACAGATGGTGAGCGCAGCGAAAGTCAGGAGTTATAAAGTTAATAAAGATGGAAAAGAGAAGAGGAGAAAGGATACCTCCTTGAGGTACGCCAGTGACTAGGTCGCACCAGTCCGATAGGGACCGGTCGACACGCACCGCTTGCTGACGGCCCTCAAGGTAAGCATGGAACCAGTTGAGCGCTGACTGCGATACATTTAGATGCTTAAGCAAGGCAAGGAGAATGTCGTGGTCTACTGTATTGAACGCGTTAGAAAAGTCAATTAATACCAGTACTGTGACCATCTGACTCTCCATGCCACGCCTAATATCGTCCGTCACTTTAATTAATGCAGTACAGGTGCTATGACCAGGTCGAAAACCGGACTGAACGGGGCTCAGCAATTTATTTACCTGAATATAGTGAGAGAACTGTTTGTGTGCCACCGCTTCAGCAATCTTCGACAGGAAAGGTAAAATTGATATGGGCCGGAAATTACTGGGTGACAAGGGATTACTGATTTTTGGGAGAGGAATGACATAAGCTTTTCTCCAAAGAGCAGGAAATTCGCCATTAATCAGAGAGAAGTTGACGATATGAGTGATTACAGGAAGCACACACTCCAAGACCGAGACTATCATGTAACGACTCACATCGTCGCAACCGACGGCTTTCGATTTAATGGCTTGAATAATCTTTTTTACGTCTGTCTGAGATGTCGGGTGGTAAGAAAAAGATTCTGTCAAGGAAGAGGGTAGAGACGAAATAATACAGAGGGTAATGACTTTTACTTGATCAGTGACGGAGAGAGCAGAGGAAAAATATCTGTTGAGATCATTTAGTGAAAAGGACGAGCTATCATATCCATTCACTTGTTTACCCAGACCCAACGACTTCAGGAACTTCCAGACGTCGGCCATGGAAGAGGATGCAACATTTTGATGAATGAATCGACGTTTAGCTGCGCGCACCATCTGATTGCATCGATTTCGTGCTATCTTGAAATGCTTCCAGTTCTCGTCGGTGCGGTCTCGCTTATAAAGTCGGAAAGCTCGGTCCCTTCTTCTCATGGCCATGCGCACTCCCGCAGTTATCCAGGGCGCCGGGGGACGCTTCACACGAACAGTGCGTACGGGTGCGTGTTTGTCAAAAAGCCCTAACAAGGACGCATTAAACAGAGATACCTTGGTATCTACCGAGGAGGCAGTGATCACGGGTGACCAGTCAATGGCCGCTGCGTCGCTTAAAAGAGAGTCAGTGTCCACCTTAGCAAAGCTGCGCATGGTTACTAGAGCAGGTCTGCTTTTTGGGGGTTTAAGTTTGTAGCAAGCATAAATAAGGTCATGGTGGGAGAAACACGGGGCCAAAAGCTGACCATGCTTTACTACAAGATCGGGGGATGATGAAAGAATGACATCTAGATACGTGTCCGCACTGGCGGTATGGTGCGTCGGAGCAAGAGGGAGGAGAGATATGTTAACAGACTGAAGTAACGATGTCAGCCTGCGGCTACGGGGCGAGTCTTTACAAAGGTCTGTGTTAAGATCTCCCATTACCAGGTGATGTGTGTAGTCCGTACTGACTGACTCCAGAACTTGTTCCAGGTCCGAGAAATAGTCAATTGAGGGAGCACAATAAACAACGCCAAGAACCGCCTTGACTCCTTTAACATTTACCTCTAGGAAAACCCATTCCGCAGAACTAGAGTACTGAGACTGTGTGGAATTCAATAACTTGTACGGAATGGAGCTCCTGAGGTAAATAGCCACGCCTCCGCCACCCTTCCCAGTACGATCATTCCTTATTAAGACATATCCGGGCAGAGCATATGAAGTTGAATTTAGAGAAGGTTTTAGCCAACTCTCTGACACCAGGATTGCATGGATAAGATCAGTTTGGAACGTATCAACAAGGTCACTGTAATGGGACGGTATACTTTGAGCGTTTATGTGGCAAACATTAAAACAGGAAGAATTGAGTTCGCGCGCTAAAATTGAATTTAAGCTGTGTGAAGTGTTGAATGAGCTAATAGACAAAAAAGCTGAACTATCATTGCTGGCGGAGTAAAAAGTATCATCATCGGACATAAATTATGGATAATTAACTAATATATATATATAATATACTAAGCACAAATATTTAATACTATGAGCAATATGATTTTACATTGATAATCAGCGCAAAAAGCCATACAAATCTGCGTATCCTGCCGGTTTACCTTAAGAGATTACAAACAAACAAATTCTTATACAAAACGAATGTGTTCCAAAAATGTAATGGTAAAATAAAAATAGGTGATATTAAACGAAGCTCAAACAGTCTAAGTTGACACTCGTCTAACTGTCATTTGTGACAGCTATGACATCGAGTTGCACAGTTCAATAAAGTGGGTAAGAGAATATAAAACTGAGAAAGTCTGTATAGGTTGTACTACAATATGAGAACTGCCGAACCATTAAAGAATAAGGAACCGAACTTGTGTTGCTTATCAAGTGTGTACCTCAAAAAATAAATTAAAATGAAAAACTACGTGGCACGCTAGTAGTGGGTCACCGGTTTTGCGACACGTCGAACACGGCCGGGCTGGCTGCCGGGGTCCACCGCGGGCTCCTCAACTGCGGGCTCCTCAGCTGCGGGCTCAGGTGTCGATGTTGACTGCGGCCGCCTTTCGTCTCGAAGGGTCTTCAGGCGAGCGATGTCATCCTCGGACTCGATGCGTTCTCGCTTACCGTTACGCAGCTTAACATAGATGTTGCCATCGATAGACCAGCAACCCCTCATGCCGAACACCTTACGCGCCTCAATGAAGATTGCCTGTCGCTTCGCTGTTAAAAATTCAGCTAGAGAAGAAGTGGACCCTTTGAAAGCCGTCTTCCTTTGCCAAACTTTTGCTTTCAAAGACATATCGATGAAGCGGACTAGTATCGGTCTATTTCGTCCTTCGGATTGCCTACCGAGCCTGTGACAAGCCCGAATTGAGGCAGCAGAAACATCCGGGATCTTCAGGTGCTCAGTGACAATGCTAGCCACTTTGGAGCTTACATCCTCACCAGTTGCTTCGGGTACGCCATTAATGAGGATAAACTTCCGTCTGTGCCTCATCTCCATGATGTCTTGAGACTTGCTGAGTGCGCTTATCTGCTCCCCGAGGAGTTTGAGTGCCGCCATCGTGAACTCCTTAAAGATGCCAAGTTCTTCGTTAACACTGGCAACTGTTGCCTTGTTGGCTGGGGAGTTGTTCAACTTCCTCTCAAACTCGGAAAGCATCCTGCGGACACTGCTCTCCAGGCTCTTCTGTGACTCAGCGATTTGCACAAGGTTGGACATATCGCTTGTAGTGTTGATAAACTTTGAGGTTATTTGATATGTCAAATCACCAGCAGGATTGCACTATCGACTTTCGGAGCTAATATTTACGAAAGTATTAGTTTTATCCAAAAATTGTTTCAGAATACCCTTATTGTTTTAAAAAGACCTATCTAACGATACCCCACACATTAGGGTTGGAGTAAAAATAATATTTACCCCCCCACTCCATGTGTACGGGAGGTACCCGAAAAAATAATATTTTTTCACATTTTGTTTTAAAACTTTGCCGGCGTGAATAAAGTACATACTCACACGATTTTTTTATTTTCTAGTACTAACCATCACTGAGCAGGCTGCTCACCCTGCTACCTCACTTCCTACCCTTATAGTTTCGCCAAGTCCGTCTGACCCCATCTGTCCGTCTAGACGTCTAGTACTAAACATCACTGAGCAAAGCCGTGGACGGACAGACGGGGACAGACGGACATGCCGAAACTCCAAGGGTAGGACCCCTCCTCACCCTGCTCAGTGATGGCTAGTACTAGAGAAATTAAATTTCGTATAAGTATGTGTTTTAATTACGCAGACAAAGTTTTAAAACAAAATGTGAAAAAATATTATTCTTTCGGGTACCTCACGTACACATGAAGTGGGGGGTAAATATTTTTTTTACTCCAACCCTAATGTGTGGGGTATCATTAGATAGGTCTTTTTAAAAAAATAAGGGTATTCTGAAACCACTTTTGGATAAAACTAATACTTTCGTAAATATTAGCTCCGAAAGTTTAAAAAAGTGTTTATCGTATTTCCTCGATATCTCATTAAACATTGATCCTAGCAAAAAATTGCAGAGAATCTTTTTTATAGAAAATTAGATGTGGATGAATTGAGCAATATAACATTTTTTCGTATGAGCTACCGTTACCGAGTTATTTACGAAAAACCAAAATTAGGGACCTTTACAACCCCCCCTTTCCGCTAGCGGCACCCCCATCCACCGGTACTTTTAGTATGTTGTGTAAGATACCTTTGCCTACAACTACACCAAAATTTGGCTATACACGAATTATTTCCTCTTAGTTTTCCTTTATTGGGTGGGCTATCTTGTTCCTCCTAGCGTTTGTCTTGGGGTCCTCTTGAAAACCTAATCCCATGAATTGGCGTAGGCACTAGATTTTACGAAAGCGACTGCCATCTGATCTTCCAACCCAGTTGGGAAACTAGGCCTTATCGGGATTAGGCCCGGTTTCCTTCACGGAAAAGCGACTGGTAAATTCATATATCAAATGATATTCTGTGCATAAGTTCGGAAAAACTCAGTGGTACGAGCCGGGGTTTGCCCCCGAGACCTTCGGATTGAAAGTCGGACGTCTTACCGCCAGGCTCTCAAGACGCTCTCAATATAGATAAACATAACAGAATCATTGCTAAGTTATGAAATAAATTTGCCAGTATTTTTTGTGATCATTATGTTAGGGATCGTCATAATACAAGGCGACAAATTAAAATACAGGCCCTGTACTTTATAACTGAGACAACTTCGGCAGTTTACCTACTTTGGTGTTACTATTTTCCAATTTAAAAAATTTGCAAGTCAGTCACTCTGACCTTCACCCATTAAAAGTTGCCAGATGCCCGGATCTAGCAATAAGGATTGTATAGCAATCTAACTAGACGGGTTTTGTTGCTGTCATTATTGCTATCCTCATTATCTGACGTGGCCAGCTCTAAGTCCACAAACAGATGGCCTGCTCAGGGCTGTCAATACCGCTGCCTGTTGCGTACCACAAGACTCAAGTATAATAAAATGGAACCTCGACACGAAAATAAAATGGGGCGATTATATATTGTTGTTTCTGTCTGCGCCTTTCCGTTTCATCCTTAATTTCACCCTATATTACTCTAGTAACAGCACTTACAGTTTAGGTAAAGGCCAAACCACTACTCGTCTAGACTCAAAGGGTGGCATTACTCACAGCTACCGATCGCAATTTACCATCCAAGCACAACTTGCAATGCAACTACATTTCTAACCACTAAGACTATTCAAAGACGAACCCACTACAAGGAGCACTCAGACATCATTTATCTGTTAGATACGGCAACCACTGATAAACTAAGAAAATCATGGTCATACTATTTTCAACCGACTTCAACATTTCGAAGGAGGAGGTTATCAATTCGTCGGGATCTTTGTTTTTGCTATTTCGTTTTAATGTATGTTCACCGATTATTCGAAGACGGCTGGACCGATTTGAAAAAATATTTTTTTGTTTGAAAGAGTATACTTCACAGTTGGTCCCATTGTAGCCAGGTCAAGATATGATGATGGGATCCTGGAGAAATCGAGGGAACTCCTTAAATCTTAATGGCATACATGTAGTAATTTTTATAAACAAATCAAGCATTTTCATTCAAAAGAGTGACATGATGAAGTGGAACTGATTAGAACGGAACTCTTCAACGACGCATAGTTCACGTTTGGCGATTTGTCCTGTTCGCTGTGTTTGTTAAACAAGTTATTTCATTGTATGGAGTCTAAGAGTACACCATCTACAATAATCCTTCACCGGCTTACCCCATTGAAGTCGGTTTTTTTCTTAAAAAATATTTAAAGCGTCCTTTACGTGAGATCTAGGGACTCTGTAGGTACTGTACCATAGAATTTGACATTTCCAAACTATAACCAACAAGATATTTGTTTATTTACGTTTGCGACGCCATCTGCGCAGAGTTTTGCGCGTATATTCTCATTTGGTTTTAATTTTTGACATATCTGGGGGCACTACTAGCAAAACAAAAGCACGGCCGCACCATCCTTTTCCCGCAGTCATTCAGGCCATTTTCGAACCCCCCTGTTATCGATAAAGCTTAAATTTTTCTATCAAGAGGCCATAATATAAGGAAGATACGAGTATATTCCCAATATCATCGAATTTCAACATATACTTTAAGAATTATTGCAAGTCAAAATTCCTTAATGTTGTCACTGACTCACTGATCACGATCCCATATAAATATATGCGATAACAATGTTATTTTTCCTGTTGCTAAAATTTTTGCTTTTTTACACTTCATAATTAGATAGTACTAGCTTTCCGCCCGCGACTTCGTCCGCGTATAATACGGTTCCTCATACAGAATTTCAAATCCAATTGTAACTTCTTAACTAACTTTTGTTAATTAATACAGTCATTATACGGTCGGCTAGTATGGCGAATTGGAAATAATTAATAATAGCAGATTTTTTTGATGTAGCATAAATCTAGTGATTACGTCGACACATAATCTCACTAAATTTTAGTTGTATAAATATATAAAAAATATTTAAAAATATAAAAATTCGTAGATTATTACTTAAAAATATTAATTAACGTTTGTTTTCTTGTAAATATACATTAATATTTGCTTTATAATATTGACCACGAATGGCACAAAAAATAAAAATGGGTTCCTTATTTATAGTCAATTGCCCTAGAGTTTTTTTATTATTGAGCATATTTCAGTGCATTAAAATCGTAATTGGCTACAATTTTTATGATTAATAATTAAATATAGTAATTATATATACTGATAATTAATCACATTATAATTTATACCGGAGGGTGGGTTTCACGAGAGTGTAAATTATTTACCAATAAAAATTTGTAAATAAGTAAGTATGTTTTGGGATTTTCATAGTGCGCACTTTTTAGCTCAAATTTGCATAAATCGCCTTTTAAAATAAGTTGTTACTTTTTTTATTCCAAACACTCATCACTAGAGTTAGGAATTTTGGTGGCATTGGGTGAACAAAGAGCAATGGAGTCGTTGTTATTATTTTTTTTATTGAATGAATGAATGAATAAATGATTGATAAATGATAAATCAATAATGCATAATAAAATTTATTAGTTACATACAAGTAAATTGATTCATTAAATTAAAACATAAAATATGTTTTGTTAAAATGTGTAAATTTGTCTGGTATAATAATAATATATAATATATATAATAATATTTATTTTCTATGGTTTCGATTTTTCGCCTCGGTTATGGGCCACAGGCAGTGTTGGCCGAACGTTAGTGTAATTGAGAATTAAAAATTGAAGATTGAAACACGTTAGTTAAAATTGAACACTAATAGTTTAGTGCAAATTGATTTCAATTAGAATTGAAATTAATTGTAACTAACGCGTTAATCCTTTGCGAATAACTAATAATTGAAGATATTTAATTTTTAGTCTTTCTCAAAAATTGAAACATTAATTTAATTTTTAGTGTAAATTTAATTGGTAATTGACATTAATAATTTACCTAACTAAACGCGAATTTAGGTTAAGCTACGAGGTTTTGATTTTTGTTTCGATTTTGACTCTGGACTCGGGGGCTTGTATTAATAAGCAATGGGACCGGTATCCTAAGATGGAAGTCATGCTGGACCCTGGGGATACCTACTGGATCTCGGGTTTGGTGCATCATAGACTCATGCTGTTTGGGTTCATTCGACTCGTACTGATGAGCAGATGGTACCGGGATCAAAATCTGGAGCTCATGCTGGACCCTGGGGATCCCTACTGGATCTCGGGTTTGGCGCATCATAGACTCATGCTGTTTGGGCTCATTCGACTTGTACTGATGAGCATATGGTACCGGTATCAAAATCTGGAGCTCATGCTGGACCCTGGGGATCCCTAATGGATCTCGGGTTTGGCGCATCATAGACTCATGCTGTTTGGGCTCATTCGACTTGTACTGATGAGTAGATGGTACCGGGATCAAAATCTGGAGCTCATGCTGGACCCTGGGGATCCCTACTGGATCTCGGGTTTGGCGCATCACAGACTCATTCTGTTTGGGCTCATTCGACTTGTACTGATGAGCAGATGGTACCGGGATCAAAATCTGGAGCTCATGCTGGACCCTGGGGATCCCTACTGGATCTCGGGTTTGGCGCATCATAGACTCATGCTGTTTGGGCTCATTCGACTTGTACTGATGAGCAGATGGTACCGGTATCAAAATATGGAGCTCATGCTGGACCCTGGGGATCCCTACTGGATCTCGGGTTTGGCGCATCATAGACTCATGCTGTTTGGGCTCATTCGACTTGTACTGATGAGCAGATGGTACCGGTATCAAAATCTGGAGCTCATGCTGGACCCTGGGGATCCCTACTGGATCTCGGGTTTGGCGCATCATAGACTCATGCTATTTGGGCTCATTCGACCTGTACTGATGAGCAGATGGTCCTTTTTACTTTTACTTTCACTTTCACTTTCACTTTGACTTTCACTTTCACTTTCACTGTCCCTTTGACTTTCACTTTGACTTTCAGTTTGACTTTCGCTTTGACTTTGACTTTCACTTTCACTTTGACTTTGACTTTCACTTTCACTTTTACTAAAAGTAAAAAGGGGCTCCAGATTTTGATACCGGTACCATCTGCTCATCAGTACAAGTCGAATGAGCCCAAACAGCATGAGTATATGATGCGCCAAACCCGAGATCCAGTAGGGATCCCTAGGGTCCAGCATGAGCTCCAGATTTTGATACTGGTACCATCTGCTCATCAGTACAAGTCGAATGAGCCCAAACAGCATGAGTCTATGATGCGCCAAACCCGAGATCCAGTAGGGATCCCCAAGGTCCAGCATGAGCTCCAGGTTTTGATACTGGTACCATCTGCTCATCAGTACAAGTCGAATGAGCCCAAACAGCATGAGTCTATGATGCGCCAAACCCGAGATCCACTAGGTAGCCCTAGGGTCCAGCATGAGCTCCATCTTGTGATATTGGTCCCGACTTCCGAACCCGAGATGCAGTTTTAAAATTAATTATTAGTGTAAGACATGATTAATTTAGTTACACTAACGTTAATCTAATTAACTGTAATTCTTATTAAATTTTCGAGGCGTTAGTGTAACTAATAGGTTAATTCTAATTGACGGTTAGTGTAATTGACGACGTCACAAAATCAATGCGAACTAACGTTAGTAAAAATTGATGTTAGTGTAATTGATTAGTTACGGAATTAATCTTCAATCTTATTGATCAATTTTCAATTCTAATTGAAATTAACGGCCAACACTGGCCACAGGCATATAGCCTAACTTGTATGTATAACTTATATTACAAACGTATTTCTTCTTTTTGGTTGACCAAAAAGTCAACCAGTAACTCTTGTATCATTGACGTTATGTTTCTGTCAAGTTCGACAACTCAGAAATATTTTCATTAATTTGTGAGAAGTAACGCAATTTCGTTTTATATTCAACATAATTTACATAACGAAATAGAATGAGTTCTCCGCAAATTGAAACAATTCTGCGATGGATTGAACTATACCAAGAACTTACTTATAGCGAAGAGAGCAATTCTATCTATTGTTCGGCATGTAACGTACGTCTCACGCAGATGAAAAAGTACAATATACTAAAACATATTAACAGCAATCACCATAGACTGAACTGCGGCGACCAAGATGGCTTTGTTTATGACTTGTGCATATTTCTGATTGCGTGCAATATTCCGTGGAATAGGGTAAATCACCCGGAGTTTCGGAAGTTTTTCGATAAATATATTTGCTGCAAATGCACAAATAACAAAAAGTTACCCGAACAAAGTCTTTTAAGAAAAGTATATTTGTCAAGAAACTACGCGACTATAGTTAACAAAATAAGATTCACATTTTTCAAATTGCAATTTATGGTTAACTATAGATGAAACACTTGACGCTCTTGGGAATCCTGTCGTAAATGTAATTGTGAAATCTTTGGAAGACAATTTACAAAAACCTTATTTGTTAGCTTGTAAAGTTGTGACCCTAGTTAATGCCAATACAATTGCTTCTATAGTTGACGAAAGTTTAAGGTTTTTATGGGATGATAACTACGCAGTTAATATAAATAAATTCTTGATATTTTGCACAGACAGTGCCGCATATATGATTGCCGCTGGTAAAATTTTAAAGAAGACATATTTGAACGTTAAACATGTAACTTGTTTAGCTCACGGTCTACATAGAGTCGCGGAGCAAATTCGATCGGAAAACAGTTTAGTAAATACTTTGATATCAAATGTCAAAAAAATATTTTTGAAATCCCCTCACCGCATCCGAATTTTTAGGCAATATGCTCCGAACATACCGTTTCCACCAGAACCAGTGATTACTAGATGGGGCACCTGGTTAGAAGCTACCTACTTTGAAGATATACAACGCATTGTAATGCGGTTAAATAGTAGGGATGCTATAGCAATCAGAGAGGTTCAAGCTTTATTTGGCCATAGAAATTTAAAAAACAAGTTGGATTTTATAAAAAACTGCTATAGTATTATACCAGAATCAATTAATCAATTAGAGTGTACACATATTCCAATCCATGAATCGTTCCTAATAACTGACATCGTAAGGAGTACATTGGCATCGCATGGAACTGAAACTGTACGAAATAAGTTAGAAATTGTATTAAATAGAAGTCCGGACTTTGACGTAGTGAGAGACATGGTTGATTTTGGCAATCATGCTCAAATTCTGAGGAATGCTACGTTAACATCGGTGGATGTAGAGAGATCTTTCTCGACACACAAATGGATTTTTCACAAGTTGAGAAATCGTATAACGCCAGTGAATATGGAACAAATTGCCATAGTATATGCTTTTCATAATCTTGACCATTTAACATCAGATGAAGATAACATGCAAGATTTTGAAACTTTAATTCCAGTTGCAAGTTGTTCAAGGTCTTGAATACATAATCATTTTAGTTAAATAGTAAAATTTATTTACATGTAATATTTTGAAATCTACATAATATATGGCTTTATCATTCAGTTATTCATTTATTCAAATAAAAAAAATACAATGGCGACTCCACTGCACTACTTGTGCTAAAAAAGCCACCAGAATCCTAACCCTACTCATCACCGTTGTTTTAAATTTGGCGCGCATGAGCCAGAGAACGATCACGATTGGTCGGTTACGGGAGCGGAGAAGAGAAGTGACGGCCGACCACGCGCAAGGGTCGTGCCTAGCCTGCGCTGTGTTACCAGCGCAGATGTATCTGTATTTTAAATATTTTAGGTCATCATATTGATAAAAATGTCACCATTTATTGAGTAAAATAGACGTAAGTACCAAAAACCTGACAACGGTGCGACTAGGGTAAATAAAAACTTCTTTCGAGTGCAGGTGCGGGTAAAATTGACCAAAGTAGGTATAATATTGCTAATTGAGGGGTAATAATTTATCATTAGGAACGTACAAATTTTGTGTCGTGTACCTACATCACATATTTACTGCATACGAAATATGGCAAATCGATAGTATGTCGGAGTCGGAGTTCAAAAGATAAATATTTTTAGGCATGCGGTAAGCCAACTTAAATAGTACGGTTCAATTTCGAAGTCAATGCGATAAGCCAAAATTAAAATATAGTAAGAAATGTTTATTTGTTGTTATTCTCATATACTACAGATTTTTAAACTTTACGCTTACGCTTTTTTGATTCGATATCATGGCAATATAGGTCACAACAGTAATGGCGCATGCGGCGATTTTTGCCACGACTAACTAAATATACGGTTGCGCAAAGCAACCATACTATATGCTAGGGATGTAAAAAATATTCGTATTCGCATTCGCGAATATCTGCAAGTTTTTTGATATTCGCATTCACGTTCTTATTTGCACAATTAAATTCGAATATATTTAATTTAAAATAAAAAACACAGAAAATTTACTATAATTTCAAACGATTTTTTATTATTTTATTCGACGAAAAATATATGTGACGTTTGAAACTCAAAGGTACATCATTGTTGGTTATCATTATCAATAAGGCATTACTGCCATAGAAACATTAAGAAATAAACTGTAATAACAACCGACAATCATGTGCCTTTTAATCCAATCATCGGGGAATCCTCTCCATAATTACCTTTCAAAAGTTAGAGTACAAAATATTTCAATGGGGATTGGTAGGCTACAGGCTGGTTATTAAAAATCGATTTTAGATCTTGAAGGCTCCCCGCGTTGGCCGCCATCTTGGTTTAAAAGTGCCAAAATTCGGTTTCTTACCTTTGATGCTTAAACTGTTGTTAGAATGACTAATGATTGTGTCTATGGAACGTATAAAGAAGATAGAATTGTCTAAAAATTTTCTTATTTAATAGCTCTGTAAGTTTTACAGATAAAAAGATACATGGGGTGGAAAAAGTATAATTTTAAAAAATCATGAGAATTTGTTTTTTTAGCTTCACAATTCTGTGCCTCGGGATAAAGAAATTAAATCTCTACCACGGTTATATCATTGTGCTTCATGTAATGATTCTTTTAAAAGATATTCAAAATTTGGATTTACTCCCAGAGCGCTTAGTGAGAGGGGCGAATATGGAAAGGCTTACACAAAAATTCAATGTTCTGTTACTCATCATGAAATATTACTAGGCGTTGTCTTGTCGGGTATAAAAACTACTCATTTTGTCATTTTTACCATAACTTATTTTGAAGACAATTGATGCCAATCGTTTCTATTTCCAACAAAGATAATAATTCCAACTCAAACTTATTAATTCCAACCAAGTTGAGCGCACAAGAGAAGCCATAAATAATAGTTTTTAGTTAGTTTATTTCTTATACAATATTTTAACAATAACTTATCAATTATATGAAGGCTTAAAAAAAATATCTTCCAACATTTTATAAAAATTTTTTTTTATCAAAAGCTTATTCCTTATACCCAAATTGATCGATAACTTTACCCGACAGCGCCTAATAATATTCCACGATGAGTAAGAGAAAAAGCCTTTCCACAATCACCTCCCAACTATAAGCGCTATGGGAGTGAATCCAACTTTTAAATATCTTTTAAAAGAATCTTTTTAAGATGACAAGACTGTGATTCAGATTTAATAAATTTCTTAATCTCGAAGCATAGAATTTTTAAGCTAACATTTATCAAATTCTCATAATTTAAAAAAGAAATACTTTTTTCATCCCTGTATCTTTGTATATGTAAGTCTGTCAGATCTATGCGAAAATGGACTTACAAGACCTTCCCTCGATTTAAAATTAATGAAGATTGGCGTTTACAGATTTTGAAATGCTTATCGATCCCATGCATGCTGGATAGCAACAAAAGCTTGTATGGGACCAAAAAAACTACCGGCTAAAAAAGCCACAAATTGAGGAAATTTTTTCCCATAATGAAAACTTTTATTTTTCACATGCTGTTTTTTATGATAATCGATTCTGTTCCTATCCAGTATCAATAGCTTCGTACGGGTCAACTTACTTTCAGGTACTAAAAAGCTACAATTTGAAGAAAACTATCATTTTTTCATATTTTGAACTATAATGTCTTCATACTGTATTACGGTCCTTAAAATTAACAGGACTGATTGGCGTGATAGAAAAATATGAATAAAATTTCACTTTTTCTCCATAGTAAATGTATGGAAAAAAATCTTGAATTTGTGAGTTTTTGTGCAGCACGCAAAAGATTATATCTTTGACGTCGACTGTACATAACCGTAAGTTGATCTCTAGGAAACTATTGATTCTGGATAGGAATGGAATCGATTGGCAAAACAAAATAGCATGTGAAAAATTAAAGTTTTCATTTTCATACTGATTGTGTAGGAAAGTTTTCCTCGATTGGTAGCTTTCTAGTCGGATTTTTTTTTGGTTCCATTCAGGCTTTTCGATTCTGGATTGTAAAGGAATCAATTGGCATAAAAAAAAGTTTGTCACAAATGACCTTTTTCTCGCAACATGTTTGTTTTATTCAAAATTGGTAAACTTCATTAATT
Source organism: Pammene aurita (assembly GCA_947086415.1). Lineage (NCBI taxonomy): Eukaryota > Metazoa > Arthropoda > Insecta > Lepidoptera > Tortricidae > Pammene > Pammene aurita. Next base: position 24,566,659 of record OX352302.1, on the reverse strand, counting down.
AAAAATTGAGGGGAGGTTTATTAAGACCATTTTTGCGTAGCAGCACGGGATCTGGTAGCTGCTCTCACTGACCCAAAAAGAAAATTCACCCTGTATATCGGTTCATCGATTAATAATTTCACATGCGAACATACATTGCAAGTCTTGCAAACCACTTTTCACTGCCTCAAGGGTTGATTTTCCCAGGACTCAAATTATTTCTATTACTAAGTTTCATCGCAATCAATTCGGACACTTTCGCATTTATAATGTTATTATACGCATGTATATACATGTCTAGGTAATACAAGCTATCCACCCATGACTTCGTCCGCGTATAATACGGCTGCTCATACAAAGTTTCATTCCTTATTTTATCTTCTTATAATGTGATGTTAAGTATTAGGACTATCTTTTGTTCATCCCCGAGTCTGTGAAAGTCTGTCACAAAAAAAGTAAATCTCTTTACAAAACTTCAGCCTCTTTTAACCCCGTTAGGGGTTGAATTAAAAAAAATGCAGAAATCACTTTTATTATTTTTTAATTAGCAGTAAACGTACGAAGTTTCAACCCTCAACTTAAAATCTTAATCCCTACCCATACAACATTTTGAACCACCTTATTACCCCCCTTAGGGGTCTAAGTTTTCAAAATAGCTTCTTATTACTTGTGCACATTATAAATGTAATCTGTTCTGCAAATTACGACTTTCTAGCTTCAGTAGTTTTGGAGTCGCTTTAATACAAACTTTTTAAATATGCATTTATTTACAGATAACCATGATCCATAGCATTATAGAACAAATATAATTTAAAACAACACAGGAAATAAAAGTAAAATTAAATGCTTGTTTTTAAGTTAGTAGCCAACAAACGAACAAAGTTTCAAGTCTCTAACTTAAAATTTTAAATCATACCCATACAAACTTTTAACCCCCTTTTTACAACCCTAATGGTGTAATTTCAAAAACATGCGTTAATGAGTCAGTCAGGACAAAGGCTTATTAAATCTATCTATAATCTATATACATAATGTTTTTTCAATAACTAGCCAATTTGAGCGAGGTGATTAGGTAGGCCATACTTAACAACTTTTACTGAGACCAAGTCCCATATCACAAAAATAAACATTGGATCTTTCAAACATTTCGGCAGATCAGACGTTGAAGTTTTCTATGGGAAGGCCATGATGAGTAATAGAACATTGAATTTTTGTGTGAGTCTTTCTATATTCACCCCTTCTAACCCAAGTAACACAGGAAGCATTATAACATATGAATAGTTAACTTATTTCGAACTTAAGGACCGTATAAACTCTTATATACGTTCACCGAGCAACTTGTCGCATTATATGATGCTTTGAGCTGTATAACGGTTGTATAATGGCATATCTAAATGCTTTTGTAGAGCCTTTAGCTTTAGTGCAGCAAACCACAACGCAACTGTACAGCTTTCGACTGTTTAAAAGCACTTAAGTGCTTTAGGTTCTACAATAGTATTATATAATGCTTTAAGCTGTATAACGGTTGTATAATGGCATGTATAAATGCTTTTTTAAAGCCTTTAGTTTTAGTACAGCGAACCAAAATGCAACTGTACAGCTGAATGCTGTACAGTTGCGTTTTGGTTTGCTACACTAATGCTTCGGTGTGGTTTAGTGCCTTAGGTTCTACAATAGCATAAATAAATGCTTAATGCTGTTTATGAGCATGAATATTAGCCATTATAATGCCACGTAAATCCGGTATACAGCTTTCAGCTGTTTTTAGTGCTTTAGGTTCTACAATAGCATTTTATGATGCTTTACGCTGTATAACGGTTGTATAATGGCATATGTAAATGCTTTTGTTTAGCCATTAGTTTTAGTGCAGCGAACAACATGCAACTGTACAGCTGAATGATGTACAGTTGCGTTTTGGTTTGCTACACTAATGCTTCGGTTTGGTTTAGTGCCTTAGGTTCTACAATAGCATAAATAAATGCTTAATACTGTTCAAGAGCATGAATATTAGCCATTATAATGCCACGTAAATTCGCTATACAGCTTTCAGCTATTTTTAATGCCTTAGGGTGTACAATAGCATTTATAAGTAGGCAATACGTTCCTAATGTAGTATAATAGCAATAATATAAACCATTATAAAGCCAAGTAATTCACTATAAGGGGCTGTTCATAAATTACGTCATTTCAAATGGGGGGGGGTCTGGACATCGGATGATGGTAGCATGACGTAGGAGGGGGGGGGGGGGGGGGGGCGGTCATTCCGAAGATCACATTATCAATGTGTAAAAAAAGGAATGAAAGTCGTGTTTCTATAAACTTTTAATGCTATAAAATATTATCTACTAAATAGTTTTTTATTTTACAATTAAGCTTAAAACGCATTTTTTTTAATGACGTCACTTTATTTGGCAGCTTTACGATCAAAAAATTGATGACGTAATTTATGAACAGCCCCTATACAGCTTTTAGCGGTTTTAGTGCCTTAGGTTCTACAATAGCATAAATAAATGCTTAATGTTGTTTAATAGCATAATTATTCACGTGTAATGCTGTAGGCATAAATAAGGCATTTTTAAGGGTCACTGAGCTGCTATTGGACTAAGAGCTAGCCACGTCAGATATGACAAAATAATGAGAGCAACAAAACCCGTCTGGTTAGATTGCTATACTATTCTTATTGCTAGATCCTGGCATCTGGCAGCTTTTAATGGGTGGAGGTCACAGTGACAGACTAGCAAAATGTTTTAATTGGAAAATAGTAATACCAAACTAGGTAAAAATTGCCGAAGTTGTCTCAGTTATAAAGGACAGGGCCTATATTTTAAGGGGCTCCCTGGCGCCAACGACCTTGGATCTGATTCCCTTAGTTTTCTAATTATTTATATAGCTTATCATATTATCAGTAACGGCTTTAAACAATATAGTATCCTATATTTACTTCAATATTCATTGTCCACGAGATATTTGACATCAAAGTCGAACCGGTTTAGGCTAAAAAAGTGGTTTTATGGTCATAAATTTTGTTTTAATTAGTTAAAAATTAAAATCTCTCTACAGTTTTTAGAGATATCAAAGAGGAACCCTAATATGTAGATTACGTATATGTAAGATTCTTTACACCATTCGAATATCGATAAAAGTGTTTTTTAGACCATATTTTAAAAATATCATAAAAAAATAACGGCTCATTTATTTCAAGATCCGGCTCTACAGAATGGAGATAAAAGATTCAAAAACCGATAGTCGTTTGCCTTATAATTCTATCTATAGTTAATATATTAGAATATCGACTCAAAACTGGTCAAAAATCGATAAAAAAAAACGTTAGACCAAAAAATATTGTGTATTATTACCATACATCGGGGTTTTCGGTGCGGGAATGTTTGACATTAGTCAAAGAGTAGGCATTAACTTAAAAAACAGAATGTACTCTAGCACGTTTCTACCTAAAGAATAATTGGTCGAAAAAATCATAGGTATATACAATTTATATATAATAGCTGACTATTATGTATATATAGTGTAGGTACATATACCTATGATTTTTTCAAGTATTTTTTATTAATTCATGTAATGACTGATCATTGTCAACCTCTTCAGTTAATCAAATAGTTCATAAATATCGGACGTCAAGATTAATATTTGACACTTACTATACCGTGTCTTTGTCTTAGGTAGATCTAGTTAATAAATTTCGGATATGCAATTGCATTTTTAAAATACTAAGTATATCAGTAGTAGTATAGTCAATACAAACATGCCTCTAAGAAAAACAGCTCGTATCATAGTGTGTAAGCTATTCACAGAGAGGTAGTTATTCATTAAGCATAATATGATATTTTCTCAGACTAACTCTCAACCTATCTGTTTATCAAATCTACTCTTTTTCAAATCGTTCCCGCACCGAAAACCCCGATGTATGATTATTACGGAAACAAAAACAGTAGGCGAAAACTATGAACTATATTTTATTATACATCGTTTGACACTACTTTCTCGCAACATAAACTTTTGTATAATTTCTCTTAATATTGTATAGTATTTGTATAGTTTCTCATAATATTGCATCAAACCCAGATCTCTAGGATTTATTTTCTTGAAATGGTTTGCATTCTTTGACCTCCACTACTTTAAACCTGCCAGATGTGGACATAAGGATCTGGAGATCTAGAAATAAGCATAATATACCAAACTGACTAGAGGGGTTTGGTTGCTCTCATTATTGTCATATCCGACGTGGACGGGGCTAGCTCTCCGTCTATATAGACCAACGCCATTTTGTAAATAATTAATAACCTAAAAATAAAATCATGCGGACCTATTTATACAAGGAAAATACCTATATAATAAAGAAATTACTTAATTTAAGACTGCTCAACCAACACTATTATGTTAATAATGCAAAACTCGTTCTATACGAGGATTACACAATTGTTTTGCTTATTTGACGCATATCTTTTTATAATATTTTATAGCAAAACCACAATAAATCAAAGGCGCGTGAAAATTTTCAATGAAACTTATATACACATTTACAGTAAACTACATTGCGCAGTAATATTTGAAGGATATAATAACGTAAAAGTGTCAAAAACTTTTATAAATTTTGTTAGGATGCAAACGAATATGACGTGTCACTCATTCAGTTTTTTGTACCGTCTTCGTCCATTTTATATTGCGAGACAAAGTAGTTAAATCACAACGTTCATTGTATTATAACATTTGTTCCGTCGGTATTAGAGACGTTTTTGCATTGACGTAAGGTTTATTTTACTACACTCTTATGCTGCGTTATAATGCGTTTGTATTGCGATCGGCAAGTTAATCGAGAGTACTTATGCTTCTTTACTGCGATTAGCAAGTTTTTTGGCCGTATTAAGGCTTCTTTAATGCAGTCGGCAACTTAATAGAGCGTACTAATGCTTCTTTGAGGCGATTGGCACTTTCCATAACAACGATAATGCTAATAGCGCAGACATAATGCGCCTGCAATGCTATTAAATGACCTGTATAGGATCTCAAGCTGGGTAATTTGTGCCCATTTAAGACCTATATCAGCACTATAAACGTTTATAATGCTACTATAAAACGAACTCAAAATGCTAAAAGCATACAGATATGCTGTAAGACGGCCGTTATACTGCTTTGATGTGTTACTTGGGAACCGCTCTGGGAGTAAATTTTGAATATATTTAAAAAGAATCATTATATGAATGACAATGACATAACTGTGGTAGAGATTTAATTTCTTTATCTCGAAGGACAGAATTTAGAAGCTTAAAAATCAATTTCTCATGATTTTAAAAATTTACACTTTTTTCACCCCCTGTATCTTTTATATCTGTAAGAGCTATTATGTATAAAAAAATATTCGACAATTTTATCTTCTTTGAACATTCCAGAAATACTTTAGTCACACTGACAACTGTTTAAGCATCAAGGTTAAAAAACCGAATTTCGGCACCTTTAAACCAAGATGGCGGCCAACACGGGGAGCCTTCAAGGTCTAAAATCTAGATTTTTAATAACCAACCTGTAGCCTACCAATACCCATTAAAACATTTTGTACTCCACATTTTGTAAGGTAATGTATGGCGATGAATCTCCGATTACTGGATTAAAAGGTACCTACATCATAGTCGGTTGTTAATAGAGTTTATTTTTAGATATTTTTTATGGCAGTAATGCCTTATCGATAACCAACAATGATGTACCTTTGACTTATTGAAAACGTCATGGTGAAACCACACTTCGCCTATGCGGACAAATATTCGTGTTGCGTCTCTTTCTTATATACAATAAGAAAGAGACGCAAGACGAATATTCGTCCGCGTAGGCGAAGTGTGGTTGCAGCATCACATATTTTGCTAGTTGCACCTTGCACAATTTGGATATATATGTATGTAAGATATATTCAATAAGTAACACTCAAATTAAAATGATAATAAAAAATGCAATACACCCGCCCTCTTATTTCTACTCAAATAATAAATTACATAGGTACAAACATTTGCAGACGGCGATCTCCTACTAAGTACCTAAATAGAAAATGTTATATTGGCGTTTAGTTTACTTCCATAGTTTATATACAGTGTACTACGTTCAATATTACCTACTGCCTCCTAGCCCAGTCGGTAGTGACCCTGCCTACGAAGCAGGAGGTCCCGGGTTCGAATCCTGGTCAGGGCATTTATTTGTGTGTTTATCACATATATTTGTTCCTGAGTTATGGGTGTTTTCTATGTATTTAAGTATTCATATTTATTTATTATATATATCGTCGTCTAGTACCCATAACACAAGCCTTATTGAGCTTACTGTGGGCCTAGATCGATTTGTGTAAGATTGTCCTATAATATTTATTTATTATTATTATTATTATTTATTATAAACGTTTATAATGCTACTATAAAACGAACTCAAAATGCTAAAAGCATACAGATATGCTGTAAGACGGCCGTTATACTGCTTTGATGTGTTACTTGGGAACCGCTCTGGGAGTAAATTTTGAATATATTTAAAAAGAATCATTATATGAATGACAATGACATAACTGTGGTAGAGATTTAATTTCTTTATCTCGAAGGACAGAATTTAGAAGCTTAAAAATCAATTTCTCATGATTTTAAAAATTTACACTTTTTTCACCCCCTGTATCTTTTATATCTGTAAGAGCTATTATGTATAAAAAAATATTCGACAATTTTATCTTCTTTGAACATTCCATAAATACTTTAGTCACACTGACAACTGTTTAAGCATCAAGGTTAAAAAACCGAATTTCGGCACCTTTAAACCAAGATGGCGGCCAACACGGGGAGCCTTCAAGGTCTAAAATCTAGATTTTTAATAACCACCCTGTAGCCTACCAATACCCATTAAAACATTTTGTACTCCACATTTTGTAAGGTAATGTATGGCGATGAATCTCCGATTACTGGATTAAAAGGTACCTACATCATAGTCGGTTGTTAATAGAGTTTATTTTTAGATATTTTTTATGGCAGTAATGCCTTATCGATAACCAACAATGATGTACCTTTGACTTATTGAAAACGTCATGGTGAAACCACACTTCGCCTATGCGGACAAATATTCGTGTTGCGTCTCTTTCTTATATACAATAAGAAAGAGACGCAAGACGAATATTCGTCCGCGTAGGCGAAGTGTGGTTGCAGCATCACATATTTTGCTAGTTGCACCTTGCACAATTTGGATATATATGTATGTAAGATATATTCAATAAGTAACACTCAAATTAAAATGATAATAAAAAAATGCAATACACCCGCCCTCTTATTTCTACTCAAATAATAAATTACATAGGTACAAACATTTGCAGACGGCGATCTCCTACTAAGTACCTAAATAGAAAATGTTATATTGGCGTTTAGTTTACTTCCATAGTTTATATACACTGTACTACGTTCAATATTACCTACTGTCCCCTATCGGGTATAAGTACAGTAGTTAGGTAACTTAAATAACACAAATTATTCTGTATCATATTATAATTATAAATATTGTTCAATCAAAGCGTCTACGTTTCAAATTCCTTATGACAGTTATGACATTGACGTAAGATTTCGTTTTACCACCTAGCTAGTCGGTAAAGCTGTATACGAGCGTGACCTTGACTGCGAACTACCGTCGCCCGCGTCAAAACACCCGTGGCGTGTAGCATAGGAAATTGATTTTAAACGCTGGGAGTTAAAGTTTATTTGTAAGTGGAATTAGCAATTTTTTTTAACTATACTTTTTATTTACCCCATTGCATTTTTTTTGCGTGATTTGTTAATTAGTCTTAATTTATACGTGATTACAACAAAGTCTAAAATAAATTGAGTCTATAATCAATTTAATTAATGTTATACATACGTAAATGACTATACCCGTAATACAAACATATTGTTTGTAGGTTTTTGAGGTAAATAGCTTGATGAAGTAGTTTCATGATACTTTAATCAAAGTCCTGCCTATTAGTAATTATTACTATCGACTTACGATATACCCAATCAAAGCCATTGTATCTTCTTGATTAAAAATAAAGCGTTTTTTTGACACTTAATTTTTGTACCTTCTTCCGGGAGAAAAGTTAGTAGGATTCAAAAATATAATATCCTAGATCCTAGAATGTCACAAAAAGCATAAGAAAAAAAAATTAAGCTATTATAAATTAATGTTTTGCGCGGCCGTATCTTTACTGTAGTAAATCCCCGAACCATCTTCATGTATGTATTTTAAATGTATGTATTTACTGAAATATGTATAATATATGTATGTCTGATTAGTATTTCAATGTTCGTGTTTTCAAAATAAGTTTTTTTGCACTCCTATTGACTTTTTCTGCATTATCTTCTCCGCTACCCAAAGGTTGTCTGGAAGAGATCGCTCATTAGCGATAAGACCGCCTGTTGTTTGCCTCTTTTTATCATGTATTTTTTTCTACTGTGCTGTTTTTCTTTTGAGGTGTGCAATAAAGCCTTTATTCATTCATTCGTTCATTCATCTTCTTAATCTATTTATAGTTATAGCTATTTTGGCGAAAAAACGGGTACCGTAGACATAGTTTCAGTTACAAATAAGTGTTAATATGCAAATAATAACGTAAATGTACCCTATTATTTGCGTAACTTCTTTGTGTACTATATTGTGGTGGTTTTATTTGCCGATACGATGACCAAACTATTGTCAGTGTTCACTCTGGAACATGGAAATGGAACGGAAATAGGAACAATAATTCCTAGTAAATCTCAAACCAAAAAAATAGTAAATCTCTATACAAACTTTCAACCCCTTTTATAGTTTTTAATTATTAGTAAACATACGAAGTTTCAAATCTCTGACTCTAAATTTTAAACCCCACCGATACAAACGTTTAACCCCCATTTTATCCCCCCTTAGGGGTAGAATTTTTCTAAATTGCTTTTTATTAGTTGTACAGATTGTAAATGTAACCCGTCCTGCGAATTACAACTCTGGGGTGGAATTTTGAAAAACGCTGAAATAAGTTTTTTTTTTGCTTTAAAGTAAGTAGCTTACTAACGAACTTTCAAGTCTGTCACACAAAAAAAATCTCTATAAAAACTTTTTACCCCTTTTTTACCCTGTTAGAGGTTGAATTTTGAAAAACGCTGAAATTACTTTTATTGTTTATTATCATTAGTAAACGTGTGAAGTTTCAAATTTCTAACTCTAAATTTTAAACCCCACCCATACAAACTTTTAATCCCTTTTTTACCCATCAAGAGGTTGAATTATTTAAAATCGCTTCTCGTTAGTTGTATTTATTTATCAACCGATTTCGAAGGAGGAGGTTCTCAATTCGTCAGTTGTACAAATTGTAAATTTAACTCGTCCTGCAAATTACAACTTTCTAGATTCAGTAGTTAATCATTTTTTAACGCTACGCTAATGCAATTAAAAAGTACAACTCGACTAACACAATCGTAAAGAACTTTAAGATAGGTACTTTGCTTACTCGTATAATAATTTTTTTTTGCTGTATGTATTTTAATATTCCGTATTTTTTCATTAAATTTTAAGACCAGACCAGACAGAACAACCAATCAATATTTATTTTTAGAAACAACCTAACAAATGACTCAAGACTCAAACGACACCAAATTCAAAAAGACGAAAGACGCATTTATAACAATTTCGCTGGGTTAAAGATAAATTATTCTACTTACTCAGAAAAAATCTTAATAGCGCCATTTATCTTCATGGCACAGCGCCATCTATTGGTGAATTAGTTTTAATTTGTTGTATTGTCTGCTTATAAAGTAGTTCAGGATGAACGGGTATTATTTAATTTAGCAAATACACCTTTTTACCCGACTACAGCAAAAGTCAAAAGGTACGGTCAAAAGGTAAGGTCAAAGGTACTATATTTTTTTAATTTCAGCAGAACCTCTAACGCCGTCTAATGTGGAGTAGTGTACCTAATAAATGAAAAGTATCGGAACACGGAAAAAATCTATGTACATAATTAATATATTACTGAGGTTGAATCTTGTAAAATTCCAGCAGCTTACAAAGAAATCTACGTGGACGGAAAACATCTTCCTAACAATGTATAGTAAAGAAATCTTTTTCAACAAACAAATATTATTATAGGCACCTACTAATACCGAAAAAAGAAACTAATAACGAAAATAAATAATTAACATCCTACAAGGTCAATATGTACGAGTAATCTAAATGTAAATGATTTAAATACGTTCATTTTCTCTACTTAATGGAATACAATCAACGGCAAAAACATATTTATGATGAGACCAGTAACGCCATCTACTGGGGAGTAGTGAACCTAATAAGTGAATAAGTATTGGAATACGGAAAGATCGTCGTGGAATTTTTCAAAAAACACAAAGTTTAAAGTCTCTAACACAAAATAAAAATTTCTCCAATACGAACTTTGCACCTTTTACAAAGTCTTAAGTCTCTAACTCTGAAACAGAAGTTTCTCCCATACAAACGCTGCACCCCTATTTTACCCCCTTAGGGTTAGAATTTAGCAAACCGCTGAAAACACTTTCTTTGGATTTAAGTTCGTAACCTTTTTACGAATTTTTAAGTCTTCAGCTCAAAAAAAAAAATTCTCCCATACAAACTTTGCACCCCTACTTGATCCCCTTAGGGGTGGAATTTCAAAAAATCCCGTCTTATCCATTGCATACGTCATAAAAGTAAGCTCTGGACCAAATTTGTAGTTTCTAGTTCCAGTAGTTTCGGCTGTGCGTTGATGGTAGATCAGGACTTCTTCTTTTATATGTTTAGATAAATAGGTTAGGTTAGGTTAATAAATAGAACGACATGGCAATTGCACATCTATTAATATTACATTATATGATATAATATGTGAATATGTCCACATTGATAGGCCGGCTTTGACTATTAATAAAATACGTATGTCTAGCCGTGCGTTACTATACAAACATAGACATTAATGTTCAAAGGATCACAATGACATGTTGTTAAACTCCGGCACACCGGTTTGATTTTACATTAGATCTCAATACTTTTTGCAGTAGGAGAACTGCGTTGTGAGATTGCCATTTTTAGGGTTCCGTAGTCAACTAGGAACCCTTATAGTTTCGCCATGTCTGCCCGTCCGTCCGTCCGTCCGCGGATAATCTCAGTGACCGTTAGCACTAGAAAGCTGAAATTTGGTACTAATATGTATATCAATCACGCCGACAAAGTGGTAAAATAAAAAGTGGAAAAAAATGTTTTAATAGGGTACCTCCCCTATACGTAAAGTGGGGAGTGATTTTAGTAAGAGTTGGGGCATTAAATTGCTTGTTGGTTATGGAGTTAGAAAAACATATTACGATTCACGACTTAAAATTCACCCTGTAAAACTTACTACAGTTTCAATGACAGTAGTTACTTAGTATCTACAATACAAAACAATATTAGTTAGTTCCAACAACCGACTAAGGATAAAGTTTAGCCTAACTTTAGTCACTGGATTTGTATTGCTACTAAAATTAGTAAAGTTATAGTTTGAAAGCAAAGCATTACTGAATGAATGGTAGAAGATTGAATCTAAAATACCAATACCGGTCTGGCTTCACTGGTGTAATTTTAAAATTTCTTTGCACTCCTAATGAAAATACGAAATCCCATCAAAAACCATTACATAATAATAAGTTGACAGTTATATGAAGTTTAAAAAAATAAAAAAATATTCCCTGTATAATGTAATATAATATATTACTACCTGCCTATATTACCTGCTATTAGTGCGCCTCGCACTGACAACTAGCAATTTACTTGCAAACGATTTGACCAAAATTACAAGACCCTTATGGCTCTTTCCACGCTTAGCGCATTGCCATACAGCGAGGTATAGATATGGGTAGGGGATGATAGGGGTGAGTAAATACTGAGTATTTACTCAGTATTTATCCAAAGCACCCAGTAAATACCCGTATTTACTCATTTCGGTGGGTAAAAATGGTAGATTGTATAACAAGTGCATAAAACGCACGATTTTACGCGAGGCGTTTATCCATCCGAGCGAGCTTGCGGGCGAGGACTGATATAAAGTCGAGTTGAAAATGGGTTTTACGGACGAGTTTTACACTCTAATTTTCACTTCAATTGCGAGGAAATTATACATATATAAACTATTTCAAGTTGTAACAACAATATTACAATGAAAATAAATATGGTTCTCGCCAATTAATTTTTAATGTTTTTTTTTAAATTTTCAACTAGTGAATTTAGACATAAATATTTCGGGGCATTTTAAAACCTTTTTCAATCCTATCCTATTTTATCTGATTTCATTAATTTAATTACTTATAGAAAACACAGAATTCAAAGAATTATATCAAGAATATGATAAAAGTACAAGTTTCAGTATTCTACGAAATTGTACTGCTCCATTAAATTGTGCAATATATTTTGAATCTGTTTGGCTGTTGAGCCTCATTCTTATTCTTAGAAGAAAATTTTACTTTATGCACTAGAGCTTAAAAAGCGATTTAATGTCGTCCACGCACGAACTTTAAGAGCATGAGAAATGTAAAATATTATTAATAGATTTTTTTTAAAGTAGGATTTAAGAACTAAATTGTTTTTATTGCATAGTTCTAACGTGTATTAACAATATTTATATTAAACCACGCATAGAGGACGCTTAGTTTTTGAAGAAAAAAAAATGTGATTATCAGTGAGTGGCAATCAGGACCAGGTTAGATACCTTAGGGACCAATGTTACTCTGCGTCCGTAGGAAACACCTTCGACAACCCTACACGTGATCCCTGGGTGGTGCTAAATGAGTAACAAACTTAGCAGCTGCACTGTCCCATCTAGACCTCGCAGCACTCACTGGATTTTCTTCATCATCTGCTTTCCCACTACTTCTATCCCAGAGAAGAAATGTCTATCTATATCCAGTGATATGTAGCCATACGATAAATAAATAAATAAATACTACCCTTATTGCTAGATCCGGGCATCTGGCAGCTTTTAATGGGTGGAGGTCAGAGTGACAGAAGAGCAAAATTTTTGAATTGAAAAAAAGTAATACCAAAATAGGTAAAAACGGCCAAATTTGTCTTATTTAATGAGGAATGGGCCTATTTAACATTAGAACAAAAAACATTGCGTAATATTTCGGAAACTAAAACACTAGGCGACAAACTATGAATTACACTATACGTCGTCTTGGACTACTTTCCCTCATCAAAAACTTTTGGCAATGATATAATCTAATTATTTACATAATTTCTCATAATACTGCATCAAAACCAGAACTGTAGGATTTCTATTCTTAAAGTGGTTTGCATTCTTTGACCTCCACCACTTTACAACTGCCAGATGTCCGGATCTAGAAATAAGCATAGTATTTTTATTTATCGTATGGCTACATGTCACTGGATATAGCTAGACATTTCTTCCCTGGGGTAGTAGTAGTGGGAAAGCAGATGATAATGAAAATCCAGTGAGTGCTGCGAGGTCCAGAGGGGACAGTGGAGCTGCCAAGTATGTTACTCTTTTAGCACCACCCAGGGATCACGTGTAGGGTTGTCTAAGGTGTTTCCTACGGACGCAGAGTAACATTGATCGCCCATGATTGGGGATAAGCATAGTATAGCAAACTAACGAAAGGGGTTTCGTCGCTCTCATTATTGTGTCATATCTGAAGTGGCTAACTCTCCGTCTATAACTCTAGTGTTCTACCAGTCGGCAATCACAGATTTAATCGGTCGCAAACTCAACTCAACCCTGAAATTAAACGCTGTTCGAAGAATAATCTAATACGGAATAAGATGTCGGTTGCCATTGCCACTGGTTTTATTCAAACGACGTTATTTGCATCAGGCACGAACAATCTACAATGAGCGATGAATAATGACTTAAGGCGCTAGGCGCTGATTGTGGCCGAAAACTGTTACTTTCTAAGGGATATATCTCAATAACGGGTTATTCTAAAATTTTGAAAAAAATATATGTTATTTACCATTTCATGTACAACATTGTCAACGTTTGAATAACTCGTGTAACGTATAGTTTCTCCGTTATGTAAATGTAACGAAATGTCGTTTTACGGTTAATTTTGCTTATATCTACTGAACGGCTCATTCGATTTAAAATATTGTTGAACTAAAAAATATGTACTACAGAACACTATAAACTCAACGTAGGATATTTAAATTGATTAAATTTTCTTAAACAACTTGATCATAATTCCACATTTCGTGCGTTATTAGCTCGAAAACGGCGTTGCTGGCAGTCGTGAGCTAGCTTTGAGACGAGGAGGCTGTGTCGCTCGTCGCTCCGTGCTTCCTTTGTACTACATATGCTTGTGCTTGGCCCGTGAGCAATAATATCGGACTTACTGTGCCTAAAGACTAAATAACTGCAGAGGGTTCATGCGGTGCGGATATAACGTGTCTTCCCGGAATCAATAATGTATAGACGTTTTATCTTTTAAGATAATGTACTCGTATGCATGTTTATGTGCGTTCGTATAAAAAGTGTATTTTATTTAGATTATAATACAAGTAAAAAACAAATGAAATAAAAATGGAGAAAAAACAAAAATCATGAATCTCACATTGCTCTGAAAACAAATTTGGTCATGTAAGTAAACTAAAATTATTATGTTTTAGTAGACGCATGCATCACGCAAAATAGGCATTAGTCGTCGAGTTGCGGAAATCTGCTAGTACTGCAATACAATAGACTAATGATTAATTTAATAAAAAACTCCAAAGAACCGAATTTATTCAAACATATTTATTTAAGAATACCGTGTTCTAAACGAATGTAATATGCGTTTTATTTTAAGATTAAACACAATCTTTAATGTTATACTTTATACTAATTTATCAAATCTAGAAATTGCGAAGTAAACTGCAAAGGATTGCAGATAAACCGGCCAAGAGAATATCGGGCTATGATCAGTGTAGGGATCCGTAGTTGCCGGCCTGTTACAATACATCCATTCAAAAGGTAGTCTATAAAGAAATATTTTGTGGCACTTACGTTATTTTACTATAGGCATAACTCAAAAACGGCTCAACCGATTTTATTCCATATAGTTTTCATTCAAAATACGTGATAAGTATTTCAATGGCCTCACTTCCAGGAATTTTCCCAATTTTTTGGACCCACGGTTCAAAAATCAAAGAGCATTTTAACTTTCGAAGCTATTATTTACGAAAGTATTCGTTTTATCCAAAAGTTGTTTAAGGCATATTCTTCTTGAAAGACCTATCCAACAATGGGTTTCAGATACTTATTGTTTTACCACTTTGTAGGGGTAATTAAAACACATAATTACTCATACCAAATTTCAGTCTACTAAATATCACTGAGCAAAGCCTGATTGAGAATCTAATAAAAAATTGCTGATATTTAAGAGAGACAAAGGAAAAAAAGCTTTTTTTTATACCACGACGCTGGCAAACATGCATACGACCCGCCTGATTGAAAGCAGTTATAAAGCCTATGGACGCCTGCAACCCCAGAAGATTCACATGCGCGTTGACTACCCTAAAAAAACTTTACTATGGCGGTGAAATGCAAATAAATACAAATTTTATATTAATTATCAACACAAGTGAATAAATAAATTATTACTAAGGGTTAATACTACCTATCAAATATCTTTAAAAGACCGGCCAAGTTTGTATCGGACCATGTATAATGTAGGGTTCCGTAGAAAGTAGTTTCTTGGATTTAACTCAAAAACGGATGAACCGATAATATGTGAAATAATTTTCGTAGAAAATTAAGTACTAAGCCTTCTTGGTATTTTTTCATATTTTTTAGACTTACGGATTAAAAGTTAGATGGGGGCTATTATAAATAAATTATAAATAAATAAATAAATAAATATTATAGGACAATCTTACACAAATCGACCTAGGCCCACGGTAAGCTCAATAGGCTTGTGTTATGGGTACTAGACGACGATATATATAATAGATAAATATGGATAAATACTTAAATACATAGAAAACGTCCATTACTCAGGAACAAATGTCTGTGATAAACACACAAATAAATGCCCTGACCAGGATTCGAACCCGGGACCTCCTGCTTCGTAGGCAGGGTCACTACCAACTAGGCTAGGAGGCCGCTTAATTATATTTAGACTTTCGAAGCAATTATTTCTGAAAATATTGACTTAATAAAAACGTTTTAAAAATACTCTATATATATACAAAAAAACATATTTTTGACATTTAGTTTGGCATATGTATGTATGGAGTGCCTCACCTAAAACATTTTTTTAGCAATTTAGCCAGAAAACTAAGTAGCGGCACATGAAACACACCTCTAGATAAAATTTCAGTAATATATGTTTTATAATAAAAATGGCTTTGACATACGGACGGACAGACGGACATGTTTCAAAAAACTTTTAAGGGTTCCGTTTTTACCATTTTGGCTATGGAACCCTAAGAAGTGTTTGCGCTGTGTTATATTTTAAAGATTTTTAAGAAAATGGGCTTACAGCTCTCATTTGTATGACGATTTCGTGCACAAATACCGCTCCTTACATGTGCATTTTTACTATTCGCAACTCGCAACAGGCTTAGTTTTGTTAATTTATCGTAATTAAGTGAATTTTTACGGTTAATATTTAAAATCGCAACAAAAAAATAACCATCTATTAAGCTCACTTGCACAGCAAAAAAAATCCAAATTCACATGAAAAAACCGCTTTGATGTGCATTCAGTTTTTTTTTGCTGTACTAGTCAGTATTTTTTTATTTTTTTCTGATATGCGGAATATTTTTAACCATATTTCGTAAATTCATAAATATTTTGCCGCTCACTGCAACTTCGCAAATTCAAAATCTAGGTTTTCATTTTTTTACATAAAAATCTACTAATGGAGATCGTTATTACTTACCTTATTTAGTAGCAATCCTAAAAATGTCACCGTAGTACTTAATCACAGTATTCAAATCACAAAACATCCACAAAAGGATTAGGTATGATTATTATAAATCTGCCCGCGCGCCTCTGATTAAAGTCATATTCTTTGAACATTATTGCGGTGCATCGCGGCGGATGTACGCACGATCGCAATGAGAAGGGTACGCGGGTGGCGCGGGTACAGAGCGCCCAAACGCTCAAGGACACTCCGGCGACAATCGTCTTAATTGGAAAAAAAACTGTGCCGTTTCCAAGCTGATTTTAGTATTTAAAATCTAATTTATCTACACTCACATTGTAAGTACTCTAAAACGTGTTCAAAAACGGTAGGCAATGGCTTATAGCATTACCACAACTGATTTTACTATGATAAGCTTTTTATGTTTTTTTTTTTTTTTTTTTATACCACGACGGTGGCAAACAAGCATACGGCCCGCCTGATGGTAAGCAGCTACCGTAACCTATGGACGCCTGCAACTCCAAAGGCGTCACATGCGCGTTGCCGACCCTTTACAAAAAGGAGGATTCACTGTGTTGACGACTAAAGGAACAAGAAGGTCCCTCATCGTCAACACACTGGGTCCTCTTTGAGCTCTTTGGCAACCTTACTCACCAGCAGGAACACAACACTATGAGTAGGGTCTAGTGCTATTTGGCTGTGGTTTTCTGTAAGGTGGAGGTACTTCCCCAGTCGGGCTCTGCTCCAGATTTGAGCGATGACATTCGCTGAACGTGCCCTACCACACTTAGCGAGATGCCATTCGCAGTGCCCATACCTCTCTTTTTGGCGTAGTTTAAGGACATACCCAGGTCCGGACGTAGTTTAAGGACATACCCCGGGTTATGTGTGGCCTTAACGTAATTTTAACTTTACATGCTCAACTATTGATGTGTTATGAGTTTTGATAACATAATGTACACCTGCACGCTCCCGCGCGGCCGCCGACAGCCCGACACGCGCCCGCGCGACCGCTGGCACAATCGAGTTGGCCATGGCGGTGCAATGGCGGCCATTCTATGGTTTCGGAATACGGCATTTAGGATAAATAATATGAGTGTAGATAAAGCAGTGTATGCAACTGTACGTAATTAGGCCTTAAAACACTCGTGTGATCTTATTATGAAACTCACCTGCGGCTCGTTTCATAAAACCACACTCATGTTTTAAGGACCCTTATTACATAACAGTTACATAAACCTATTATTTAGCTTGTATTAGGACGACATCTGTCAACGAGCTGACGAGGAGTACATGCATGGGAATAAGAATGGAGGGGGGGGGGGGGGGGGGGGGATTGCCAAAGACAGGTTAACGGATATCTTTAAGTTCCCTTCCGTGGACAAAACAATGAAATTTAACGTCTCTTGTACGTTAACGCCTTAAATATGCTCATTTGCATTTGTATAGGTACATTTTTGCACCTTAGTCCATTGTAATAAGGTTCAAAATTATGAGAAGACACATATTTATAACATATATTATTGTTTTCTGAGATTTTTGTTGACTTAGCTCCAGATTTGGCGCTGAGTACTTCAGTGAAGATTCGCTCGGCGCATAGCCTAATTATACAGGTCAGTTAAATTTTTGACACCTCGTGACGTCAGTGACCACACTGACGTCATCAGGGAACGATGCGGTTCTCGAACTTTTAAAATAGGGAAAATTATTGAATAGAGGATTACCTCTATTATTAGTAATTATACTATTTAGACATTATAATAAGAATGCAAATTAAATGCCGTGCCATTAAAAAACAAATCATTGGGTATATCTAAACGACACCATACCAAGGGTGTGCAAGTGTGCATCTCTGTAAAAAAAAATTGAGTTTGACATTTAGTATCCGATACGTTTCCCTAAGTGAGAAAGAGAACTTGTCATGCGTTAAGAAGGGACAACATGATTCGTAACGTCAAAGAAGGAGCTCTGTACGAGTATCAGGTATTACGGATACTGATTTTTTGACATCCGCGGATGCGGATATTAAAAGGCTCACATCCCTGGAATACGGATGCGGATGTAAGATAAGTACACAAAACAAACACATATTAAAGTTTTGTACTACTCACAGCATACCTCCCTTCGCCCTAAAATAGCATTTCAACACTAAAATCAAAACAAAACAAACTCGTCATTTCTTGTCGCTATCCGTCAAGGACATAGAGCTCGATCGACGAATCATGAAAATGTAACAATATTCCGATTGGGTAATGGTGAAATTACCTACGTTATTTTACCTAGCACGTGCGCCGTCGCAGAGACGTTCCTGTACCGACTTGTTCCACATCTGCATTCGCATGAGCTCCGCATCGATTTGATGCGGAGGCGGATGCGGATTTTGAAAATGATGCGAAAGATCCGCGGTTTCCACAAACCACAATTTCCACAAACCATAAACAATTTTCCGCACAGTATTGAATATAATCTACTTATGGTGTCCCTATGACGGAATTCATGGCCGGCCATAAACTGTTATAGGTTTTAAGGGGCACCACACATTAGAGCGGAATATTCGTAAACAAAAGCGGAAATTGGGCTATGGTAGCGGAAATTTGTCTATGGCCTCCATACAAAAATTCAGCCTACCGACAAATATGTTACTAAAGATTACAATGTAATTCCATTACAATTACAACGTAACTTATAAAATATTTTAGCGTAATTCCACATTCAGTGCGTTGGTATGAAGTTTTACATGCAGTTACACTACACCAATATTTATTACGAGCAACTATTATTATTTGTTACATAATAATAATAATAATAATAATAAATTTCATTTATTTCTCACCACAAATAATTACGTAATTACATAGGTTTTAATACTAGCTTATGAATAGGTACAATTGATTTGTGGTGAAGTCTGGTGCCCGAACTAGGAAAAAACCTGTATGTCAGGTCACCAGGCCTCAATCCCTCGAGTGTCGCTAAACTAGGTATGTACTTATAACCAAGTAATTTACAATTTCGGATTGCGTAATGAAAATAAAATAAACAGAAAAAAATAATCTAAAATAAGCAGACTTACGTAAATAAGAGCCAAGTATGTTTGTGTGTGTGTGCGTGTATATTTGTGTGTGTGATTAGAGTTCATTGTATTGGTATCATCAGTTTTTCCGTAGAATCATAGTCAAGTTTTTGTAGCCACTCCGAGACCACTTTTTTGCAGGATGTCTTTGTGAGGGGGTAAATTGATAATTCCCTATTAACTTTGTTATAAAGGAAACCTCCAAGAAAACAGAAAAATCTGTGAGCAAAATTAGTCCATTTTTCGGAAGAACATACTCTATTGTTTCGGCGTATGTTTAACGAGATGGACGGATCTAGTGGCAATTGCGAGTGTTTTTTTTTGTATTGTTTGAGAGATAAAGAGTTGTCTGACTGTCAGTACTTGACATTTTTTATAAAGGTCTTCTGTTGGGTATGTAAATGGTAAAAAGTTGCTTACTTTGAGAATTGCTCTTTGAGCTCTTTCTAATTTCAATAAATGAGTTTTGTGCGCACCTCCCCAAGAGTTAATGCAGTACGTTAGAACAGATTGTCCTAATGCATAGTACACTGTCTTTATGACCTTGGGGTCAGCGACATGTCGGAGGTTTTTAAAGATGTATATTAACTTTCGTAATCGTGTTGTATGGAGATCAATATGTGCCTGAAAGTTAAGTTTGTCATCTAGCATGATACCTAAATATTTGATGTGTGGTGTGTTTTCTAGTTTTAAACACCTACATTTTGATTTATAAGGGTGCAAACAGGTATGTGCAATTATTGAATTTTGATTAAGCTCCTTGTTATTATCTTTTCTAATAGAGAATGTGATATATTTGGTTTTCTCGGTATTAAGCGTGAGTTGATTTTGCTTTAGCCATTCTGAAACTACATTAAAACCATTCTGTGAGTCTTTGAAAACCTGTTTCCATGAGTCCCCGTGGAACACAAGGGCAGTGTCATCTGCAAATGTAATAATTTTCCCATTTTTTAGTTTTAGCTGGCATAACTCATTAATGTACGTTAGAAAGAGGGTTGGTCCAAGAATACTACCCTGGGGCACGCCATGGGTTATTTCGGCTTCGTCCCTAATGTAATTATCTATTTTAACCCTTTGTGTGCGATCTGTTAAGTAATCTTTTATGAGTTCCAACTGAAGTCCCCGGATGCCAATTTTGTCTAGTTTCGATATAAGAATAGGGACAGAGACCGTGTCAAACGCCTTTGCAAGGTCGAGAAATATTCCGAGAGTTTTTTCTCCAGATTTGTTTTTAACATCATATGGTCCAAGCAGGAGTTTTTGCGTGTAGGGAGGGTATGTGCTGGCAGCATACCGTGCGTGGCTAATAGATTTAGATATGTCATTGTTTGGGCATCCGTATTATTTTCAGATATATCAATATTAATATCACCGGTAAGTATAATATTCTGAAATTGGGAGTAGTGGGTAAGGAGTTGAGAAAGTGATTCAATGAAATTAGTTAAATTTCTTTGACTAGGGGGGCGGTATACGATTATTATTAATGTGTCAGTGTTTAGTCTTAAAATCAGACAGTTTGCATCCAGCACCAAGGGTTCCTCTACAGTAGCTAACATGTTTTTCTTGCAATACACTACAACTCCTTCGTTTTGGGTTCTATTTTTAGCGGTACTATAACCGATGTAGTCATGTAAGATGGGAATTTGTTGGGTTGATGGTAACCAACTTTCGGTCAGTGCGATTACATCCCACTGAATTTCCAATCTGTGAATAAGTGTTTGGAGGCCAGAGAAGTTACACGAGATGCTTCTTATGTTCTGTGTCATAATTTTAAGACTATGTTGAGGTCTTTTTAGGAACGATCTGCAGTCCTCAGGGTCACATATTCCTGACTGAGATATGGTAATCGAGTCTAAGTCGGTATTTATTATATCAAGACTATTCACCGTAATACATATATATATTTAGAGAGTGAAAGAAATTAGGTGGATGATTTTTGTCACATGAATAGGGCGTGGTGTTTGGTTTATTTAAATGTCGTATTAATACAAGTTTTGAGTGACTTTTTATTAAATTTAGGACTATTACGGATTTTTCGATTCCAGTTTTGCAACATAAGATATTATTCGTATCAGTTTTATAAGGTGTAGGTGATGATGATGATTTTGAGTATAACGCAACAATAGTTAATTGTAATTGGTTTATTGGTTTAATATGATAATGTGAGTGTGTGACTGTGTTAAGAGTAATTCTGTAGGTAAGGTTTACATAGTACCGGGAAACGTATAAGTATACAAATGTTAGTGCATTTTTTATTATTTTATCATTGTAATTGGCTCGTTTTAGACTAAATAGTAAGTATAATGTAAGCTTAAAAATACCATTAAAACTAGGGTACATAAATGCGGAAATTAGGGCAGTAGAACCGTGGCTGTAAAAATATTTCTCTGGCAGTAGGTCATTTACTAGTCACTTTAAGTCAGTTATCACTTTTTCGGAGTTGACCAGTAACGCTGGTCTGCCTTCACCTTGCCGCAGGTAGACTTTACATTATATATCTATCAAATATTTGGGAATCTCAGACAAAAATGAAACGGCGTGATAAGTTTAAAAGAAACAGAGATATGAATATGGCCGTCTGTCAGTGTAATACTCGCCAAATAGTTGTATTGCCACAATGTTAAAAAAGAGTCCTCATTAAATTACATGTCGTAAATGAATTGCCAACTAAAAGTATTATATTAAATTACCTAAAATTATATGAAGCTTATTTTAGGTATAAAATAATTAAAAAACACAAAATGAACTTAGTAACGGCACGCTAACATTTTTGAACATGAATAGTGTATTAATTAAACTCCCTGACTGAATTGAAGATGTCAACGAATGGCATCATTATGTGACGTAGGTGAGGTCTTTTCGGACGAGCTGTCAAAAATTTAAATGACCTTTATAATTAGGCTATGGCTCGGCGTGAGTGTAGATCTTAGAGAATTAAACCAACCGGAGTCGCCATTGACAGGCGTACTCCTCTGCCGAAAACACATGACCAGTGGTCATACAGATGTATGGACTAACGTTTATCTGACGTGGCTATTTGTAAGTTACGTATACATTTGAAGTTCCCCTCCACCGCAAAAATCGGCAGACTTTTTTTGTATAGAAATTGACAGACATGGCTACTCCGGGTTGAATTCTCTAAGGTTTTGATGGTGGAGCATTGCACGGAAAGGCCACAAGTTTTGGAGTTCCAACCTGTAAGTAGTTTCTAGAAACATATGAACGAAAGAGCTCATACGATACAGTGAGCAGCAAAAGTAGCTAATACCTAAGGGCGCGCATTTCAAAGCGATCTGAGCACTACCTTACTAGAGGTACCTACTCCTGTTGCGTACTGTATTTTGAAAGAAAGAAAGAAAAGACACTTATTAGCACGAAGACATAAGAAAAACCTAAATTAACTTAAAGTTATTAATATCTAAAGTCATAATTTACGCCAAACGAAAAAAGAGGATTCACTCAGCTTGATGTTACAGAATGCTCCACATGGTATGGTACACTCCGCCATTTTTAGTGAGGTCTAGAGGCGGTAACGGTATTTTATAGGGATGATAAGAGCTAAATTCCATCCCTATCTTTTTCAGCGCGAGTGAAAGTGAAACACTGTGTTACGATTAGTATGGGAGCTCATTGCAAATTTTTCAAAATGATGCATTTAAAAAAACTACGCATTGATAGAGAAATATACAATACTTAATGAAGTTTTTAGTAGTAGTGTGGTGGAAATTTGTCCTTAATTACATACGTATAAGTCAAGAAACTAAAGACATCCAACAGTTTAAAGCTAATTGTAAGATGTAACTTTGGAATTATTTTCTATCAAGCCGATTTAGACCAATCGTGTATATTAACTAAGTTCTTCCAAATATAATGAATATTAACATACATATATTTTTTTAACTTTCCCAACACAAGTAGTTATAGCTAAAAACTGTAAGTCAAAGTCAATTTGAAGGTCATCGGGTGTTGTCAGCCTCTTAAATATATGATGATGACGTTTGCAAAATAATCTTGATTTGCCTCGTCTTTTAGTTTGGTCAAATCGGACCTAAGTATAGGTACGTAGGTATATGACAATGATTGGCTTAACCTTTCACAGGTGAGTTGTATTTACTTATTTCGAACACGAACCGATTTTCGCACCGAAAATATCGCTAAAACTCTTTTTTATCCCGTTCTAACCTTACCCTTTTCAGGGTATAGGCATTTAGCATCAAACGTGGACGGCACATGTGTATTTCTCATATACGTAAGGTCTTGCGTCTGTACTAGACTCGTTGAGAGACGACGTTTTTGGTTTAGCAATACATACGGTGGTATTGTCATAGCTGTCGCTATCACGGGCGAGTCTATTTCTCTAAAAAACTAGAGTATTGCGACCTCGAGATCCGTACAACTGTGCGTACGGGGAGCACATTGAGACTGGACAAACTACTTGTATCGTATAAGCTTGGTGAGAGATTGTTATGATACCCAGTTATACGGCATAGGCCAAAAGGTCGTATATCAGTATGAGACTGGTAAATAGATACGACATTATAGAACTTTACAATTTTACGAGCTGTAGTTTCGGTGGCGAGAACTGAAAGTTTTTCAAAGGCAACCGAACGATCCTGTAATTGGTTGTCATTATATTCGTTTAATCGTTAATTAGGGTTCCAGTTTCCTGTACTTTTACCGCATTTTAATTGGACACAAATCATTTCCTATGTAACAAAGGAAAAGTAACGGGGACAAGGGCGCTTTTAATTCTACAAGAGGAGTTCTTTCCTGTTTTACTTTGACTCCTTTGACAATAAAACTCCCGTAGGTATTTCAAGATTTTCAAGGTACAAGTAGCGTAGTGCAATATTTTTCGAACGCGCCGAGAATTCATTTTCAGGGTTTGTTCTTATTTATGTTCTTGGTGCACTGCGCTCAATACTCAAATACACACACATAGTTGGATTTGTGATTAACACATTCAGGGCCGAGAACCCGACTGACGGGTTCTCTCTTCGTAGCTACTACGCGCTACATACGACAAATACGTGGCTACGGGCTACGAGCGTAGCGCTTAGCACTAGGTGGCACTGGATGTGTTAATGTAATAGTCCGAGGATAATTACAAAATGCGGTGAAAAAATATATTAAACGTTAAAATGGCGGATTTATACGCTATCTTCATTATATTAGCTTCTGCATCAATTCCACTGTTGGATTCTTCCAGTTTGTAATATAGGTAGCCATCTTGTATAACTACTAACTACTGATCTTATCTACAGATGCTGGTGCGGTCTCAGCAGGACAGCGCATGGCGCCAGCATTGCCGTGGCGACGGCCGGCGAGGCGTGGATGCCGGCACGGCACACCCAGCCGGCGCCAACCGACGCCTACGGCACAGTCGAGTTCCAGGGCGGACCGCATCCTACTAAAGCACAGGTACAGTACAGTGCAAGGCGTCAATATTGCGGTGGTGACGCCCAGCGAAGCGTGGATGCCGGCGCGTCACACCCAGCTCCAACTGACGCCTACGCAACGGTCAATTTTCAAAGCGGACCGCATCCTACTAAAGCACAGGCACAGCACAGTGCAAGGCGTCAATATTGCGGTGGCGACGGTCGGCGAGGCGTGGATGCCGGCACGGCACACCCAACCGGCGCCAACTGACGCCTACGGCACAGTCGAGTTCCAAGGCGGACCGCATCCTACTAAAGCACAGGTACAGTACAGTGCAAGGCGTCAATATTGCGGTGGTGACGTCCAGCGAAGCGTGGATGCCGGCGCGTCACACCCAGCTCCAACTGACGCCTACGCCACGGTCGATTTTCAAAGTGGACCGCATCCTACTAAAGCACAGGTACAGCACAGTGCAAGGCTTCAATATTGCGGTGGTGACGCCCGGCGAGGCGTGGATGCCGGCGCGTCACACCCAGCTCCAACTGACGCCTACGACACAGTCGAGTTCCAGGGCGGACCGCATCCTACTAAAGCACAGGTATAGTACAGCGTATGGCGCCAATATCGCGGTGGCGACTACCCGCGTGGCGTCGATTTTGGCTCGGTACACCCAGGCGGCGCCAACGTCGGTTGCCTACGGCATAGTTGAGTTCCAGGACGGACCGCGTCCTACTATACGTCCTACTATCAGCTGGTTTAATTATACCAACACTTTTTGCTTTTAAAGTTGTTTAACAACATATTAATCTTGCACCATGCTACATAATTAAGAAAACACCTCTTATGATGACACATTAGACATGATACATTTCTGCACCTAAATAATAATAACGTTTAATAGTTTGGTTTTTTAGGTTAACTTGTCTTTTCTCCTTCGATTTTTTTAAATAACACAATCATACGGCCCGCCTGATGGTAAGCAGTCACCGTAGCCTATGGGCGCCTGCAACTCCAGAGAATTCACATGCGTCTACATTTTTTTACCTTCGATATTACGTACTTACCCCTCAACCTTTTCACAGTACGTCCGCCTCGCCCATGACACGCGTTCCGAGCTGATCGTCCAACTGCTCACGCGAGAATGGGCCCTCGATCGACCCAAGCTCCTCATCACCATCCAGGGCGGCAAGGCCAACTTCGACCTGCAGCCGAAGCTGAAGAAAGTGCTGAGGAAAGGCCTACTCAAGGCCGCTAAGACCACGGGAGCTTGGATTTTTACGGGGGGCACTAATACTGGTGAGTGGGATGAGAATATCTACCTAACTAAAGTTTAACGGTATCTAAAGAACGTACAATCACGAACCAGGATTGTTGAGCCACTTGCACATAGTTCGTAATTTAGCCGTGTTATGAACCAAACCGACCCAAAGGCATACTATTTAAATTTATCTTAATAAAGTGTATCTATAGTGTCGAAAAGTACCTTCAGGATAGTAGTGTGCAAATTGTTGCTATTTTCGTATGCCAAAAGGGCTCATCATAGCATTGCACCATAAAATATATACTTGTCAACTTTTTTATATCTATGATGACGAAATAAATATATTGATTGATTGAATGACCGATGTTACCGAGTAGCTATCAAGTGTCAACTGTCAGTTACATAGGTAATTTATTCATCATCATCATCATCATCATATCAGCCGAAAGACGTCCACTGCTGAACATAGGCCTCCCCCAAAGAGTGCCACAATGACCGGTCCTGCGCCACCCGCATCCAGCGGACTCCCGCGACCTTTACCAGGTCATCAGTCCACCTTGTGGGGGGTCTACCGACGCTGCGCCTTCCGGTTCGTGGTCGCCACTCAAGAACCTTTCCGCCCCAACGGCCATCGGTTCTACGTGCAATGTGCCCCGCCCACTGCCACTTCAGTTTAGCAATTCGGAGGGCTACATCGGTTACTTTGGTTCTGCTGCGGATGACCTCATTTCTGATGCTATCACGCAGAGAGACTCCAAGCATAGCCCTCTCCATTGCCCTTTGGGTGACTTTAAGCCTTCTTATGAGGCCTATAGTAAGCGACCACGTTTCAGTGCCATATGTCATCACTGGCAACACACACTGGTCAAGGACTTTCGTCTTTAGACACTGCGGAATATTGGACGAAAAGATGTGCCGTAGCTTCCCGAACGCTGCCCAACCGAGTCGGATTCGTCGATTAACCTCTTTCTCGAAGTTGGATCTACCTAACTGGACAGTCTGTCCTAGGTATAAATAATCGTCCACAACTTCGAGTGTAAAGTCTCCGATTGTAACGGGAGTTGGTGCTACATGGGCATTTGACATGATCTTCGTCTTATCCATGTTCATCTTTAGACCAACTCGCTCGGAGGCTTTACTGAGGTCATCGAGCATTGTACTCAAATCCTCCATGGTCTCAGTCAAGACTACTATATCGTCAGCAAACCGAAGGTGAGTGATGTACTCGCCGTTTATGTTGATGCCTAGCCTTCTCCGGTCCATAGTCTTGAAGACATCCTCCAGTGCAGCGGTAAAGAGTTTAGGATAAATAACATCTCCTTGCCTGACTCCCCGCTGCAACGGAATAGGCTTCGAGTTCTGATCCTGGAGTCGGACTGACATAGTGGCGTTCTCGTACAAACACTTCAGCACTTCGATATAGCGATAGTCTACTTGGCACCTTTGGAGAGATTGTAGTACAGCTCAGGTTTCGATCGAATCGAAGGCTTTCTCGTAGTCCACGAACGCTAAGAGGGGCAGGTTATACTCCTCAGTCTTCTGTATTACCTGACGGAGCGTATGGATGTGGTCTACGGTACTAAAGCCTCTTCGGAAACCGGCTTGTTCGGGAGGCTGGAAGTCATCTAGCCTGCGTGCGAGACGGTTCGTAATGACTCTTGAAAACAGCTTATAGACATGGCTTAAAAGTGAAATGGGTCGGTAGTTCTTCAGTAACGCGTTATCACCCTTTCTGAAGAACAGTACCACCACACCTCTGTTCCATGCCTTAGGCGTTCTCCCTTCCAGTAAAACGGAGTTGAACAACTTCTGAAGGGCCGTAAGGACCGGTTTACCACCTGCCTTCAGAAGTTCGGCTGTAATTCCGTCTTCACTAGGTGCCTTGTTGTTTTTGAGCTGTTTAAGAGCCATTCTAATCTCGTACAGGCTGATGTCCGGGATATCTTCGGTATAATGTCGGGTCAGTCTAGCTCTAGGGTCTTCCGCCACACTAACTTCAGGTCTCCTAGTTGATGTGTATAGCTGTCCATAAAAGCCCAGAAGCTCTAAACGAAGCTCTAGAGGAAACGATTCTACCATCCTCAGTCTTTAATTTGGCGAGCTGGCTCTGCCCAATAGACAGATCTCTTGCGAAAACTTTAGAACCCTTATTCTGCTTGATGGCCTCTTCACTACGATGTGTATTGAATTGGCGCAAATCACGGGTAACGGACTTAGAGATCCGTTTATTGAGCTGCCGGTATAGTGACGCATCGGCTGAAGATTGTAGAACCATTTCTCTCCTTTCCTCGATGAGTCTCTGCGTGGAGTCAGAAAGCCTTTTGGTTCTGTTGCTCCGCTGGGCCTTAAAGAACTTAGACCCAGTGCTATGGACAGCTTCCACAAACCCGTCGTTGAATTCGTCCACATCGCCGCCTAGACAATCGAAACGGTTTTGGAGTTCCAGCTGAAAGCTCTCGGGGTTCTGGATTTGAACTGCTGCCGGACGGAGCGTAGACTTCATCAGTCGAGAGCGCTCTAACTTAACATATATTCAATGTGCCTCTCACCAGACGGTGATCACTTCCGGTTTTAACCGTATTGATCACAGAGACATCATTGAATATATGCTTCTTCGTCGACATGATGAAGTCAATCTCGTTTTTAGTTGCACCGTCGGGACTCATCCAGGTCCACTTCCTGTGCTCACGTTTCTTAAAGAAGGAGTTCATCATGTAGAGTCCCTCCTTCTCCAAGAATCCAGCCAGTACTTGGCCCCGGTGGTTCCGACTTCCAACTCCAATTCGCCCCACTCTCACCTCCTCACCATCTCTTTTGCCCAGTTTCGCGTTGAAGTCCCCCATAACAACGGTGAAGTAGGTTTTGGAGCTATGCATGGCTTTCGATATATCCTCATACATAGCCTCCACCTCGTCATCGGAGTGTGCCGAAGTCGGCGCATACACCTGTATGACCTTCAACGAGTACCTCTTGGATACTCTGAGTATAAGGTACGCCACCCTAGTCGACCCACTCTCGATCTTCACCACGTTGTTTACGAGGGACTTATGGACGATGAACCCGACACCTCCCTGGGACTGTTGGTCGCCCTCCCTGAAATAAAGCAAGTTACCGGACTTTAGGGTTATCGTTTCCTCCCCCTCTCTTCGGACTTCAGATAACCCTATTACATCCCAACGCAACCACTATCTTTCCACTATCTTTTCGTCGGTCCGCAGTGTACGCGTGTTTTATGTTGCCAGGGCCAGGAATCGTCGGTGGTGGTAGCCGGATCTTTGCCGGAGATTCTTAGCACCCCTGACCCCGCTAGTACCCTTGCCGCTACCATAACCAGTGCACCGGGGGTCGCCGGACACTCGGGGCCGTGGTTTCTGTGTGTATTCTATTGGGGGGTGAATGCCATAATCGCCACGCTTGGCATGCGGGTTGACGATCGCAGTATCTCCACCGTACCCCAAGGATGCTGCTGCCCATCCCACGGTGGTCTTGGCCGTAGTTTTAGGACATACCCGGGTCCAAAAGGTAATTTATTACACGGCTAAAGTACGAACAATGGCAAGTGGCTCAACAATCTGGGTTCGTGACTGTACTGCCAAAACCGTTTTAACATTTTTGCATAGACACTAGTTTTTTACGAAAGCGACTTCCATTTGCCTTTCCAACCGACAGATACCGAGTAAGCCTTATAGGGAGCAATCACGTACGGTGTTTTCATTGACTAAAAAGCGACTGAATATTATTGATATTTCATACAAGGCGAACCTGCCGCCTGTTGCGTATTGTGCTAAAAATAACCACGTAGGTAATGTAAATATTTCACGTAGGTAACTCGCATGTTCCGAGCAAGTCTTTTAGTCGTCAATTGACAATACCAAAAATTCTCCATACATAATGCTCGTCCTTTATTGTACCAACATGCAATTTAGTTACTTGCGTCCAAATACAAATTCATATTAATACAGCGCACTATTTACGTCTCTATTTTGAACTACGAATATTTTCACAGATAAATCTTTGCAAAACGGCGCACTTTTATTCGAAACTGTCATAAAATTGCAGAAACGTGACGCTGGAAAATATAAAATACGCCCCGTTTTTTACACTCGTGTTCCTAAAAAGAATGGACGTGGCACGTGGAGTTTAGTTTTTTTACTGTGGATTTAAAAAAAATATTTTCCGATTCCTTTGCATATTAGAATCTTGAAAAATTTTTTTTGGACCAGCTCCAAACAAATATCTAACATTCCTAATTTAATTCATTTGTTACGTCATAAAAGAATATTTTGAGTTTACATGCAGACCTACGGGCCTACTAACCGGCTTTATTTTTTTCACGTAATTTTAACGATACCGTTAAAATTACGTGAAAAAAATAAAGCAGGTCAGTAGGCCTGTCAGACATACCCATACGGGTCGTTTAGCTTTCAATATGTCTGAAACGACTCTAATGGGGAATGCCGGTATAAACTTAGAGGGCGCTGTTCCATACAACGAGAGAAAGAGACAAAAGATGAATGGTCCTTAACAATGTACGGAAACTATATACAGTCAGAAGGCTTTTCTTAGGAAAAATTCTTCCTTATATCTTTATTCTAAAGCATTTTAACTTTAGAGTATTTTGGAAACCTAAAAATTTCATTTTCGCTAACATAAATATATACTACATCCCGCCAAATAAATTAGCTTTTCTGAAGTGTTGGAAATATCATTGTAACATGTGTAGACTAGTTGTGGAAAGATAGAGAAAGAACGTCAATAAATAATCTTAAACAAAAAAGAACCGACTTTATTTAGCCTGCAGTCTCCACCTTTCCAAAAGGAAATGTCCGAGCTACTGTAAAAAATACTCAAATCAATATAGGTGTGCCTATAATATTTGAAGAGTTCCCTCGATTTCTCCAGGATCCCATCATCAGGTCCTGACCTCATAACAATGGGACCAACTGTGAAGTATACTATTTCAAACGAAAAAAAACTTTTCAAATCGGTCCAGCCGTCTTCGAATAATTGGTGAACGTATAAAAACAAAGATCCCGGCGAATGGAGAACCCAATTGTTAGGATTTAGTCGCCATACTATTACGAGTACTTATTATTTTAACGACCCTTGGGTCGTTGGACTTATCCAACTTCATTAACACAAATTTTCTGTCACCAGGTGTGACCCGGCAAGTGGGTGACGCGTTGCAGCTGGAACGATCACAACGAGCCGGCAGGGTTGTCAGTATTGGCATAGCACCATGGGGCATCGTCGAAGGAGCCAACGACCTCATAGGCAGAGGCAGAGATGTGCCTTACCACGCAATGGCTTCACCTAGGTAAATATGAAGTGATTGTTCTACATAAGGGCCCGTCCACAGTCCACGGTACGGCGCCGCCACCATCGCGAAACGGTGCGACGCCGTAGGAATTTCTAGTAGTAAAACTCCTTGTAGACCTGTGGACGGGCCCTTAGGCGTGGCAAAGCAAGTGGACGCATAACAACCGCTAGAAAGGTCAACTGCTGTAAGAAAAAAGTGGTCATTCTCTAAATATTTTCATTTATATCGTCCCATTGTACATATTTTTTTAAATTTAATAATAATAATAATTGTACATATATATATCTCGTATTGAGTACTACTCGTAAATGCAGTACCCTTAGCTAAATAAATTAAGTCATTCATCTATAGTTGACGTCGGACGCAGCTTACAGAGTTAGGTACATTTTAAAGGAAGAAAGACGTTTCTATAACACATGACATGACGCACGGAACAGCGTCAACTCAAAGGCGTAAAGTCTCACGTAATGAGTGTAAGAATTTTTAACCACCTTCCAAAGGAAATAAGCGAGGAGTACAAATACACCAAATTTGTTAATAAGTTGAAAACATACCTCATATACCTGTACCTGTTTCATTTATACCTATTTTTACACCTAAAGTCTGTTTATTACGTAAAGTCCTAAATGATAGTCTTAGAATTATTAAATTAAAATAAACCTATTATTGTTAGGTTATTGCAACTTAGATTTTAAGATAAAAATTGCTTTACCCTAATACGTACGGTATCATGACAACTATGAAAAATTGTAAGACCTGTACACTAACATGAATGCAATAAAGTTCTATTCTATTCTATTCTAAGAGAGCTATTTGAAAGGGTCTGGAGTGCTGATGACGGTAGACGAACTGAGGCCGTGCATCTGAGCTTGGAACAGTACGTCGTTGATCAGCTTCTCAGCCAGAATCCTCATGTTTGGAGGAAGGGTTCTTAGTTTCGCTGCTACGTTTATACCTGGAGAGAGGAATTAGTTCTTGTCAGTTGGTTTAGATTTATAAAACTCGAGTTTATCAAGTTTGAACGCCTCATGAAATTAAGATTCTCGAGTTGAGTACTGTTTCGATTTTCGAGAAAGAGGTTACGGAAAACATGACGGCTTCACAAGTTTTGGTCTATTCGATCGCAAACTTCGGAATAGTTAGTTACTTTTTTGTTTTAAGTCATTCAATTTAATTATGATATATCTAAAAATAGCTTTAAAAATATCATTACCTATCGCGTCATATTCATCATCAACTTCCGTCCGCTTCTTCGTGTCCTCGTAATATGGCCTGGGGTCTTCGATCATGCTGGTTTCCACATTGTATTCTGCTGCATAATTCCCTGACTGCTCGTAGTTCTCCTCCGATGCACGGTCATTATGGTCGTCTTCCGATTCCTGTGACAAAAACAAACATTTTTAGGGACATTCCTCAGAAAAATCACTAAAACCATATTAAAACTGAATTTTGAAAATCCCTTCAACAAATAGAATAGTCAGTTAGAATTGTTTATGGTTAGCATTCGTTACACATGGTTAGACATTTGCTGACGAATGAGGTACTTATAATAATAACTAAACATTTATGTTCAATCATTCATTAAAGTTTTTTAATATAGCAGGTAATTTTTTAAATCTTGTTGAATTTGCACTTTACTAAGAAGTCTAAAGAAACTGGCATCATTTATTTAGCTAAATCGAAATTTTAATCCAACAGTTATGTCGAATGAAGGTAAGGGTAGCTGGAAAGTAATCTGAACTCAATGGAACTTTAACGGATAGTTTTGAGATATACCTAGACTCTCAGGGGAAAATCTTCAAAATT
The DNA here is from genome assembly GCA_947086415.1 of Pammene aurita. Classification (NCBI taxonomy): domain Eukaryota; kingdom Metazoa; phylum Arthropoda; class Insecta; order Lepidoptera; family Tortricidae; genus Pammene; species Pammene aurita. Next base: position 24,532,970 of record OX352302.1, on the reverse strand, counting down.
ATCTGACTTTTGTCAGTTTCTTACTTATATCTCATGAACTACACACACACACACACACACATACAAAGTGCTTAGTTTATGAGATATAAGCAAAAACTGAATAAAATCAGACAATTTTGAGGTCAACTCCAAGTTTGCACGGGTCCTCGAGGTCGAAAAATTAGGAGAGTCTTCGTAGTATACCCCCAAACTATCCGTTAAAGTTCCATTGGGTTCGGATTACTTTCCAGGTGAAATGTACATAACTGCTGGGCTATTAACCTGAGTGCAAAGAACTTTTCTACTTTCTACTAAACAGAAGTGTTGTCAGAAGCACACCAAGCGTTTGCAGCAGATTCACACTTTGACGCGCAACTCGAATATCTTCTAATCGAATCTCACGTGAGCTCGAAACGACTTTCAAACAAATCTCGCTGTTGTCTGTGTTCGTTTTGCTTGATTCAGTTAAGCTAGGGCAGTCCTGCTTTAAAAGAACATGCTTCTTTTCATCTCCACTAGTTAATGTCGAGTTGTGTGTGTGTTATTAGTAAATCGAATTCACCGTCGTTTGAAAACTAAAACTGATTGCAAATACGATATTTCTAACAGATCATTATTTTATTTTTACTTTTGCCCGAATCAATGGGACTTAATTGCAATTACTGCTGCTTTTGGACTCTAGTTTCTTTTGATAAACCTTTTTATTTACTAATTAATAAAACAAAGGAATTCCAAATACGGATTAAGCTATAAATTCATTAACAGTTTAATTTGAAAATCAAGTACTTATGTTTCTGTTGTTGTTTCTCTGTACCTACAAATTAAAGCACAAAATAAATATCGTTTATTTATTATATAATGAGATTAAAGAGTAGCGAAAAAGGGGGGAAGCCTTTGCTCAGCATTGAAACTAAGAAGGGTATAAGAAATAGGCACTCTTATTAAAATATCTTTCCTAATTAGGGTTCCATAGCCAAAATGGTAAAAACGGAACCCTTATAGTTTCATCATATCCGTCAGTCCGTACGTATATCACAGCCATTTTACTCGGAAACTATAAGACGTATCTTAATAAAATTTTGACATAAGGTGTATTTTGTATGCCACTATTTAGTTATGTAATTGCAGAAAAAAAAAATTTAACAGGAGGCGCTCTACACATGTAACTAATTTTCAAAATTTTTAGGGTTCCGTAAGGAAAAAACGGAACCCTTATAGGATCACTTTGTTGTCCGTCTGTCTGTCAAAACCATTTTTCTCAATTTCATTCAATCTCAATTATCAAGCTGAAATTCATATCAAATACTCAAATCGATTGTCCGTTGGAGCTGTATAAAAATCAAACTTAAAAGCCAACGCAATCAAAAGATACAGTCGTTTATTCCCGTAAACTGAGAAACTTGAAACTTGGCACGAAGAAACTTCATATAGCACAGACAAAGGAAAAATTACGAAAAGTAGAAATTTTTAGTAAAATCATACAATTTTTTTTTTTTTTTTTTAAACTTACTACCTTTTTCCTCGTAAACGCGTAGAGGTATTAATTTGAAATAAGTAATAAACATACTACAACTTTTGCTTGTTATAGGTTTGTACGGAACCCTCGGTGCGCGAGTCCGACTCGCACTTGGCCGGTTTTTTTTACCAAATATCAACGTGTTGCACATCAATCGATAGGTATTTAAAAGTAACATCAAGGTTCCTTTGAAGAATTTGTGATTAAGTGAAGGCGAACTTGGGGATCTCTTCCTGCTAACCTTTGAGTAGTTGAGAACTGAAACCAAATGGCAGACAAATACAGCACTGTATTGTTTTGACAGATCGAAGCTCGCGGTGTTGAACAACCGTCACGCGTATTTCCTGCTGGTGGACAATGGCTCGGTGGGTCGCTACGGCGCGGAGATCGTGCTCCGGCGTAAGCTGGAGAAATACATTGCGGCGCAGAAACTACATCCTTGTAAGTACCATACATTTACTGCGAAACTTTGTTTACTTACTTACTTATTTACTCCGTTAGTTCAGCGACCCAAAGTGCCTCCGATACGAGAGTCACTTTCCTCAATCCCGCGCTAGCTCTTGCCAATTGCAGAATTGAGAATTGTTTACAGTGAATACTTGGCTTTACACCGCGTCATAAAAACTACATCCAACCAAGTCCTTCAAATTTTTATTGATTAATAATGTTACTAAGAAACTAACATACATCTAACGTAAAATTTAAAAACTAAATAGCAGTTTCCTTCAAATATAATTTTCCTAGCATTTGTCCTACCTTTCCACTACGGTTCAATGGAGCCTTTCGACCGCTCTGCATCCCTGATCCCCAGAATTCACATAGGTACTAGTTTTTAAGAAAACGACTGCCCATCTGCCCATTCTTTCCAAAGGGAAGCGGCTTTTGTGGGCCCGGGGTACGTCCTTAAACTACGTCCGGACTTGGGTATGTCCTTAAACTACGCCAAAAAGAGGCATCTCGCTAAGTGTGGTAGGGCACATTCAGCGAATGTCATCTCGCTCAAATCTGGAGCAGAGCCCGACTGGGGAAGTACCTCCAGCTTACAGAAAACCACAGCTAAATAGCACTAGACCCTATTCATAGTATTGTGTTCCTGCTGGTGAGTAAGGTTGCCAAAGAGCTCAAAGAGGACCCAGTGCGTTGACGATAAGTGACCTTCTTGTTCCTTTAGCCATCAACACAGTGAATCCTCCCTTTTGTAAAGGGTCGGCAACGCGCATGTGACTCCTTTGGAGTTGCAGGCGTCCATAGGTTACGGTAGCTCCTTACAATCAGGCGGGCCGTATGCTTGTTTGCCACCGACGTGGTATAAAAAAAAGGGAAACTAGGCCCCTTTAGTTAGGTTAGGTTACCGAAAAGCGACTGTTAAATATCAAATGATATTTCGTACGTCCCGACTTCTGAGAAACTTAGTGGTACGAACTGGAGTTCGAATTCGAACCCGCGACTTTTGTATTGAAAGTCGCACGTCTTAGATACATTCATAAAAGAAATTTAAAAACAATTCGTTGACTAAAAAATTCGCACTATTTGTTACTTTCCAAGTTACTGAACAATAAACTGGGAAGCTTATCAGGTCAAAACCTGAATTTTACATCACTATCGCCTCATAAATAAACCAAATCTTATTTGTTGCCGAACAACAGACCTTTTGTTTGTTTGGCACGATTTCCACGTTTTAAAAAGTAGGTTTATTCAGATTCCTGTGATCCTGTTAATATTCAAATACCATCTAAGTTTTTGTGAGACGGTAGTGAATAAGGTGTTCCTTTATTGAACAAAAAGCTTTCAAAAGGTGAAAACGTGGCTGTTATTTTTTAGCTTAACCCCAAAAAGGGGACCTAATTTGTCTGTCTGTAAGCGGGTGAGGTGCTTAAAATGATTTGACTTTATAGTTAAGAGAATACGACATGATGAACACCACCGCTAAGCATCTTCTGCTGCTGACTGGACATGATGAACACCACCGCTAAGCATCTTGCAGAGAAAAATACCCTCCCTGCATACAAACTTTGTATGCAGCGTAGGGCCTTTTTCCCTGCATCTGACCGTACATGATATTGAAGGTAAATCTGAACCACATCAATGTTTTAGGCGTCGCACAAGATGTATGCAATCTTAAGTGAGTTTCCATTCCAAGTCATTTTTATTTCTAGGACCTCATTTGGGATCTTTTCAAGTCAAAGGTACATCATTGTCGGTTGTCAATGATGTTCTTTTGACTTGTCACATTTGATTGAGTCGCTAATTTTAGATATCCTAGGGGATAAGGTATAAACAACGTAAAAGGTTATTTTAACTATGTGGTCAACAAAATATAGGTACAGTACCACCCACAGCCTGACAAGACAATGTACATTATTGCCATATGTAAGCTGTTGCAGCGACACTTTTTCAGGGCCAAGCAGACTCTTGTCAGGTTTCTACTAGTATTTTTCGGCATAGTCTGCTAAACCTTTGTCATTGTGTACTCGTCCCTTTTTGTGATCTAACTACTGGCATAAGAACAAGAGAGAGCGTTGAGAAACTCCCTGGCCTAACTATAATATGCAACCTAAGTACCTAGTATATTACAGTATAAACATCCTAAACCTTTCTACATTATTCAAGCCAAAAGGAATAGACATAAAGTCGTAGAATGCGAGGTAGGATGAATGTGTCCACAATTAGTACGGGCCTTTGTTTTTTGTTTTCGGGAGAAAAATGCAGGTTTTTTGTTACGGGGTCGTGAAATTGCGTTTCGTTTTCATAGCGCATAAAAAACGGACGGTTTGGTTTAAAACAACTTGGTTAGCACGTTGAGAGAAAAAAAGAACTTATTAAAAAAAATATTTTCACAGTTGCTTCATATAATTTCAAGGCTTCAAGAGTTGATTGAAAAATTAGTGTGATTAACTAATTTATGTCTGAAACTGTTCCTAAGGTTAATTAGGTTTAATGGTAACTCTGATAGTAATTTTCTTACCGTCGTAATTTTATAATATTTTCAACGCTTACACAGATACAAATTACACATTTTCGCCATGTCTAAATATTCACTGTGATTTATTTGGCTGTAGTGACAATAAGTAAATAGTATATGTGAGTAATAAGTATATGTACTCGTAGTAAAATACACGCCATTTAAACGGTGCACGAACTTGCATGTGGTTTTAAATATGTACATTGACGTAAGTATTTTTTAATACGTGCATCAATTGACTGTATTATGCTTTAGCGAATACTAAAGTCAACAATGTAATGAAACTCTTGACTTCAGGACTTCTCCAACCATTTTATTATACATTTCAGCATTTTCATTCACTTTTGTACAAACTTACGAGCGCTCAAACCTCTCCCAAGAAAGAAAATCGATCTAAAGCTTTTACGTTGAATCTTCTAGAAAATCTAAATGCACACGTTTTAGTACGAGGTACCTATACACTGGATTGGAGCTAATTCTCAGGGTTGATATTCCCTCCGTACCTGTATAAAATATATTTAAGTAACTTAAGAAAAATCAGTAGGTATAAATGTGAACTCAATGGGAAAGGCAATTGACAAAGTGCCATCTCCAACATTGGTCTTTAGAAAAGCCATCTGTATGGCGCACAGTAGTTTTTATTTATTTTGGCGAATATTACTCAATGTTTTGTCTTGAATGGCTCTGAAATAGAAATTCACCGGTTTCTGAAATATTTTAATATTAAAATGCTGTAAATTAAAACGCCATAGGGAAGGTTTTTGTCTAAGAAAGCTTTTTGACATAGTTAAGGAGCATTCATCTTGTCTCTTCCTCGCATTGCATGGAATCTGGAAAAGCGCCCTCTACAATAAGTTTTCACCGGCTTTCCCCATTGCACTTTCATATTAAGAGATGTGAGATCGGACCCCGAATGAAGAGGGAATAATATACAAGTATTTATGTTAGGTAGATACTAATAATTAAGTTGCACGAGTCCGGTAACGATAAAACTTGGATAAATTAAAAACGTCACGGTACATCAATATAAAGCAAAATTCTAAGACTGCTATTATCATGTTTTCTTGTAACATTTTTCGGAGCAAAGGAATTCTGTTTTCAACCGACTTCAAGATTTCGAAGGAGGAGGTTATCAAGTCGTCGGGATCTTTTATATATAAGTGGAAACTGTATTGGCTTATGTTTTCACTTATATGCTTACCTTCTCGTATTATATACTATTTGATGGCTGTTACATTTCACAATGTACATTTACGTTTTTTGGAAAATGCCATGTGAATTATAACATACTACTGACAACCCTAAAGGTAGAATTGTGTTGGGTAAAGTCGTAAGAAGTGATACGCAAATACGTTTAAGACATTGCCCACTACCATAATCGCGAATATAATGGTAAAATTTCTTATACATCGTTTCTGTGCTGCATTATAGTTACAGTTAAAACTACATGGCTGTAGGACTTTCCTAGACCGATATACCACCGAAGTTTTTGAGATCCTTTTGGCCCACCAAAAATACATCCGCAATCACAGCCGGCTCACGCGTTACTGAAGTTAGATGAGCGACAATTAATTTGCCAATGTTGACAACCATATGATTAGCTATAAAACACAGATTAATACGGAAGTGTATGTGTTACTAGTCTTGTGATATTTTTCTTCTATTGAAATGCAACGCGTTGGGCAAAGTCATGTTGAAAAGGCAAAGTTGTACAGTTTAGCGGTATCTGGGGGTACGGGAGCGCCCCCGCCAAGTCGAGCAAAACAATCCTATTCATATCTAAGATGTGCTTTGTAATTTGTTGCTTTGTTGTAAATATGACAAAGTTGTAGTTTTACTATTTTAAATAGGTCCCCATTGTTGTTTCGTAAACATCGTTTGCCAAGTGCAGTCCTGACACAGCGATACGCCCACTGTCAATATCCATACCACATTCATTACATACGTCTGCATCGAATGATGAATATCAAGCTATTCGTTAAGGTATCAACAGTTCTTTACCTCGTTCTGACCCGTCGACGAGCCCGGTTTCGTCTTATAATTGCTCCCGTCCTCCCCAAACACGAATGTAAACATGTCATAATACCACAGATGCGGAACGTAAACCTGGTCCGGGCTTGTTGCTTCCGCCCGGCTGTCTTGTACTTTTTTAAATTCGCGCCGCACGCATGCGCGCAGGCTCTCAATCTTCCTCAATATATGCACTTTAGTCGCCGCAGGATCGTATTCCTGAACCAATTCTGTTAACTTTGTGATGGCCTCGTTTCTATTTCGCTTTATTTTGTACGCCTGACAAGTTTTGTCCCATAAACAAGGCTGGTCTTTGTATAAAGCTATGAATCTTGTTAATAGTTTGCGAGGGAAGATCACGTTGTCCGCCATTTTGGTTTCGCGCGCTTTTTGTACGGAGAGCACGTTCGAGAACTTGCGTGGCGCGCAGGGCACTGGCGGCCGAGCGTGTTGGGTGACTTGGGTGCGTCCCCCTCGGTTACCCCTCGCCCCCGCTATGACCTGTGCGCCAGCATGCTCGCGCTCGCTCCAACAACCCGTCTGGCTGTGTGTATTTCGCTTATCGAACGCATCTTTGGCCAACCTCACTTTGTAATTACCCAAGCGATAATAGACTTTATTTAATTGAGACAAGGACTGGTTCGCAATGATAAGGGTGGCTGGCACGTGCGAAGGACGGCTTTGACATTGTATGATTAATTAATGAGTCCTAGCATTCTTGCAAAGTGCGCACACATATTTGTTAAAGTTTGCATGCTTAATGCAACCCTAGAATTATATTCGAACGTACCTACTGGGTGATATCAAAATTATATCCTCTTTTGACATCAATTAGTAAGTTTGAATATGCCTCCGTGATGTTTCGCTGGTTAGGCTTACAACTGAAGCAAACTAGATAAATCTGAATCATCTGTAGAGTCTCGGACCACTCAAATCATCGTTTTTGGCGTTTTGGAGAATCCTAAAACTGTTAATTTCTACTGTGGATGGCTGTGCTCTTGTTTATCATGATAAAAATACTATAAATATTAAAAATATGTATAAAGGGTTACTCGCGTAATTTAAGTCAATTTTTGCTCGACATGTTTCATTCAGTTTACGATGATCATTCTCACGAGCCCGAATAAATACCCGTTAACCCGTTATAAATATTTTTAATATGTTAGATACGAAAGTTTTATGGTTAAAAATACTATAGGATAGGTAGGTACTTTGTGTTTTTTAAGATTAGAAAAATCGTGCAATGTCTGGGAAAATTATATTAAAACCCGCCATTTTTTTGTCTTAAGCTTATCGCTAATAATGGAAACAGTCAATTATTTTTTCCTTGAAATGGCTGAGAAAAATAGAGATAGGTACATGGGCGAAATTAACTGTTATTTTTCTTATCCTAAAAAACGAAGTAAGTACTCTATAGACTCAATAAAACGTTGATGGCTACTTGGCTATTTGAGATTTTGTGTCTCAAATTTGGTAACACACCATCAAACGACTTTAGGGTTATTTTATCTTTACGACTAAGGGTTCTAGTTTAGATGGTGGCACTAAAAAGTTTTGTGGATTTAGGGAGTTCACGCAAACAACTTATTTCTTTGTCCGGTACTTAATGCAAGAATAATTTACTGTTTAATATGTTCAAAAAACATTTATTACAGCTTGTGCTCATATCACACTTAATTACATTATTAAATTGCACACACACACCAGCAGATAAAATTGTTGATAAAGGTCATTGGGCGTTTTTGACCCGCTTTATGAACTTTTCCGTACAGAGACCAAACTAGTTTTAAAATAGAGGATTTAATCTCACTTTTCTAAATATAGATTTTTTTTTTATGTATCAACGGGCAGAAAAAGGTTATTCAACAGTATGTGTACGAAATACTGTTATTAATGTTTTTACTTTCTACACTACACTACAGCTACGCTAGAGTTTAAATTGCGTTCATTGCATTATGACCTATACATAATGCAATGAACGCAATTTAAGCGCAGTCACCATCCCATCGTATATATTAATACACAGTATTTATCTATATCCTCCTCATCCTGGGCTCAATGCAAGTATTCGGTCTGGCTCTACCTCCTGTCATTCCTAATATCCTTGACTGCACAAACCCGACAGTCCCATCCTGTATTTATTGGCCCACCGGTTTCTCGGGCAGGAGGGCCAGCTGAGCATACCAGGGCGGCAGACGATGGGAAGAGCACGCGAGGAAGCCCGGATATACGCCCTATCTCGGAGTGGGTACGTCCGGACAGAGGTTGTTAACCCGCCGTACTCTACGCCTCTGACCGACGGCCTGAACCGTACTAGTACCACAGATTATATAATAGTTCTTACGAAGTACGTTTATTTGAGCCATCTCGGCAAACCTACTTGTCCCTCCCTCTCTTGTATGACTAGCGCCTCTGCGTCCTTGCAGCAGAACTGCTGGCTGGTGGTGTCACATGACGGTGACGGTGACGGACCTAGAGGATATTTGCGAGCATAAAATACAGCGAGGCATTGTATTTTTGCAAGCTGCAGAAATGTGGTGGCCCATAATGTTCCACAATATGCTAAGTTCCTACTTTTACACAATCACAATTTTTACATACCAGAATTAGCTCGAGTTTGCAATGCTCATTTTATGAACAATGATTGGGAAGACTTGCTTAATAATCTTGGCTTCGAAAACTTTAACATTGCTCATATTGTTGGCATAATGAAATTATATCAATGCATGGGGTTTCGAACGAAGAGGCCACCATGATTTCGAATATATGGAAGAAATAGTTGAAAATGAATTTTACTTTTGGACGGGAGTTACAAAATATAATTGTAATGTTATTTTGAACCAAACGCCTTCACTGCGTGATAGATGGTCGTCCCGCCACGGTTCTTGGAATGTACTTAACAAAAATAAGAACTGGTGAACCAGATGAGTGCTTATCAACAAGATTCAGTATGTCGAGAAGAACCTTAGAAAGGAACTTGGCGATACCAAGAGAATGGTTAAATGATGATTTTGTTCCTCACAATTTGGCCTTAAATAACATTACTAGAGAACACGTGGTGGCCAGAAATCTTGCGATTCCAAGCCATTTCTTTGGTGGTAACCAGCAACGCAATATAACAGTAGCTATTCAAAGTATTTTTGAAATAATTCCAATAATTCTGACTTAATTCATTGCAAAAATGCTATAATGATAAGAAATGATTTTTATTTTTGTCTCAATTCTCCCATGGCTTGCAAGAATGCGACTCATACCACTGAGTAGCAGATACATTTACCTACATACCTAGCCCTATTTCGTTTGTGTACGCTGTGGGTCATATGTCCGAACAAAATGCCCAATGACCTTTATTTTCGAAAATAATAATAATTCAAAAATATACACAGTAAATTAGACAAAAATAATAATACAAAAAAAAAACCTATGTTTTTAGGGTTCCGTAGCCAAATTGGCATAAACGGAACCCATTAGGGTAGAGGTAAACTCATAGACATATAAAATAAGAAGACGTAGCGCCGTAAAGACAAAACTGTGATTCCATAATAAGCCGATTTCTTCGTGTTTACGCGCGACACGCACACATATACAACTCGTGGACGAGCGGTGATTCAGTCGCCGGGTGATTGGTTCAAACGTCAAAAGTGAGTGTGTGTGCACGAGATCGCGGCTTATTATGGAATCACAGTTTTATCTTCGTGGGATTCCGTCTCCTTATTTTATATGTCTATGGGTAAACTATTAAGTTTCGTCATGTCCGTCTGTCCATGTTTTTTTTACCAAATCATCAAACATTGAGGTTTTTTTAAACATTTTATGATTTATTATTTTATAATTTCAATATTTTCAGAAATAATCACCCCAAAAGTAAAAAAAAATTGTGTATCCCCCCCTTAACTTTGGAACCGGAACTGGTGATCCAAAAAATATCAAAAAATTGAGAAGGTACATCACATCATTGTATATTTTTTCGAACGAACATCATTTTGAACATTATCGGTTAAAGGCATTTTCGACTTATTTCCAAAAAACTTCTTTTGTGGGCAGATACGACCTTTTGATACTAGTTTTTCGATAGTAGGTACGAAACCCTCCATTATGCGTGGTCTGACACGCACTTGGCCGGTTTTTTAATCGAAATTCTTGTCTATCCAATTTTACATCACTAGGTGGCGTTTTAATATCGTCGTGGGTTTTATGTAAATTGTAGGTGTTAATATGTTTGGTACAGGGTGCTTAGTATAACAATCGTTTGTAAAAACGAAACGCTATCGGTCTCTCTATCACTCTTCCATATTAGTCCGATAGAGATACAGATAGTGTTTCGATTCGTTTTCTACAAACGATTGTAATTTTGACTAAGGCATCAGAACTTTTTATCTGGTTCCATACGTCATTGGAATTCCGTTAGACCACATACGATCACAACTTTAATTTCCTGTGGGCGATGTTTCTGCACAATCGTTTTTGTTTCTCAAATTCACATAAGTGTTTTCATTTACCAAACTGCGTTTATTTAAACGGACCATTCTATTTATTTTACATATTTCGTAAAATGCATATTTTAGAATACTTGGTCATTACTTTCACTTGCTGTTTTGTGACGGAGATAGGCTTAATTAGGTTATCAATCTCGATAACTTAGTTTAATAATAACAACTGTAAATTCTTAATTACAGTAACTGAGTGGTCCTTGATTGTCTACCGATTTGTACGAAAATAAGGCATGGCACCACTGCGTTACCATCTTTTTACATTAATCAAATCATATGAATTTTGGTTAACAAATTCCTATTATATGGTTCAGGTACAATTTGGGAATACAATTTTATACACGAAATTCAATGTCTATCATACTTTTTTCTGGCAATAGATTAATGGTTACGAAAAAGTAGAATGAGCCAATTACTTACTTCATTTTATAACATTAAACAATAAATATAGTAGAAAGGTAAAAAGAAATGTATGTAGGTTTATTGAAGACGGAACTATTAACATAAATGTACAAGCTTTCACATATTAGTAGGAGTCAGTATGTGAAACTCTTGAAAGTTGACAAATGTTTGAAGTTTTTTTTATTTTTTATTTATGGCCTCCTTTAGTCCAATCGGTAGTGACACTGCCTACGAAGCAGGAGGTCCCGAGTTCGAATCCTGGTATAAGGGCATTTATTTGTGTTTATCATAGATATTTGTACCTGAGTTATGGATGTTTTCTATGTATAGGTATTTACGTATTTATCCATATTTATCTATTATATCGTCGCCTAGTACCCACAACACTGTGGGACTAGCTCGGTTTGTGTAAGATGGTCCTATAATATTTATTTCATTATTTATTTATTTATTTGATCAAATTTAGCTTATTTATTTGCTTTTCATTACACCTGACGAATAAACCGTTTAGTTAAATCCTTCTAAACAAGAAGAACATTTTGAAAAGTTTTGCTGCTCGAATTTACAACGGCGCCCTTCTAAATTAAACAGGTAAATCTTATTAACTGTACTTGGTGAACTTGCTGAGATGAACTTTAGGGAAAAAGTTAAATGAATAAAATATTTTCATATTGAAGTTAGCATATAGGGCACGTTTCAATTTTTTTTAATGCCTATGGTATTGAAAGTATGACATCCCTCTCGCGGCAATTAATGAGTACGAGCGACATATAGGTACTTCAGTTGTTGCCCGATAATTAAGAATAAAATTATTTTTCCAATTTGCTGATTATTGGCCGTACAATGTCATCATCAGCCGGTTGCAGTCCACTACTGGGCATACGCCTCTCCCAAGGTACGCCACAGAGCTCGTCTGTTGCTTGACGCATCCAGTCGTTGCCGGACCTCTTATGTAAGTCATCCCGCCATCTGGCCAGAGGGCGTCCCACGCTACGTTTGCCCAGACGTGGTCTCCACTCTAGAACACGCTTACTCCAGCGATTATAGGTTCTGCGACATATATGGCCAGCCCATTAGCACTTCAACCTACTAACCTACTGACATAACTATGTCGGTCACCTTGGTTCGCTAGCGGATCACTTCGTTCCGAATTTTGTCCTTCAGAGAGACTCCGAGGATAGCTCTTTCCATAGCACGTTGAGCAACTTTCAGCTTATAGATTAGCCTCACAATCAATGTCCACGTCTCGGCTCCGTACGTCATTACAAGAAGGACGCACTGGTTGAACACTTTCGTCTTCAGGCTCCTTCCCAGACGCCGTCCTTTTCGTAGTTGTATCTACCCAACTGCATTAGTTGCCAGAGATACTTTCCCTTCCTTCCCTTCCTTTCCTTGACAACAATGTATCCGTGTTTAAACAATATTTAGGTAACAGTTCATATAAAGCTTCTGCGACATTCGCACTCCTTATTCACATTTACTTTAAATAAGAATGATGTGTAAAAGATGTTTGATATGACGGTCTGTAGGTATTTTCTTCAGCGGTTTAGTCTATGCTTTATCTGTGTTATACATTAGATATACTACTAAAATAACAACACTTCCCGTAGCATCTATACATATAATAAAGCTGAAGAGGGTCGAAAGTCTGTACATGGAAGATAATCGAAAAAAAGTTGGCTGGGGATACTTAGAATCGATAACAGAACACGTTCCAACAATTTTTAGAATTTTTGTCTGTTTGTCTGTTTATCTGTTTATCTGTTTTTCTGTTTATCTGTTTGTCTGTTTATTTGACCGCGAATCACGTGAAAACGGCTGAACGGATTTTGATGAAATTTTGTATAGAGATAGTGTGAGCCCGGGAAAGGATAATATATAGTTTGAATCCCGAAAATCAACCCTGGTGGGGGTGAAAATGGGGTTGAAAATTTGTATGGAGAATTTTTAACCGCTGAAACGATTTAGATAGAAATGAGTATGGAGATAATGTGAGTCTCGAGAAACGTCATAGGATAGTTTTCAAACCCTTGTGGGGGTGAAAAGGGGGTTGGAAGTTGGTATGAGGATTTTTTTACCGCTGAACTGATTTAGATGAAAATTGGTATAGAGATAGTATGGGTCTCGAGAAAGGACAAAGGATAATTTCATCTTCATAAAGCCCCCCCCCCCCTTTACTTTAGAACCGTAAGTCAAAAAAATAATGGAAGTGAAGCCTGAAAGGTACTTTCAATAAAAACTATCTATCTATACATATAATAAAAGTGAAGAGGGGGTTGAAAGTTTGTATGGAGATTTTTTAATAGAAATTAGTATGGAGATAATGTGAGTCCCGAGAAACGACAGAATAGTTTTCATCTCGAAATTAAACCCTTGTGGGGGTGAAAAGGGGGTTGGAAGTTGGTATTAGGATTTTTTTTAACCGCTGAACTGATAAAGATGAAATTTGGTATAGTAGGGGTCTCAAGAAAGGACAAAGGATAGTTTTCAGTTGGAAATTTGTATAGGGAAGTATTAACCGCAGAATCGATTTAGATCAAATTTGGTATGGAGATAATTTGAGCTCTGAAAAAGGAAATAAAATAGTTTTATCTCGGAAATTCCCTTAAGCGGATGCAAAAGGGGTGGAAGTTTACATGGGTTTACAAAATATCATGAATGTCAAAGGGTTATTGCAGGTTCGAGGACTATATATGACGGACAAATATGCATGGCCCAAACCAAAAAACTACTACAAAATCATTTCAAATTTATAGGACACCGTTTAGGTAGGAAAACATATCAAACGTTTTGTGAAGCAGTCAGATTAGGATTTATTTTTCTTTATAATTAAACAATAGGTACATTATCTGTCTCTCAAGCTGTTTTTATATGTCTTCTTGAAGAACTATGCATTATTTTGTATCTTTAAGATCTAATAATGTATTACTGTTTTGAAAAAAATAAGTCCCGTCGAGTTTCTTTTCGGTCATAATCATAATACTTCTTGGGCCAGAGGTAGGGTTAGAACCGGTGGTAGTTTTGGAACGAAGTCACTTATCGGACGGCTAGGCGAAAACAAGTCACGTAACCGTCACGAAAAAGTGTCACGTCACGAAAACGCGACACCCATACGATTGAGAAACATGTAAAATGGAATGAAATAAAAAATATATAAAATAGAATAAAGTGAAAAAAGTGAAAAAGTGGAGTGAAGTGTAGTGAAAAGTGAAAGTGAGAAGTGATAAAAGTGATAAAACCTAAAAGTAAAAAAGTCGAAAATGTCAAAAATGGCAAAATTTCTAAATTTCAAAAATTTCAAATACTTCAAAAACCAAAAATTTCAAAAAAATACAAAAGAAAATGAAAGCCACAAAATTCACGAAAAAGTAAAAAATTAAATTAAATTAAATAACATAACTTCGTTCCAACCGAGTGCTTACATTGAAGACTAATTATCTTGATCTACACCAATATCATAAATCCTCTATTCCGCGTTCGGAACCGTATGTAATTATCACCATTATTGCAAACAGTAACGTAACATCAGTGTATTATCTGTGACAGTGTGGTAAAAACGTATGAAAATTCATTACCTACTACTGTAACGTAATGAAAATCCGCCCCCCAGACCGCCGGCACGCCTCCACCCAAAGACCACCGGTGCAATAAGTTTGGTCATGGCGGTGTAATGGCGGTCATTCTAATGGTTTCAATGGATTTTTAATATGAATATGCTTCTGTACATAATTAGGCCTTATTACGTAACAGTTACATAAACTACTATTTATCTCTTTTTAGGGTTCCGTAGTCAACTAGGAACCCTTATAGTTTCGCCATGTCTGTCCGTCTGTCCGCGGTCTAGCTCAGTTACCGTTCGCACTAGAAAGCTGAAATTTGGTGAGGCCTGATAAGAACTTTCTTGAACTATATTGAATAAAATCGGTTCAGCCGTTTGTGAGTTATCAGTCAAAAACGCATAGTGAAAGGAAGTGCCGGATAGTAAAATGACGTAAGCGCCGCCAAATATCCCTTAATAAACGACCTTTTGAACGGATGTTTTGTAACAGGGCGGCATCTACGAAACTCTACACTGAGCATCGCCCGACATGCTCTTGGCCGGTTTTTTTTGCATTGTTATCCCGGAAATCACCCCTTAAGGATTACTAATTCCAATTCAAGAAAATCCCCAGCCAGGTTATACGTAGCCACGCGTACGTACGTAGCGTTAGGTAGCCACTACACTCGATTGCGTTAAATTTGCATGTCGTCGTCCCCCCCCCCCCAATTTCAACCGCGCCTGTTCTTACCTTTCATGCTTAGACTGATTTGACGGGAGGATCGATTTGGTTTGGATGATATCTCTAGCGTATCCATCTGTCAACTTTACTTCAAGTTCCGCCTCCAGGGTAGCGGGAGAGAAATTAGGGGTGAATTAGCCGCTTACTGACACAGACCGAATTCCACGCGGGCGGAGCCGCGGGCAGAGCTAGTACATACAATAATTGTATTAAAATGCACAATACTACAATGAATTTGAAAACGAACAGCGCACGCAATCAGCAACATCTATTCAGAACATCTCGAAATAAATGTGCAACCTGCGCTGAATACACCAATATACTGAAAAGAAATTTGCATTTGTATGAATGGTCCTCGGGCTTGCTTAAAACCTACTTTAACATCTATTTTTCATTTCACATGCTCTAAAAGTGTCTTATTTATTTTTTATCTATGAAGCGGTGGGAAGTGATATATTTCCGCCCTAGGGAGTTTCACTTTCCGAGTCTAGGTAGATTTCTGAAAGGGAAATTATAATTATATTATTGGGCCATTAAATACTAGACTTTTTGAAATATGCGCTAAAAATAACGGGTCATAATAGATATTTGCTATGATTTTCATAAATTACAATACATGAAAAGTGTGACGTTTTGGGAGTAAATGATACTACGAAACGGGAAGTAATTAAATGATCAGCTGTTATTAAAACTGATTCGCAAAAAAAATGGCCATTAAATCATTTGGTCAGCTTACAAAAATTTTGCTGGCAATAAATAAAAATGGAGCTACAAGTCTTGTTCAGCAAAAAACTCACAAACGGACAACGTTATAACCAATATTGATCTGCATTTGTTATAATTTATCTGCTCAATAAATTGTTGAGCTGCAAAATAATTACTTGGTCAGCAAGATAAAAAAATTGGTGGGTAGACAAAACATAGCTGTAAGCAGTTTAATTGAAAGGTATGCATATTAAAGCAACGGTAATCTGATATAATAAAGTTGGTGGCGTTTGATTTGAAAAATCGGCAGAGTTGTAACCGGAGTGACACGATTAGTCCACATGACACGAGCAGCCAATCGTGTGCGTGGATTTTATTCTAAGGTTATTAGCAAATGTAAAAAGTAGCAAATGTGCTGCGTCACACACTACATGTATACCTGACTATTGAAAGAAAGGAGGGTCATGTTTTTATCTCAATTGTCCAATGAAAGCGTTCCTCTATTCGGACTTTTGCTCTATCGCCATCTATGTTTTTGCGCGTTTTGATCTTAACCCAAAATACTCACCTCCCGTTTAATAGATAGGAACGGAACAAAATGAACGGTTGGTGGAACGTGTTTTTCCATTGACGTTTTTCCAGTCCTCTCGTTCTGTTTGTGTACTTAATCCTTACATCCTTCAATCTATTCCCCAACTCCAATGGCATTGAGTTTCGCGAAATGTTCAAGCGAGGAAAGCTTGAAAATTGCTCTGCTAAGTGAACATTTTAAATCTAGAATCAGTTTTATATTCAAGCTGTATTCTATTCACAACAGATCGACTCGTTGGCTGTTGCAGGATGCTACATTAAGCCAATAGCAGATTGCTTATCGAATTGGAAACGTGCGAGTTTGATTGAATATTGTTACCTCTTTCAGTATAACTGTGTCAGTTGCCCTTATCGGTATACGCCATATATTACTGAAATAATGAAATGTGCTTGTAAATCGACAAAGATAATTTCACTAAATTCATCCACAATTTGTTTTTTACATTTTATATATCACTACATTGACAAACCACTATGTAGACTTCATGTTGCTAAGCAGCGGAAATTTGAGTTAGAATTTGATGTTTTACCTGGTGTTTTACACTTTACTTTTCATTTAAATTAAGTGAAAAATGTTTATTCGGTGCAAAGAAGAGAGAAAAAACATGAAAGTACAAAAAAAATACACCAAAATGGTTGCCACTCAGCATGAGTCATGAGTCATGACCAGTGATCGGATTTTACGGTGCAACACGGCGGAATACATACACTTATTATGCGAATATAGTGGTTAAAATGTTAAAATGTTATTGAAATGTATTTGATGTAACTAAGTTAAAAAGTGATGTAACTAAAGATTATCCATACTAGCATAAAGGAGATCGTCAATTCTGGGCCACCTGATATAAACCGTATACAGTTTGTACTGCAATGTAAAATAAATACTCATTTTATTACTAAAGTAGACAAAATATTGCAAAAAAACCGGCCAAGTGCGAGTCGGACTCGCGCACCGAGGGTTCCGTACAAACCTGTAGGTATATAGGGGTAGTAACTTTAAAATTATTTTTATTACATGATGTAACTAAAAATTTACGGTTTTCGCAATTTTTCCTTTATCTGTGCTATAAGACGTTCCTTCGTACCAAATTTCAAGATTCTGAGTTCACGGGAAGTACCCTGTAGGTTTTGATTCCCTTGCGAGCGAAAATTTGCGGCATAAACGGCTGTATCTTTTGATTGCGTTGGTTTAGAAGTCTGATTTTTTCATAGCTCCAAGGGACAGTAGACTTGAGTATTTGATATAAATTTCAGCTTGATACCTCCACGCGTTCCTGAGAAAAATGGTCTTGACAGACAGACAGACAGACAGACAGACAGACAGACAGACAGACAGACAGACGGACAACAAAGTGATCCTATAAGGGTTCCGTTTTTTCCTTTCGAGGTACGGAACCCTAAAAATGAAACGGGAATTAGAAATACTAAATAAATAAACATTATTTTGATTTTTCTGCGATTAAAATACAGCAAGACAAGTCGTTAACGGCCTTATGGCATTGACATAAAGTTTAACTTCACCCTGGCCTGAAACGGGATTATTTTTGGGTTTGACACTGTCAAAGTATACCGTTACATAATCTGCGTTTTGATACTGTTCGGTAAGTTAAAACATTGTAATATTAAAATAGTATCTAAGCCTACGAATACGAAAGTTTAAATTAGAAATCGACTGTATTAAAACGCCTAAAGATTTAAAATGCGTATTTTTGCATTTTTGATCGGAGTTTGAATATTAAGAGTGGGTTTCATAATGGCATAATATCGTGCTCCTTCGATAACGAAACGCATCTTTTTTTCAATTTTGCAATGTCTGATACTAGTGCTATCGCACTTAACGGTAGTAAACCTTATCCCTTCGCAATAGGTGTTAGGAATGTTCAGTTAATAGTATCAACGATGGTTTGACAGCCGTCTTTGTTTACCGAAATACAGGAACTATAAATACGATCAAAACATGTTTTTTTATTATTTCATCATGATTCCCATTTTGTTTTCAAGTCTGCTTTCGTACATTATCTTTAAAAAATCGGTACTTTTTTTACATTAATATATAAATCATAGGCAAGCACGCTTTCAAATATTGTCCTTGTCAGATTCAAGTTTTAAATGCATGATTTTTAAATTTTCCCATTAGATTTCGCAATATTTTTACCACCATCCTGATCTAGAAATTATGACGATTCTTCAAAGGTAAGAACCATTCCTAAACGGTCCTAAATAATCTGGGCCAGATAACCTTACAAAAATTGACGATCTCCTTTCGAGGTAAGAAAAACCGTGTTGCACCCTAAAATCGGATCACTGGTCATGACAGGGTATCTACAACGCTGATTTTCAGGGCAACCAGAACTTAAAAACTATACTTAACCTAACTAACTATTTAGTATCTGGGAAAAGTTAAATGCATGTGTGTTTTATGAAAAACAACTGTTTGTTCCATGTCTCGTCAGAATAATAAAACGAAAGACTCCCGTTTCATTCCTCAGTTCACAATGTATTTCCCAACTCTATCACATTGACATCAACTTTTACGAAATACAAAAAGCTTCAAAATTGCTATACTAAGTAAACACTTAAAAGCTTTCAAGTTGTATCCTGTGCACGTCAGCTCGTTGGCTGTCGCAGGTTGCAGGACGCAATCCCATTAAAGGTATAGCAGATTGCTATTGCTTATCGGGTTGAAAACGTGCTTTGATTCGCTACGACTCGTCATCACCCTATGTGATGTGATGAAAGTGCGTCTTTGATTCACTACGACTCGTCATCACCCTATGTAATGTGATGAAAGTGCGTCTTTGATTCACTACGACTCTTCATCACCCTTCTAGCGTTTGTCCTGATTTTTTTTGTCACTGATCGATTAAGGCTGGAGCCCCAACCTAATCCCATGAGTTGGCGTAAGCACTAGTTTTTACCTGCTCTTGACACCTTTTTTCCTTAGATGTTGAATTATTAAAATCCTATATTAGTGAACGGAATTAAAGAATGTTTGTTGAGAATGTCAAAGTTCTACATTCGATGGCTTAGGCTGTGAGTTGTCTATAAGATTTTATATAACCCAATTGTTGTTGTTTATTTACTGTAAATATTTATGTATCTCTCCCGAGTATTATGTATCTCTCCCGAGTATTATCTATCTCTCCCTTAACACAAATGTTTGCTGACTGAATTTTTATTATTTTATTTTCATCTTTATTTTTATTTACTCTGTGTATGTAGTAGGTATGTTTATTGATTATTTTATTTGTGTATGTTTATGTATAATTAAGCTATTGTATTTTATGTTATTTGTTATTGTTTACTGGATTTTCATTATTTCTTTTGCCTTGCACCTACTCATACCATTATTTTCGACTAGATTTCCGCTACCCCAAGGTTGTCTGGAAGAGATCGCTCTCTAGCGATAAGACCGCCTGTTGACTGCCTCTACTTTTAATCTGTGTACTGTACTGTTCCATTTTATTGAGGTGTGCAATAAATAATATTTGTATTGTATTGTATTGTATTTATATAACTAGCAATTTTACTATGGTTATTCATAATCATAATTTTTATTTGCATAGAATACAAGATATAGTGTCAGCAGGTGTAGTATAGGCATTTTTGGCTTATTTACCTATATAAATAATAAATAAATATTATAAGACAATCTTACACAAATCGACCTAGGCCCACAGTAAGCTCAATAAGGCTGTGTTATGGGTACTAGACGACGATATATACAGGGTGCAATCTTTTACGTGATACAAAAATAGTGTATCTAGTTCCGCTTATGCTGGAGAATATAATGCATTTACTCAATTGTTTAAATTAGTCTTATTTAATTAGTGATATTTTTCTAACAAATAATTTAATCACAAACTCAAAGTATGGACACCCTACATTCTATGACAATGACACTTCACGAGTTTTATCAATTATCTTATCACTGTAATTGACATCTAGTAGATAGTTTCCGTACGTAATTACCGATTTAAAAAAAACCTTTTCAAGTTTAATAATTTTCTCTTAAGGAATCTTAGAGGGACTAGCGTTACCCAGTTTCCGCTAGGGACAGCGACATCTAGCGTCACCCAGAAAAAAAAACTCGAAACAAATCTGTCGCCTAATTGGATTCACGTAGAGAAAGAATTTTTTTACGTAAATCACAATTTTAAGCGTCTTGTAAATTGCGTATTGTAATACAACATGGGGTATCAGCGGTCGTTCTTGACTACACACAAATGCAATGCCCGAATGCATTACACAGCCAAGTTGTGAACATTTGCGTGGCTCTAAATTACCGTGTGGTGATTGTACCTCTACATAAAGACGGTAAATAATAAACGAAGTAAGTATACATAATTTATTTCCAAAATAACAGTTTATTTCAAACGTATTTTAATAAATGTTCAAAATGTCCGCCCCCTTCCTGCCGGCATAACTCCGCATGCCGTCTTAAATTGTCTCTAAGTTTGCGAAGTACATACTCCTTGGCTCTCACAACATCAAACGCCTGTATAATTTTTTGGCGAAGCTCTGCGACAGTATGCGATTCTCGCTCGTAAACTTGCCTTTTAATCTCACCCCATAAAAAGAAGTCTAGTGGGGTGAAATCAGGGCTTCGAGGTGGCCAAGCGATGGGGCCATTGCGTCCAATCCATCGGTCGGGGAACTCCTGATCTAAGTAGTTTCGAACCCGTAGTGAAAAGTGTGCAGGAGCTCCGTCTTGCTGAAAGTATAAGTTCTCTAGATTTTCATCAGGAACTCCCATCAATAATCTTGGTAATACGTTTCTTAGCTGATCCTCGTATTTAGGCCCATTTAGTGTACCTTCAATAAAATGCGGCCCTATTACGCAATTATTGAGAATGCCTGCCCACACATTAAGCGAAAAGCGACTTTGGAATGCATCTCTGCCTGTGACATGTGGGTTTACATCACTCCACCAGTGTTCATTGTGGACGTTGAACAATCCTATTCTTGTAAAGGTCGCTTCATCTGACCACAAGATGTTGAGATGTAAGTGACCTAGTAGCCATTGGCAAAACTGCATTATTTTGCCGTAATCCGCGAGAACAATATCCTGCACACGCTGAAAGTGGAAAGGATGTTTCCCTTGAGCATTCAACAGTTTCCAAATAAAAAAATGGGGTGTTCCAAATCGAGCCGCGGCTTGCTTGTGCTGGCTTGTGGGTGGCGGTGGAAGTACTGCAGTACTCGAGTACGGAAAGCTTCCGAGTACCGTGCTCGTCGTCCTCTACCTCGGGCATGTTCTGGGACCGTAAACTGTCCATAAGTCCTTAATTTATGGACAGTGCTGTTTATAAGACGACGTGTCGGGATTGGAAGTTCCGGATATTTTTCATGGAACAATATCTGAGTTTGCACCGTACTACGGGTCGTAAAATAAAACGACACCATATCTGAACGCTCAATATGCGTAAAAGGATAAGGAGGAGGCATTTTTAAAACTTGGCAAAATTTTTGATATAAGAGTTAGATTGATTGTTGTCACAAGTCATGTCACGTTGACAGTTGTCGAAATTACTTGTTTTAAATTATTATGGTATCACTCTAGAGTATTTACTGTAAATTTGATACCAAACTTTTTGCTCTATATTGAAAGAAGTAGGGTGACCATTCACATGCAAAAAAAGAGGATATCTTGCGACTGAAATAAAATCTGGTTAAAGCAAGTTAACAAATCGAGACCCTTGTAAGGCCTGTTAGTTGTGGGGAGAAGTATATGAAACACTAGTTTTGTATCACGTAAAAAATTGCACCCTGTATAATAGATAAATATGAATAAATACTTAAATACGTAGAAAACACTCAGGAACAAATATCTGTGATAAACACACAAATAAATTCCCAGACCAGGATTCGAACCCGGGACCTCCTGCTTCGTAGGCAGGGTCACTACCGACTGGGCTAGGAGGCCGTTAAACCTATATATATCTAATTATACTAGCATGCAAAAACTTTATACAATTATAATGTAATTACATATTATTCATAATTATTTTACATGTTTTTTTTAAAGTGGGGCATTCCACTCATACAATAGTATGTTATTCAATCAAATACAAACACTGAAAACATTGAAAAAATAATCAACCCAGCAGGATTTGAACCTCGCATCGATACGCCTTACCGGGGCTCGATCGCTTTACCAATTAAGCTATGGGTTCAGTTACTGAGTTGACGAAATTCTCAATGCCTTCAATCATCTTTTTGCATTTTTATTTTTACATCGACTTTATAGCAGCCGTAAGCGACATCTAGGTGCTAACTACTAGAGTTAGATACCTTTCCCGCCGACCCTTTTACAAGTGTCACAACGGAAATAATAGATGGCGCTGCTATCAACTCATAATTATTTTACATGTTTTTTTTTTTAAAGTGGGGCATTCCACTCATACAATAGTATGTTATTCAATCAAATACAAACACTGAAAACATTGAAAAAATAATCAACCCAGCAGGATTTGAACCTCGCATCGATACGCCTTACCGGGGCTCGATCGCTTTACCAATTAAGCTATGGGTTCAGTTACTGAGTTGACGAAATTCTCAATGCCTTCAATCATCTTTTTGCATTTTTATTTTTACATCGACTTTATAGCAGCCGTAAGCGACATCTAGGTGCTAACTACTAGAGTTAGATACCTTTCCCGCCGACCCTTTTACAAGTGTCACAACGGAAATAATAGATGGCGCTGCTATCAACTCATAATTATTTTACATGTTTTTTTTAAAGTGGGGCATTCCACTCATACAATAGTATGTTATTCAATCAAATACAAACACTGAAAACATTGAAAAAATAATCAACCCAGCAGGATTTGAACCTCGCATCGATACGCCTTACCGGGGCTCGATCGCTTTACCAATTAAGCTATGGGTTCAGTTACTGAGTTGACGAAATTCTCAATGCCTTCAATCATCTTTTTGCATTTTTATTTTTACATCGACTTTATAGCAGCCGTAAGCGACATCTAGGTGCTAACTACTAGAGTTAGATACCTTTCCCGCCGACCCTTTTACAAGTGTCACAACGGAAATAATAGATGGCGCTGCTATCAACTCATAATTATTTTACATGTTTTTTTTAAAGTGGGGCATTCCACTCATACAATAGTATGTTATTCAATCAAATACAAACACTGAAAACATTGAAAAAATAATCAACCCAGCAGGATTTGAACCTCGCATCGATACGCCTTACCGGGGCTCGATCGCTTTACCAATTAAGCTATGGGTTCAGTTACTGAGTTGACGAAATTCTCAATGCCTTCAATCATCTTTTTGCATTTTTATTTTTACATCGACTTTATAGCAGCCGTAAGCGACATCTAGGTGCTAACTACTAGAGTTAGATACCTTTCCCGCCGACCCTTTTACAAGTGTCACAACGGAAATAATAGATGGCGCTGCTATCAACTCATAATTATTTTACATGTTTTTTTTTTAAAGTGGGGCATTCCACTCATACAATAGTATGTTATTCAATCAAATACAAACACTGAAAACATTGGAAAAAATAATCAACCCAGCAGGATTTGAACCTCGCATCGATACGCCTTACCGGGGCTCGATCGCTTTACCAATTAAGCTATGGGTTCAGTTACTGAGTTGACGAAATTCTCAATGCCTTCAATCATCTTTTTGCATTTTTATTTTTACATCGACTTTATAGCAGCCGTAAGCGACATCTAGGTGCTAACTACTAGAGTTAGATACCTTTCCCGCCGACCCTTTTACAAGTGTCACAACGGAAATAATAGATGGCGCTGCTATCAACTCATAATTATTTTACATGTTTTTTTTAAAGTGGGGCATTCCACTCATACAATAGTATGTTATTCAATCAAATACAAACACTGAAAACATTGAAAAAATAATCAACCCAGCAGGATTTGAACCTCGCATCGATACGCCTTACCGGGGCTCGATCGCTTTACCAATTAAGCTATGGATTCAGTTACTGAGTTGACGAAATTCTCAATGCCTTCAATCATCTTTTTGCATTTTTATTTTTACATCGACTTTATAGCAGCCGTAAGCGACATCTAGGTGCTAACTACTAGAGTTAAAAAAAACATGTAAAATAATTATGAGTTGATAGCAGCGCCATCTATTATTTCCGTTGTGACACTTGTAAAAGGGTCGGCGGGAAAGGTATCTAACTCTAGTAGTTAGCACCTAGATGTCGCTTACGGCTGCTATAAAGTCGATGTAAAAATAAAAATGCAAAAAGATGATTGAAGGCATTGAGAATTTCGTCAACTCAGTAACTGAACCCATAGCTTAATTGGTAAAGCGATCGAGCCCCGGTAAGGCGTATCGATGCGAGGTTCAAATCCTGCTGAGTTGATTATTTTTTCAATGTTTTCAGTGTTTGTATTTGATTGAATAACATACTATTGTATGAGTGGAATGCCCCACTTTAAAAAAAACATGTAAAATAATTATGAGTTGATAGCAGCGCCATCTATTATTTCCGTTGTGACACTTGTAAAAGGGTCGGCGGGAAAGGTATCTAACTCTAGTAGTTAGCACCTAGATGTCGCTTACGGCTGCTATAAAGTCGATGTAAAAATAAAAATGCAAAAAGATGATTGAAGGCATTGAGAATTTCGTCAACTCAGTAACTGAACCCATAGCTTAATTGGTAAAGCGATCGAGCCCCGGTAAGGCGTATCGATGCGAGGTTCAAATCCTGCTGGGTTGATTATTTTTTCAATGTTTTCAGTGTTTGTATTTGATTGAATAACATACTATTGTATGAGTGGAATGCCCCACTTTAAAAAAAAAACATGTAAAATAATTATGAGTTGATAGCAGCGCCATCTATTATTTCCGTTGTGACACTTGTAAAAGGGTCGGCGGGAAAGGTATCTAACTCTAGTAGTTAGCACCTAGATGTCGCTTACGGCTGCTATAAAGTCGATGTAAAAATAAAAATGCAAAAAGATGATTGAAGGCATTGAGAATTTCGTCAACTCAGTAACTGAACCCATAGCTTAATTGGTAAAGCGATCGAGCCCCGGTAAGGCGTATCGATGCGAGGTTCAAATCCTGCTGGGTTGATTATTTTTTCAATGTTTTCAGTGTTTGTATTTGATTGAATAACATACTATTGTATGAGTGGAATGCCCCACTTTAAAAAAAACATGTAAAATAATTATGAGTTGATAGCAGCGCCATCTATTATTTCCGTTGTGACACTTGTAAAAGGGTCGGCGGGAAAGGTATCTAACTCTAGTAGTTAGCACCTAGATGTCGCTTACGGCTGCTATAAAGTCGATGTAAAAATAAAAATGCAAAAAGATGATTGAAGGCATTGAGAATTTCGTCAACTCAGTAACTGAACCCATAGCTTAATTGGTAAAGCGATCGAGCCCCGGTAAGGCGTATCGATGCGAGGTTCAAATCCTGCTGGGTTGATTATTTTTTCAATGTTTTCAGTGTTTGTATTTGATTGAATAACATACTATTGTATGAGTGGAATGCCCCACTTTAAAAAAAAAAACATGTAAAATAATTATGAGTTGATAGCAGCGCCATCTATTATTTCCGTTGTGACACTTGTAAAAGGGTCGGCGGGAAAGGTATCTAACTCTAGTAGTTAGCACCTAGATGTCGCTTACGGCTGCTATAAAGTCGATGTAAAAATAAAAATGCAAAAAGATGATTGAAGGCATTGAGAATTTCGTCAACTCAGTAACTGAACCCATAGCTTAATTGGTAAAGCGATCGAGCCCCGGTAAGGCGTATCGATGCGAGGTTCAAATCCTGCTGGGTTGATTATTTTTTCAATGTTTTCAGTGTTTGTATTTGATTGAATAACATACTATTGTATGAGTGGAATGCCCCACTTTAAAAAAAACATGTAAAATAATTATGAGTTGATAGCAGCGCCATCTATTATTTCCGTTGTGACACTTGTAAAAGGGTCGGCGGGAAAGGTATCTAACTCTAGTAGTTAGCACCTAGATGTCGCTTACGGCTGCTATAAAGTCGATGTAAAAATAAAAATGCAAAAAGATGATTGAAGGCATTGAGAATTTCGTCAACTCAGTAACTGAACCCATAGCTTAATTGGTAAAGCGATCGAGCCCCGGTAAGGCGTATCGATGCGAGGTTCAAATCCTGCTGGGTTGATTATTTTTTCAATGTTTTCAGTGTTTGTATTTGATTGAATAACATACTATTGTATGAGTGGAATGCCCCACTTTAAAAAAAAACATGTAAAATAATTATGAGTTGATAGCAGCGCCATCTATTATTTCCGTTGTGACACTTGTAAAAGGGTCGGCGGGAAAGGTATCTAACTCTAGTAGTTAGCACCTAGATGTCGCTTACGGCTGCTATAAAGTCGATGTAAAAATAAAAATGCAAAAAGATGATTGAAGGCATTGAGAATTTCGTCAACTCAGTAACTGAACCCATAGCTTAATTGGTAAAGCGATCGAGCCCCGGTAAGGCGTATCGATGCGAGGTTCAAATCCTGCTGGGTTGATTATTTTTTCAATGTTTTCAGTGTTTGTATTTGATTGAATAACATACATATTATTCATTAATTAATTATTTATATTAATTCTCTTCTTCAGTGTTTTGGGAGAAAAAATATTTTATGTTCGTCTATAAGGTGGAGGTTGTTGAGGAAGGAACTCTACTAATTGGGCTATTACCAGAAACTTTACATAGATTTGTACTGTGTGCCGTATTCTAATTTTAAAATACATTAACGATACATTAGAAACACAATCTATCTCAAACAAAACTCCAACACACTACAAATAATCAACTAATATTGAAGTTGTATTGGACTTGCATCGAAATAGTCTTCAAGCAAAATTCTAATATTTTGATATCAGACGTTTAGGATTTAGGCGTATTGTGTAGTTAAACTAGTTAATGCATTGGAATTGTATTTAAGTTGGATTGTTTTAAAGTTAGAATACGGCCTCGTATCTTAAATATACGAAGGCTTTGTAAATATAGATATTAAAATATTCCTAATACGCATTATCTCTATTTTTTCTGCCCATTGACTTAACAATTCTCAACAAAGATATAATTAAACTTATTCCCATTAACGAGATTCCTGCCTTTGTTTTCCGAAATACAAGGCACACGAACAATTGTTTTTATCGCCCCACCACAAACGAGGGGCCCTATTGTTTAACCTAATAATGTAATAAAAGTGGGGGACAGGAATGAGAGCCTTATTAGAATTTATTATATCTCTCTGGTCGTATTTTAGTGCCTTAAGGAAAAGGTAAATAGAAGTCAAGAGTTAAAAATAGGATTGCCGATTTTGGTTTCAGTCTGGGAATTGCCTAAAGCACAGAATAACTAATAGTCCTAAAGTGACATCAAAACGGAAATTTATGGGATTTCGAGTCAATACAGTTCTTTCATGTCATGACATAATTCCTGGACAAATAGCCCATGTTTACAACTTTATGTGTATACTTAGGGCCGGTTGCACCAAACCGTCTGTTAACGTCAACGACATCGTTAAAAAAATCTTGTATGAAAAGTTTGACAATTTTCTATGCGATGACAGCTCCGTCGCCATATTTAACGTTGACCAGTTCGTTAGTTATGCGTGGTGGCCCTTAGTCTACTATATAAGGTGCTAACAAATTAGTCACGGATATTTTAAGACATAATACATTACATTATATTAATTAAATTTTAACTGTAATCAAGCAACCGTTGTATATAATTTTATTGTTTTCATTTACCGAACAGAAAAAAATATATAATTAATTTTTAAAATAACCATCCCCTATAATGAACCTGTCAAGATGTTTAACACTGTCTGTCATGTCACGTCAAAAGTTTTTTTTCTTAAATGTCATTATGATTCGGGTCTAAAGAGGTATCATTAATTATCTTATTAACAGGGTGTTTTAACGTAGGAAATTTGTCTCCTAGTTTTCTCCAAAAAAACATAAGAAAATCTATGATGTTTCATACTTAAAAAAGTTAAGTGTACCAGGTGATTATGCCGTAAATATAACAGATATCAGAAAACTTTAAACTGATATCGAAAATACTAACAACCTAACACCTAAGGTAACTGCTATCCTAAAACCAAAAGCTTATACTTTTAAGCAAAAACTACATTTGTTTCACAAAAAAGAAGCAATTATAAAGATAAAAGATCAACATTAATTTGGCTTCAACAGGTCGCTGCTTTATCACTAAACAACAAACCTTTCTTATCAAAGCCCTCAAATGTCAGACACTCCATTACCTCGGTTCAATGTATCTTTATTATCACGCCTACCCTCACTACATATTGGTATTTTTATCAATTTTCGCACACAATGGACAGAGGGCCTTAAATCTCCTTTTATGGCTATTAATGCTGATAGTGTGTTGTCGCCGGATCCCTGGCTTACCGGGTTTCGGGAAAATAATGCTGTCAGAGAGGAACACTTTACTGAAGAGGCGTCTAGCTAGAGGTATATAAGATTCAGCAAATGAAAGTGGGATAGACTTGCAGACATTTTCTGAGTTAGATCCTATGCGTAGTAAATACTTTAGAAAATAGGGCAGATGACCACTGTGCCGGTTTTGGCCATTTTCAACTTTATTAAGATAGAGACTAATTTACAGGTATATGGTTTGTAGTTAATATAAGAGTAAATTATGGCAGCACAGATGGCACTGTTATCCGTTATGTATCAGTTGTTATTCAGTTGTCAGAAGCCATGGAAAAAGTGGCTAAAACTGGCTCCTGGGTCCCGTTTTGACATTTCGTTAAAGAAGAAAATAAAATCTAATGTCAGAATGTTAACAGCAGAAATTCATATAAATAAAGTAATATACTCGTATTTTCAATTATTCCGTTCATGAAGAGTGTCATAATTCCTTATTGATACAAAATGACGGACGTCTGAATGGACAAATTTTCCTTAAAGTGGCCAAAACCGGGGCATCTGCCCTAGTTAGATTTTAAATAGGATGGGAACTGTCGATGACAAAAAAGCAGATATTGGTTACAAATCCATAAAAAAATAAGGTGTTAAACGTAGAATATCGTTCTGAATGTTTTTTTTCTTGAATATATCGCCCTTGCAGTAATTTCGGCTCAAATCTGTAATCTATTATAAATTAATTCTAAGTAAATAAAGCATAATCATAACCTATGATTCAGGAAATATCTATCAATATTTTACAAAACAATTTTAAAGCAGGGATAGAATATAAAAAATCAACATCATTTTTACTTATGTTTACCTTTTATGGTTATAATTTAACTTTAATTGCTTTTAAGTTTTCTTTAAATCTGAAAAATATCTTTACAAAAAATATGCGCTTCCAAAATTGCAGCCATTATTGGGGCCTTAATTGAATACTTGAGCGAACTGCAATACAAGTTTCTAGAGAAATTGTTGCAAAATTTATCTTTACCGGTGCTATGAAGTGGAAGTACATTTAGGTTGTGGAAATATTATCTTTACGCTAATGTGTTAAAAAGTCTCCTAAGTACCTAACGTTATAGACGTTTGCACATTAATTGTTGAATTAACAACAGATGTTGTTAAAATTACTTACTGTTTTTGTTTGCGTACCATCTAAAAGAATATTTTTAATAAATGTGGGATTAGGTTCTTTATATGGTCCTTCCAAGTGCACTTATACCCATACACGCATCCCTATGCACTCTCTAATAAGGGTTTATCTTAGAGTTTGACATATTTTAAAAGTCAGAATAAATACATTTGTCTGCTAGTAAAGATTGTCGAGAGTTTAAGTTTTATTGCACCCGGCTTTGACAACGGCTTTATGAAACTGTATTGCAGAGAACTTGATAAGCAGATCCAAGTTTAAAACTCTCAGCTAAGCAAATAATTATATAGTAACGTTTCAAATGGTAATCTTTTATAATTGGATTTTATTCTGGATTGCAATTTCATTTGTAAAGGTAAACTGCTATAAATCATCATAATTATTCTTAGAATTCATCAAATTTACACCCAAACGAGATTTAGAATAATTTATTGGGCACTGAATCTAGTTGGTTTTAATACAAAAGGGCATTACTAATCGCACCTAGGATTAATAATGGATTCCACTTGGATTAACAATGGATCTAAAAGACTCGTTCCGAAACTTAACTCGAATTTCAGTTAAGAAAAGGTCAAAGGCGCGCGTCACGTATTCTGGAAGTAAAAAGACGGGTTTTAAACCCATTTCTTCACGAGCGTCAGACGCACCTGTGTGATCTAATAAAATTTATAAAAGGTCGCTGTCTGGCTTTACGGCCTTCTTTACGCACTCAGGTACCCATAAATTTTATGCACACTTTTTATTTGCTTTTTATGGCAGTTTGCTTATATTGGATCTAGTTTTGCTTGACAATGGAGACAATTCTGTGGGTGCTGGGTGTTGATTAGTAAATTTTTAGGTCCACTTTTTGCCGACGAACATCAGTTTATCAAACAGCTAAAAGTGGTAATTTTTGAGCGTTTATTCAATTTTCTTACGTACATTTTTTTAGAGCAGGTGATTATCGATTTTATAGGGGCGTGTAACTGGGCGGAGTTATGGATGTGACAGCGAAACTGTTTTTTTAAACCACGCAAATGAAAAAGATAGAATAGGTGCTGTCATTACCACGATGTCGCGTCGATAAGCGCCACCATCCAGTCTGTGCAGAATTAGACTAGATAGAACTAGAAATACCTTACGAATCTATAAAAATGAGTAAGTGTTGCGATTTAAAGTCCATGAAATAACTAATATATTTTGTAAGAGAAGTCAACAACTTTTTGTAAATTCCTAATATACTAACCTGATTGCATCGTCAAAATTATTGTCAAGCTCCATTGTATTAAACGTTGCTCACTTGATCGAAGACCAAAGAATTTCATCCCCGGCGTGAGAAAAATACCGGAACAGGCATTAGCACATTCAGCACACACTTCGAAGCCGAATGAATCAGACTTAATTGATGGAAGCGAGCAAAGCGATTTAAAAAGAAGAATTTGCATACGCAGTGGGATCGTCGATCGTAATTTTAGAAAGATGGGAGAAGTCAATTTACATACCTCGCCCACACGGGAGACGTGTAATTAATAACGTAAACGTATTTTATTGAAAACTGGAATAAGTAGTTATTAATTTTTTTATACCGCGTGTTGCCTGTAACACGAGCAAATAACTAAATCGTAGATTCTTCTCCTCTAGACAACGTTTGGTTAGCGACTTTGTAAAATAACTTGTGGTTCTTTTTGCATAAGGTAAAGTAAATGAACATTAGGTACGGGTAGTTAGGTTTTTAGTACACTTTATAGTTTATTCGAACTCGCAATGTTTTGCGAAATTGATTGTGTCTCAAGGATGACAAGGCTGACAAGCAGTCTTAACGCATTGAAAATACTATTTAGACTGTATTAATAGATTTTTTTTTTTATATTGTACAAAAAAAATCTTGTTTGAGAAGTAGAATCTATGTTTTAATTTATTACTCGTGTTCAAGGCAACAGCCGGTATGTATTTTCATTGTAGCTTTTTGCTTTTTCACATTGCTCCAATAAATTTTACTGCAATTATATTGGTTTCTTTTTGCTTTGTTACATAGATGAATGAGGAATTTTATCAATATGTCTAACAAGAGAAAGAAGAAGGTAATTAAATATTTTAAAGTGCTCAGACTATAAGTAGCTCTCGATTTTATTACATATTTACTCTATGAATGTAGGGAGCAAACAAGTGTTATTTCGTTACATAAATAATATAAATATGCATAAAACCTTTAGCATTGTAACTTCTGTAATCAGGTGATGTCATGAACACAAAATCAAACACTTTATACAAATCGCAAATCAATTCGATAGCTCAACTCTCATTACGCAAAACGTGGATGTTCCAATTTGCATCCTTTTGTTTAGGTTAGATCACATTTACATACTTTGAAAAACAAATTGAATGGGAGTCACGGAAATCTGATCATCATTTGCAGACTTTAAACAGGATGAGGTTCGACGAGGAACCTCCTTTTTGTCTCTACAAAAAGGAGGATTCGCTGTGTTGATGACTGAAGGAGCAAGAGGGTACCTCGTCGTCAACACATTGGGTCCTCTTTGAGCTTTTTGGCAACCTTACTCACCGACAGGAACATAACACTATAAGTGGGGTCTATTGCTATATGACTGCGGTTTTCGGTAAGGTGGAGGTACTTCCCCAGACGGGGAGAGTCTGTTCTGTATTTTTAATGTATGTTCTCCAATTTATCTCACACGCCTGATCCGATTTGACAAATTATTCTGACGTTCTGACGTAAGAGTGTACCTATACTTACCTAATTCACGTGTTCCATCGTCGTAAAGTTAGGTTAAATAAAATCTTTGAGAGACAAAGGAAAATCTTAAAAAGGTTTACGGATTTGGGTATTTTTGTTAAAATGTGTTGTGTATTTCCTTACAGAAGTCTATAAATTTATGACTTATTTTTTTGTGAAGTCTGTTCTTATTTAGTTCAATGTTATTTTCATTATACATTTTACTTTTACTGAAAGGTATCATTTACTTTTTAAGACGTTCCATTGTGAATTGTTTTTCAATATAAAATGTATTTAAATCCTTATTTTGCCTTGTGTTTTTGTTTAATAATCTCCTCTGATTTCGCTCGAGAGCTAGATCAAGAAGATTAAGTAGGTTTAATCCCCTTCCATTTAAACGTACAATATTTTAATAATTTTAGATTTAATACAATTTGATTTTCACAAAATGGCTACGAAATAAACAAGTTATTCGTAAAAATGATTCAGTCTCTAAAAATACTTGCAAACATTTTTATGAACTATCATTAAGAATGTTACGTTTATAAAGATGTAAAATTAGGTTCTCAAGCCCCAATTTAAAAGACAAAATTATACACGGTGAATCTGAGTAACCCGAAAGATTTTAACCATAAATTCCTGAGGTCATAAGGAGTAATAAATGTTATATGAATTTAGGTCAATTTCGGCAAAAAAATTTTTTTCGATTTTTTAAGTGCTTTTGAACATAAAAACATAAATGTTATTGTTGAAACTGTCGATTAAAATAAATTAGTAAATTTTTTCGTAAAAATTAGTTTACGTAAAGTAATCCTTGGCACTTTGATATCTGTCAATAAGAATGTCTAGACTAGACCCCATAAAGGGTGATATTGCCATCAAAAAAGCGTTTTGCACTGAGTCACAATAAAAAATGTTTTTTTTATTTAGTTGGTAGTAACTCTGAAACTAGGCCAATTCCAGAAAAGTTTATACGACATTTTCGTCTCCAATTATGATCAATTTATGGTTAAAATTTGTCGGGTTACTCAGATTCACCGTGTATATTGAATTTTGTTTAACAGAAACATCAGTAAAAGAAGCTAGGTGGGGAGGTATTCTAATGATCTTTATACGCTAAACTTTATATAGATGTCATATACAAAGAAAAAAGTGCCTCTGGTGCTCAGGGCTGGGATCGAACCAGCGTCTTCTGTATTCGTGGCAACAACAAACAAACAATTTATAATATTTATTAATTTGATTTGTTCTTCAGTTGTATCTTAATACGCTTTGAAAAGAGTTGTGTCAAGCTTATTTTGGACACCACGGCCGCTTAGCTATTTCTGCTGTCAACTGTAGAATGTAGATTACAGGGCGAAATAGAATTAAGTATTTTTTGTCATAATCATGTGATAATATGATGTGGGTAAAAGTCAAATATATCCAACGCAGAATGCTGGCTACCCACGATCTTATGAAGTTGTCAAAAGAAAAAAAATCGTTTCGCTCTGCGACCCTATTAGCTTCGGTCTACCCTATATGGAGCCAAGTTCGAAAATATATCTACGGGAAATATTAATTTCTGTCTCAATCTAAGAGAATTCAACCAACCGGAGCGGCCATTGACAGGCGTCATATTTATTTTTCGTACGAATAATCATTCATATGGCGTTCCCCTCCCCTGCAAAAATCGGCAGTTTTTTTTAAAATACAAAATGACATACATGGCCGCTCCGGTTGGTTGAATTCTCTAAGGTCTCAATGAATATAGTCTGACAAACAATTTCTGTCAGTAGAAATGCGCGGCAAATTTAAAATACGTACATGTGCCAACCCTTTGAGATGAGACACCGTATTTCATGACGAACATTTCAATTCACATTGAATTTGTTTCTAGTGCATTTCACTCTCTCATCTTAAGCGCGAGTGAGATAGAACTAAAAACGGAAATGCCACCTAAAATTAAAAACATAAAATTTGAAGATCATTGCTGCTTTTTTCACAGATTTTTAGTGTTGTCATACTTTTGTTCGCTGTACATTGCTACTGCGTTCGTTGGCTGGCCAGACTATATGTCACCTATTACGATCCACTTAATTTCCCGACAATTTCTTACCGGAAATATTTTGACTCATTCTATTAATCTTTCCTGAGTTTCTTCATTCAACTCGTTAATTAAATTTTAATGAGAGGAGACCCCTTCTTTGCATACAATAAAATTCAGTCCAAGTTTGACTAAATGACATTAACTTTTTTAATTTGGAATATTTTGTTGGAAAGCAACCGGAGGCAATTTTGGTCCCAGATGACGCTCATTAAGAATTAAATTGTTTGAAGTTGAGCCGTGTTCGAGTTTTTCTACCTGCTTTTATGGATCTTTATAAGTTCGTTCTGTTAAAAAATTTATACGGAATCCGTTTCGACCGATTCTTTCTTAATTTTTGTACACTGAACCTCCATTACAAAATACATTTTACAATAAAATATATTTATCACGGTTCGGTTCCACGTGAATTAATTAAATCACAATTCGTCTCCTTTTTGATGGATATTTTTCTTTTCTTGTTAATAAGTAGTAGGTATGATTTAACGATGATCAAAATATTATTTAGGCCTATAGCTATACTCTAATTTATAACATAAAGCTTCATGAGACTTGGACACTTTACCTATTGAAATAGTTTCCATAATCGACTGCTACTGAACGAAGCCAGTGGCCAGTGGAAGTATTCTAACTTTAAAACATGTTTAGACCCGTTCCAACTTCAATACAGCTCCAATGCATTAACCACGCAATACAGCTGACACCTATAAACGTCTGAATCAGAAATATCAGAATCAATCAAATCAACTCCAATACAACTTCAATATTGGTTGAATATTTGTATGTTGGAGTTAAGTATGTTTAAGAAAGATTGTGTTTTTAATGTATTGTTTATGTATTTTAATAGTAGAATACAGCACCTGGCCGTATTCTAACTTTAAAACACGTTTAGACACGATCCAACTTCAATACAACTCCAATGCATTAACCACGCATTACAGCTGACACCTAAATGACTGAATCAGAAATATCAGAATTTGCTTGAAAATTATTCCAATACAACTTCAATATTGGTTGAATATTTGTTGTATGTTGGAGTTAAGTTTGATAAAGATTGTGTTTTCAACCGACTTCAAGATTTCGAAGGAGGAGGTTATCAATTCGTCGGGATCTTTGTTTTTGCTATTTTTTTTTTTTTTTGTTATGTATGTTCACCGATTATTCGAAGACGGCTGGACCGATTTGGAAAATTCTTTTTTTGTTTGAGAGCGTATACTTCACAGTTGGTCCCATTGTAACCATGTCAGGATCTGATGATGGGATCCTGGAGAAATCGAGGGAACTCTTCAACCATTATAGGCACACCTATGGTGATTTGAGTATTTTTTACAGCAGATCGAGCATTTGGTGTTGGAAAGGCAGATGCTTAGTGAAGTCGGTTCTTTTTTGTTTAAAATTATTAATGTATATTAGCATACAGTACCAGGTGGCTGCTCACCGCTCACGGTGGCAGTCATAAGGGTATTCGTAGTATTCGTACAATTAGGGGTATTTATTGTACCTACTGATTATTCACAATTGCGATTAATCGAGTTGCCTAACAAACGATCGAAACAGATCTAGTCCATAACCACGTGACTCTGCCATTCGTTGATTAACATAATAATTCCACAGTCTTTTTTTTATGCATATTCATACGCATAGTCTCTTTTTTTAGCGACAATTACCCGTTTTGGAAATATATAAAAATGTTTTTTATGGGGAACAAGAGTCCAAAATCTATGTTACCTCAATAATATGAAACTATCTGTCAATTCCTCTTAACTAACTAACTCCACTGGCTTGGCGAGTCTTGGCCTCCGACACGAGTTGACGCCAACGCGCCCTATTTTGTGCGATCTGGTTTTCTGTTTGTAGGGCGCGTAGATCTCTTGCGACCTGGTCTCTCCAGCGGTACTTAGGACGACCAGATGGAGTGGACGTCGACCAATAGGGCATCCAACGTACGCCTTTTCGGTCGCCCTATCGTCGCCTGACATTCTCTTGATTCTCTCAAGATGTCCAAGTCAGCGGAGTCTTGTTGACTTGGTCTCTCCGATAATGTTTGGCTTAGACACCAAGTCTTCAATTTCTCTTGTATATATTTAAAATAATCATTTATTCACAAAATATACCGTGGTATAGAGGTAAAACTTAACGCAGCGCTGTCCTTGCTGAAAAAAGGACCACTCTGTCACAAATTTAAGCTTTCTCAAAAATCACTGCATAGAAAAACTCGTTACCGACGTGACAAGAAACATTTTGTTAGTCCTTAAAAAAAACTATTGAGTTGGTATTTAAATTTATTATTACCATTACCATTTTAATGTAATGATACTTAAATAACCTAAAATTTCATCAAATTGTCGCTGATAAAGGAATACGGCCCAGACACAAAAGGTTGTGGCTGAATGGCCAAGTCACGTGATTTTGTACGTTTAAATACTAACCAAAAAATTTAAAGACTTTATTCTAACTAAATACAGTATAAACTAACTATACTCTCTTTTCCAGACACTCATTCATCAACCCCCGTCGTCTGCCTGGTGATAGAAGGCGGGACGAACACGGTCCGTGCGGTGCTCGAGTACGTGACGGACACGCCACCAGTACCAGTCGTCGTTTGCGACGGCAGCGGCCGCGCGGCTGACCTCATCGCGTTTGTGCACAAGTATGTAATCGTATTAAGATTGAGGCATTTGTTTTACATGATTACTGCACGCCCCGCTGCACAGTGCGTTCACTTTACACATTACAGATTGCACACTAACCCTCATGGTATAAGTGAAACTGACATTAGCAGTGACTGGCGATACAGGGCGATAGAGTCTGTCCGGAAAAATAAGTGTCGTAGAATGTATGCGCTCCCATATAAGCCACGACACTTCTCTTTCCTAACAAAGTCTACCACTGCACTGCATCACAGCCGATGCACACTTCAAATTGAACCGTTTATCCATGTCTGTCACAGTCTCTCTTTTATCGATTTTATCATTCAAGACAGCGGAAAAATAATACCTACCCGATCGATATTGAATGATATGATATCTTTTTCACTTCTCATGCTCAAAAAGTCATATTATGCTTACCAAGGGGGACTAAAGTAGTACATTTAGCCTCTAGGGCTAATATTTATGTTTTATTTCATAATATTTATGATTTACAAAACATTTTAAATTTACCAATCAGAACACTTCACCATATTAAATCCACCAACTACAACACATCGATGTTAATCGGAACGCAATATACTTTTCTCAAACATACTCCGAAATGTATGCGTTAATGTCACGAAGTGAAGACATGAAGTTGCATTTATGGCCCCTTACATTACTTCTTGGCCTTTTGCTTTGCTTCTTGGGCTTTTGGCCTTACATTACTTTCTTGTAATTAGTATGAAACGTACATTATTGTCCGCTGCTCTAACTTTTTAAATTTGCTCACTAAGGTTAGACTGACAAAGGAAATATTACATACAGCCAACGACCACTCTCTCTGTAAGTATACTTGCGACATTAAAATTAAAAAAGAAAAAACAAAATCTATGGTACTAAATTTATAAGCGGTTAAACATGGTGCTCGAATAGCTTTTTCAAATGTCAAGTTTAAAAAATAAAAAAGGCGGCAATTTAAACTTATTTACTTGCTTACTTGGTAGTTATTTTAATGATAATATTTTCTTACATTGTTTGAGAAAAGCACTATACAATCCTTGGCCGGAAGAGGGATTGCAGGACTCGCTTTATCCGGCCTCGTCTACGACTCGGCCGTCTACCGCAATCTCGTCCTTAAATCCCTTACTTCACGGCCTCTGCAGTAATGTACTATTTTTGATGCGTAAACTGTGTAAATAATTTAAGTCCTTAAAAAACATTGTATTTAATATCAACCAATTAGAATACAGCAATGTTAAAATCGACCAATCAGGAACGCAATTTTATTCTCAAAACATGAGGTGTTTTTTAGTTGCTACTTTACAACAATTAAACAAGATTTTAATTTTTTGGAAAGAGCTAATTATACCGTCGTCTGTGGCATTTATTCACGGTATTTATATTTTGTACCTATGTCAAAGAAGTTAAAAAAATTAAAGGACGGTCAAGTTAAACCATAATTTCACCGTAGTTTAGTTATTGTGTGTAAATAATAAGTATTTTTATCTTATTTTCTCGCAATCGAAGTGAAAAATAGTATGCATTACTCTGGCCTAAAAGCCATATTACCACTCGAACAATTTTCCCTCACTTCGTTCGGGAAAATAACCACCTCGTGGTAATGTGGCCTACTTTAGACCCTTGTCAAACAATCTACTATTGTGACCTAAGCTGCAAGCTGTGAGCTTAACGCATCCTGCCCTTTCTTAAGTATGATTAAGCCGAACGTATTAAATTTTGAAGTCCACTACCTATCACATTTAGTAACGGGGAATCAAACATACCCTCTTTAATACGTACAGTGAAAAGCTTTTTTGAGTGTTTAAATGATAAGAAGGGATATAAAAAGCTTTCCCTTTGCGATTTTTTCGACATACGTAATAAAAATGATACAGAAATTTGCGTTTCACGTTTTTGTTACTCGTTTGATAATTCCATTAAAGACAATCGCGTGAAAGGAGACGCGGTACGAAAATATCTAAAATCCGTAAAAAAATAAAAAGCTCCATATCTGTATATTTTACATTTTACCAACTGCGAATAATATGAAAATTCTGTTTTAAGATCTTGTTACATGTTTGTAAAAGTATTTTTAAGAGCTGTTTGAATATTAAAATGTTAAATGTAAATGTATTTTTAATGCTATTTGCATTTGAAAATAAATGTAACCTTTATAACAGTAGATAGTAGATAATGAAAAGTGAGACATTGATACAACATAAAATTGTCTGACCTTTGCCGGAGCTAGAAATTTTTGCCGGCTGACCTACCGGACTTCGGAGTTTATTTTTTTTATGTTAAATTCGGTGTATGTTAATGTTCATGCATAAGAGGTATAATTGTATAAAAATTCGCGAATTTATATAACACTAATACAATCAGAATAAGACTAAACTTGAATTCTCTTGGATGTTCTAAAATTTGATTTTGTCAATACCTGTAAAGTATACACTTTACAGCCGGCCAGGTTCTGATGATGGGGTCCTGGAGAAATCGAGGGAACTCTTAAAATATTTTAGGCACACCTATTATGTTTTGAGTATTTTTTACAATAGCTTGGGCATTTGCTTCTGGAAAGGTGGAGGCTAAGTGAAGTCGCTTCTTTTTTGTTTAAAATTATGGATCTACGATTATCTCTTTTGGGTTCGAGTTTCACTTTAATGGGCAATTAGTTACGTTTATTGAAAACTGCTTTCGAAAATATTCTCTCGTTATTCGAAGAATTAAATCACAATTTGAGTAAAGTTTCTCCTTCTTCTTTTTCTCTTTCTTAGATTAACACGAATGTTATGTATCTTAGATGTTCTTATAACCAGACGAGAGCATAGTCTTCACATTCCTATGCTTCCTTCTACCGATTACTTTCAACGATAGACTGAGCTGGCCACGTCAGATATAACACAATAATAAGAGCAAAGAAACCCGTCTAGTAAGATTTCAATACTATCCTTATTGCTAGATCCGGGCATCTGGCAGCTTTTAATGGGTGGAGGTCAGAGTGACAGACGAGCAAAATTTTTCAGTTGGAAAAAAGTTATACTTACCAAAATAGGTAAAAACTGCCGAAGTTAGGACAGGGCCTATATTTTAACATTAGAAAAAAACCATTGCGTATTATTTTGGAAACAGAAACAGTAGGCGACAAACTATGAATTACATTATACGTCGTTTTGGACTACTTTCCCCCATCAGAAAGTTTGGCAATGACATAGTCTAATTATTTATAGAATTTTTCATAATACTGCATCAAAACCAGAACTGTATTCTTAAAGTGGTTTGCATTCTTTGTTCTCCACCACTTTACAACTGCCACATGTCCGGATCTAGAAATAAGCAAACTAACGAGAGGGTATTCGTCGCTCTCAATATTGTGTTATATTCATATCTGACGTGGCTAGCCCTCCGTCTTTAATATTCTAACTTAACTAACCCCACTAGTTTTAAGTCAAACAAACATAGGATTAAGTATTTACTGCTTTAAAGTTTATCGGGCGATGGGAATTTGGAAGTTTCGCAAGATATTAGCCATAGGAAACTGTAAACGTCGTAAATTCTTCGCCGTTTGGTATATCGGATAAGGAGCTTTAGCTGTGTGTGTGTTTCTGAATTGTTTAAACAGGGCAAATACTATACATACTACACATTTATCAGATATATTATGTCCTACAGTGTGTCGGAGATGAAATGCGTAAAACGTGACTTAAAAAGAAGCCTCCTCAATTTTTTAAGTCAGTTTCTGCCGGGATTTTGCATGCATGCTATGCTATCGTAACCCTTCTTTTGTGGTCTATGCCGTAGTAGGTTGATAAAACACCTGCTGCACCACCTGAAAGCTAATATTTCAGGCCACTTTAGGTATAGTAGGTAGTCTAGACCGGCTTATCTCCATCGTAAACGGAATGGCAAACAAACGTCGCCGACGAGTCTCAAGCTCATTGCTATACAGTTCGTCTCACTCCACAGCTTGAATTGCATGAATTCATTAGCTGCAAACGTTTTCGCAAACAACTGACATTGTTGTACCCTTGTGCAGTAAATACTATCGGACAATTATTTCGAGCAACAATGTAAAGGAGATAACCGAACAAGATTTACTGAAAATATGGCTCGTGAAAATTGTAACCAGCCAGGCTTATACCGTAATAACTGTAATAAGACTATCAGAGAAACTGCTGCACGAGTCGTTCTTGCGGTAATGTGGGGCCAGTTTTTTGGGCTGATTGTGCATCCATAGTATTATTTGATCGGTGCACATCAAGTGTTTATATTTATTGATTTAAACTTTATTGCACAACAAGTGATAATGTACAAATGGCGGACTTAATGCCAAATGGCATTCTCTACCAGTCAACCATTGTGCCAAACAGAGACTTGTAAGTTGGTGCAGGAAGAAAATTTTATTGATAGAGAATAGTTATCGTAAAGCATAACTTATTATATTAAACATATATTTACAATAAATAAAAGCTTACATATATATGGTTACATACTTCTACTTATATAATATACAACAAGATCAACTAATACATATTAATACAATAAATATGAAGGAAAATTGGAAAACAGAAAAAAAAGGAGTGGAGAATTAAATAAATTCTTCAGAGCGAAAAGTGTTCGCGTCAAACGTCCAATCAAAATTCTTCTCTCTTCTTCTTCCTCGATTCCTCATGGCTGAGGGTCGCGATCAGATGAAGTCGTTGCATTATTAACGAAGGCTCTCAGAGCTGCACGATCTCCTACTGTTCGATGATAGGCTCTTGTAACTTTGGAACTTTGGCAGGCCAAAATCTAAATTAGACGCATGTTTTTTGTTTTTGGAAATGTCAATCGGTTTTATTTCCCTTGAGATTCAAATATCTCTTATAAACCTATCTACTAGCTATTGTAACTCAGAAACACCATATGTTGACGAGCTTAGTGAATAGCCCACTTTATTACACTACACAAACTAGAAAATTACGGTATAAGAGGTGTCGTGCTTGACTGGTTTAAAACCTATTTAAAAAATAGAACGCAATGTGTAGAAATTGTCAGACTCAATAACTTTGTGGAAACTAAATACAGATCGGAACTAAAATGTAATGAGTTTGGTGTTCCTCAAGGCAGTATACTTGGGCCTGTCTTATTCATTGTTTATATAAATGAATTACCTGATATTATTCTCTATAAATCTGTTATGTTTGCTGATGATATATCATTTATTGTGTCATCAAAAAAGAACCTAAATATTAAAGATCATGAATGTAAAGTCAATGACGCATTATAAATTGTTATAAAATGGTTAGAAAGGCATAATTTGAAAATTAATATTAGTAAAACCAACTATGTACAATTTAAACCAAAACGCAGCGATAATGTTATGCTAAATTTACACTACGGAAGTAACGAAATACAGGAAATGCAAAGTGTTACATTTCTTGGATTAATTTTGGACAAACATTTAGACTGGGAAGCACAAATAGGACAAGTTCGTTGTAAATTAAACAGATTCGTTCATGCACTACGTAAATTGAGATGCACATCAGGTTTAAATGCTGCTTTAACCGCATATCATGGATATGTAAGTTCAGTGTTAAGAGATGGGCTTATATTGTGGGGCACACTTCATTGGCCTCTAAAATTGCATTCGTAGCACAAAAAAAATGTGTACGCGCCATTTGCAACAAAGCCCCTTATGAAACATGCAAACCGCTATTTAAAAACTTAATATAACTAACTAACTAATGAATTGCATGCTTTACTTAAAAAATATGATGTTGTTTTTCAGGGTCTAGGTTGTCTACCACACAAGTGTCATCTGACGGTGCGTTCTGAAGTGCAACCTAAAATAGATGCACAAAGAAAAGTTCCTTTTGCACTTCAAGAAAGATTAAAAGAAGAGTTGGATCGGATGACTAGACTGGGTGTTATTGAACCTGTTTCTAAACCTACTGATTGGGTTAGTTCAATAGTGATTGTAGAAAAAGCAAACAAAAAATTTAGAATTTGTCTGGATCCCAGAAATCTGAATGAGGCCATTCAGAGATTACATTTTCCATTGCCTACTATCGAAGATGTTAGGTACAAACTGAATGAAGCTAAAATATTTTCTCATTTGGATGCTTATTCTGGTTTCTGGACCTTGACTCAAATAGTTCTGATTTATGTACTTTTAATACTCCTTGTGGGCGGTATAAATATTTGAGGCTACCATATGGGTTGACATGTTCTACAGACATTTTTAGCAAGATACTAGTAGAGTCATTTTCAGACATTCCAAATATAATCTTGTATGTAGATGACATTTTAATTTATGCGCCAGATGAAAAAACGCACAATGAAACATTGCAAAAAGTTTTACAAAGAGCGGAGTCTATAAATTTGAAATTTAATCGGGATAAATGTAGATTTGCTCAACGAGAAATTAAATTCTT
Organism: Pammene aurita; assembly: GCA_947086415.1. Lineage (NCBI taxonomy): Eukaryota > Metazoa > Arthropoda > Insecta > Lepidoptera > Tortricidae > Pammene > Pammene aurita. The sequence goes on along the minus strand of OX352302.1, from coordinate 24,488,609 downwards.
AGGGCAAATATTTAGTGAAGAAGGTATGTGTCCAGATTATGATAAAATTAAAGAGATGCCTACTCCGGACTGTCCAAAAAGTTTACAAAGATTCCTAGGTGTTGTTAATTATTTAGGCAGTTACATAAAACATTTGGCTCTTGAAACTGAAGTATTAAGAAACCTATTAAAAAAGGATACTGTGTGGTTATGGGATGCAAATCATGAGAAAGCTTTTCAGAAATTAAAGGATTTAATTACTAAAGCACCAGTTTTATGTCACTATGATAACACAAAGCCTCTGACATTGAGTGTAGATAGTTCATGTAAAGCAACTGGTGCAGTTTTGTTACAAAACAATCAACCAATAGCCTATGCATCAAAAACATTAACGGAATGTCTAAAACGATATGCACAGATCGAAAAAGAACTTTTTGCTATTTTAGTAGGTTGTTAAAAGTTTCATCAATATGTATATGGCAAAAAGATCTATGTAGAGACGGATCATCAGCCTCTAGTCTCATTGTTTAACAAACCTTTAAGTCAGGTTCCTAGCAGGCTGCAAAGAATGATGTTGTCGCTACAACTCTATGATCTCAGTGTAAAATATGTTCCAGGTTCTAAAATGTATATTTCAGTTACACTTTTAAGAGCAGCACTCATGGAAAGTGATGAACATAAAATTGATAATGATATCGCAATCCATGCCAATATGTTTAAAAATTCACTAGCTGTATCAGAAAATAAATTACAGATAATAAAACAAGCAACTTTGAAATATGTAACATTGCAAACGCTAAAACAATATTTCTTCAATGGATGGCCAAAACACAAGAATAACACGGATATTAATGTAAGATGTTACTGGAGTTATAGGGCAAAAATACATGTAATAGATGACATAGTTTTTAAGAATACAGGTATCATTATTCCTACCTCAATGCGTAAAGAAATGTTACAAAACATTCATGCCAGTCATGCTGGAATAAACAGATGTAAAAATGTAGCTAGAGGTGTACTGTTCTGGCCATCCATGAGTAGCGATATTGAACAATTTGTAGAGAACTGCATGGTTTGTTTAAAATACAGAACGTCAAACACAAGTGAACCACTTATCATCTCAGAATGTCCATCATACCCGTGGGAGAAAGTAGGAGCTGATTTATTGCAGTTCAGAGACAAAAAATACTTAGTGATTGTAGATTACTATTCTAAGTATATAGAGCTAGCTTATTTAAATACTGGTACATCAGCAAAACATGTTATCATGCATTGTAAGTCTGTGTTTGCTCATCATGGCAGCCCATTAGTACTGATGACAGACAATGGCCCTCCTTTTGATTCAAGGGAGTTTGCTAGTTTCTGCGAAGACTGGGACATTGAACATGTTACATCTAGTCCACATTTTCCTCAATCAAATGGCCAGGCAGAAGCAGCTGTAAAAATAGTAAAAAGAATATTAGAGAAATCATTTGAAGAAAATACAGATCCATATTTAGCTTTGTTACATTATACATGCAATGAAAAAAAGTACATGAAGTCTCCAGCTGAGCTGCTCATGTCTAGGAAGTTGAGATCAAATCTGCCTATGTCCATAGAACTACTTAAACCAAAAAACTTTTTAACAAAAAAATTTAACCGCCGAAAAGAAAAAAAAAAGCCAATAAAAAACCGTTAAAACGAAACGAATCGACCAACAAAAAAAAACAATAGCGCACTGAAAAGAAAAAAATAATAATTTGGTCTTCAATAACGCAAGTGCATACCTACCCTACAATTACAATTATAATCTATTTCTATACACTTTCTATATACCTAAAACAATCGCTAGGCTTATATCAATTTAATTACATCTAGAAAGTATGAACTATATACATACTTCTGAAATCAATCACACAAATCTGCGTATTTATATATTTATAATCAGTTATTTTTGGAGTCGGTGGCAGCCTCAAACAATCTTGAGCACCTTAGTGAAGAGTTGAACGCAACACATTATATGGTTAAAGGTGCTCAAGTTTGTTTGAGGCTGGCACCGACTCCAAAAATAACTGATTATAAATATATAAATACGCAGATTTGTGTGATTGATTTCAGAAGTATGTATATAGTTCATACTTTCTAGATGTAATTAAATTGATATAAGCCTAGCGATTGTTTTAGGTATATAGAAAGTGTATAGAAATAGATTATAATTGTAATTGTAGGGTAGGTATGCACTTGCGTTATTGAAGACCAAATTATTATTTTTTTCTTTTCAGTGCGCTATTGTTTTTTTTTGTTGGTCGATTCGTTTCGTTTTAACGGTTTTTTATTGGCTTTTTTTTTTCTTTTCGGCGGTTAAATTTTTTTGTTAAAAAGTTTTTATTTCATAATTTTCTGTGGCTATAATTTATAAAAATTATTACATGCTTAATTTTTTATTACTTTTAAAATAGCTACCTACCTTGCTTTAGCTATTAACTGTTATATTAATAAGCTTCTTTAACTATTATTTTGTTCTGTAATATAAATACTTAAAAAAGAACAGGCTTTATATACCAACATGGGTAGGCCTACAAAAAATTCTGCTCGAATGAGAAAAAGATATTTAGAAGAATCTAATAATGAGAAAAAAAAAGGATGGAAGCAAATAGAAAGAAGAGACTGGCAGGTCTAAAACTCATTGTCAAAACTCGTGAGGTTTTTTTTGTAAAAACTCTGCTTTAAAATCTGCGAGTGAACAATAAATTACCCCTATTTGCCCACCCTTAGGGTAAGATTTTTATCCAAAAAATCGGACTACTCTGTAAAAAGTTATGCGTGGCCATACGTTACAATCGGTGAGTGAAAAATCAATCATCCCCTTTTTTCCTACCCTTAAGGTTAGAATTTCCTTTTTCAAATTTATATGGGACCTATTTCGGGATATACCCTTTCCAATAAAAAAATTATTATCAAAATCGAACTACTCTGTAAAAAGTTATGCGTGGTCATACGTTACAATCGGTGAGTGAAAAATCAATCATCCCCTATTTTCCTACCCTAAAGGTTGGAATTTTCGTTTCAAATTTATATGGGACCAATTTCGGGGTATACCCTTTCCAATAAAAAAATAATTATCAAAATCGAACCACTCTGTAAAAAGTTATGCGTGATCATACATAAAAAAAAAAAAAAAAAATATACGCGTCGACTTGAGAACCTCCTCCGTTTTTTTCGTCGGTTAAAAAGTTATTCAGTTTAGCACTGAAAAAAATTGAATGGCCAAACATAAAGAAAACTATAAAAAGTTCCATGACAAGCATGCAAGACACCTTCCTGAATTGTATATAAATGATAGGATTATGTACAAGAAGAACCCCAGTGCTCACTGGGAACATGGCATAGTAAAACTAGTTATGCAAAACTATCCTAGATCATATATAGTTGAGTCAAAAGAAGGGGCAAGATATAGAGGGAATCGTAAGCATTTATTAAAAGTCAAAAATAATACGAAAGAATATGTCAGTCAGAGTACCAGTAAAGAAAGCAATGAGATTAATGATAATCAGCCTGTAACAGTCTCTGTTCCAGTGTCACACGTGCTTGCTAAAATATGTATTCCTAAGTCGAATGATAATGTTAATAAAATTTATCCTATAGATACAACTGTAATAGAATCAGACCAAATAAGTGATGCTGAAAATACTTTAATAAGGCAGGAACTAACTTTTGTAGAAACACCCAGATCTATAGAAGAAAATAATGTTTTGTCATCCGATGCCGACTCATATTGCTCATTATCTCAGCAGTCAGATGACAGCTGTGTAATTGATCCTCTATTAGAGGATGCTGTTGATATTGTTAGTAGTTGTAGTAGTAATTATTTAGTAATTTGTGAAAGTTCTTCAAATATTGATTCTCTTGAAGACAATATGAATGAAGGAAATGTTGATGAACAACAAGGAGCGGGTTATGTAACCAGGTCAGGGCGTACAATAAAAAGGCCCAAAAAATATGAAGCTGATTGATTCTTACTATTATTATAAAAAGGAGGATGTTGTGAGGTTTGTCTATGGATCAGAAATAAAGATGGCGTTGCAACTCTAAGTTGTAGTTTTCATTGAATGAACAAATTAATTAAGAAACCTTTAATAAAACAATTACCGTTGCCAAGTTTATATATTCTCGAAGTCTGCATGTTTGTAAAGAGACACATGTATTTATTTACATCAGCTGCAAGTATCTCTAGTAGGATTCAACGAGATCCTGGACGGTTGGTTCATGATTGTATTCCCGGATCGGCATTATATTCGAATCAATGCTTCGTCATGTGTATGAATATATTTAATAAGATTCCAAAATGTGTAAGATAGCTCCCTCTAAATAGATTTAAAAATTACATTGTCAAGTTTCTACACGATAAGAGGTATTACAGCATAAATGATTTCCTCTCTCAAGATATAAATATAGATTTAGATTAGTTCTTAAGAATTTTGCATGCTAGTACCTGTATAGAGTACAAATAGCTGAATAAGCAACCCACTGTCACCTACCACCTAATGACAAATGTACCAACTTATTCTTTATTAATTTTCACTAAGTTATTGATAGCGTATAAGTATATATTGTGTGTGTAGTTTTTGGTAGTACTATAACCCCATATCGACATTATCGACAAAGTGCACCCTTTTTTCCTGGACTACCACATATGCAACAATAGATTAAGTCTGCACGGCGAGTTAAAATATCCCTTACAATAAACTTAATTGCCTAAAACTGTATAGAAGAAAACGTTTTTGTTTTTTTTTTGCCAGGGGCCGTATTCTAACTTCAAAACACATTTAGACACGATCTAACTTTGATACAACTCCAATGCATTAACCACGCAATGCAGCTAGCGCCTAAACGTCTGAATCGCAGATGTTAGAATTTGCTTGAAAATTATTCCAATGCAACTCCAATAAGACTTCAATATCGTTTGATTATTTGTTGTGTGTTATGTTATGATTGAAATAGATTGTATTTTTAATGTATTGTTTATGTATTTTAAAATTTGACACCAGGTGTGATAAATGCATTGAAAAATGCAAATAAATTCAATTTGAAGAGACTGTAAGATAGGTAACTTTGGTTATCGGAAAATACACACGTTTTGTCGTTAACCCAATATATTCTATTTTGTAAGAGATTGGAATAACTGCTTTGAGACTGTCTGTGCATTCATAACGGTTGTGAAGATGCGCTTTAGGTAGATACGAGTGTTGTTCTCTAACGTATCAGTGTCTGATACTTATAATATTTATAAATCGTCGGTTAAACCCTGCAGACAAACTGTGACAGACAAACAGAAAACTAAACTAAACTTGCAAAAGCAAGGCACTGTATAAATTGCACTTTTCGAATAATAAATCAATCTAATCGCATTTCATGTAAACTCGTTTTATTAGAATTAATTAAAATAATTCAGCTAGATCTTGAAAAGCCTAGGTTCCCTAAATTAAGGTGAGCTGAAAGGAGAAATCTCCTCAGGGAAAGACTGCTCCCCTGTTGTGGAGGTCTAGACCTGTGCTCGGTAGTCTATAAGACATTCCCATAAGCTAACATTCGTGGAATTAAAATAATAAAACGTATTAGAGTGTGACAGCCTGAATTCTTAAGATAACTGACTGTTGCTGCTGCGAAACTGTTGTTAAGAGGCATCCGTACCGAAACACATACATAATATACTCGGCCCTCCAGGAGACTCTAAAATTCAAGATATTTGTTTTACACGTACATAAAAATAACACAAGAACATCCTTGGGGATGTATGTGATTTTTTTTCGCGTTTTCATTAATTTAATAATTGTCACCCCTAAGATGATGATCCGTTTTTTGTAATTGCATTTTTGTAACTCGTCTTTGTAGACGAGTATTAACGTAATTTTGCTTCTGTCGCTGGACTGTGAACAATGAATAGGGATAAGCCGGCTTTAACTTCAAGCTTCGAGGTAAGCTACTTTCGTAGTTTGACTTAACGTAGGAGTTCTGTCAAATATACAAGGTGTGTCAGAGGTCCGTGACAAATTCCAACCATGCGTTTTTATGAAAGATACTAAAATTTTATGTTCAATACCAATGTCATGTTATTAACTTATTAATGCTATTACACCAAGAAAACTATTTTATTTAACTAAATACTAAAGCAAACATCCTTAGCAGTATGATATTATTAAGATTTACTTAGAAGTAGTACATGTAGTATAATTTTTACTAGTGTCCTTATTGCGTGTCAAAGACCTAAGTATACCTGGACTACATCACAAACGGGCCGCAATAAAAATACGGCCTGCCTAAAATTATTACACTCAAAGAGTTTAGTTGGAATTCGGTCCCAAAATCTGTTAAGAGTCCGGTAAAGTTTTTTTTCGATTTCGCTCAACTTTTTGATACTATTTTGCTGTAACTAACAAAACATCTATTAGTTTGTATACTATATTGTGAAAGATCGTTTCTTTTTAAACTGTATAAATGTATAAATACGTTGGAAAATGAGTCATTTGAGAAATAAGTGGAACAGTTTTTTTAATTTTCATACATATTTTTTAAGCAAGAGTATGTTTAGCTAGAGTAATTTTAAGAAAAAATTCCCAAGTTTAGGTGGTATTTCTGGGAATGTATTAAAATATTTCATAAAAATAAAAATGTAGCAATAAACTTTACTTTATGGTTAAATCTAATTATATAAAACATATAAGAGGCCATAACAAATAATAATAATAAATCAAGCTTCAAGTTTGCACGAAAAAGCGTCTTCACTAAACAAGCTCTGCAAAAATTGAGTTTTCGGGTATTAAATAATAACATATATGGACGAAAAGTATTTTTGTGCAATTACAAGACTTCAAACTATCTTATCAAATGCATTTCTTGTGCGTTATTTCATTATTAGCGATTTTCGTTTTCAAATCGTTACCGGACTCTTAATACAGAATGTTTTATCCGTCTAGTCCCTGTAGATCATCCTGTACCTATCAAGTAGCCTCATTGTCCCATGGGATTATCTGTATTGGTCAACCGACTTGACGAAGTTCCATACAAACTTTCATCCCTTAGTAATTTTACCATCCTTCGGGAGAAGTTAATTAAATTCCTGTAGGAATCCATTCTGCGTACCTAAGTAAATACATGTAGAAACTTCTGTTGAAATTGTAAGTTATCAAACGAAAGTGTTAAGGTCGTGACTTTTTACTGCCTAATTAATTAAAGAGAGTAATTAAAGACCCCATTTTTTATTTAATTACTTAGTACTCGTAAGTTAATAATTAGGTAAAATTACAAATAAATCCCCTTACCGTGTTTATAACCCAGGACTTACAGCGTAGAAGGCAGTGTCATTAGCAAATAGGCTACATATTTTCTCATTCCTGAAAGCCGTATCATTCCTTCTTTCCGGAGCTTTTCTTATTTACAAAAATAAGGTTTTCAAGAATAAGGTTCGGCAAATTTTGTTTTGACAATAAGAAGTAAGCGATTATTTTATAATGTTAGTAGCAATTCTCTTTTTTATGTTTTGATATTTTATTGGCGTGTAGTACACAATTAAATATGTAACATATTCTAAATGTTTACATAGTAATATAGGAAACTTTAGGCCTAATTTGTGTCTATTTTCGTAATGACTGTTTTTGTATATGGCTGTTTGTTTTCTAAAAAAAAAAAAAATCGGTTTACGTCACACCACTGTACACAAATCAAGTCCCTCTATATTGTAATTGAGTCTTAGGGCTATAATTATGTAATCGCTAAGTAGGGAGCCATGTTCTAATTTTAAAATACATAAACTATACATTAAAAACGCAATCTTTCTCAAATATAAAGCCCGCTCCACACTGTCGACAAAACCACACGAGACGATTTTGCCGAGACATTTGATGTTCCAACACGTACTGGAGACAACACGAATATACGCGAAACGATACGAACATAGATGAATACTCACTTTACACTCTCGTATTCGGCAAGTCTCGTTTAGTTTTGTCGATAGGGGGGGAGCGGGCTTATCTCCAACATACAACAAATATTCAACCAATATTGAAGTTGTATTGGAGCTGCATCGGAATAATTAGGGTTCCCCCTTAAGGAAAAAACGGAACCCTTATAGGATCACTTTGTTGTCCGTCCGTCCGTCCGTCTGTCAAGACCCTTTTTCTCAATAACGCGTGGAGGTATCAAGCTGAAATTTATATCAAATACTTAGGTCTAATGTCCCTTAGAGCTGTTGAAGATTCTTCGCTCGGTCTCAGGTCTTGTAAAGATGGTTAATAATAAGTGGACTGTCGGTTTTAAGCTGGTGTAATCCAAATTATGTAATTAGAAAATACAAGAAAAGTGATGTACACAGTCGTTAGGAAATCAGTGAACAACGGGTGAGTTTTTGAATCTGTACAAATGTGTCAAATTTTGAGTATAGAACATTGCCATGTTTAAATTTAGGTTTGAATTTTGGATATATTCATGATTATAAATTGATTGGAATATTTTACTTAAAAAACATGCAATCTTGAAATTAAATGAACAATATTTTCTTATGCTAAACGAGTGAGGCTTAAAACAAATCTGGTTTTAAACGCTTCGTAACAGCTGTGAAAAAAATCAAACTTCTAAGCCAACGCAATCAAAAGATACAGCCGTTTATGCCGCAAATTTTCGAAACTCGCAAGGGAATCAAAACCTACAGGGTACTTCCCGTGAACTCAGAATCTTGAAATTTGGTACGAAGCAACGTGTGATAGCACAGATGAAGGAAAAATTACGAAATCCGTAAATTTTTAGTTACATCATATAATAAAACTATTTTCAATAATTTTAAAGTTACTACCCCTATACACCTACACGTTTGTACGGAACCCTCGGTGCGCGAGTCCGACTCGCACTTGGCCGGTTTTTTTAAATCAAATTCTGATATTTCTGATTGAAGATGTCAGCTGTATTGCGTGATTAATGAATTGGAGTAGTATTGACAGCAGTTGTATTAATATGGTTTTTGCTAGGCTTAATCATATACAAAGATGAAATATTATAATTCTATTAAGAATTCATATTTTTACTATCGGAGTACTAAAGTAGCATGAGATAGGTAATTTATTTTCCAATATAAGCTTACATTATGAATCGCGAGGCTTTCAAGAAGTATTATCATTTTCGATGACAACGACCGGTTTTCACTTATGACGCAATAATCTATAATCCCGTCTCTATATACGATCAAGCTCACGTGGTCATTCACATATTACCACTATTACCTCGTTATAAACAATAGTTAAAATCCCGCCCCTGTTTAATGTTCTAAATTGACAATTTTAACTCAACCCAAATAATTCTAAAAAATTTCGGTGGCAAACAAGCATACGGCCCGCCTGATGGTAAGCAGCTCCCGTAGCCTATGGACGCCTGCAACTCCAGGGGTGTCACACGCGCGTTGCCGACCCTTTACAAAAAGGAGGTAGGGAGCTTAATATACGTTACTCCTAAATCTGTAGGTATACAAGGTGTAACATAAATAGTGGTGATCTGTTTAAGGGCAGAATTGGTATCGTTGTAATTATGAAAAAGTAAGAAAAAAATTGTTTCACGCGATAAAAAAAATGGTATTGTATGGAGGGTTGGTCGGCTGGAACGGCGTGACCCATACAAAAAAAAATAGTTTATGTAACTGTTACGTAATAAGGCCTAATTACGTACAGTTGCATACACTGCTTTATCTACACTCATATCCTAAATGAAGTGTTCGGAAACCATAGAATGACCGCCATTGCACCGCCATGGCCAACTCGATTGTACCGGCAGCCGCGCGGGCGCGTGCCGTTGGTCAGGAAGGAGGAGAGGATTTACATTATGTTATCAAATTCGATGTTCGGAATTTTAAACTCATAACGTGTCAATATATGAGCATGTAAAGTTAAAATTACGTTACTGCCACAGATAAAAAGCTTATCATAGTAAAATCGGTTAAGGTAATGCTAGCCACTGCTTACCGTTTTTGAACACGTTTTAGAGGACTTACAATGTGAGTGTAGATAAACATTTTTTCGTGTCCATAAATTTTTCTCATACTTTTTCTTAGTGGCTATACTATACTAATCATGCCCTTAAACGTATCACCACTATTTTTGTTACAGCCTGTATTTCTTGGCTTTAAATTCTACCCATTTCCATGTAATTATAGGGATACCTGTTCAGAAACAAACAGTACCTAGTACCAAAGTAAACCCTAACATTCTTCAACAGATACGCGTCAGAGAGCGGCGAGCAGACTGTCCTGGAGTCCATGCGGGATTACCTGATCGGCACCATTCAGAAGACCTTCGAGGTTCAGCTCCAGCAGGCAGAGTGCCTCTACAGCGAGCTGCTGCAGTGTACCAGGAAAAAGAACTTGGTAAGTTTAGAATTTAAGCTTTCGTGAGAAAACCTAACACTAAAAAAAAATATTTGTTGGTTTGATTTACTAAGTGCGACATGTTTCGCAAAGCCTAGGTCTCCATCTTTATGTACTAAGAGTGCTAGTTGACACAGAACGTACCTTTGACTTGAAAATGTCACAAATGTGCGTGAAAAAAAACCGTACCATAAAATGGGGTGAGTAGGGATTTCGTGGAGAGTCGGGTTATGAATGGGGAGAGAAGGGATGCCAGGGGGGTGAGATGGTTTTTAAAGGCTACTGCTACCTAAATAATGTAATCGTATTACTGGAGCTATGGTGATATTCATAAGAAAAAGAAATCGAAACGACAATGTTTCCAAAATCACCTTTGTATGAAATCCCATCTCACCCCATCTACGAGGTACTACAGGGTGAGGAGGGATTTTGTGTTTATCGGTAAAGTTATGAAATGGAACTACCCAAAATCATAAAAAAACTAAAATAAATACAAAAGTCCGGAACATTTATTATATATCAGTTTACATAAGTAAAAATAAAATGTTATCGAGGTTTGAATGTCAATTTTCTCCCTACTCACCCCATTTTACGATAATCTTTAATAGTGTAAGAACTTGGTGTCAATTGATTAGTTTTACAATTATGGGCAAATGCAAATGGCCTGCGCCCATTTCTCAAAAGCTTGTACGGAAGTCCCTTTCTAGCAAAATATGTTGAAAAGTGACATCCGCTTGTATTACAAGTTATATACATACATAAATCGTACACGTACCCAAATGTCTCAATCAAAATCCGACCTTGAATTTACCTGTCCGTGAGGAATAATTCCAATTGCCTCCTAAGCGCTGCCTAGTCGGGCGCTCGGAATACCAGTGCAAGCGCGGTCAGCGATTATGCATATTTGTTTCGGATCACGGTGTCAAGATATGCTGGATGTAGAGCGTTTAAGTCGCCTACGCTGGGCGCAACCGTTAAGAATATACAGCTTTTTTGTATTAGTTCATATTGAATCTTATTGCGTGGTCCATATGGTAGATATTCTATAAACGCTAACATGAGCCCAAATACTTTTTTTTGTCGTGGCGCGTGCGCTTGCTGTTTTGCTACAATAGAGTTAACTGATAAGAACACTAATCCGTAACAGGCCAAGAACGGGAGGAAAGACTATACAAGCTTTTGAGAATAGTGTTTTGAATGTATAGTGGTTGTAGAACCTTTGTCTTATACTTGTTTAGAAATAGAAATAGAAATAGAAAACATTTATTCGCGACAACAACAACATGCATACAAACATATTTAATCTAAGGACTAATTATATGGTTGCCACGAAACCACGACCACGAATGGTGGTTGGTACGGTTTAGTACATGTAACACTAACACCGGCTCGACAATGCCACGTATTGGTAATAACTTCACTTCCACCACAATAGCCCGCGGCCATGGACCATAGACAGTGACAGTTCATTTTCTAGGAATTTGCCGCCATTACGTATACACGAACAGCTATTTGAGCATGTATGCTATTTGAGCTACTCGCATAATCGCATACACGTACTTTTAAAACCTCCATCCGTAATCTGGTTTTCAGACTTTTATTTGCTAAACAAAATTTTTTGTAGATTGTTATTAAATCAAATACAAACATTGAAAACATTTAAAAAATTATCAACCCAGCAGGACTTGATGTATGTAGATGTCGCTTAACACATTCAACACCACCGCTCGTAGCCCGTAGCCACGTAATCGTCGTATGTAGCTCGTAGCAGCTACGAAGAGAGAACCCGACAGTCGGGTTCTCGGTGCTGAATGTGTTAAGGCTGCTGTAAAGCCAAAGTAGATCAAAATAAATGCAAAAAGATGATTGAAGGCATTGAAAATTTCATCAACTTAGTAACTTGACCCATAGCTTAATTGGTAAAGCGATCGAGCCCTGGCAAGGCGTATCGATGCAGGTTCAAGTCCTGCTGGGTTGATTATTTTTTTCAATGTTTTCAATGTTTGTGTTTGATTTAATAACAATCTATTTTATGAGTGGAATGCCCCACTGTAAGAACATGCAAAAATAATTATGAACATTTTTGTAACAATATCCTGTGTGGTGGTGGACCGTGTTTTTAGTTTGAGCTAGGTAGGTGTGATGACCTGATCTGGTCGTATTCATTAATGGTCGTCTGAGATCCTTAATGATCATTCCATTATATAATGGCCGATACGGTACGGTAACGGTAGTCTTTGGAACTAGAAGTTACTGATCGTAAAAGAACCTTAGGAAATAAACTCCTAAGACTTCGCACTAGAGACTCGGGGGGTCATAAAAACCTAGTTAGTTCTTGTATTAAAAACGTATAATCCATCAAAACTAAGACAAATAACTTGGCGAGTTTACAAACTGGGGCATTTTCTTAAGATCGACTTGAAAATCTGTGTTACTTTTAGTAGTATAAGTTTCTCATCTCAACCTAGGGTTATAAATGGTATAATATTATCCACATACGAGAATTCAGAGATTGGTAGGAGATTCGATTTACGAGGATACGGTCGTATCTTGATGAAAATTCTTCGCAAATAGTCAATGTAGCTATACCTAAATTTAATGATTTTACTAGTAGTCCGTCTCGAAATGATAACTCGCGATTTTCTTGCAAACGAGTGACCAATATAACAAGACCCTAATGATGATTTTTTCGACCCTTCTAGCTCCATAACCCCTTGATCGATCATGCTCATGAACGAACTCTCAAATTGTATTGAGCTTTATTACAACCCCAACAAATTTCATATAAATCAGAAAAACGTTACTAAAGTTATCGGCGTTATCGCGCGTCACGCGACAACTATATTCAAAATCAAAACGCCATCGAAATGCACAGACGTCTAGGTAGCCGAAGTTGTTTGAAGAACTTCACTTCGCTTACGCTCCGCTCGTTCGATTAAATACCAATGTATATTTAATGATAAACTTTTACTGAGCAGATTGATCGAAGATTAAATTCAAATCCTATCTTAGAGATACTACTAATCTACTACAGCTGCATGTCTAGTACAGTCGTCATCAAATATATCGGAGCGGCCAAGGTACTCCAAAATATCTGAACATGCACTTTATCGCCATGACAAAAGAGGCGTTGTTCAGATATTTGTGACCACCTTGGCCGCTCCTATTGGTGACTGTACAATCTGTATTCACATAAACAAAAAATAATTTGTTTTTGTTAGACAATAATGTCTAACTATAAAAAAAAACTGATTTATTGAGCTCTATTTCTATGTAGAGTTTTATGACATACTACAAATAAAAAAAATCTAAACATGCGTCTTGGGTGTTAAATCGCAGGTCACAAGCAGTTTAAAATTATAATTTTAAACAAAAAAGAACCGACTTCACTTAGCATCCACCTTTCGAACAGCAAATGCTCGAGCTACTGTAAAAAATACTCAAATCACTATACGTGTGCCTATAATAGTTGAAGAGTTCCCTCGATTTCTCCAGGATCCCATCATCAGATCCTGACCTAGTTACAATGGCACCAACTGTGAAGTATACTCTTTCAAACAAAAAAAGAATTTTCCAAATCGGTCCAGCCATCTTCGAATAATCGGTGAACATACATTTAAAAAAAATAGTAAAAAATAAACAAACAAAGATCCAGACGAATTGATAACCTCCTCCTTCGAAATCAATCTTGAAGTCGGTTGAAAATTATACGTTATGAAGTCCAAGTCTCGTTTTTATGGTTCCGTAGCCAAAATGGCAAAAACGGAACCCAAAATTCAAGTTTCGTCATGACCGTCTGTCCGTCCGTCCATCCGTCCGTATGTCACAGCCATTTTACTCGAAAACTATTAGACGTGTCTTAATAAAATTTTGACATAAGGTGTATTTCGCTAGCTCAAACTTTGCTTCTTCCCATCCTGGATTACGCTGATGTATCCTATATCAATCTCACCCGAGAGCAATTTAGTAAGTTTGAGCGCATCCAGAATGTCGCTATTCGGTTCATTATCTATCTCTCCCTCAACACAAATGTTTGCTGACTGTATTTTCATTATTTTATTTTTATTTACTCTGTGTATATAGCATAGAGGTATGTATGTATGTTTATTGATTATTTTATTTGTGTATGTTTATGTATAATTAAGCTATTGTATTATATGTTATTTGTTATTGTTTACTGGATTTTCACTGTTTCTTTTGCCTTACACCTACTCATACAATTATTTTCGACTAGATTTCCGCTACCCTAAGGTTGTCTGGAAGAGATCGCTCTCTAGCGATAAGACCGCCTGTTGACTGCCTCTACTTTTAATCTGTGTACTGTACTGTTATATGTTATTGAGGTGTGCAATAAAGAATATTTGTATTGTATTGTATTTTGTATGCCGCTATTTAGTTATATAGTTAAATTGCAGAAAAAATATTCGGCACATGTAACTAAATTCCAAAAAAATTTTTGTTTTTACCTAATAAGTATTTACATGTTGCACATCAGGTCTTTAAAAATAAGATCGAGGTTTTTTTAAACATTTTGTGATTAAGTAAATACTTTCAGAAATAATCGCTTCTAAAGTCGGAAAAATTGTGTCCCCCATGTAACTTTTGAACCGTAAGTCCAAAAAATATGTTTTTTTTTTCGAAAATTGTTTTGAACGTTATCGGTCAAGCCATTTTTGAGTTATCTTCAAAAAACTTCTTCCTTAGCATCAATAACGACCTTTTCGTATTAGTTTGGTTCTTATTCCATTGAAGATGCGGAACCCTCCATTATGCATGGTCCGACACGCACTTGGCTGGTGTTTTTCATTTGCTATATTTTTGAGGAGGAATGAAATAACTAGAAGCCTTAGATCTTAGTACTTAAGTTTTATTACAACCTATTCCCCTGACATTTTTCCTATTGTCCCTAATCGGTCGCCCTCAGCTTAAGGTCTAAATCAAATTGCAAAGATCGTGGTAAACCGGCTGGAATCTATTGTAGACGGAGAGCTAGCCACGTTAGATATGAAACAATAAGGAAAGCAACGAAACCCCTCTAGTCAGTTTGTTATACTATGCTTATTTGTAGTTCTGGGCATCTGGCAGCTGTAAAGTGGTGGAGGTCAAAGAATGCAAACCACTCCAAGAAAACAAATCCTAGAGTTCTGGGTTTGATGCAATATGATGAGCAATTATATAAATAATTAGATTATATAATTGCCAAAAGTTTCTGATGGGGGAAAGTAGTGCCAAGCGACGTATAATATAAGTCATACTTGGTCGCCTACTGTTATTGTTTCTGTAATAATACGCAATGTTTTTGTACTAATGTTAAAATATAGGCTGTCCTTTATAACTGAGACAATTTCGGCAGTTTTTACCTATTTTGGTATTACCATTTTCCAATACAAAAATTTTGCTAGTCTGTCACTCTGATCACTCATTAAAAGCTGCCAGATGCCTGGAACTAGCAATAAGGATAGTATAGCAATCTAACCAGATGGGTTTTGTTACTCTCATTATTGTATCATATCTGACGTGGCCAGCTCTTAGTCCATTGGGATCGAATCTAGTCAATCTAGCGTGTGATTGCATTACCTATTTACCTACGTCTAGTCCCCTGACTATGTAGGTCAAGCAGGATTTCTATTTATGAAATAGTAGGTTACAGCACAGTAGTAGCTAAGCGGCTGAGGTGTTCACAATGATCTTGGTACGGTCGCCGTCAAATATATCGGAGCGGCCAAGGTACTAAAAAATATCGGAACATGCACTTTATCACCTTGACTATAGAGGCGTTGTTCAGATATTTGTGACCACCTAACCGCTCCGATATATCTGATGGTGACTGGTCGAGTTTATTGTTAAGATAATAAGAGCGTGTACTACGGCTGTACTACTTTACAGCCGCCATCAGATATATCGGAGCGACGAAGGTGGTCACAATTATCTGAACAACGCCTCTATTGTCAAGGCGATAAAGTGCATGTTCAGATATTTTTGAGTACCTTGGCCACTCCAATATATTTAAAGCTGCTACCCCTGCTGCTGACTGGATGAGTTGTTGGTTTAAATCGAAACTTGTTAATATACTGTATGTACCTACTTGGTTACTAAGTTCTGTTACCAGATTTCTGACTGATAAAATATAAAATAAAGTTTTAAATAAAAAATTAAAGTAATTATTTAATAGCCTAATTTCTAATGAACATAATATGGTATAATAATATACAAATCAGATGGGAAATTTATTTAAAATCCTCGTAAAGCACAAGATTGCCCGAAGACGCAAACACGCGGTAAATTTAAGAAAATTACACTTTACAAAAGTGCATCAAATAAATATTGCACCTTTGTTTATAAGGTTCCATTGCTTGTTTGTAAGAAACCTGATTAGTATTAGAGGTAATTGCGTGACCACCATTTAATTTTCTTGCGATTTTATCCCACAGATATTCCCATTTGAAACATTTCCTATTTTTAAGTTTTTCACAAAAGACATAGATTTAGACTGCTATGGAACCAGCAGACTTGCAAAGTATAGTCTAGTATTTTATCGGATAGACCCACGTGAACTATACATATACCAAATTGAAGCTAAAGAATATAGCTACCGAATTGTGCAAGACTGATGCGTCTTAAACGTGATTAAAAATAAATAGGATTTAAAATCAACCTGAACACGGATTGTAATTTTGACGTATATTTTTCACGCCTTTTTCCGAGTGTTATAAAGAATTCTGAAAAAATGCGACAATAATTTTCAATTCAACATATTGTAATCTATTGACTATTAAATAAGCTTTTAAATTATGTACGTAAATAATTAAAATGTTGCTACCTATTCCTATTTATTTAGTGAAAACTCTAGTAACAGAACTTAGTAACCGACTAGGTATGTATGTTTTTTTGTAGAATTGCGCATTAAATTAAAAATCGGCCAATTGCGTGTCCGCCAAAAAACCGCAAAAAATTACACATTTTCTCGGCACTTAAGTTGATTTGATGTTTTTCTGAATACTTAAAATGTGTTTAAAATAATTTTCGTGTTTATGCCTATTAATTAAAAATATTCTTATCTAATTGTACGTTTAAGGTTTATTCAGAGGTTAGGGACACATGGCATGGCATATTACAAGAATGTGCCATAGTTTAATGGTAGATTGTTGATTCTATACTAAAATTGAGTAGTCTCAATCTACCGGGGGATTGCGCCAGCGGTCGGGGAGGAGGACAACAGTGTTATAATATTGTATAAAAATCCCTAAGAATATCCTTATGCAATCATCTTATGGAATACACATGGCATGGCATATTACAAGAATGTGCCATAGTGTAATGGTAGATTGTTGATTCTATAGGTATACTAAAAATTTGTAACCGCAATCTCCCGGGGGATTGCGCCAGCGGTCGGGGAGGAGGACAACAGTGTTATAATATTGTAGATAGATAGGATACATTAGATAGATTTATTTATTTCATAAAGAAAAGACATACGAGGGTTGCTACTTATATATCCAGAAACAAAAAAACAAACAAACGTACACGGCTGAAAATGGTTTTATTGTTTTTCAAAGTATTCCCCTTGATGATCTATGCACTTTTGCATTCGCGTGAACCAATTTTTAAAGCACTTCTGCCACTCCGCCTGAGGTACCTCCATAACGTGTTGTTTGAATGCGTCGACAGCATCTTCAGCGGTCGAAAATCGTTGACCGCGTAATTTATTCTTTATATTTGGAAATAAATAAAAATCGTTGGGTGCCAAGTCAGGGCTGTACGGCGGATGACCCGTTAATTCCACATTTTGACCCTCCAAAAATAGAGTTGTTTCGCGTGACGTATGACAGCTGGCATTGTCATGATGAAGAATGATTCTTCGTCGCTGGTTAGTTTTACGAATTTGTTCAAATACTTCCGGTAAGCAAATGGTCGTGTACCACTCTGAATTAACCGTTCTACGGTTTTCTAGTGGCACTGTAGCTACATGGCCATTAATACCGAAGAAGCAGGCCACCATTTGTTTCAATGTACTTTTTGCACGAGTAACTTTCGTAGGGTTCGGCTCATTTTGAAACACCCATACCGTTGATTGTTGCTTCGTTTCGGGATCGTACGCATAGATCCAGGATTCGTCACCTGTATAGATGTTATAAACGGCTTTTGAGTCACCACGGTTATATTTTTTTAACATTTTATTGCACCATTCGACGCGAGCATCTTTTTGCTCTTTTGTTAAGTTGTGGGGTATCCAACGCGAACAAATTTTTTTTACAGCCAAATAATTATGTAATATGCTATTAATGCTGGTCATAGAAATACCCAGAGTCGCCTCTATCTCGCGGTACGTAACATGTCGGTCGTCCATTATAAGTTTTCGCACAGCCTCGATATTTTGTTGTACAACGACCGATTTCGGGCGACCTGCCTTAACTTCGTCCGTAAGCATACTACGTCCACGATTGAACTCACTAAACCAGTGATACACAGTAGTTTTAGATGGGGCTTCATCACCAAAAGTTGAAGTTAGTTGATCTATGCACTGTTGTTGCGTTAAACCACGCCGAAAATCATAATAAATCATAGCACGAATATTTTCACGAGTGAGTTCCATTCTTGCTGCGAGATGACATTTAAAACCCGTCAAAAACAAAACACGAGCGTTAATAAGAAAGAAAAAATATACCGGCCAGTACTTAAAAAAGTTCAAATTTTACCATGGAGGTCAAATATGCTATTTAAGAAGATTGTAATCCCGGTTTCCGGATATATAAATAGCAGCCCTTGTAGTAATTTACACTTGAAAACAAAATGCTTTCACTAAAAAGATCGTCATATAAGAAATACAAATCTATAAAAAAATGTCACGAGCTTACAAATAATAAATACAATGAAATAATAAAATATAAATGTCATTTTTTATACACAACTAGGATAAACCTAGGTATTTGCAAGTGTCATAAACTAAAAGCTATAAAAAATAATTGTATGAAAATCCCTAAGAATATCCTTATGCAATCATCTTATGGAATACTATAGTCAACGTGTATAAAGTAGGTATACGTTTTTCTACTCATCGACTATAACGCTTGAGCTGAGACTTTGTAGACCTAACTACTATTTAGCGCATATTTTTCGATGGAGCTTTTGTGGTCGCACACTTTAGTATCGTCGCGGATGCTGAAATAGATCTTCATACAATATTATACAATGGTCGGGGAGGAGTACCGTCCTCCTCCCCGACCGCCGGTACGATCGTATCGGGAGATCGTAGTTAATAAATTGTATAGAGGGAACAGGTTGTATTGTAAGGAATTCGTGGAACCTAATTCTTACCGACTTGCTTATTTTGAGCACTCTTAGAAAAAGTATTGTATACAATAGTAACATAATTAAGCTTTTCAATCTCGTACCTTACTTAGGCCACTCAGCAAGGTTCGTAGCCTAAACACGGTACTCGACTGAAAAGCTTTTATTATGTCACGATTGTCTAAAACACTATTTGAATATACCTGTCAGTCATGTTATTGACAAATTATAATGCAAAAGTAGAAAAAAAATATTACAGCACAAACTTATACATACTTATTTATGGTGTGATTTCTTTAGTCTGACCAAAGAGAATTAAGTTACTTATTTATCTATGGTCTGACGAAACCTCGATCCATTAAAAGTTTAGTAACCCACTAAGGGTACTCTTTAAAGGCAGACATAAAAAGAAACTAAAATGGCACTAAAATACGTACCGGAAACTCGTCCTTTTGTAACTAGTCCTTTGACCAATGCAAGCTTTCTTTTATTACGGACAATAGAATATCTTATACTGAAAGATATCCTGTTCTGTGGATCTTTTTTTAATTCTTTGATATTTGAAGAATAACAAATTAAAGCGAATAAGTTTATTGCGACGTTCGTTGATCGAACTAGAATTTTGTGTTTGATTAAAAGATCTTTATTCTACTCCAGCATTATAATCTTTAAATTAAATAGCTGATAGGTATATTAAAAAATATTCTTTACAAAATTTGTCTGTGGTATTCCATAAGAACATCGTTTAGCTTGATTTTTTTTTTTTTTTTTTATACCACGACGGTGGCAAACAAGCATACGGCCCGCCTGGTGGTAAGCAGTTACCGTAGCCTATGGACGCCTGCAACCCCAGAGGATTTACATGCGCGTTGCCTACCCTTTAGGAACCTATACACTCCTTTTTTGAAGAACCTCATACTGTAGCCCACTGGGAAAACCTCGGCAGGGAGTTCATGAATAAGTATTATAACACTGTTGTTGTTTTTCTTTTAATTTGTATAGGAGGCATACGACGATTTCCACATTCTGCCGCCATTTGATATTGCACTAATTTCGCTGTCGTAGAAAAATATTGTATACCATAGCGACATAATTAAGCTTTTCAATCTCGTACCTAAACACAGCACTCGACTGAAAGCTATTCTTTGTGTTACGATTGTACATAATACTATTATACACATTTGTATGAACACTCAGAAGGAGAAATAGCTGTACTGAAATCATAAATTATAAACTTCTTCTTCTTCTTCATGTGCCATCTCCGTCTAGGAGGTCGGCGACCACATGTCTATATGTCTCTCTATCTTCAGTCATGCGAATTAGTCTATCTATGCTCTTCACCTCTAACCACTCTTTTATATTTTTAGTCCATGAAGTGCGCCTTCTACCGCGGCCTCGCTTCCCTTCAATTTTTCCTTCAATTATTAATTTTAGTAGATCGTATTTATTGTTTCTGTATATATGACCAAAATATGCTGTTTTTCTTTTCTTATTTGTTGATACTACTTCTAGGTCCTTTTTCATTATTTCCGAAACTCTGATATTACTTATTTTATCCGTCCATTTAATTTTGAGCATCCTTCGATAAATCCACATTTCAAAAGCCCTTAGTTTTAAGACCAAATTCTTTTTCAGGGTCCAGCTTTCAGAACCGTACATAAACTTAAAGATGTGATATACAAAGAAAAAAGTGACCAAAGCCTCCGGTGCCCAGGGCGATCGAATCAGCGTCTTCTGCATTCGCGGCAGCTGCTTCTATAGTCGTGCTAACTTTATTTTGAACTCCATAACCGCTTAGCAAATTTTGCTGCTCAATGATTGTATTTATGTATCTACTTAACGTTTCTTGCAACTTGGTAAGTTTAATTTGATAGTTGACATAAGGTAACAGTTAAAGGGGCTCCACACGTTTTTTATCGATTTTTGACCAAATTTGAGTCGATATTCCAACATTTACACTACAGATAGAGTTATAAGGCAAACGGCTATCGATTCTTCAATTTTCTATCTCCATTTGTAGAGACGGATTTTGAAATAAATGGTCTAAAAAACACTTTTTTCGATATTCGAATACTCTAAAAAATCTTACATATAAGAAATCTACATATTAGGATTCCTCTTTGACGTCTCTAAAAACTGATGAGAGATTTTAATTTTATACTAATTAACACAAAAGTTATGTCAGATATCTCGAAGACAAAGAATATTGCAGTAAATATAGGATTATATTGACTAGGGCCCATAGGTGCGGACCGCATGATTTTTTGTGAAGTGCCCCCCCTGAACGAAATCCTGGATCCGCGCCTGCGCCAGGGAGCTCCTTAAATCTTCCTGTTTCTGTGGGATACTGCTTCATAATGAGGTGAAGCTAATTTAATGTGTACGAAATATTCGTATTTCCCTAAAAATATCAAGTAGGTACTTTTAAATTTATCCGCCTGTTGCTTCGAAAGCGGATCTTTTTAAATGAAAATATTTTTACCGCTCCAACATTTTAATTGGTGCTAACGTTTTTATTGGTGTAATTAGGGAAAGGTATTTTAATATTTTTGCGGGCACCATTAAATATAATGAATAGGAATGATAGCCGCTGAAAAATATCTGGGTCACTGAGTAATCTCTGTTAACGTGGTGGGTAGAATATACAATACAAATATTATTTATTGCACATCTCAATAAAATAGAACAGTACAGTACACAGATTAAAAGTAGAGGCAGTCAACAGGCGGTCTTATCGCTAGAGAGCGATCTCTTCCAGAAAACCTTGGGGTAGCGGAAATCAAGTCGAAAATAATTGTACGAGTATGAGTAGGTGCAAGGTAAAAGAAACAGTGAAAATCCAGTAAACAATAACAAAAACCATAAAATACAAAGGCTTAATTATACTTACATAATTATACATACACAAATAAAATAATCAACAAATATACATATACTACATACACAGAGTAAATAAAAATAAAAATATATATTACACTGGAGAGTTAAATAGAAGCTGGATAGCGAAGCTGTGGATTTTATTGAATCGAGTTTGCAGTTTGCCCGTCGGCTTCTATTACCAACCTCAACATAACACTTTTGAGTCCATTACACAACTATTAATCTCCTGCTTTAAATTGCATATACTACGCTTGATTCTTCTTCGGCTTGGCGGCCAATTTATAAGACACATTCTGATAGACTGGAATCTGTTCAGGCAAAGTTTTTATGATTCATTTAATTTCATTTATTATTCAAAACACAGCATACACAGCATTACAGTAAAAACCAAGGCACTGGGAACTAAAAAATAAACATATAAAATACTAGGTCGATTTAGGCGACGCAAATCAATCAAATCAAATCAAATCAAATCATTTATTTTGCAAGAAAAAGGGTATATATACAGATGTTTTAAGAAAAAAAATATATGTGCACACCTTAATCAGCTATAGTTTATATGTAGCATGCAAAATATTTATAAAAGACTTAAACCTAGTTATTTACATATATACATGCATTGATACTTAATTCAGAAATCTTATTATGTATGGTTAACAAATCAACTAATTTTCATATCGTCCTAATAACTTATTTTCTAATACAGTTCTAGAAAGTCATTTACTTTATAAAATCGTTTTTCTAAGAGCCACTCGCGTAGTAAATGGTTTTGTGGCACTTCTTTAAAATTTTTTAGTATTTTATTATAGACTAGCTGTGCCCGCGGCTCCGCCCGCGTGGAATTCGGTCTGTGTCAGTAAGCGGCTAATTCACCCCTAATTTCTCTCCCGCTACCCTGGAGGCGGAACTTGAAGTAAAGTTGACAGATGGATACGCTAGAGGACAGTAGTCCTAATAAAATATTTTACAATGACCACTAAATGAACTACACTCATAAATGTATACTTTTTTTTATTATATTTGTTTTTGGCATGATTTAAACGACATAGAGAGTTCTCGTTTGGGTCCGGACCCGATCGGACGTATTCTCTTGAGCATCCCAAAACAAAAGGCAACTAACATGTGCAACGGTCTTTGTCGAAAAGTCGCATGTACCGGAATTCCGCCGCGCGCGATCATGAGCCTAATCGCCTTGGCTTAAGGGCAGCCGCGCATTTGCGCGTCCACGTCGGAGGCAAGCCGAACGAAACTACGTCGCCGCATCTGCAACCCTGTACCTCCTGCTCGACCTGCTGAGCTTTGAGATGCAGCAAGTAATACCTACTTCGAAGCCACGCTAATATCCGTGATGTGATTTGGTGAGATCGTTCCATTACGCTAATTGCATGAAAAATATTTTTCTTTTCCTTTTTTAATCTCTCGTTGCCGCCGGGTGTAGGCATATATAGCTGACACCCTGTTTGTATAACTAACGGTACAGTAATTAAACCACTGGTTAAGGTCCCGATTAATATGAATATCTTGAAGTGTTTATGTAATCAGGTAACGGCAATAAAATCACAGTTAAACAGTTAAGACCCCAAATAATATCAATATCGCTTACCATCGCTAGTTCGTGTCACGCTTTAATTCGCCCAAAAATACAGATAATACAAAATAGGTAGGTACTATATCAAGTAGGTATGGTAGCTTAGTACTTTAACTCCTAAGAGACAACACCCCAAATCTTTGAATGATTTTGTTAATTCAGGTCTCAATAACGGACGATAAAAGACGTAGCTGTTGCTAACAACAAACCCCATTCATTTTAATTTAACTATTTCATTTAACTATTTCATTTATTCTACACAGCTATGGAAGCACAACTACGTGCGTAGGTAATAATTTTTTTATACCCGCTCCACTTGAAACATGTGCAGAATTGCCCAACGGTTCAAATGTGATACTACAAAGAAATAAGAGAAAGGACAAGGGCCAACTATAAAAAAGATGGACCAGCAAATAACACTTGTTTCCAAACAAACACTACCCAGTGATGAAGAAAAGGTCAGCTATGATACATAGAGTACATAAGTACATCCGATAAATATTTAGAGGGTTGGAATTATTTATTACTACTTATTTACTACGTTCCAACGCACGTACCTAATCAACGAGCAGGTAAGCAAGGAGAAGGCGCAACCAAAACCTATGGTGATTATTTTATTAAAACGAATACATTATATTGTGTAGGTAATATATAGCCAACATGAAGTCGAGCCCACCAATGGGTACTTGGAAATGGGCATTAGGTAGCTGGAGCTCTAAGTACAGGTACGAGTATAAGTTTGAGGTAAAATCAAGAGTCTGTTGCTAATTAACGGCATTTTGACACCTATACTTAGACTAACAAATCAAGAATTTGGCCCTTCGTGAAACTGAAACCGTTCTCAACATAAATACAAAAAATACCTAAAGATACAGAGTATAGATAAGTGACTGTGTCTTTATTTTAAGTTTCATCGAGTTTATTTCGTGCAGTGTTTTAGATGTTATGAGTGAATAAGTGATATGTATATGTATTACATGACCTTGTGCCTAAGTGAATAGTGGTTATGTTTGGCCATAGATATTACTGTTACAGCATTTAAAATAGATAAAATGTGCTTGTTAGCAGCATCGCTGCACAATTGTGTTTTTCTTGTACAGTGCCCAGTTTATTGCGACCCGTCGAGATGGTCCAAAACCCACTACCTTACCAACCTATTTAAACTCGACAACAACAAAACCCGAAAAAAAAGATTGGAGGAGTCAAGTGTCAGACGCTGGTCAATTCCTACATTATCAACACAAAAAAACGTGACTCTCAAGTGAATTGCATATATACTTAGTTAGTCAACATACTATAACTTTGATTCTGCTATTAAAACTACAGAGTGCTAATAATCGTCACTCTCATACATAGGCAAGGAGGACCTATGCCACTTCATTTAGTGGACAAGGTAGACGAACCACCATAAGAAATGGACCCTTCTTCAAGCACGGAACCTGCAATAGTGCAATCTAATACAAGTGACAGTCTTTAAATATCGACCAGTGTTTTATACAGTGCTTTGGTTATAATTTAAATAAGTGCATAAAGAGTACATGACTTGTGTCTAGTAAATAGTGTTAAACTGCAGTTTTGTTTGATGTTCGGTGATTACTTTTAGATTACAGTTAGAGTCGAGAAATGATCGTAAAAGGACAAATGACAAGCTGTTAACTAAACATACAATGTCTCCAAGTTATCTCACAACCATGAGGGATCGATCGACGCAATGGATATACTTTGAAATATCGCACTCGACTGTGTTACAAAAAAAGTCACACCAAAGACATCGGCCAATCAACAATCAAACGCATCTACATTACAAGCTCTACTAGTACCCTTCGACATGGGAGGTAAGGAACGAAGAATGTTATCGACTTCTTATCAGTCAGAGATACAACACATGGAAAAGGCGACAAGGAGCGAAGACAAAGAACATCAACTAGCAGCACTTCATCAACGCTCATCCCACTTCAACTTAACCCACCAACTTGTCACAAATGCAGAAATGATTTTTTTCTATTTTAGGTGCACTTGGAGGGGGGGGTCCATGACCCATGCAAATTTAACTCAATCGAGTGTAGTGGCTACCCCCCCCCCCCCCTTTTAGACGTTGAATTTTTGTAGGCTACGTATAACCTGGCTGGGGATTTTTCTAGAATTGGAATTAGTAATCCTTAATTGGGTGATTTCCGGGATAACAATGAAAAAAAAAACCGGCCAAGAGCATGTCGGGCGATGCTCAGTGTAGAGTTTCGTAGATGCTGCCCTGTTACAAAACATCCGTTCTAAAGGTCGTTTATTTGGCGGCGCTTACGTCAGTTTACTATTCGGCACTTCCTTTCACTGTGCGTTTTTGACTAATAATTCAAAAACGGCTGAACCGATTTTATTCAATATAGTTTTTATTGAAAGTTCTTATCAGGCCTCACCAAATTTCAGCTTTCTAGTGCGAACGGTAACTGAGCTAGACCGCGGACAGACGGACGGACATGGCGATGTAACTGTTACGTAATAAGGCCTAATTATGTACAGAAGCATACACTGCTTTACCTACACACATATTAAAAATCCATTGAAACCATTAGAATGACCACCATTACACCGCCATGACCAACATTATTGCGCCGGCGGTCGGGGGGGGCGGATTTTCATTACGTTACCGTAGGTAATGAATTTTCATACGTTTTTACCACACTGTCACAGATAATACACTGATGTTACGGTGTTATTGGTTGCAATAATGTTAGTAATTAATTACATACGGTTCCGAACGCGGAATAGAGGATTTACGATATTGGTGTAGATCAAGATATTTATTCGTCAATGTAAGCACATTACAATGCACTAATGAACGTCAGAGAAAAATAAAATACGTGAGTGTCGTGGAAAGTGTGTGAATCAAGTGCGATTGGAACGAAGTTGTTACTTAATTTTATTTCATTTTTTTACTTTTTCGTAAATTTTGTGGTTTTAATTATTTTTGCATTTTTTAAAAATTTTGGAAATTTTGGAAATAGTGGAAATTTTGGAAATAGTGGAAAATTTGAAAATTTTGAAAATTTTGAAAGTTTTGGAAATTTTGGGAAATTTTGGAAATTTTGGAAAGTTTGGAAATTTTGGAAATTTTGGAAAATTTGGAAAATTTGGATATTTTGGAAATTTTGGAAATATTGGAAATATTGGAAATTTTGGAAATTTTGGAAATTTTGGAAATTTTGGAAATTTTGGAAATTTTGGAAATTTTGGAGATTTTGGAAATATTGGAAATTTTGGAAATTTAGAAATTTTAAATTTTTGACATTTTCGAAATTTTTGACATTTTCGACATTTTAAAATTCTCGACTTTTGAGGTTCTCGACATTTTTCACTTTTATCACTTTGCCACTTCTCAGTTTCACTACACTTTACTTCACTTTATTCCATTTTATATATTTTTTATTTCATTCCATTTTACATGTTTCTCAATCGTATGGGTGTCGCGTTTTCGTGACGTGACGCTTTTTCGTAACGGTCACGTGACTTTTTTTTCGCCTAGGCCCCCATCCGCGAACCGTCCGATAAGGAACTTCGTTCCAAAACTCCATCGGTTCTAACCCTGTAGGTGTACCTCTGGCCCAAGAAGTATTGTGACCGAAAAGAAATTCTACGGGATTTATTTTTTTCAAAACAGTAATACATTATTAGATCATAAAGATACAAAATAATGCGTAGTTCTTCAAGAAGACATATCAAAACTGCTTGAGAGACAGATAATGTACCTATTGTTTAATTATAAAGAAAAATAAATCCTAATCTGACTGCTTCACAAAACGTTTGATATGTTTTCCTACCTAAACGGTGTCCTATAAATGTTAGATGATTTTATAGTAGTTTTTTGGTTTGCTGCAATAACCCTTTGACATTCATGACATTTTCAAATATTTCTTAAGAGCGGGTAAAGGTAAATTTAAAGCATCGACGGGTAATATGTTATAAATATGAACACCTTGACCAAGAAATTACAAATTATTTCAATACCAACTTTCAACATACAAACTTTCAACCCCCTTTTCACCCCTTCCAGGGTTGATTTTCGGGATGAAAACTGTTTATTATCCTTTCCCGGGACTCAAACTATCTCTACACAAAATTTCATCATTATCCGTTCAGCCGTTAACTAATTAAAAATACTTGGACCGTGTTCTGTTATCGATTCTAAGTATCTCCAGCCAACTTTTTTTCGAATATATTCCATGAACAGACTTTCGACCTTCTTCAGCTTTATTATATGTATAGATAGTTTTTATTGAAAGTACCTTTCAGGCGTCACTTCCATTATTTTTTTCAAATTTTTTTGGACCTACGGTTCTAAAGTAAGATGGGGGGGGGGGGGGGGGGGGTTTGAAGAAGAAACTATCCTTTGTGAGTGTAGATAAATCAGTGTATGCAGCTGTACGTAATTAGGCCTTAAAACACTCGTGTGATCTTATTATGAAAACCACACTCATGTTTTAAGGACCCTTATTACGTAACAGTTACATAAACTACTATTTCCTACCTAAACGGTGTCCTATAAATGTTAGATGATTTTGTAGTAGTTTTTTGGTTTGGGCCATGCATCTTTGTACGTCATATATAGTCCTCGAACCTGCAATAACCCTTTGACATTCATGACATTTTCAAATATTTCTTAAGAGCGGGTAAAGGTAAATTTAAAGCATCGACGGGGTAACAGGCGTCTCTTCCATTCTTTTTTTAATTATTTGACCTACGGTTCGAAAGTAAGATGGGGGGGGGGGGGGTTGAAAAAGAAACTATCCTTTGTCATTTCTCGAGACCCATACTATCTCAATACCAATTTTCATCTAAATCAGTTCAGCGGTAAAAAAATCCTCATACCACCTTCGACCCCTTTTCACCCCCACAATGGTTTGAAAACTATCCTATGACGTTTTTCGAGACTCAAATTATCTCCGTACTCATTTCTATCTAAATCGTTTCAGCGGTTAAAAATTCTCCATACAAACTTTCAACCCCATTTTCACCCCCACCAGGGTTGATTTTCGGGATTAAAACTATATATTATCCTTTCCCAGGACTCAAACTATATCTATCTAAAATTTCATCAAAATCCGTTCAGCCGTTTTCACGTGATGCGCGGTCAAATAAACAGACAAACAGATAAACAGATAAACAGACAAACAGATAAACAGACAAAAATTCTAAAAATTGTTGGAACGTGTTTCTGTTATCGATTCTAAGTATCCCCAGACAACTTTTTTTCGATTATCTTCCATGTACAGACTTTCGACCCTCTTCAGCTTTATTATATTTATAGATATTAACACACATAACGGTACAATTTTTTTTAAATCCAGCTGTTCTTTGTTGTTTGTCGACAACAAGCCGATCACAGTCCCTTGTATTGCGTGGTTCGCAGTTTTGAATAGGTCACTGTGCTTTCTTACAAATTTAAACACTTCGTCAATATATAGGCATGGAAGAGGTAGTACGCCCAATTTCAGGAACAATGGTTTGCACGTTTCATAAGGGCCAACCCCGCAAATCGCACAAACGCATTTTTTTTTGGGCAACAAAAGCACTTTGTATATCACCACCATTCCACCATGCAAATGCGTGGCTCCGTTGCGTCGTCTGATCTGGCTTAGGATTCGGCAGAATGCCCCGGAATCGCCGAAGCACGACACCCTTCGGCCAGAAATCTGCACTAAAACTCCATGAACATTAACTGCATGATATCTCTCCACTCAAAATAAAAAAAAAGTCGCCGAGCGCATCCTGAGTATGCAGATAGACTGTCTACTTATAATCTACACTCGCTATGATTTAGATTTGATTGAGATAGATTAGGCACGACGTCGTTGATCTGGTTACGCTTCATAAAGTTTTACATGGTGGACTTGACTGTAACCTCATGGATGATGTCTTTATTAGAGCCAACAACAGAGAACGCGGAATCTGGAACTGTTTGCCTTGCCTATTAGGGACATAAAAAATACTATTACGGACATAACAATGCGCCTATCAATGTATCGTTTATATAATAACTTAGATATTGATGTGGATATACTGAATTCTTCTTTACTTAAGTTCAAAAATATTTTGAAGTCCCAAAATTGTTAATAAATCATACTTAAATATTATTTGATTGTGTTAAGGCTCCTTATTCCCTAAAAGGTCGAAAAACTCTATTAATGAAAAAAGCCGCATAAAATGCTATTTATAAGATAGTTTGAAGTATTAGTAATACAACAAAATAATTTTGAACCATGTTTATTATTATTAAGTACCCAAAAATACGATTCTTACAAAAAGTGTCCTGTGAAGTGTGATTTAAGTGTCATTTTTAAAAATTCATAGTAATTTGAAATTTACTGCTATAGTAATGTTTTTTTTTATCGTGATAGAAATATAGTTTAACTTTGCAATGGTCATATTTTTTAGGGCAAAATATTCATGGGGTTTTCGTGGAAAAAATGAAATGTAACCGTGTTTTCATCAAAAAACTGGCATATAATCAGAAGGTATTTTGTCGATTATCCAAGATGAATCTTCGATTTTTATTTCCATGGCCGTCTCATACATGATATACTCAATTGAATTTAATTCAAATTGAATAAGAATTTTTACCCTTTTTTGCGTAATCTGAAAATGAACGGTACACCTAACTGGAAAATCCGGAAAGGCCTTCCAAGACAACCAATTTTTATCATATTTCACTCGTTAAAATGTAATATTTGCTCCAATGGCCGTCTAGATAAAGAAATGAACTATTATGTGCATCAATAGTTGATTTAAAAAAACTTTGTATTTTCGCCATAGCCTTCGAAGAAAATTAAGCATTTCGTGAAATTCGCGCGTTTTGGGAATAAGGCCTCTTAATTCTTTATAATTTTTTACTATGTTCTTCTTTATAGTTTTGTACTATCTTTAAAAACAGAAGATTTTTCATATTCAAATTTGCATCTATCTTAATAATTATTCCACTATAGTGTTGTGTACAATTGTAATAGTAATGTACCAGGTTGTTTTTGTAAGAAATTTTTTACAATGGTGTTAACCTATATTATGTTATTGTACCTATTGAAATACAAAATAAAATTAATATTTTTCGCCTTCTTAACTATTTAATTGTTAATTACCAGCCATTTTAATTACGGCACAGGTATTCCCCGGCATCCATGAATATAATGAATCGGAACGGAACTGATGGCCGCGCCGCGGGGCTCGTTAACCTCTTTATGACTTGAGAGAGGCTATCTGTTATTTGATTAACTATGCGCAGTTTAGAATATGAGTTTGATTTCTTTGTATAAAACGGTTTTTGTTATTCTTTGAGCGCTTGTAATAAGACATCAAATAATTGCACAAAAGAACATAATAGTCAGCTTTTTACTTAAAAGTTATTTATAGATTTATCGGTAATGCTCATCGTTATCTTAACAATTTCTAATGCAATATCAGCTTTAAGAGTTTGGGATAAAGTTCAATTTCTGTTTAAAAGTTCATGCTGATCATCAAAGAGTGTAAGTATCATCTTTCTAATAACCTCACTGAGCACCAAGAAAGTTCAAGAGTAAAATTCAATTCAAACTTTTAAAGTGTATTGTGTTCCGTAATAACTAATGAATGTCGGAAACTACCTACTTATTTATTTTTTACGTTTTTTATGTATTTACGCATTTAAAAATTACATTAGTTAACTGTTACCATACCATTTCCGATCCGTCATAAAAATATTATACTGACTTGCGCTAAATTCACACCAAAACACCGCTTTGATGTGCATTCAGAATATATTTTCTGCGTAAGTCAGTATTTTATATATTAAAAAAAAAAACGCGCGAACCGACTGGACGTGTTACTGTGTCATTCCTCTTATTTATAATATTTACGGACTATTTCGGCTTTCATAATGCCACGAAACTGTAGTGGATGCGGTATTGATGTTACGGACAAAGCCAACATGCAGTGCCAACAGCTTATAACATCAAATTGCAACAAAGTGTATGACTTGGAATGCCTTGGAGTGAAGCCAGAGGACTTCGAGTCATTTAAGGAGGGCCTAACACAATCCTGGGTATGCCCTGAATGCGTTTGCTCGAAGCCTGCACGCATTGACTCCGATACTCCGGTACGAGGTACACCAGAACACAAAAGACTATTCCCAATAAGTAGTATGTTTGTATGTAAACACTTTATTGTACATAAAAAGTAACAAAACAAACATGATAAAAGAAAAATAAACAAAGTACAAAGGCGAACTTATCCCTTTAAGGGATCTCTTCCAGTTAACCTTTGAGCAATTGAGAGAAAAGTATAAGATAGACAAACATGCACTATGTACTTAGTGTACTTACGGAAACAAATATCTAAAAAAGAAGAGATAATATCTACTTAACCTAAGGTATAATAAATACACATATAATACATAATTAAATATATATTATATATTTATATACCACCCGTTATATAAACGTAAAAGTCCTGACTGACTGACTCACTTAAATCAACGCCCAGCCCGAACCGTGGGACCTAGAGAGCTGAATTTTTCACAATAGGTAGTTTTTATAACGTTAGTATCCACTAAGAAGGGGTTTTTCCAAATTCAGCCCCTAAGGGGGTAAAAAGAGGGTTGAACGTTTGTATGGATGGGGTTTAAAATTTTGAGTTAGAGATTTGACTTCGTACGTTTACTAATAATTAAAAAACAATAAAAGTGATTTCAGCGTTTTTCAAAATTCAACCTCTAACAGCGTACAAAAGGAGTTGAAAGTTTATATAGAGATTAATTGTTTTTTGTGAAAGACTTTTAAGTTCGTTTGTAAGCTACTAACTACTGTCGCTAGAAAGTTGTAATTTGCAGAACGAGTTAAATTTCCAATTCGTACAACTAACAAGAAGCGATTTTGAATAACTCAACCCCTTAATGGGTAAAAAAGGCGTTAAAAATTTGTATGGGTGGGGTTTAAAATTTAGAGTTAGAGATTTGAAACTTCACACGTTTACTAATAAATTAAAAAAAACAATAAAAATGTGTACAGCATTTTTCAAAATCCAACCTATAACGGGGTTAAAAAGGGGTTGAAAGTTTGTATAGAGATAACAATTTTTTTTTGTGACAGACTTGAAATTTCGTTTATAGGCTACTAACTTTAAAGCAAAAAAACTAATCGCTAAGCGTTTTTCAAAATTCCACCCCAGAGGAATTGAAACGGGGTTGAAAAGTTTGTATGAAAGGGAGGCCTTTACTACTGAAGCTAGAAAGTTGTAATTTGCAGGACGGGTTACATTTACAATCTGTAGTATCTGTACAACTAATAAGAAGCGATTTTAAAAAAGGGGGGATAAAATGGGTGTTAAACGTTTTTATCGGTGGGGTTTAAAATTTAGAGTTAGAGATTTGAAACTTCGTACTTTTACTAATAATTAAAAAAAATTAAACGCAATTTCAGCATTTTTCAAAATTCAACCTAGGACGTGGCTAAAAAGGGGTTGAAAGTTAGATATTTACTATTTTTTTGGTTTCAGATTTACTAGGAATTATTGTTCCTATTTCCGTTCCATTTCCATGTTACAGAGTGAGCTCTGACAATAGTTTGGTCATCGTATCGCGAAATAAAACCACCACTATATAGTACACAAAGAAGTAACGCAAATAATAGGGTACGTGCGTTATTATTTGGATATTAACACTTATTTGTAACTGAAACTATGTCTACGTTACCTATTTTTTTGCCAAAATAGCTATAAGTATAAATTAAGAAGATGGTTCGGGGATTACCAAAAGTTACAATTGGGTATGAAACTCTGAATGAGGAACCGTATTATACGCGGACGAAGTCGCGGGCGGACATATTCATAAAATAAGGTACCAACTCAACTAGAACACAAATCATTCGGGGAGCCACAATTTATGTAACTTTCCCTTCAGTGATGCTACCGACTGGGATTGTCTAAAGGACAACGGCAACTCATTCCACAACTGCACAGCACGTACTGAGAAAGACCTGGAATACGACCTAGTCTTCTTCAACGGTATGGCAAGAGTGAGGTTCGCACTCGACCTCAAGCGGTGACCACTACCAACAGCCAAATACCTAAACCTTTCAGAGAGGTATTGTGGGGAGGTCGCATTGAAAAGGGTGTTAAAAAGAAGACATAGAATATGCACGTCCCTGCGCTGGCGTATAGGTAGCCAACCGAGCTTAGCACGAAATTCGGAGATGTGGTCAAACTTCCGTAACCCAAAAATATACCGGATACACACATTCTGCAGACGCTTCAGCTTATCCAGTAGTTCCTCCGTGAGGTCCAAAAAAGCAATGTCACCATAGTCCAAAAGCGGTAGGAGAAGGGATCGAGCAAGAGTCAGCTTAGTGTGAACTGGAAGGAAATTCTGAAGACGTTTTAAAGAGTGGAGGGACGCAAATATCTTTTTACTAATCTCAGCGGTGTGAGCAGACCAGGAAAGTGTCTCATCCATGGTGACACCCAAATTTTTGACTGTAGAAGAGAAAGGGATGGGAATTCCGTCGAAAAGGATGTCGGGTATCACCATATCAGAGAGCTCACCAATGTAGTAAGGACTACCTATAATTATAGCCTGAGATTTATTTGCGTTTACCTTAAGACCGAAACTACCGGCCCAGCTGCGAATAGATTCAAGATCAGCATTGATTTGGTCTACTAGAGAAGTAAAATCATCAATACCAGCTGCTGCATAGATCTGTAGGTCATCCGCATAAAGGTGGTAAGAGGATCTAAGTGACACTGTGATTCCATTGATAAAAATGGAGAAAAGAAGTGGGGATAGCACTCCTCCCTGTGGCACGCCAGCGGAAAGTTCGCACCAATCGGAGAACTTGTCATCGAATCGAACACACTGGCGCCGGCCGAAAAGATAATCACGGAACCAGGATAGGGTTATATGATCCATATAAAAGGTCTTAAGTATCCCAAGCAAAATGTCAAAGTCCACCGAATTGAAGGCGCTACTAAAGGTGACCTTAACAAGAGCGGTAACAGTGCTATGCCCGGGTCGGAATCCGGACTGGAAGGGATTGAATAAAGAATTACTATTAAGGTGGGATAGGAGACGACGATTGACACGGTGTTCTATAATTTTGGACAAGACAGGAAGGATGGAAATTGGGCGATATTGTGAGAATGAGATAGGATAGGGGGTTTTAGGGAGAGGGATAACATGTGCTAGTTTCCACGCTGAAGGAAAGGTACCTGAGGACAAGGAAAAATTTATAATACCGGAAAGGATAGGAGCAATGAAATCCGCTACGAGCATTTGCATGTCTATGCCCAAGTTATCATCACCAACGGCCTTCGTCTTAACAGACTTCAGAAGGGCAAGTGTTTCCTTATTTGAGATATTGCCGAGATCGAAGAGCGATAAGTCAAAGCGTATGGAGTTGGCAAGAAGTGTCAATGTAGACAGTTTAGTAGCAGGGTCGAGATATACTGGAGAGGTACTAAAATATTGATTAATGGCGTCTACATCGAGGACACTAGAAAAAGTTTGCTGGCTTCTGCCTACCCCAAGTAACTTTAAAAATTTCCATAGTTTAGTAGGTGGACAGTCCTCGATCGAATCATGGATGTAACGTCGCCTCGCGTCCCTACAGATCTTATTACATCGGTTTCGCAGTGAAATGTATGCTTCACGATTACTGTCCAAATGATCGTGACGCAGCTTGATACGAGCTCTATCGCGTTTGACCATAAGCTGTTTAATATTCGGAGTAAGCCACGGAGCAGGATAATGTTTGACTCGTGTTGGTCTTAACGGAGCATGCTTGTCAAAAATAGCAAGGAATATGCTATTGAAAGCCGTAATTTTTTGATCAATGTCGTCTAAGAGTTCAACACTTTGCCAATCCGCACACGAGAAATCACTACAAAGTGCCTGCAGGTCGATGTCACGTAAGTTTCTATTTAAGCATGACCACTTTATGCTTTTTCTTTGGTGGTCGAATATTGAAGGACGCGTAGTAATATATAATAGTAGTAATATCAATACTTACCGAGGTACCCGTATCAAGCCAACACTATCACCACTCGACCCATTAACACATCACCATGACAAAATCACTTGCCAGGACAGTTTTTTGGCGGAGCTGAGGGAATTACGTTCCGAATTAATTAACCGGGTAGAAACTCAGACTCATATAATTGCAAGTATGTCAGGCAACTAGCGAGCAGATACACGATTTAAAGTCCATATTTCAAAACAATCCTACTCCTAACAACGTAATAGAACAACAACTGGACAAACTATCAGAAACCAGTCAACAACTCGATAAGTTTATAAATGAAACAAAAAGCATACAAAGAAAGTATTAGTAAGTCGTGTAACAGCAAGCAGTTCAATAGTTACGCCTCCACGTTAAAGACTGGGATAGAAACGGCAGGCGCAAGCGCAAGTGACTGCCGAGGCGGCTACCCTCTGCATGCAAAAAAAACACCGAGCGTAGGGCCACGAAAACGGCTGGAAGTACTCCTTGCGAGGGTGTTCCATTAAATGATAACGCACAAACTGCTGATCTGAATATTTCTACACGTATTGAAAATAAAGATAAACAAACAGAACAATGTATGGAAAGCCCGTCACAAGCTACATCATTGCAGAAGGGCGCAAGTAACAAAAAAACTCCTTCGATTGAGGCGAGAAATGAACGCCACCAGCGTAAGTCTGTAGGAGTAACGCGAGGTTCTGCGATTCCTGGTGCAACGCTACTGGAAGCATCGGAAAGACCGTGTCTGATTCACGTTTACTATTTAAAACTAGGCACTACGGCCGAACAAGTTCGTGCACACCTAAAGAATATTTGTGGTCAGGATTGCATAGTAAAGGCCTTGAAAGCCAAAGGTAACTACGCGTCGTTTAAATTGAGTGTTCCTTCGACTCTAGCCGACACTTGCTACTGTCTTCTTCGTCTGATTTATTCGCAATAACAGAAAGCGGATATAATGAATCTATTCAGGATTCCGAGTTAATACCACCGGGATACAGTATTGTACGCTGCGATAGAATGGACGGGCGTAAACAAGGAGGCGCGCTTTTAGTGGCCACACCGCGGTTTGAGCTGCGTCAGATATCATGCGATAACGTCTACATAAATGACCATCAGTTTGAACTTGTTGGTGCGACTGTACATTTATATAATAAGTTTACGAACATAGGTGCTATTCGTGCGCTGTACGAAGCTCTAGTAAAAAGCCATATGGAGGGGAGCTCCAGTGTGTGGAGTCCGCATGAAAAAAAATACAAATTTATGCTTGAACGTATTTCAAAATAAATTTACAAGGTTTTTATATTTAAAATTTTACGGCGTATACCCGTTTTACCCACTTATGTACCCAACATTGTTTGTACTAGGAATGGTAGGATATTACCAGTTGGAAGTTAGGCGGGAGTTAGCCCTATCATCCCTTATTTTTAAATTCCTGCGAGGTAGGATCAGTAACCCGGGGTTACTGGCCACAGTGGGTCTGTATGCTCCAGCACGGTACGTGTGGCGCCGGCGCAGGCCGCCACTGTCCGAGCCGCACGCGCGCACTGGCCTGCTGAAATGGGCGCCATGGACTCGGGCCCTGCGCACGCTTAATAAGGTTGCTACCCGGATTGATTTATTCCATTGTTCAGAGAATAACTTCACTAAATTTACTTTGTTTGTACTGTGTTATAATTAAATGTATAAATGTCTGTATATATATTTGTATCTAGGTTAAATTTACTACACTATCCCGTTGGGAAACTGTAATGTTAGTTGTATTGTTATTGTGAAATAAATAAAAATAAATAAATAAAATATTTTTTATATGCGGAATTACCATACATTATTGCCAATTTTGTAACATTATCACGATCACTTTGTAAAGTAACTATATATTATTTCAAAACTCAATATTAAATCACGCTCCGACTGGCACCTAAATAAGATCGATAGTATAAAGTAAAAAAAAAAATATAATAACATAACAATATTGAAACATACATTAGACAGTAATGTACGTATTTATTTGTCATGTTTTCAAACTGACATGTTTTGTTATTTCTTTAAAGTCGACAGGTAAATTGATTTGATAACAAACACACGGTGTGTGTTTATTTATGTAGGTATGCTATTAAGCGGGTCCACAATTCCACACCTGACGCACCGGCTAGTGTAGACGTTCCTGGCCCGAAGCATTGCGGCCGCGCGTGCGTTTCCTTCAACCGAGGTACGACCACACTAGCCGAGTTGCTTCGCGCGGCAATTTCCTCGAGGTGGTGCGTCAGATGGGGACCCGCCTATTATCGTAGGGAAAAGGTAAATGTATGTTGTGGTTGCTTTACTACGCTAGAAGAGGAAACATCAAATATTGAATCATTTGATAACTACGAGTAACT
The DNA here is from genome assembly GCA_947086415.1 of Pammene aurita. NCBI lineage: Eukaryota > Metazoa > Arthropoda > Insecta > Lepidoptera > Tortricidae > Pammene > Pammene aurita. The sequence continues at coordinate 24,450,101 of OX352302.1, read as the reverse complement.
AGCCGCATTAAATCTTTGACGACGCGTGATGCAATTTCGTGGCAAATCGTTTTAAAAACGTTGCTTTTTATTTGCATTTCATACTCGCCACGTATGGTAGCGCTACATTACCTGCGGCCTTCACCCATAATAACACACCTGCGCTATCATAGCCAGAAATCAGCCGTAAAACGGAAATTTGTCTATGGTAGCTGAATTTTTGTACGGAGCCATAATAGACAAAATTCAGCCGGACGTTGGATCTTTCCACTTGTTAATCTATGATAATCTAAGAAGAAACACTAACACTTTACGTAGCACACTTCGCTACGTGCTACGCTCGTAGTCGATCCTAGTGGTCTTCCTCGTATGTAGCGAAAAGCGCCTACGAGCAGAGAACCCGGTTCTTAGTCGTGATAGTGTTAATTATAATTTTTCGTATTCCTTTTTATGAGTGTTTTTCCTATGTATGCGCCATTGTTTGATTTAGTTTATTGCTTTCATTTTATACTAAGTCTTTCTACCTGGTGCCATATTCTATTTTTTAAATACATAAACAATACATTACAACCACAATCTATCTCAAACGTAACTTTGTAAGTAAGTACACAACTCGAGTTACGTCGGAATAATTTTCAAGCGAAATCTGATATTTCGAATTCAGACGTTTAGGCACTCGCTGTATTGCGTAGTTAATTTAATGCATTGGAGTTGTATTGAAGTTGTATTGAAGAAAACATGTTTTAAAGTTAGAATACGGCCCCTGGAATGGGAAATTAAAGCATATTTTGATGGCCGGCATTTTTTAGTTAGATTACTATCCTGGCAATGTTGTCATGGATCCGAAATTACTTATTTTTAGCAGTTTGTTCAAGGCGATACTTGGTTTGTATACATAAAATAAGTTAATATTAAAAATGAAATAGACAAAAAGCGTATGTACACCCTAAACTTGCAATAAAGAATGTTTATTATTGTTATTATTGTAGATAAAATAAGATAAATATTTATAAGATTAATATGTATTTCAATAATATTATTTTATCAGAAAAATAAATTATTATTGAAAAGTAGTAGTAGAAAAAACTAAAACTTCCACAATTCTATTATTGAATTAATTGATTGAAAATAAATAATCAAAAAATAATAAATTCTGCTAATAACAGAAATCCAATTTTTTCTATATTTTGAGTACAAATATTTAAAAAAATATTTATTGGGAAAAATAATAATATTTTCTAAATATAAAAAAATATGTTTTTTTCTTTAAATATATTCCCTGGCGTAAGTCTGATGATTGCTGTACGATTTTTACTACAATTCATTTATGTAATTATTAAAAATAGATACGATTCTATGTTTATCAGATTAGGTTCTACATTGACATTTTATTGTCAGACTTGGCCCATATTTTGAAGTCAAATGTTTTTTGTTAGTTGCATTTTTGTTTTGTAAAAGTGTACATACATATGAGATAATACAAACTTACATTTGAAGTTTAAAAACATATTTCTCCAAACAAATCGTATGATCGTTTTAAATTAACAACCGCAAATACGGTTTTCAAAAACCAATGTGTTTTAAATACTCTTTGTGACGATAAGTATTCGTAATTCATATTACGTGTCAGTATTTGTGTGACTAATAAAATATATCTATTATTAATATATAGATGTATATATTTTTATACATATAAGTAACTACTTATTTGTTGCATTTTTAAATGAAAAATCTGTGCTAATTATGCAATAGTATAAGTTTCTTGATGAAGAATCTGATAGAAATAAAATGAGCGTTTTAATGCTCATTTTATTTCTATCAGATTCTCCGGTACAATGGGGAATTCCCGGAAACATTGGGGCACGTTCCCGGGAAAGTTGGGGAACGTTCCCCATCTTTCCCGGGAACACGGGGAATTTGCTTTTGGGAAAGAAATACATTATATATTGTCATGCTAAATATTGTTATTATTCCTTTTATAATGATTGCCATTCAAAAAATAATGTAGCTGTACACATATTCAACTTTCCCCAGTATTCCCCACGGTGGGGTACGTTCCCGAGCACGTTTCCGGGAAAGTTGGGGAATGGGGAACGTGCCCGGGAACGGCCCATCACTACTCACAGGTCATGCATGTTTATCAAAAAATCCAGGTACAATAATAGAAAGCCGTAAAACTGGGCTCACGGCACGTAAATCTGTCTGACAAATAAAACTGCAAACAAATATGTATGATTTGCAGCCGTAAACATATCTCACGTAGACACGGTTCTCCATGTTTAAACTAGCAAATCTTTGCTTACCTGAGAAAAGAACTTAAGAAACTATTCGGATAAGGCTTTATGTCATTGAATAGAAAAAGAGAAAAAGAAGTAGAAAACATTTATTCGTTACAACAACAACATGCAAACCGACATACTTAATCTAAGGATAATAAATAACTAATTAGAATTAAGGCATGCACATGGTTGCCACGAAATGGTCCCGACTCAGCATGGTGCTAGCCTGAAAACTATATTTGTCGTTAATTTTTACCGACTTCAAGATTTCGGAGGTGGAGGTCAATTCGTCTGTTTTTTTAGGGTTCCGTACCTCGAAAGGAAAAAACGGAACCCTTATAGGATCACTTTGTTGTCCGTCTGTCTGTCTGTCTGTCTGTCTGTCTGTCTGTCAACACCATTTTTCTCAGGAACGCGTGGAGGTATCAAGCTGAAATTTATATCAAATACTCAAGTCTACTGTCCCTTGGAGCTGTAAAAAAATCAGACTTCTAAGCCAACGCAGTCAAAAGATACCGCCGTTCATGCCGCAAATTTCCTCAAATTTTCGAAACTCGCAAGGGAATCAAAACCTACAGAATACTTCCCGTGAACTCAGAATCTTGAAATTTGGTACGAAGCAACGTTTTATAGCACAGATAAAGGAAAAATTGCGAAAACCGTAAACTTTTAGTTACATCATATAATAAAAATATTTCTAATAATTTTAAAGATACTACCCTTATATACCTACAGGTTTGTACGGAACCCTCGGTGCGCGAATCCGACTCGCACTTGGCCGGTTTTTTTCTTTATCGCCTTGAAGTCGTTAGGATAGGAGATATCGCAGATTTAAATAAATAAATATTTTGGGACAATCTTACACAAATCGACCTAGTCCCAAAGTAAAAAAAAAGGCTGGCAACTCTCGCCAGATAAGTAGTGTTAAGAAGAGCTCCTCGTTTTAAATTATAAATTCACGAAAAAAGTTGTTGCTGTGGCTGCTGTATAAGTAGCATTGGAAGGACTTACGTCTCATTCTGCTATCGATAAAATGGCACATATATAGAAGAAGTCAGTGAAATACGAGGTCAGTAAAATACACATAATAGCCGTTAAACCTCAGTTTACATTTTAAAAACTCAAAACAACACCGTTTATCACTCCGAATATTTACGAAGCCGAGAACTAAACGATTCAACTATCAGCTGATTGGCGGTACTGACATTTGTCACAAATGACAACTCTAGGTGTTGCCATACTATAAGGACGCGTTAAGAAATCCGACCAAAGTGAAATAATCGATTGAGATTCGATTAATAAAATTGACAATTGCACCGGTCTGTGCGAAATGTCAGAAAATTGTATCAGTTAAAGATATACTGAAATGCTCAAAATGCAAAAAAGTGTATGAATCTGAATGCGCCAACCGACTAAAGTTATTTAACTTAATGTCGAGCGAAAGTAAAAAAAGTGGACTTGTTCGCAATGCGTTCCAAATACAAAATTTCTAAAAAAATTAAACTCACCAAATGAAGTGGAGAAAAAAACTCGACAATAAATAACAAAAAAGGATGCGCAATAATATTACTCACAGGAAAAAAGGGTGCAGTTCTAATTTAACAAATAATCCCACAACCCCGACTACATCAGTACCAAATCCTGAACCTTCTGAGATAGAGGAAATTTCCGCAAGTGTAGATGAAAATACAACTATATTATCGGATACAGAAGAAAGAAAATGAAAATTCTCCGAGTAGAATTGATACTGCTGAAGAAATTTCAACAGCCTCTAGCACACTATTCAAATCAAAATCAATTGATTTAGTGACACAAGTAAACGCTTTAAATGATAATTTCCTAAGTACAAATGAAAGTCTCTCTAAAAGTATGAACCTCTCCATTGGCAGCGATGAAGTTACGGAACTAAAGTCGGAACTTCAAAAATTAAAGTTGGAACTTAGCACCATGGAAAACGAATTACATAACATAATTATGAAGAGAAACGATTTAAACCGCCAGGTGGAGAAGCTCACGCGTGAGGTTCAAACACTTAAAGCCATTTGTAGAAGCCCACAACCCAAAAGCAGCCGCCAGAGCTTATCAAATAACACAACTGGAAAATCTGTAGAGGCTCGAACGGCAGTAACTTTGGTTTTAGAGTCGAAAATAAAGACCTTAGAAAACGAACTCTCGATTGCACGACAAGACATTATCTCACTTAATACTACAGTTAAAAAACTTGAAAAAGAGCTAGTTATAATACAAGAAACTGAAAAAATACAATCATATAGTGCTAAAGGAAATGATAAAGTAGGCAAACCAAAATTGAAACCGAGCATGAGTGATGCACGATCAGATAGTAAGAGTAGGAACAAATTATGTATCATATCAAGCAGCAAAAGATAGAAGTTATTACAATACTTAAACAGGCATGCTTTCTACGACAGGTTCGAGATCTGCCATTACTTTACTCCTGGTGCTGGAATAGCCACCTTACTAGAAAATATACAATTAAAGCTGTCTGGATATACCAAAAGAGATTACTGTATAGTGATGACGGGTGAAACCGACTTCAGAGACACGGAAGACTAGAAAGCACTGGTTGAAACTATAAGAGTAATTTTAGAAGAAACTACCAACACTAATGTAATTATAGCAGCACCAACATATATTTGCGGTGCACCAATGTACAATTATAGAGTGGAGGTTTTTAATACACTACTGAGCCGAGATATTTACAACCATCGATATGGACTATTCTTTGACTCAAATGAGAATTTAACACTGGAGCTTTTTTCGGATATTTCTGGTAAACTTCAGAATGCAGGAGTACAAAATATACTTCAAAATATAGCCGAAACTATATCGTTGCATCAAACAAGCAGCGTAGAATATGAGCAGCAGAATGAAGCTGATCCAGATACAGCCGAAACTATATCATTACATCAAATAAGCAGCGTCGAAGAAGATGAGCAACAGAAAGGAGTTGATAATTTTTTTCGTCCCTCAACATAGCGTATTCCGCGTTTTTCATCAGAACATAGCCGGAATCCTTTAGAAACGAGATGAGATCGAAATTGTACTAGGCAACCTGAAAAATATAAATAACTTTCTAAGTGTCATTTGCTTCAGTGAAACTTTCTTAAGCAAAGGTTCAGAAGATAATCTTGCATTTAACGACTACGAACTAGCCTCGTTTTTCTCTAGATCAAAAAAGAGAGGAGGAGTTGCATTCTGGTCAATAAATGCCTAGACTTTGATAACTTGACCTCCCTGCAAAACTGTGCTATCGAAAAGGAATTCGAATGCTGTGGGGTAGAGTTTGTTAACACTAATATCATTGTTGTATGCGTGTACAGAACACCTGACTCAAATGTAAATATTTTCTTTAATCAATTAAGCAAACTATTACGCCTTTTACGATCTAAACCTAACAAAAAAGTAATCATTTGCGGAGACGTTAACATTAACATACTAAATGATAATAAAATAACAAGATTAGTCTACTAGATAATTACAATATGTATAGACACATTCGGACCCCAACACGTAAAAATAGCTGCATTGATCATATCGTTAGCAATTTCAAATCTGGAAAAGGTGAGACACTTCAGTTAGGTCTCTCAGATCATGACACATGCCAGATAGCTACGTTTAAGACAAGGACGGCTATTAAAGACAGGGTATGGTATATTACAAAACGAGACTACAGCTCAGAAAACATTGACAAATTTAAAGAATGTATAGCAAGCCTTTCGTTTTCTCAAGTCTACGAAGAGAATTGTGCCGATAAGTCGTTTACTTTATTTCATGATTTATTGACTCTTTTCCATGATTTATGTTTCCCGAAAGTATGAGTAAAAATTTCAAATAAAAATAAACGCAAAACGTGGATCACTAAATCTCTTAGAAAATGCTGTATTAAAAAAAGGAAACTGTATTTCGAATATCAATTTTCTAACAGGAATAAAGAAACAAATAAAAGTAGACTTATTAACTAAACCCGAACTTTGAGGAAATACATGGCACACGCGCAAAAAATACGAAATACTAAATTTATAAAGAATGCGAAAAACAAATGTCGAGCTGCGTGGACCGTTGTAAACGATACTTTCAATAATGGACGCAAAAAATAAATAACCAGTATAAGGGACAAACATAATAATAAACAGTTACATAAAGCCCAAGACATAGCTGAAGAGTTTAATGATTTCTTTGTTAACCTTAACAATTCACCTAGCTCAAAACCTCTACATTGCTATATGGGAAATTCAGCGAACTGTTGCGATAGTTTATTTTTGACACCGACCGATCTGTGTGAAATAAATAAAATAATTTGCTCCCTTAAGAACACTCCATCTACCGGTTACGATGAGATCCCATCAAAAATCTTGAAAGAGACTTCACATGTACTTTCATTCCATTTGTCAAACTTAATTAATATGTCTTTTGAACAGGGTCAATTTCCTACAGCATTGAAAAAGTCAGTGGTTAAACCTATTTTAAAAAACGGCGATAAACTAAGTACCGATAATTATAGACCAATAACTTTAATCCCAGTCATTTCAAAAATATACGAACGTGCAATGTATAATCGAGTGGAAATATTTTTCAATAAACACGAAATTCTAAAGCAAGAACAATATGGATTTAGGAAAAAAAGAAATACAGCCTTAGCCAACTTCCGCCTCAATAACATAATTACGGATTACATTGACAATGGTATACCTGTAGGCGTGTTATTTCTTGACATGAGCAAAGCCTTTGACACAGTGTGTCATAAATAGCTACTTACCAAATTGGAAAGGCTAGGTATCCGAGGTCCTCCACACTCATGGCTAAAAAGTTACTTGTCAGGAAGAATGCAGTGCACACAAATAGATAAAATAGAAAACCATGAACTCAAATCTTTTAAATCTAGTTATAATTTAAACTCTTTTGGCGTACCACAAGGTAGTATTTTAGGGCCGCTACTATTTATTACTTACATTAATGACTTACCTGAAGTCACAAAGCACGAATGCATACTTTTTGCCGATGATACGACAGTTGTAATTAAAGCTACTGACATAAATAATTTTGCATTAAATGTTAATACGGCCTTACAAGATCTAATCACCTGGCTGACTCACAATAATTTGAAAATAAATTTAAATAAAACCAAGTTCATGCAATTCAGATCCTACAAAGCTGAAGTTCATAACATAAAAGTAAGTCATTGTAATGTTGATATTGAGGAAGTTAACACTACAGCGTTTTTGGGACTGTCGCTAGACACGCACTGTTCTTGGAAAAGTCAAATCGCAAATATCAGCCCCAAGGTGGACAGACAGGTTTCGCTTTGCCCTCTGGAGATTACAACAAACAATATCCTTAAAAACAGCCCTAATGACATATCATGGATATATTGCGTCCATCCTAAGATACGGAATTATTATGTGGGGTAATTCAGTAAATTCCGATCAAGCGTTAATTGCACAAAAGGAATGTGTACGGGCTTTGTGTGGAGCAGGGTATAGAGAAACATGTAAACCTAAACTAGGCCTATTAACATTACCCTGTCTATACATATACGAGATCTCATTATTTGTCATGAAGAATCCGGAACTTTTTCCGCCTGTGAGAAATATTTCAAGTAGACCTTTAAGACGATATCAAATGACAATCTCATCGCACGATCTTCTACTCAGAAGGAAGAGTGCTTATATAATGGGTATAAGAATATACAACAAAATTCCTGCGACACTAAAAGAGCTGACATATTCCCAATTTAAACACATCACACAAATATTATAAATCATTATGTGAATGTTGTTTTTACAGTATTGACGAATTTTTTAGCTTTAGGTTTCAAGATTTAATGTAATAAATATGTATGACGATAATAATTATAATTTAATCCAATTTAATATAATAATATAACGAATAATGTATAATGATTAATTCATTCTGTGCCTAATGTAAACTATGCATGTAATGTACTAGGACTCATTGAATTTTGTTTCTATCGCACCAACTATCTTAAGATTCACATGCCTAATGGCAGAATGTAGTATATAAGTGCATGCCCTGTGTGTATTGTATGTTATGTTGATGTGAATAAATCATTCATTCATTCATTCATTCATTCATTCATTCCCACTGTCCCACAGTACGCTCAATTAAGGCTTGTGCTGTGGTACTAGACGGCCTTATATATAATAAATATATATATAGATAAATACTTAAATACATAGAAAACATCCATAACTCAGGAAGAAATATCTGTGATAAACACAAATAAACAAATAAATGTCCTGACCAGGTTTCGAACCCGGGACCTCCGGCAGGGTCACTACCGACTACGCTAGTTAAATCATTTTTGTTAGAGTATTTAATTCACTGTTAACCCTATTGTTATTCAAATCAGACTCTGATGCTGATGATAGTGATGATGGAATCCTGGAGAAAACGAGAGATCTCTTCAAATGTGAGAGGCATGTCTACTTATAGAGATTTAGATATTACTAATGGTAGGTAACTACTGCATTTCTTCCAATCTCCGCTACCTTAAGGTTGTCTGGAAGAGATCGCTTCTTAGCGATAAGACCGCCTGTTGTTTACCTTCAGCTTTTGTATTTTTTTCTGTCTCTTTTTCTTTTATTGAGGCGTACAATAAAAAGTATTTTATTATTATTATTCTTCTCAGAATATGTCATACTTACCTACTGGTTTTGTGAAGTGCTTTCTTTTTTTACGTTCATTCTGATAATTCTGGTTAGTTCAATCAAGTGTATGGATAGCAACTGTTTAAGTAATAAATAGGGTAAGTGTGTGTAGGAGACATTTTTAGGGTTCCGTACCCAAAGGGTAAAAACGGGACCATATTACTAAGAGTCCGCTGTCCGTCTGTCACCAGGCTGTATCTCATGATCCGTGATAGTTATATAGTTGAAATTTTCACAGTTGATATATTTCTGTTGCCGCTATAACACCAAATACAAAAAAATATATAATACAGTAAATATTTAAGGGGGCTCCCATACAACAGACATGATTTTTTTTGCCGTTTTTATATATGGTACGGAACCCTTCGTGCGCGAGTCCGACTCGCACTAGGCCGCTTTGCAAATTAGAAATGTTAATAATGTTTGCACTTTTTGAAATACAAATATCCTACAAGCTCAATAATAGTTGGACAACAAAGAGGCTTAATAAACTGCGTCCGCCATCAATCAAAATGTCCATGCATGACAAATAGCATCATCAGCACGGATCGGCTTTCACTTTATTGTTCCTGGTTTACGTGATGAAGATATCAAAATGTGATTTACCCTTTTATTTGGTAAAAAAATACGGCAAAGGCCTTGCTGAATATTAAGTCAAATGAAAACATAAACATGATCAATGTAATTTTAAAAATCAAACATTGTTATGACGACTTTGTTTTATATATATATATGAAGGGGTATTTTATTAAAGTTATTCGATTGGACGACATGTTTCTCCAGATTGACAAATTTTATTATTTTGAAGAAGCTTTAAATAAACTGTTGGGAAGCCAAGCGACCTAGAACTATTTTAAAGTTGGTCATGTTTTGTTAATGTTGCATTGCAATGAATTTAAAAAAAAATGTGACATTGCTTTGTAGTTGAACTAGAAATCCCGAACATATCGTTGAAATTCCTTACTTAAGCCTGTGTCTTTGTCCAATCAACTCATTCACTTTCAAATAAAACTACAAACTTTATCTACTAACCATTTTTCTTCGTTTAAAATATAATTTTGTTCTTTTTAAATTGGGTTCAAACTTAATTGGACTGATCGAAACTGATTCGAGCTGAAACGAGTCGAAAGTTCAAACTAACCACTATAAACTAGCTCCTTGGATACAAATGGTTGTTATATATCTAGAGGTCTTGTTATATTTGTGATTCGCTTATTCCTGGTAAAGCCATGCAACACACGGTTAGATAAGAACTCTGGCTTAACGGATTGCGGTCTGTCTTCGAAATCACGTTTCCAATTAAAAGATTAACGTGGAATTCTAGTGGATTTATTTGATTTTGATGTTATTTCTAGTAAATGTGCACCAAAAGATGAAAGGTGGTGCAGTGAGTACTAATTTCGAGTCTCAATATAGCACAAACTCATTGCGAGGGTGCAAAATATTTTCTCTGCTCGAATCTTAAAAAAGAACTTTGCTATGTTGCAATAATAACTTTTTTCATTTGTTTGCAACGCAAGCAGTCCGAAGTTTATTTTGCAGCGTAATAAACCTCCGTTACAACACTAGCTGCTACCAAGGAAAGTATTCCAAAGTGACCCTGGCCTTGTTCCCATTTGTTGATTACCAGACATAGAAGTTTTTGTGGCAGAAATCAAAATATATCATAGGGACTTCCCAACGATATAAATTTATCGATATCACAAGAGTAGGTATATGAAGAACACTTTGAACACTTTAGGAACTGATTCAAATGAAATCCCCAGACACTTACCCCCAGATATTAATAAATTGTAATGTTGTTAAATTATATCTCTCATGCAAACAAAAAAAATGTAAGTCTAAAAGTTTAAAGGGTCGGCAACGCGCATATGACACCATCTGGAGTTGCAGGCGTCGTCGTCAGGTACCTACCATCAGGGCCACCTGCGCTGCTTGTATTGTCTTTTCGTCATTTTTTATACCACGACGGTGGCAAACAAGCATACGGGCCACCGTATGCTTGTTTGCCACCGTCGTGGTATAAAAAATGACGAAAAAGACAATAAGGCGCCATTCGTGTTTATAATAAAAATTAACGTCATTATTGGAGATCTCACTGACTGGTTTAGTCTGAGGCAAACGCTCGCCTGTGGCCATAGCGGACTGAATATAACCCTGTAAATTTTACTGCCCAGTTTTGTTTCTGCTCTGGTCTTTTTCTGTTTGATTTAGTGCTGTATATGAAACAAATTTCAACTGAAGAACAAATCAAATTATTTTTATAAATATTTTAATTTTTTTATTGTAAGTAGACACATTATTATATAAATTATAAACTTAAATAGATGTCATATATGTACAAAGGAAAAAGTGACCTAGGCCTCCCGTGCCCAGGGCTGGGCGAAATGCGCCTTAGCATTTACAAAGATTATACACGGCATATACACGGGAAAATTCGACCGGTGCCGCTGTGACCCGCGTAGCCTCGTGGTTAGGGCATCTGCTGCTAATGCAGAAGACGCTGATTCGATCCCAGCCCTGGGAACCGGAGACCTAGGTCACGTTTTCCTTTGTATATGACATCTATATAAGTCAAGTTTCAGTTTATTTGTAGTAATTATTATTTCATGTTTGTAGTTTGAATAGTTGTTAACGATCTTTTTCATACACTCATATAGTCGCAGCCGATATGACAATCTTTATCGCCAATGCCAATCGCTACTTAAGTTATGTATGGACCAGATCACGTGACTTTCCGTTCGATAATACCATTTACAAGATATCTCTATACTCCGCGTAGCGCGTTATTTCTTTGAAACCTAAACTGCCAAAAGGGAGAGGTGCGGGAGGGGAACACGCAATGCTATAGCACAGGGAATGCGCGATTGTTCCGTGGGGCATACGAGAGTCAGACATTAATGTTTGCCATGGAGACGTACTAAGTTTACTGTCACTTCCAATAATTAGTGTCTCATTATAGAGTGAAATTACTTCAATCCTGGCAGCGTGGGTCGCCCGGCTATGCGGGGGTCTTGGGTTAATATTCTATTGATGATACACAGGAAACCCTCTTTTCACATCCTTAGGAATATATGTACATAGGCCTAGTTCCTATATCGATGAACTCGGTTATCGATGCTTTTCTCATTTAGGTACATACTAGCTATCACTCCATGTTTTGTCTGACGACATTGACAACCATTGTTTCTTATAAGTGTTTAAGTAAGTAAACTATTTATGTAATTGGCTAAAGAGCTTTGATAAAAATATACTAAACTAGAGTTTATAATTGTACGGAGTGACTTGACAAGTCAACAAACACAAATGTTGCCGCGATTCGGCCAGTCCTGTTCTTATCGATATTTTTATTTAATTATTAAGGGTTCTACAAACGCCGCGACTTATTGGTTGCGATATTGTCGGTTCAACTTGATAAGGACTTTAAGGCTGAAGAATGCTGCGATATGATGTGGAAAATACGTTTATCTACACTCGCATTGTAAGTCCTCTAAAACGTGTTCAAAAACGGTAGGCAATGGCTAGCATTACCACAACCGATTTTACTATGATAAGCTTTTTATCTGGGACAGTAACGTAATTTTAACTTTACATGCTCAAATACTGATACGTTATGAGTTTTGATAACATAATATAAACCTGCACGCGCCCGCGCGGCCGCCGACACGCTCCCTCCCGACCGCCGGCACAATAGAGTTGGCCATGGCGGTGCAATGGCGGCCATTCTATGGTTTCCGAACACGGCATTTAGTATAAATAATATGAGTATAGATAAAGCAGTGTATGCAACTGTACGTAATTAGGCCTTAAAACGTAACAGTTACATAAACTACTATACTTTTACGGAATGACTGTTACTTGTTGATAAAACTGTGCGATACGCGACAAATCAAAGTCAATTTATAACTTCTGTATATCCTATTGGAGACAATAATAATTTCTAAAGGCGGCTACTCATACACCTGCCGTAGGGTTAATACCGGGCGCATGGCTTAGTGAATTCAACCAACCGGAGCGGCCATGTCTCTCATTTTCTGTACAAAAAAGTCTGCCGATTTTTGCGGGGGAGGCGAACGTCAAATGTATGGCTATTCGTACATAACGTACAAATAGCCACGTCAGATAAACGTCAGTCCGTACAATAAATATGACCACTGGTCTTATTTATTGACCATTGTTTTCGGCAGAGGGGAAAGCCTGTCAATGGCCGCTCCGGTTAGTTAAATTCTCCAAGCGCACGGCGGTCGGGCCAATATTGGGATTTCTCTACACACCATACACACATGCCTGCCGTTCAGTTTGTGAGTGAATATCTTGCTGAACGCACGTCTCTAAAATGGCGCCAGAGGTAGCTTAGAGTGAGGAATAGGACATAGAATACTTAACTACCTACTTTTTATCCCGAAAAAAAAAAACTTTCAGAGGGCCACACGATAGCCGAATTCTATGCGGACGAATAATTATCCAAGTATCTTTTCGTCTATTTTAGAAGTAGTTAAGTAGGTATTTTTGAGAAATATCGTCTTCTGACTGTTCGTAAATATCGTTACGTTTTGTTGTTATTACTCGTAGAAGTGTTGAATTGAATTATTAAGTGATGTTGCCTCGGATTACGGATTCCTGTGGACGTGCAAGAATTAGAGCCAGGCCAGAACAATGTTCATCCAAAATGTCGCCTCCATAATAAAGAGCTCAGAGTTACAGAAACTATATAATAGTAGTCCGCCTCGAACTGAGAACTCGCGATTTCCTTGTAAATGCATTGACCAATATAACAAGACTCTTCTGATGATTGTTTTGCGCCTTCTAGCTCCATAACCCATTGATCGATCCTGCTCATATACGAACTCTAAAATTATATTGATTTCTGCTATAAACCCAATAAATTTCATAAAGATTAGAAAAAATGTTACTACAGTTACCGCAACAACTATTCAAAATCAAAAAGCCATCGAAATGCAGCGATGTCCAGGTAGCCAGCTGACAGTTCCGTTTCCGTTTCATCCGAAGCTGTCTATAACTTCACTTCGCTTAGGCTCCGCTCGTTCGACGAGATAGAAAAATAAGTGTATGATATGTTGTAAAACATAACTATACGATTTATCAGCGGCAACGTATGTCAAAACTTTTGTCTGATTTGAATATTGTAGCATTTCAGGCTGTTACATGATAATTTAATTTCCTAACGCTTATGGATCCTTTAAATGGAATCGTATTGGTAGTGTTTAGTACAACATTACACTTTTCGATACATTTTATCGACATATACCCATGACTATTTTATTTTAGCTATTCCAGGCAACATTTTAACTGTCAGTCATGTCTCAAGTCACTTTTTATAATTAGAAATTCAACCGTAATTATTATTTCATAGCACTTATACCTTACTTACTTACTTACCTAGCGATCATTGAAAAACAAACCGGCCAAGTGCGAGTCGGAGGTAAGGTTCCGTACCATTATGTATAAAAACGGAAAAAACTCAGGTCTTGTATGGGATCCACTTTAAATATTTATTTTATTTTGTTTTTTAGTATTGGTTGTTGTGGACCCGGGGTATGTCCTTAAACGACGCCAAAAAGAGAGGTATGGGTACTGCGATTGGCATCTCGCTAAGTGTGGTAGGGCACGTTCAGCGAATGTCATCTCGCTCAAATCTCGAGCAGGGCCCGACTGGGGAAGTACCTCCACCTTACATAAAACCACAGCCAAATAGCACTAGACCCTACTCATAGTGTTGTGTTCCTGCTGGTGAGTACCTAAGGTTGCCAAAGAGCTCAAAGAGGACCCAGTGTGTTGACGATGAGGGACCCTTTTGCTCCTTTAGCCATCAACACAGTGAATCCTCCTTTTTTTAAAGGGTCGGCAACGCGCATGTGACTCCTTTGTAGTTGCAGGCGTCCATAGGTTACGGTAGCTGCTTACTATCAGGCGGGACGTATGCTTGTTTGCCACCGTCGTGGTATGAAAAAACATAGCGGCAACAGTAATACATCATCTATGAAAATTTCAACTGTCTAACTATCACGGTTCATGAGATACAGCCTGGCGACAGACGGCCAGCGAAGTCTTCGTAATAGGGTCCCGTTTTTACCCTTTGGGACGGAACGCTAAAAAAGCTTTCTTTTTAACTTTATATTCGCCTTTATAATGACACTTGCAAAAAATTATATATTTATAGACAAACCTAAAGGCAATAAATACTACTTCCTCCGACTTCATCGATATAGGAATTCCCTACCTGTCATTAAATTTACCCCGAAATATTCCGATGTCTGGACATATAATATAACCTACCTATAAGTACAGTCGAGGACAAAGAGATGTATATACTTTTGGACCTTATTGCGTTGTAAAAAGGTCCAAAAGTGTATACATCTCTTTGTCCTCGACTGTACCTGTTCGCCAAATTGCGTCTAAATCTATTTTAGCCGTTTGGCGCGATTTTTTTAAGTAGTAAGATAATGTAGCACTACCTTTTAGGAAAATTAAATAAAAAAAATATA
Source organism: Pammene aurita (assembly GCA_947086415.1). Lineage (NCBI taxonomy): Eukaryota > Metazoa > Arthropoda > Insecta > Lepidoptera > Tortricidae > Pammene > Pammene aurita. Next base: position 24,434,648 of record OX352302.1, on the reverse strand, counting down.
TACGGCGTCCTATCCCGGGTTGTGGACGTTTTCTATATATATAAGTATTTTTATATATCTATTAATTATATATATCGTCGCCTTGTAACCACAAAACAAGCCTTATTGAGCTTACTGTGGGAATAGGTTGATTTGTGTAATATTGTCTTGGAAGAATAATAAGTAAGGAAGCGTAATCAACGCTCAAAATCTGCTCCACTTTCCTGGTGCCAAAGTGGGCGGAGCTTGTGACAGCGGTGCCCTAATGTCATGTCAAACATTTTGAAATTGTCATGTCGTAAAAATATTAGTTTTTTCGGTCCATGAAATTTCGGTAATATATCGGTATTAAAATGCCGGCTTGTGCCGTGCATTAGTGCAGGAGCCACACAGGCGCCAAAGATAGTGATATTTCTTTTCATTGGTAAGTAAATCACGCATAGATATTCTCATACATTACGGACTTGGTCGATGTTATGCAATATAAGTTTCGAAAAAGTAAACATAACTCATTTGAGGACAAGTATAATGAATGTTCATTTATAAGTATTACCTAGTAGTAATAAATCGACAAAACAAAACCCTTCGAATTAGTACCTACTATACTTACTCTGGTAGAATCATACCATTCTGGCCGTGCCATTTCTAGTACAACTGGCTAATAGGTATGACTCTAATTTTTTATGAATAATGAATGCTATAACTTCATAGCATAGTATTTAATTATCAAATCTAGAACAGAGCCCGACTGGGGAACTACCTCTACCTTACAGAAAACCACAGCCAATTAGCACTAGACCCTACTCATAGTGTTGTGTTCCTGCCGGTGAGTAAGGTTGCCAGAGAGCTCAGAGGATGCAGTGTGTTGACGATGGGGGATCCTCTTGTCCCTTTAGCTGTCAACACAGTGAATCGGCAACGCACATGAGATACGCTACGGTAGCTGCTTACCGTCAGATGAGCCGTATGCCTATTTGCTACGGTTGTAGTATAAAAAAATGGATACAAAATGTAAATTTATCTTTGTATTTCCCTAAGCCTGCTAAAATAAATAGTACACATAAACGAACTCATCCGTTATTTATTTAGTTCTAAAACACGAGGAAGCAAAGAGAATTTTTTATTATTTTCTAGTCTGGTCATAAATAAAGTTAAAAAATAATCGTTTTTTTGCCATAATCAACCTGAATTGCTTAACATTATGTTGCTTGAGACCAAGAGGGTCTCCCTAATGTAACGGATTTATAAAATTGTAAAAAAGTTCAAAATCTTTACCATTTTATGTTAATTTATGCTTATTTTGTAGTATGTAAGTCCCTTTATTGTAATTAAGCACTTTTATTAAATAAATGAAAGATGAATAGAAGGCTTTCATATTATTCCTTATTCCATGAATGATTAAATTTACGTATATTACATAAGTAATGAAAAATGCACTAAAAATAAATTGATAATTGATTGCATTATTATTTTTTACGTGAATCCATTCACGTCAAACTGAGGCGTATTTATTATACGTTAACTTGACATTTCAGTTATTTCATTTGAGTATCTCCTGTCCAATTAAACTTCATTGTCAAATTGATTTTGACCACTCACAACACGGCAACTTTTCTTATTGGTGAAATGGCATGAAACCTTTGCGGAATTAAGGTTAACACAAAAAAATATGCTTAAAGAATGAGTACTTGATTGGTTAATAAGACATAAGACATTTTAGTTTAACGTGAAAATGGGTCGTATTTTCACATGAACTTTGCTTGCCTTTACTCGTCTTTATATTATATGTCGATGAATATTGTCCCATAATATTTATTTATTTATATTTATACCGACATAAACAATAACAAATAAGTATATTACAAACGCAGGCGTACGCAATATTCGAACTGACATGACGTTATAGTACATTACTGCAGAATCCAGTAAGTAAGCCTTCCTGGCCAAGGATGAGTTAACCGGACCGAACCGCAGGTGAGGTCCGGTTATATACGAGGCCAGGATGGCTTTCTTACTGGTTGAGGCTTGTATAGTGCTTTTCTCAAAAATGAAAGAAAGTTTAACAACAAATTCGTTTAATTAATATTGAAGGTTACATTCATATACGGGCAATTACTGATAGATATTGTTATCGATTTACCGGGGGCATTTATGTTTGTTTCTTGTACATCTGGATTAATGGACTCTTGGCTGACAGTAAATGTCTGTGAAACATTAATTTGGTTGTTTGGGAAGGTGGATGGTTGCGATGATGTTACGGTCAGGGGAATAGTGGTCGGTTCTTGGCGAGAGGTAGATGGCTGCGGAGTCAGCCTTAGCGGCTGTTGACGCGATGTAGACGGCTGCGGGGAGGTGAAAGATGGTCATTTTTGAGTATTCAATTTAATTTTTTTATTTATATTGCTTGTAATTTCACTTTTATTTTCTAATGACTCTTCTATATATCCTTCTGCAACTCGGTCCGATTTCCACCCCCCGTGTCATTTTATTGTCGTGAGATTGGCTCCAGAGTCAGCCAGAAGGGTAGCAGACGACCTCCGGAAACAATGGCCAGTATAGCTCTCTGGATTTGGTAAATTCAAATATTCTGCTATTTGTTTAGGCATTCCGGCAATCTTATGACGACCGATGTTTTGCCGCAAGCATGTCCCGCTTCTATAATTGATAAAAAAACGATCGCTTTTCGTATTTTCAGGGCGCAGGTCATGGTATTTCCTTACAATATGAGCTGACTCCTTGTGTATAACAAAAGAGCGATCAATTTTTGTTTTTGTTTCTCGTACTTTTACCAAAATTATTTCATTATGGTATTCCACGTCACTGTTTTTAATATTACAGAGCTCTATACTTCGGCAGGCGCCATTAACTCCCATTATAGTAATAACCTAAAAACAAAAAAAAAACTGTTTTAAATCGAGAATATAAAAATAAGTATCTGTTAATTGGAACCAGATTTAATAGCATAATTATATTATTGCAACCGACTAACAGACAACTTACATCACAACAATTTAAATGAAATAAGTAAATAAAATAAATATTACCTTCGCTGCTAGATAAACATCATCGGGTGCTTCATTTAAAAACTTCTGTATGTTTTGGCTGGTAAATACACTCGATTTTTTTCCTTTGTAGCCAGTCGATTGTCTTTTCAACCAAGTGATTAAATTGGAATAATTCTTAATGTTTACATCGTGTTTATTTTGCACTACACATCGAAGCATAGAATACACAGCCCATAAACTTGTCGGCTGCATTGTTTGGCGAAGAAAGCTGAAATATGCCAAGAATACATTTTCAGACCAACTGTTGGCTTGTTTTTCTGACTTCCACTTCATAAATTTTTCATAAGTTTTCATATATCGCTCCTTGGATTTTGGAGGAAGTAAATTGTTTTTTGCTAATTCGGCCTCAGCTTTTAAATCAGGAGGAGTGCCATCTATTTCCGAATCGGATTCGCTTGAACTCATTTTTTGGGATTATTTATGTTCACGCGGTAAAATAAAACACAATTGTCGCAATTGAATGTGAAATCCCGCCAGTCGTTGTTTTTTTTTACTAAAAAGTTTGCGTTTAGTTTGGAACATTGTTCTATTTTTACATTACTTACATGAATGTTTTAGTAAAAAAATGTAAATTATTGTTTTTGAAACTCCATGTTAATTTTAGAATGGAAAGTTTTAATCCAACATTATTTATAAACTGAAATTACTAAATACAAACATAAAATCCCACTATACTTCTACAACATTACTAAGAACAAAACGCAACGTGCATACTTTTTCTGCGTCGCGTTAAGTGTCACAGACTATAAAATGGCTGTTTAAGGCTCCAAAAATATATCTATCTCATAAAATGACATACCGAAAAGAGAGATAGATATATATTTGGAGCCTCCCTCCTATAACCATGTTATATGGCTACACTCTAATCTGTGTCTGGTACTATGTTTTTTTTTCTAAGCAGATCTAAAGAGGATGACCTACTGTCCAGTAGGTAAATGACATACTTACTTACTGGACAGTAGGAGATTCCAAATTTAAAATCTCGCTTCTTACTGGATAGTTGTGAATATGTCTCCGGTAGAGTTCACTTTCTGGATACATTTTAGGGATATTATGGCAACATTACATACCATTTTTGAGAAAACTCTATTAACGTCATATTTTTCAAGCAACGGGAGGGTAAAGCCAGAGACATGTGAATAATGAAGACAGTTCATCTACTCTTAATGTTACACAATCTAATCTACTTACAACGATGAGAACTCATATAGTGTTATTAGAATATTATTTTAAATTAAAAAAAACTGCATTATACCTCATCACCAGACGTGTGCTAACTCAGGGCACCAATACTAAAGTGATGTAGCTAAATATTTTATTGTCAAAAAATATATTTATTTATTTAATAAATCTTACATCTATCATTAGTGTTATTACAGTTGTGTAATAACACTAATGATAGATGTAATACGATAGTGTAGGCATTATAATATTCAAAAAGTTTAACATTGTGATAAGTATATGAATAAAAATTAAATAACAATTTCAAAATGTACAGTAACATAGCACAAACAAAGCTACTCTTGTGAATTCACTCTCCGAACAATAAAATATATCGATGTTACTTTCAACATCTAGATTATCTAGATGTTAGTAAACATAAATAAATATTATTTATTTTCATCGTAACAATCGTGGCGGAATATTACCTCATTAATTAAATGCTAGAGAAGCCAAGTCAAATCTTGTACTTGAATAACATCCCAGGCGACATAATTACATTGTGTAAATTTATTTTAGGATGTTGAGTGTTCTTTTAACTGGAATTTTAGGATTTTAGGATTTTTTACATAGAACTGCCAAGTTCCCATAGAGATATCAATTTCTTTGTAGGCAAAGAACTTTGCTCTCATTTCACATTTATGTTTTTGATGGGATTACTATATATTTTTACGTGGTTAGACTTTGAGTTTTTATTAAATTCGTGTCTTTGGTTAGAACCAAATTGGATCCATACATGGAATACAATATGCTTTTATCGCATAACTTTATTATAGTGTCACGCAAATAACGCACTTATGTCCGCTACACCAGGATACTTTATTGTCTCTTTCTGGTGTAGAATAGTACTATAGGTAAAGCGATATTTTTGCGGATAACTTGCGATTTTTAAGTAAAACGTCACAACTCCTACATTAAGTTCTAATTTTAACCTTAACGCGTTAGAAATAAAGAAGTAATAAGTTGACTATTACTTTTTTGAATAAGGCGTCGTGTTTGTTATTCAATATAGGGTAAATCGCCAGTAACTGGCCACCATTCAGTTACTGGCCACCTATACTAAAATGAATTCTGTGTATAGGTGAATATAATTCATTTTTGTAAGAGGCGGCCAGTTATTGAACGAGTGGCTAGTAGGCAAATCTCCAGTAACTGGCCATTTTCCTCATACTAAAATGAGTTCTCTTCACCTTTAAATAGAATTCATTTTTAGTATAGGTGGCCCGTAACTAAAATGTGGCCAGTTATTGAAATTTTTACTTAATGTATACCTTGTACTAAAATAAACTCTATTCACCTATAAATAGAAATCATAAGGTGGCCAGTTACTGGCGATTTACCCTAATGGGATTCCGGATATTATCTCTCCGATTGGTTTCCAAAAGAAATTTTCAGTAGTAGATTTCATTGCTCTAGTAAAAAAACACAATGTTATTTTTAAAGAACTATCGATTGATGTGCCACATGTTGATATTTAGAAAAAAAATGGGCATGGTCTCATTCAATTCAGCACAAGAAAATACATAGAAATGTATGGATATAGAAATACATGAACATGACTCTTCACTCGCCTAGTTTGTAAAATGTGCGTTGTAAAATTAGAAATTAATTATTTATGTTTTGAGTGAATAATAGAAACTCAATATTCTGTGAACATTTCAAGCGTCTTCTACCAGTTTCTGTTATAAATATTGAACAAAAACGAGCGAAATGTATGGGAGCCCCCTCTCTCCCCTCTCTATTTGTTGTTATAGCGGCAACAGAAATGCATCATCTGTGAAAATTTCAACAGTCTATTTATCACGGTTCATGAGGTACAGCCTGGTGACAGACGACTTTACCCTTTGGGTACGAAACCCTAAAAACGGTCACGTTCATTTGGAAGAATTGCGGTTTCCATGTTTTGATCAACTACAATGCCCGTCATCTAGAATGCTGGAGTGTCAACCCACGTAGAACGCAAGCTTGAGCTCTGTTTGCTAGTTCACTTGGTCCATGTTATTTTAATTAATTTTATAATTGAAAGAAGAATGGAAAATTTCATCGCGTCGAGCAAGATTCGAACTTGCGACCTTTCGGAACACCGGTCCATGTTATTTTGCTAAAAAGAAGACTAATATATTCTTTCTTCGTCCACAGATCACAGTGTTCAGGATTCAAGAACGGGCCGAAGGCGGAGAAGTTCAGGAGTTAGATCAAGTGATCCTGACTGCGCTGTTCCGGGCACAACATCTGTCTCCAAGCGAGCAGCTGTCCCTGGCATTAACATGGAACCGGGTGGACATCGCGCGCTCCGAGATCTTTGTTTATGGACAGGAATGGCCTCCAGGTAAGGATATCTAAGACGGCCATGATGGTGGATCCAAGAGTCGGCAGGGAGGTACAGGATCAAATGATCCTGACAGCGCTGTTCCTGGCACAGCATCTGTCTCCTAGGTAACAGCTGTCCCTGCGCTGACATGGAACCGGGTGGACATCGCGCGGGCCGAGATCTTCGTGTATGGACAAGAATAGCCTCCAGGTAAGAATATCTAAGACGGCCATGATGGTGGATCCAAGAGTCGGCAGGGAGGTACAGGATCAAGTAATCCTGACAGCGCTGTTCCTGGCACAGCATCTGTCTCCCAGCTAACAGCTGTCCCTGCGCTGACATGGAACCGGGTGGACATCGCGCGCTCCGAGATCTTCGTGTATGGACAGGAATGGCCTCCAGGTAAGGATATCTAAGACGGCCATAATGGTGGATCCAAGAGTCGGCAAGGAGGTACAGTCAAGTGATCCTGACAGCGCTTTTCCTGGTACAGCATCTGTCTCCTAGCTAACAGCTGTCCCTGCGCTGACATGGAACCGGGTGGACATCGCGCGCTCCGAGATCTTCGTGTATGGACAGGAATGGCCTCCAGGTAGGATATCTAAGACGGCCATGATGGTGGATCCAAGAGTAGGCAGGGAGGTACAGGATCAAGTGATCCTGACAACGCTGTTCCTGGCACAGCATCTGTCTCCTAGCTAACAGCTGTCCCTGCGCTGACATGGAACAGGGTGGACATCGCGCGCTCCGAGATCTTCGTGTATGGACAGGAATGACCTCCAGGTAAGGATATCTAAGACGGCCATGATGGTGGATCCAAGAGTCGGCAAGGAGGTACAGTCAAGTGATCCTGACAGCACTTTTCCTGGTACAGCATCTGTCTCCTAGCTAACAGCTGTCCCTGCGCTGACATGGAACCGGGTGGACATCGCGCGCTCCGAGATCTTCGTTTATGGACAGGAATGGCCTCCAGGTAAGGATATCTAAGACGGCCATGATGGTGGATCCAAGAGGTGGCAGTGAGGTACAGCCAAGTGATCCTGACAGCGCTTTTCCTGGTACAGCATCTGTCTCCTAGCTAACAGCTGTCCCTGCGCTGACATGGAACCGGGTGGACATCGCGCGCTCCGAGATCTTCGTGTATGAACAGGATTGCCCCCAATTAAATTATCAATAGTTAATGCTTCCTTTTCATAACAAATCTAGGTTTTATGGAGCTGTAAAATAGAACTGTTCTCGTTAGTAAGAAGATATTTATGTAAATATTATTTTTAATTTTTAAAAACCACTAAAAATTCAAAATTATACAGTTAAGCAACCGGAAAACGTATTAAGAAATATCCCCAGCATAATGAATCTGCGATAACTGTCGCAAGTGTATTTCGAAAGATGACTTTTAGGACCCAGGAGATGAGGCAAGGTAAGACATGTTACAGTCACCGGCAATAGTATCCACCTACACGAAGGTCGCAAAAATATGTGACACGCTCTTATTTGGAAGGACATAGGAGCGTGTCACAAATTTTTGTGGCCTTCGTGTAGGAAGATACTATTGCCGGTGACTGCACCTACTTTTTTTAATACCACAACGGTGGCAAACAAGCATACGGCCCGCCTGATGGCAAGCAGGATATGGACGCCTGCAACCCCAGAGGATTCACATGCCCGTTACCCTTTAAGAACCTATACACTCCTTTTTGAAGAACCGCATGTTTAGTATGGACGTAAACACCATTTTAAAAGAATACGTATCTTCATATACATATTTTCTGTCCACTGATGTAATTTCATTCATTCATCTCAATTCAATTCCTTCTCTAAATTGCGAGTCTTGTGAAAAACTAGACTAGCTTGTAAATTATTCCAACGGAATGTGACCTAAAATTGCAATGGCTAATGAAAATTTATCCGGCACCCGGGAATGGACGGTAAATTGGAATAACGCGGAGCAAACACCGGAGGCGACGGACTCCCGGGTCACACAAACAAACATTACAGCATAGTGAGGGCAGAAATTAAGTGTTGATAGACATTACGACGAGTACTAAAAAAACATGTACCTCGATTGTGGGTGGAAACATTGATTTATACAAAAAGGTATATACAGTACCAGGCGCTCGATTGTGTGCCACGAAATATAGGTTCCGGGACCTATATTGAATGAGTCGTGTGGCAGAGTCTCTCAGTCACACTTTGTGCAATGCGTAAAATATGGAGGTCTCGCTTGCATACCCGTGTTAACTATATAGGTTTATCTCTTTTGCCCATGATGCACATACATTATAGCGGTGTATAGCATTTTACAAGTGTGTAGGTGCTGGACGACATTTCATTTTTGTTTACTATGAACGTCACTCATCTTCCTTTTTGTTTATGTCTATGGGTGGAAGCAGAGAGTTATAGAGCTTTATGGGTGGAAGCAATCATCGCGTAGCCCTGCCTCCTTGTAAACGAGGTCACGTGGTAGTCGCTCAGACTAAATAAAGGTTCAAAGATAGTTCACTAGGAACACACGACAATACGACGAGGAGCCAAATTCACTCGAACATTCACATAAAGATAAAGATAAAGATAATTAATTGTCAAAACTGTGTACAATGGTTAACATGTCATATATTTACAACTAGCCTTTTCCCGCGGCTTCGCCCGCGTACTATAAGTACTCAAAAATAATACGATACCCATGTGGATTTTCAGACTTTGTGACCACATTTGCCCCTTTTAGGGGTTGAATTTTCAAAAAACCTAAAACACGTGTTTACTCTTTTATCGTTACATGCCAAATTTGGAATCTCTAGGACCAGCGGTTCGGGCTGTGCGTTGATATGTCAGTCAGTCAGTCAGTCAGTTTCTTCTTTTATATATTTAGATAACTGACTATGTACTCTGACAATAGCAGCAGTATTAATACATTTGACTTGCATCGTATGATTTCTATTTAAAAACGTGTATACACGATTATATATAATAAAAACCGGCACTCATTAGGGCTTGCATTTTTTGAACGGCGAATTCTGAAATTCCGGTACTGCCCGTACAAAAATACCGGTGTTGCAAGCCCTACACCGGCTTAACGATAAATGGGAAAATTTATTGTATGCACACAAACTAACAAATAAATAGCCTCTCATCCTAACTGCAAATGTGGACGAGTTTAGTGAAAATGGGCCCACTTCGTCGATTTAAAAGGCCACTTCAATATTTGACTAAAGGGTGTGTAAAGATTTAGTTAATAAAAGACAAAATATAATTAATTTCATTCATTCAACATTGAATAGATTAAAGGAGAGAGTCCATTTTATAAATATAAAATGTTAAGAACAACCATAGTAAACACAATGATGTTTATTAAAGAATATTACTTATAATAATTCTGAATAATTTAATCAATGTTGCAATACTGCCATCACCACTAAGTAAGTCAAGATATAAAACAAAGGATATTAAATCCATTCTAATTCCTCAACCAATACTACAAGTATCCCGTAAGGCCATTAATCATAATATTCTGCACATAATATATTTAACACTTGTAGCAAAAACAGAGATATATATATATATAATCTCATGTAATCAGAAAGGCTAAATTATTTCCAATATAAGGTAGGTGTGTACGTTGTACCATGCACCAACTTGAAATACAGTATTACACGTTTATATATTTAAATACATTATTAGGTACACGGTAACAAGGTACACACCAATACATTTTATTTAATTAACCCTCGATATTATTTAGAGGTGAGTAATCAATATTACACTTAACTTGGTTCTTGCTGGTTAGCTCTCCAATCACCAATGTGTCCCACAACTGCCAGACACTTGTTTATAAGGGCTTACCCATTACCCCTTCTACTACCTGGCAGGACAAGAATTCTATATCTCCGGCACATCCGGTTATCGAAATAATTGGAAATAGTATAATAGTAAACATATTTGCTTAGTTCAAAATAGATGAAAATATAATTTAAAAATGACAATAAGTTATTATTCACTAAACCATCAATATTTAGTATCGTTTACTTAATCATAATGTGACAGCAATACAGGATATCCGCTTCGCAAAATACGTGAAGGTTTAAGTAATATATCTATTCCTTGTAAATAACTTCAAGTGAATAATAATTAGCAATGCTTAATTATTACACCTGACGAGATTATTTACTTGTACAATTATTCGATTATTGTCAACTCGACTATAATAATTGAATACAGGATATCCCGATACGTAATATTTAAGTTAGCAAGCATATTTACTAATTCCAATCCAAATAATCTAATAAGGATTAACGGAAACGAATAGAAATCAAACTGCAATTATCTCTGATATAATTCGGTAGTTGCATTATTTGCATTCTGGCAGTCACGGTCACATAACAATACATTAAGGGTAGTTGTGGTATTTGAAAACTTACGTCTACCTTACAATTTCAACTTCTTGGATTTCAACTTATGGATTACTTTAGATGTATATTCGATACTGGAAGTGATGAAACTGTACGTTTTGGCCATTATTTATCTCACCGACTGTATATCTCACAAGGGCATATGCACACTGAATTTTTTAAACGCGCTTTCGACGCGTGTTTGTATCGATACAAATGCAAAGAAACTGCTACATGTCGGGCCATGCTCAGTGTAGGGTTCCGTAGTTGCCGGCCTGTTACAATACATCCGTTCAAAAGGTCGTTTAGTAAGGGATATTTGGCGGCGCCTAAGTGATTTTACTATCCGGCACTTACGTCCTTTCACTATGCGTTTTTGAGTGATAACTCGAAAATGGCTCAGCCGATTTTATTCAGTATAGTTTTCATTGAAAGTAATTATTAGGCCTCACTTCCATGATTTTTTTTTAAATTTTTGTACCCACGATTCGTTCTTTTGTGAACTTTCAGAGCTATTATTTACGAAACTACTCGTTTTATCCAAAAAATGATTTAAATGGCCTGTGTTCTTTTTGAAAAACATATCCAACGATATCAAACACGGTAGGGTTGAAGCGACGGTACCGTAATAAAAAATATTTTTGTAATTTTTATTCTACCACTTTGTCAGCATGATTAATGCACATACTAATATCAAATTTCAGCTTTCTAGCGCTAAATTTTTTTGCATCTGTGCTAGACCGCGGACAGACAGACGGACGGACATACGGACATGGGGAAACTATAAGGGTTCCTAGTTGACTACGGAACCCTAAAAAAGCAGTGTGCTTCCATATCGAACGTGACTTTTATCACACATATATATCGTCTCCGTCGAGGGGAAAAAATATTTTAACAAGACAAAGTACTGAAGCGTACTTATCCACGTATGCCAAGAGCATAATTCCTGAAGATAATACTGTTATTTTACGGCAGGACTCTGAAAGCAAAGTTCGCAGCTGGCGACAGGAGGGTAAAGCCGGGATCATGTGACATTGTAACATGCTCTAAGCCGTGAAGTGTATAAGAAGGTTAAATACCTTTTTTAAATATTTTATAAGTACAAAACGCTTTGTGTTAAGTTTTTCTTTCAATTCTACTTCAAAATTAATCACATAATTTTTGCGCTTACATTGCAAACGCCGGCTGAGTCCTAAGAGATAGATCAAAATAATGTACTACAGTATTGTACATCTTAAAAAGGTCTACAAAAAAGTTCACGATGGAATATGTTATATCTTAGGGATAACCCACAATAACCATTTTTTATCCCGTGCGAAGCCGGGGCGGGTCGCTAGTTAATAATTAATTTAATTTAATTTAATTTAGTTTTTTGGTAATTCGACGGTTTTACTGACACGGGTATATTGAATAACAAAGTACAAATTATTAATGAATGAATGTAGGGACTAAAAATTATACGTACCTATTGTTAATATGTTTCAAGAATGGTTTTGGAAACGCTTTGGCCGAGAATGGGACTGCATATTCGGTATTCGGCCAAAACCACTATTCGTAGCATCTCTAACGAAAACTTTATCGAATCATTTATTTCGTCCATTAATTTGAATAAAGTTAATTGGAAATTCATATTAATTAATGAACGATGATTCGCTCCAATATTTAACTATTGGCTGAACATCAACGGTCTGCAATATTAATGAATTTATGGAAACAGCGTTAAAAAAAATAGCACTCGCGATTTCGTTGCAGTGATTAATCCTTTTGACCGCCATCGTCTGATATATAAAACAAAGTGACAACGTGAATGATCCCTTAAAAAATTATGACAGAGTTCAAAATTGAAAGTTCAATTTTTGACGTATGGCGGTCAAAAGGGTAAACTACGTAATTGGGCACTAGTGACCGACCATCTAGTGCATCTGCCTCGTCGCGCGCGACTTTTTTTAGGATATCAAGCGCCGGCTGACATAATGGGGATGATACCACGAACCATGGATGTTCGGAAGACAAGCCCAAAAAGTCGGACTTCATTGACCAAATTACCAAGTCACGTAGGTAGTTTTGTTTCCAGTGAGAAATTTCTTCATGAAAAGATATCATTTGTATTGCTTATACATTGTGTTTCTGTAAATGTTCAAATTTGAATCACCAGTTACGCCAGAACGCCAGGATAGGACTAACACTGAAAAAATAAAATGTTTGCTTCAATGAAGATCTTATTGAATGTAACACGCATCTTGACTGCATATAAGCCTAGTAAGATCTTATCTGTAGAAGCTAGTTAGTAAAAGTTATCATAAAGTTAAATATAGTAAATAGGTATATTTTTATTCCAAATATTTTATTAGCAACTAAGATAAAATGCATCTTAGTTCGACATAATTTTTTTCAGCGTAGATATGTATCAGGGAGTTGAAAATATAGATCAGGAGAACTTAATTGAAAACGTGTATTTTTTGTACACGGCCGGAAGACAAATATTATAAGATTTATAAGAAGTGCAGCTTCGCGTTGGACTGGAGACATTGGCGCGCGGAACGCTGACAACTAATTTAAGCAGTCCCTATGAATCTCTCCATTTCAAGTAAAGGAAAATATGTTCCATAAAATACGTTTCGACCTCTAAACGTTCGGTTCATAAGAATTATAATGAATTACTAATAAAGAGTGGTCTCAAATTACAAATTAATTATTAAGTAAGTTTCATCTTAAGCCCGCTGGAAAATGTTATTGAAAAACCAGTTAAAGAAGACGTTCAGCCGCTCCTGAAAATTTGCGGCAAGCCTATAATAACTTCAGAATTTTCATTATTAAACAGTCCTGTATTCCTAATGGCGACAGAGAGCTAGTGAATCTTTATACAATAAGCGCAAAGCGTTAAAAGTTGTAGTAGTAGTAGTAGTAGTATAATACTTGATTGTACAACAAAGAAAAATACAACAGAAAGAATACTAATGGACTAAGAGCTGGCCACGTCAGATATGACACAACAATGAGAGCAACGAAACCCATCTAGTAAGATTGCAATACTATCCTTATTGCTAGATCCGGGCATCTGGAAGCTTTTAATGGGTGGCGGTCAGAGTGACAGACTAGCAAAATGTTTCAGTTGGAAAAAAGTAATACCAAAATAGGTAAAAACTGCCGAAGGTGTCTTATTTATATAGGACGGGGCCTATATTTTAACATTAGAACAAAAAAAATGCGTATTATTTCGGAAACAGAAACAGTAGGCGACAAACTATGAATTACATTAAACGTCGTTTTGGACTACTTTCCCCCATCAGAAAGTTTTAGCAATGATATTATTATAATGTTTCGTCACTCACATTTGTGTCATATCTGACGTGGCTAGCTCTCCGTCTATAAAAGTTATGAGAATCTCGAAACTGTATTACGTACCTACGCTGTTCTTTGTGGTTTCTATAATCTTTCTGAAAATTAAGAAATCAAATGTAAAATGTGTGCATTTCTGTATATTTTTCAATCGTTTACCAAATATTTAATACTAAAAAGAAAGCAAAAAAGATTTGGTAATTGAACAAAGAAAAAATGAAAAACAAAAAAGGCGAAATAAATGTGAAAACGCTCTGAGTGGCCTCAGTGGCGAGCCTACGGCGGCGCGTGCGACGGGAGCGATAAGTTTTGCGTCAAGCTTCATTTTAGCAACGCTCACTGGGGTGACTCCCATACCTTTTCATATATTTATTATGAACGCTGGTCGCCACCGCTCGAACGGCCAATAAGTTTGCACCATTATCCCCCTAAAAAAAAGTATAATTGGAACCTTTAATTAATTAGTTACTCAATAAAAGTTCAAATCCTGCTGGGTTGATTATTTTTTCAATGTTTTCAGTGTTTGTATTTGATTGAATAATATACTATTGTATGAGTGGAATGCCCCACTTTAAAAAAAAAAAAAAAAAAAACATGTAAAATAATTATGAGTTGATAGCAGCGCCATCTATTATTTCCGTTGTGACACTTGTAAAAGGGTCGGCGGGAAGGGTATCTAACTCTGCTTTGCTGGGTTGATTATTTTTTCAATGTTTTCAGTGTTTGTATTTGATTGAATAATAATATAATTATTTTATTTTATCCTTTTTGAAGTCGGTTTATCTTTTTTTTGTAAAAAGTTTTTATTTTTCCATTTTTAGTGGTTATATAATTATCATAATCGGACAACGGATCTCGCAATAATCGGTGAAGATATATAAGAAAAAGTTCATATTACGTAACTCAATGTAAGGAAAGTTCCACTTATCATATGTGGTCTTCATCATTAGGTCCACTCCATCAAATTAGTGGTTTTCGAGAGGAAATGCTTGAGTTGCTTAAAAAAACAACCAAATCACCATACATGTGCCTTTAAAAATTGAGGAGTTCCCTTAAGTCGTCATGGATCCCATCATCAGAACAGCACCAGATTAATGTGGAACCATCTCAGAGGTAGTTACTTTCAGACAAAAAAAGAATTCCTGGAATCGGATCACGGGTCTCGGAGTAATCGCTGAACATCCCATATTTAAAAAAATCATCATCATTATCATCAAAACAATTATCATCATGACGTTCACATCATCAAATTGGTGGTTTCCGAGAGAAAACCCTCGAGTTGCTTAAGAAAACACCCAAATCACCATACATATGCCTTTATAAATTGAGGAGTTCCCTCAATTCCTCATAGATCCCATCATCAGAACAGCACCAGATTAATTTGGGACCACCTTGGAAGTACATCCTTTCAAAGATAAAAAGAATTATTCAAATCGGACCACGGGTCTCGGAGTAATCGCTGAACATCCTACATTTAAAAAAATCATCATCATTATCATCAAAACAAGCATCATTATCAGGTCCACTTCATCAAATTGGTGGTTTTCGAGAGAAAACTCTCGAGTTGCTTAAGAAAACACCCAAATCACCATACATGTGCCTTTAAAAATTGAGGAGTTCCCTCAATTCCTCATGGATCCCATCATCAGAACAGCACCAGATTAATTTGGAACTACTTTGGAAGTACATCCTTTCAAACATAAAAAGAATTATTCAAATCGGACCACGGGTCTCGGAGTAATCGCTGAACATCCTAAATTAAAAAAAATCATCATCATTATCATAAAAACAATCATCATTATCTGGTCCACATCATCAAATTGGTGGTTTCCGAGAGAAAACCCTCGACTTGCTTAAGAAAACACCCAAATCGCCATACATATGCCTTTAAAAATTGAGAAGTTCCCTCAATTCCTCATAGATTCCATCATCAGAACAGCACCAGATTAATATGGGACCACCTTGGAAGTAGACCCTTTCAAACAAAAAAAGAACTATTCAAATCGGACCACGCGTCTCAGAGTAATCGGTGAACATACATTAAAAAAAAAAGCCCAAACCGAATACAGAACCTCCTCCTTCTATGAAATTGAAGTCGGTTAAAAAATACGTAGAGTCGCACCAGAAGATAATTATATTTACTATGACAAATTTTAATATTTAAATTTTGTGTTTAAGAAATTCTACTTGTAAGCGACTTGGTGTAATCTGTTAGCTTATTTGTAATTTAATCAATAAAATATAAAACTTGCATTTAAATGAAAAGACTCCTAGAGAAACTATCAACTTAGAGAAAAACACAACTTTAATAGAACAAAATGATCATCCTAAAATTTTTAGCCGCCTCTAGAATATTAACCAGGGAATGCAACCCGGGTTTCTGTAGTAAGAAAAACCCGAGTTTTCGGGTATTACGGGTTGCATTGCCTAATGTTAACCTTCTAGTTCCACCAACGGTTACTTTTACATATGAAATTCGCTACGTTTCGTCGCGGGAAGTTTCATCATCATCAGCATCCCAGCATGCAGTAGTTACTGCATGCTGAGATGCTGGTACGACGCAACTACGGCTTGACTTTTTATTTCTATACCGCTTTTGTTTCGCATTTTCATTTTTAATAATCTTTACTCGTATCCCACAAAGCTTTTCTTACAGCCAATCCCCTTTCTTTTACATACTGTTTTAATTTAAATATTCATAGACCCCTAAATAAAACTTTTAATTCGATGCGCATAATAATAGATTTTCAAATATTCTTTAACCATTATTTTTTACTTGGGGTTTTAAGTGGTGAAATTACTCATTTTCTAGATTATTTTGATAAACTAACTTATATACGCAAGAAACTGTGAAGCGCTTGTAGCCTAGCGGTATGATTCACAATCCAAAGGTCGTGGATTCGAACCCTGGCTCGTAAAACTGGGTTTCTCACAACCTTTCTAAAAAAATGAAATCGGGTTCGTCAAAACGAATTCATGGGATTAGGAAGTTTCAATTGCTGTGTGTTTGTATTTTTAATGCATCCAATTAATTTAAAACTCTTACTAATGAATGAGGCAAGCAATTAAACCAATTGGCAATTAGTAAATCAAAAACAGGACCCTAATCTAGTGACCAATAAAGTTTATACGTGCAATTTTAATATTTACGACTGGCAGCAGGAGGGTTACCATTTTACGACAGGTTATGATTAATTAGCCATACTGGTGCAGCTTTATTATGTGACTAGTTTTATTTACCCAATACATACGTATTCCACTTATTGATGTGCAAGATGCGGAAAATTTCAAAGAAGTTGGAGAAGTGCTCGGAAATTTCCAGTACTATCCCAAAAAAACATAGAAAATTTAAATTTAAGAAACGGAAAGACAAAAATTCCTCAATTTTGGGAAATTTTCGTCGGCATATCAGTAATTCCAGTACCTACAGTCAAGCTGACATTATGTTAATTGATACAAAACAAAAGCAAAATTACACGCTAATTATATCCAACAATTATTTACACCCTAATTCCCTATGTTAATTGATGTAAGCTATTATTATCACTGAAATGTATGGATATATGCAATAGATTCAAGCATTCAATGTAACGAGTGCGGTTCAGTAAGCCCTGTCGCTGTGGTAGCCAACTGATAAGTGGGACACATTACTTGCGCTTTCCGGCTGTGATCTGGATGATATCAATTCAGAAGAATCATTAAACTGGATAAGTACTATCAGTGTCTCTCTCTCTATCTATACATAATTTTAAAGAAAAAGGAACCGACTTCACTTAGGCTTCTCCACTTTTCCAAAAGCAAATGACCGAGCTACTGTACAAAATACTCAAATCACTATAAATAGTTGTAACTTCTCCAGGATCCTACGCTAATCCCATCACCAGATCTCGACCTGATGAACATTGGGTCAACTGCCAAAAAAAAGAATTTTCCAAATCGGTCCAGCCGTCTTCGAATAGTTCGAATAATCGGTGAACATACATAAAAATGGTAGCAACAAGCGGTCTTATCGGTATAAGAGATCTCTGCAAGATAACAAATCTTTTACTTAGTGCTTTAAACAATTTAGAGAGAAAAGAAAAACTACTTACACCAAACTCTGAAGCAAACAAGTGTATGTTGTATACCTATATAATGTTAGTAATTATTATTCACGTCGTAATGACACAAACTGCAAGAGTTCCAATTAAAAGTTTTTGTAAAGTCCCATAAAAAGTTATTAAAAGATTCAATTGATAATGTCTTTCGAGTTTACAAACTGAGTTTCAACTTTCCAAGTTACAACTTTAAGATTTATGCGTATATCCATTGCGTTAACTTTATAAATATGTATGTGGATTATTTACTATTACTGTACTAACCTTTAAACTATATTGCAATTCTTTACTTCTTGAAATTGAGCTAGTACTAAATTAAACGGAACTTTATTCACATCAGTGCTATAGACCAAATTCGTAAGTACTTGTGTTGTTAAAAAATGTTTTGATTTTGACTTTTTGCTTAGTTCGTTCTACCGCTCAGAGCGACGCTAGTGCGTTCTAGCCAATTTAAGCAGTGAAAGTGCGGCCAAACTCGTCGCAAGTCGGTACCCCTCCATAGTATACGAGGCTTGCGTGTCGTGTCAGGGAGGGACAATTGCCCTGTAGCCCCTACAATTTCATTAAATCCTATTTATCTCTTCCCAGGCGCTCTCGACGAAGCCATGATGCAAGCGCTGGAGCACGACCGCATCGACTTCGTGAAGCTCTTGCTTGAGAACGGAGTCTCCATGCGCAAGTTCCTCACCATCCCTCGGTTGGAAGAACTGTACAATACCAAGAGTGGACCTAGTAACACCCTACGGCAAGTAGTCACAATCTTTGCCACTTTAATATTAATTTATAAGGCAGATGAAATGTATTCCCCACCATGAATTGAGCTTTATTTTTATGATAGCGTTCAATTTCGCATCATTTCTGTGACAATTCTGACACTCTTATTCCTTTTCAAGGGTTAAGATACCTTGTGCTCTTTTTCATACCGTACTACGTGAAACTCCTCAACATCCAGTTTCTTTTTCATCAATGATTGGGACCTGTCCACAAATTAGTTTTAAGAACTAGACCACATTAAAAGCAGTTTTAATAACACACTCTTAATAATTGTCTTAATTCAACCTGCATATTCAAATAATAAAAATTGTTTAAACTATTGATAAAAAAAATCCGCAGGTACATCCTGAGAGACGTGCGACCGCATCTTCCGAGGGGCTATGTGTATACGTTACACGATATAGGACTCGTAATCAACAAGCTCATGGGAGGCGCTTATAGGTGAGTGTAAACGCCATCATTCAAATATTCAATTGAAACACCAGCGGCCCTGGTAGTACACCCTGCAGTATGCCCTTAGAGATGTATGACAAGTTTCGACGGGCTACATGTACAGATTACACGATCTAGAATTTGTAATCAACGAGCTCTTAAGAGTCGCTTACAGATGAGAAGTCAATGAAAAGTCCACCATTTATTAACAGCTGCCCTGCTGCTACGCATTGCAACGCACTTTGAGGGATGCGCAGGCACAACTACAGTATAATAGGATCAAGTACAACTTCATCACGATTGAAAGTTCGAAAAGTAATCCTAATACTAATATTTCTTTACACTTAGGTACTCGGCCATACGAGTATAGGTATATGTACAATTTTACGAGAGGCTACGTGAACTATATCACATGTCAATCGTTATCAAGTTAATATGCATATGAGCAGTTAATCCTTTTCCAAGCATAGTACGATTATCGACCACATAAAAATTCTACCTTAACATTTCAAATTAGCAGTTCAACTTAGATTGTACTATTTTTTACTTACTGAAAAGTAACTAGCCTTAAAATGGATGTCAAAACGTAATTTTTTGGTATTATTAGAAAAACCTTCTCAATAAAGTGACAAAACAATTTCGATAGTTTACAAAATCGTCTCTAGTAGCATACTTACTTTTATGTTCAGCATAAAACATTCGCACTCAAGCACTTAAAACCTCTCTAGTAAGACACCAATGCTCATTGCGAGCCTAAAAGCTATCATGAAAGCAAGCATAAAAACGATCTACACATAATACTGGGTTATTTTTATTTTTAAGATATCTAGTCTATTATGGCGTGGGATTGATGCAACTTGCACTGCACAATGGCCTAGTTTCAACAGATAATTGTCAAAGACTAGTTAGCGAGGTATTTCCAATATTAGCATAATAAACGATCCGTCAAATAAATTAACATAGTTATAATAATATGCATGAACTTTGACTATATAGGCTGGGATAAGCCGAATTTTAGACCGTTTGACCGTCATCTAATACTAGCTTATGATTCAACTACTTAATATCGTATTTTGAATGGTTTACCATTAATTGCCGACAGAAATTTGATCGAATATTAGTTCAAAGACAACGTTTCAAGTATTTTCATTTCATCGACAAGTCATTGCGTCGAGGACTCGTTACTAGGTAATTTGAACCGAGGTCTTTTGGTAGTTGACTTATTTCAATAAAATTCATATCATGGCTTTTCATTTCAGGTTTTTTCAATGCATTTTTTTTACATGTATTATTACATGTACATATTACATGTTTATTCCGCATAAAATTATTTCAATTGGTAATATTTCGTTATCAAAACTAAACGCAATCACATCAGTCGGCTCACTCTGCGCGATTATAGCTATGTGGGTAGTTTCAGATATGAAATTGTTTATCTGATCATGTGTGGCTTTTCTGGCCACAGTTCGTTTTTTTGGGGATCGCAGTTCTAACCTAACCTAACCCACTTCTGGCAACAGTTCGTTTTCTTGGGGGTCGCAGTTCTAAGCTAACCTAACCCACTTCTGGCAACAGTTCGTTTTCTTGGGGGTCGCAGTTCTAACCTAACCTAACCCACTTCTGGCAACAGTTCGTTTTCTTGGGGGACGCAGTTCTAACCTAACCCACTTCTGGCAACAGTTCGTTTTCTTGGGGGTCGCAGTTCTAACCTAACCTAACCCACTTCTGGCAACAGTTCGTTTTCTTGGGGGCGCAGTTCTAACCTAACCTAACCCACTTCTGGCAACAGTTCGATTTCCTGGGGGACGCAGTTCTAACCTAACCTAACCCACTTCTGGCAACAGTAAATATGCAGTAGTATAAATGTGCAGTAGGACATATAAAATTGAATTAAAGTAATACGTCGAAGAAATTAATTGCAATGTTTTGTAGTTGTGCCAATTAAGATAATTTGAAACAAATCAGTGATTAAGTAATATTCGTTGAATAGTATTTCTACGTAGTAAGATAAATTTAAATAAATAGTAGATGAAATAAAATAACGCCACACAATATTATTAGTACTAAAGTTTCGATGAATCGTTGTCGATGAAATAATATTCGATGAAAAGGTTGTCGACAAAACAATGGTACACCGTTTTTAATTCAAATCTGACAGCTCCTGCCCTACTTTGTAGACGTAGCTACGTCTACGTAGTTTCATAAGTTCATCGAGTTCTATGGAACTATGCTATGAGTGCTATGGCGTCGTCTCATATCGTATTTTTTATATATTTAAGACAGTAATTTGACAGTTCCTTCCATACGAAGTGATTTACAAAGTAGGGCAGAAGCTGTCAGATTTGAATTAAAAACGGTGTACCATTGTTTTGTCGACAACCTTTTCATCGAATATTATTTAAAACATTCGCACTCAAGCACTTAAAACCTCTCTAGTAAGACACCAATGCTCATTGCGAGCCTAAAAGCTATCATGAAAGCAAGCATAAAAACGATCTACACATAATACTGGGTTATTTTTATTTTTAAGATATCTAGTCTATAATGGCGTGGGATTGATGCAACTTGCACTGCACAATGGCCTAGTTTCAACAGATAATTGTCAAAGACTAGTTAGCGAGGTATTTCCAATATTAGCATAATAAACGATCCGTCAAATAAATTAACATAGTTATAATAATATGCATGAACTTTGACTATATAGGCTGGGATAAGCCGAATTTTAGACCGTTTGACCGTCATCTAATACTAGCTTATGATTCAACTACTTAATATCGTATTTTTAATGGTTTACCATTGAATTGCCGACAGAAATTTGATCGAATATTATTTCAAAGACAACGTTTCAAGTATTTTCATTTCATCGACAAGTCATTGCGTCGAGGACTCGTTACTAGGTAATTTGAACCGAGGTCTTTTGGTAGTTGACTTATTTCAATAAAATTCATATCATGGCTTTTCATTTCAGGTTTTTTCAATGCATTTTTTTACATGTATTATTACATGTACATATTACATGTTTATTCCGCATAAAATTATTTCAATTGGTAATATTTCGTTATCAAAACTAAACGCAATCACGTCAGTCGGCTCACTCTGCGCGATTATAGCTATGTGGGTAGTTTCAGATATGAAATTGTTTATCTGATCATGTGTGGCTTTTCTGGCCACAGTTCGTTTTTTTGGGGATCGCAGTTCTAACCTAACCTAACCCACTTCTGGCAACAGTTCGTTTTCTTGGGGGTCGCAGTTCTAAGCTAACCTAACCCACTTCTGGCAACAGTTCGTTTTCTTGGGGGTCGCAGTTCTAACCTAACCTAACCCACTTCTGGCAACAGTTCGTTTTCTTGGGGGACGCAGTTCTAACCTAACCCACTTCTGGCAACAGTTCGTTTTCTTGGGGGTCGCAGTTCTAACCTAACCTAACCCACTTCTGGCAACAGTTCGTTTTCTTGGGGGCGCAGTTCTAACCTAACCTAACCCACTTCTGGCAACAGTTCGATTTCCTGGGGGACGCAGTTCTAACCTAACCTAACCCACTTCTGGCAACAGTAAATATGCAGTAGTATAAATGTGCAGTAGGACATATAAAATTGAATTAAAGTAATACGTCGAAGAAATTAATTGCAATGTTTTGTAGTTGTGCCAATTAAGATAATTTGAAACAAATCAGCGATTAAGTAATATTCGTTGAATAGTATTTCTACGTAGTAAGATAAATTTAAATAAATAGTAGATGAAATAAAATAACGCCACACAATATTATTAGTACTAAAGTTTCGATGAATCGTTGTCGATGAAATAATATTCGATGAAAAGGTTGTCGACAAAACAATGGTACACCGTTTTTAATTCAAATCTGACAGCTCCTGCCCTACTTTGTAGACGTAGCTACGTCTACGTAGTTTCATAAGTTCATCGAGTTCTATGGAACTATGCTATGAGTGCTATGGCGTCGTCTCATATCGTATTTTTTATATATTTAAGACAGTAATTTGACAGTTCCTTCCATACGAAGTGATTTACAAAGTAGGGCAGAAGCTGTCAGATTTGAATTAAAAACGGTGTACCATTGTTTTGTCGACAACCTTTTCATCGAATATTATTTCATCGACAACGATTCATCGAAACTTTAGTACTAATAATATTGTGTGGCGTTATTTTATTTCATCTACTATTTATTTAAATTTATCTTACTACGTAGAAATACTATTCAACGAATATTACTTAATCGCTGATTTGTTTCAAATTATCTTAATTGGCACAACTACAAAACATTGCAATTAATTTCTTCGACGTATTACTTTAATTCAATTTTATATGTCCTACTGCATATTTACTGTTGCCAGAAGTGGGTTAGGTTAGGTTAGAACTGCGTCCCCCAGGAAATCGAACTGTTGCCAGAAGTGGGTTAGGTTAGGTTAGAACTGCGCCCCCAAGAAAACGAACTGTTGCCAGAAGTGGGTTAGGTTAGGTTAGAACTGCGACCCCCAAGAAAACGAACTGTTGCCAGAAGTGGGTTAGGTTAGAACTGCGTCCCCCAAGAAAACGAACTGTTGCCAGAAGTGGGTTAGGTTAGGTTAGAACTGCGACCCCCAAGAAAACGAACTGTTGCCAGAAGTGGGTTAGGTTAGCTTAGAACTGCGACCCCCAAGAAAACGAACTGTTGCCAGAAGTGGGTTAGGTTAGGTTAGAACTGCGATCCCCAAAAAAACGAACTGTGGCCAGAAAAGCCACACATGATCAGATAAACAATTTCATATCTGAAACTACCCACATAGCTATAATCGCGCAGAGTGAGCCGACTGACGTGATTGCGTTTAGTTTTGATAACGAAATATTACCAATTGAAATAATTTTATGCGGAATAAACATGTAATATGTACATGTAATAATACATGTAAAAAAATGCATTGAAAAAACCTGAAATGAAAAGCCATGATATGAATTTTATTGAAATAAGTCAACTACCAAAAGACCTCGGTTCAAATTACCTAGTAACGAGTCCTCGACGCAATGACTTGTCGATGAAATGAAAATACTTGAAACGTTGTCTTTGAAATAATATTCGATCAAATTTCTGTCGGCAATTCAATGGTAAACCATTAAAAATACGATATTAAGTAGTTGAATCATAAGCTAGTATTAGATGACGGTCAAACGGTCTAAAATTCGGCTTATCCCAGCCTATATAGTCAAAGTTCATGCATATTATTATAACTATGTTAATTTATTTGACGGATCGTTTATTATGCTAATATTGGAAATACCTCGCTAACTAGTCTTTGACAATTATCTGTTGAAACTAGGCCATTGTGCAGTGCAAGTTGCATCAATCCCACGCCATTATAGACTAGATATCTTAAAAATAAAAATAACCCAGTATTATGTGTAGATCGTTTTTATGCTTGCTTTCATGATAGCTTTTAGGCTCGCAATGAGCATTGGTGTCTTACTAGAGAGGTTTTAAGTGCTTGAGTGCGAATGTTTTATGCTGAACATAAAAGTAAGTATGCTACTAGAGACGATTTTGTAAACTATCGAAATTGCTTTGTCACTTTATTGAGAAGGTTTTTCTAATAATACCAAAAATTTACGTTTTGACATCCGTTTTAAGGCTAGTTACTTTTCAGTAAGTACAAAATAGTACAATCTAAGTTGAACTGCTAATTTGAAATGTTAAGGTAGAATTTTTATGTCTACGTAGTCTACGTAGTCGTAGGTAGTTAAAAATGTCAACCCCCTTTTCATCACCTCCCCGCTCTTATTCATAAACGTCTTACAAGCCTCATTTAGTTCGACTAATAATCGTTTGTCCTTATCTGTGACAGTTGTGTTGTGTGTAATAAGTGGTTAAGTTTCCAGTAATCCTTTCTTAGTGGAATTTGATAACTAACTAAGGTTCTACTTTCAAAGATTTAGGATGTGCGTTGTCTGTCTGTCAGTTTGATAACGCGAATGTTGTATAAGTATATTAAAATTAATCAAAGCATTATATAATCATATTCCATACCAAAGCTTTAGGTACTAAAACAGTTTAGCTGATCGATCAATCAACCGAAAGTGCCACCTGTAAGCTTTTTTGGCAATGAATATTGTGCTTTTTTTTAGGGTTCCGTAGCCAAAATGGCAAAAACGGAACCCTTATAGTTTCGTCATGTCCGTCTGTCCGTCCTTCCGTCCGTCCGTCTGTAACTTTTGAACCGTAAGTCCAAAAAATATGGAAAATTTGGAAAAGTCACATACT
Organism: Pammene aurita; assembly: GCA_947086415.1. Taxonomy (NCBI): domain Eukaryota; kingdom Metazoa; phylum Arthropoda; class Insecta; order Lepidoptera; family Tortricidae; genus Pammene; species Pammene aurita. The sequence goes on along the minus strand of OX352302.1, from coordinate 24,408,798 downwards.
TTCTACGAAAATTATTTTAAACATTATCGGTTCAGCCATTTTTGAGTTCTCTTCAAAAAACTTCTTCCATAGGAATCAGATACGACCTTTTGGTGTTAGTTTGGTTCTTATTCCATTGAAGGTACGGAACCCTCCATTATGGGTGGTCCGACACGCACTTGGCCGGTTTTTCTTTATTGATTAAGGTGTACCAACAATTAGTTACACTAATACTTATTTTTAATTTACATGCTTCTATGTTGAGAACTGTGTAATAATGTTATTGTAACAGTGTAATTAGTTAAAGGTAAACTCCACATACGACAAAATTTATGATCAGAGAGAGGTATAGCATCAGAGACTTCTTTACTATAAATAGGGTATATACCCCAACACAGTAAATATGTATTCAGTTTTTTCTCTCTTTCGTTGACATTTGTCACTTTAAGGGCTTCAATATTAGAGCGTGCATAACGTATCCATAGCTATTATACATCTTACAATTAGTCCAAAGATTAGCTTTTGTAGGAAATCATACAATGTGGCGCATCTAAAAAATATAATAATTTTTAGATGGCCGAATGTTACAAAAGACATCTTACGAAATTCAATTAGTTATAGAGTACCTAACTTAACAAAAAGAAAAATAAAATAAAGTTACATAAATTAAAAAACCGCCAGTTTTTTGTGCGTATTTTATGTGGTGGGCTTAAATTGTTGAGAAGGGCCTCAAAAATAACTGTCGTCTACCTGCATTTACTGTTTCTTATTTCCGGTTTTTTAAGTTACATTTCTACAAAATTATGTTATGGATGATACAATCAGATCATAATCATATTTATATGTCCAGTCCAAATACCGAAAACCACTGCTATATAAAGCCGGTCCATTAGCTTGATTGGGCAAACCCCGCAAATACCCACTGCACAATGCGGCTTTCTCTAATGGACGGAGGGCTTAAGGCCGCGGAATAACCCGAGTACCCCAACATTCATAACAGTTGTAACAACCATTGGTAACCCAGTTTAAATTTACACCTTATTGCGCGAGATTACAGTCGCAAATTGAATGAGTTTTCCGATGGTTTTTGATGCTCTTATTGTGATGGGGGAGAGTGCTTCTCAAGCCGGGGTTGACTGGAGGGCAAAAAGGCATGAAATACTCAATGGTACGAGTGTAAACGGGTTTTGTAAAGAAGAGAAGCTAAATTATTTTTTCTAATAAGTTCTGTAGAGAGTATCCTTAATTAATACTCTCAAAAATATACTTGTTAATTATTTATTTTCTTTTTTTATATTATTACTATTATTAGCTAGTACATCAAAATCGACTATCGGTTTAGGCTGTCCCTTTGAGACTCCTTGAAAGAATCCTGAACGTCTGACATAGAATGTAAGCATTCCTAATTTAAATAACACCGTGCCAGATAGTGTTCGAGAAGAGAGGTTGTAAAGGTAGACAACCTTTACATATCTCGCCTCCTCGGGTGAAAGGGGCAGCCTACACTTACAAACACTACGCCCTATCCTAATCTACCCTGACTAAGAGTTTCCCTACCTATGCTTAGGACCCCTACAGAGTTGCAAATTTCCTAACACCCCTTTCTAGAACCAGCCTTATGTACAAGGTAGTCAACGTCAAATGGCAAATGAGAAGTCAGCCTATGGCCTTAAGATCTCTCAAATTGCCTAGACGGGGGCTAAGTCAGGTTTGAAAACCCGCTAAACGCCCCTGACTCTGGTTTTACGAACTAACCCTCTTTTAATTTCCTGACAGCTATTATCTATGTCCGTGTCTATGACACTTGACATTAATGACATAGATAGATGTCAGCAAATTTTATCTTATCTAACTGATACAACGGCACAAAAAATATTTTATTGAACAGAAACATCCCAATATGAACAACATCAAAACATCGCAAGAAAATATCGTTCTTGCGAAGCAGTAGGCGTTGGCGTTGAAGTGATGGCTGCCTATGGCCATCAGTCTTCCTGCCGCGGCAGTCCTGCCGGGTTTGGAAAGCAGTCTGCTCAGTGCCGTTGCATGGAGATGCTGCAGAACAGCAGAAGTGTGTCATCTAGGTCCTTTTTTCTTGTTGTTCCATGCAAGCAAATGAAAAATATATATCCTACTCTTCAGGGCAGCAAGAAACTTATCCGGGCATTCGTAAAATATTACCTTAGAACCTTGCAATTGTGATTTACAAATAAATATATTTACATTTAGTTGAGTTGGCTCAACTGTACAATATGTGACATCGAGTTCAGGCTTCATATTTTTTTGTAGCTTCTACTCGCCAAAAGACAACTCCTCACCAAATTTTAAGTTGCGGAAACGCTTGGTTTGCGAGATAAAAAATAATCAAAGTTCTATACAGGGTGTTTGGTAACCGGATGCAAAGCCGAAAGTAGGAGATAGTCTAGGTCATGTAGAACATTTTTAGCCATACTTGTCTTAGACAAATGTTATTAGTTTTTTTTTAATTTAAATTTTAAGATTTGTCGGAGAAAACTGCAAAACTTCAGACTAAATCGATAATTAGTACTTTTTTTACTGCAGGTAGATTTTTTTTTGTTTTATTTCGTATTGTGCAATGTCTATCAAACACTAGAAAAGTGATTTCAAACATCTGTGTCTAAAGAAAACAAGTTGACAGCGATTTAAAATTTTAGTTACATGAAAATGTAAACGATTTAAGTGATTTCAAAGTACGATAAAAAAAAACTAAAATAGCCACGAATTTTCAAACCATTTTAAAAACATGCTTGGCTTTTACCCTTTTATTTAAGCTATCAAACACGACTGTAGCTACTGTATCCTTGAAAATAAGCCACCTAAACCAACTGGGTAGCTAAAATGTTTCACTCTACTTGTGATACTTGTGGTAGTTGTGGTGACGAATCTCATTATGATTTTACAATAAAACATTGGTTCTGAATACTAAGTTGGCGTTGACTTGACATTTGACTTGTTTTAAAAGGGTTAAGTGTACTGGACAAAACTACCACATGCAATTTTAACAAACAAAGGCTTGCGGCGGTGAGAGACAAAAGGGACTGATAGCGGCAGGCGGCGGGCGATAAGACAATCATGTCTCAAGCCATTTTATCTTTGAAAATAGGCTACCTGTACTAATAAGAGGGAATGTTTAGGGTAAATTAAAACAAAAGCATAAAAGATAAGTTATTTATTTTTACGATCAACACATTAAAATTACACATCATCGCTCGTTTTCAAAATGTGACCCGCCGTTTCGAATACAAGCACGAGCCCGTCTTCTTACTTCTGTGGTGGTTGTTCCGAATATCATTTCTTCCCTCATCCTTTCGAACGCCGCTTCTATCCTCTCCCTCAGCTCTTCTACGGTATTAATGACCTCTTGTGTGTAGACTAGCTCCTTAGCTCGGCCCCAAACGAAAAAATCCAATGGTGTCAAATCAGGTGACCGAGCGGGCCAAGGGATTCGTCCGCCTCTGCCGATCCAACCGTCCGGGAAACAGTTATCCAGATGCTCCCTTACAGCCAGAGAGTAATGGGCGGGACAACCGTCGTGTTGAAATGTCACTGCACCGGGCAGCTGGTCTTCGTCAATAAGCCTGGGCAAATCGTTTTGTAAAAATTCCAAATAATTTGCCCCATTTAAATTATTTGGCAAAAAATGTGGCCCAATAAGGACTCTGCCGATGATTCCAGCCCACACATTGACGGAAAACTTTCTTTGGAAGGACACTTGCTTTTTCCAATGTGGATTGTTGTTTTTGTCAGCCCATTGGTGTAGGTTATGGAAATTTGTGATCCCCTCCCGGGAAAATTTCGATTCATCGGTCCAAAGAATGCTTCGCAAAAAACGTCGGTCGTCGATATCCGCATTGAGTAAAAATCGGCAGAAGTCCACTCGGCGTGCAGGATCTCCTTCGTCCAAACCTTGAACTCCGATGCCGCGAAAAGGATATTTTCCCTCACGATTCATTGTGGCCCATACTTTCCATGTGGACAAGTTCAGATTACGAGCTACCACTCTGATGCTCGTATTCGGATCCTCTGCAAATGCCTGTAGAACGTCTTCCTCCACTTCAGGGCGATTACGTCCTGGATTCCCTCCATGTTGCACAGCAATACCATTCTCACGTAGCCTTCGGAATGAATTGTAAAACACTCTCACATTAGGCAATCTCCGGTTTGGAAAACGCTCTTGGTACATCCGTCGGGCCATCGCTCCATTACTGTCAGCTTTGCAGTACATGTAGATAATGTCGGCGTATTCTTCGTTCGTAAACTCCATGTTTACAATGAAGAAGTCGTAATTACACGTGAAGGAGCGCCTACGGCAGCTACAACTTGACACGGTAAATTGACATGAGAGCGGGAAATTAAACCACAATGAACGTCTAATCGCAACTGAAGTTGTAACTAGACTAAATTACTAGTTTTTGCACAAATACTCATGTAGCTAATCAGTTTATCTTTGTCAATAAAGCACAAAACCGATCATCTTTGTTTAACGCCGCTCACCGCCTGCCGCTATCAGTCTCTTTTGTCTCTCACCGCCGCAAGCCTTTGTTTGTTAAAATTGCATGTGGTAGTTTTGTCCAGTACACTTAACCCTTTTAAAACAAGTCAAATGTCAAGTCAATGCCAACTTAGTATTCAGAACCAATGTTTTATTGTAAAATCATAATGAGATTCGTCACCACAACTACCACAAGTATCACAAGTAGAGTGAAACATTTTAGCTACCCAGTTGGTTTAGGTGGCTTATTTTCAAGGATACAGTAGCTACAGTCGTGTTTGATAGCTTAAATAAAAGGGTAAAAGCCAAGCATGTTTTTAAAATGGTTTGAAAATTCGTGGCTATTTTAGTTTTTTTTTATCGTACTTTGAAATCACTTAAATCGTTTACATTTTCATGTAACTAAAATTTTAAATCGCTGTCAACTTGTTTTCTTTAGACACAGATGTTTGAAATCACTTTTCTAGTGTTTGATAGACATTGCACAATACGAAATAAAACAAAAAAAAATCTACCTGCAGTAAAAAAAGTACTAATTATCGATTTAGTCTGAAGTTTTGCAGTTTTCTCCGACAAATCTTAAAATTTAAATTTAAAAAAAACTAATAACATTTGTCTAAGACAAGTATGGCTAAAAATGTTCTACATGACCTAGACTATCTCCTACTTTCGGCTTTGCATCCGGTTACCAAACACCCTGTATAAAATCCCGATTTTACACCGCCATGACACAATATTTTGCGTTTCGTTAAACGTGTTGAGAAAAACTAAAACGTGATGATTTGTTTTATGTTCAGTTTTTACATAAATACAGTTTTTTCGACTTATTTGTGTACAATAATAAGGTACCTGAGCTATATAAGGCCCAGCGGTATGTAAGGCCCACTTCAAAAAAACTACTGATACAAGGTTCAAATTCGTCAAATGCTTTTATACACGTCAAGGCCTTAAGAATACAGCGAGCTGGCAATGGCACGCCGCGTCGTGTGCGCCGCCATTTTGTCAGGAGTCGCCGAATAGTCGGAGAAGCTTCACGTGGGTGTGCCTATTACTGTTTTGCGAAAAAGTTGAAGTCGATTTATTAGAATTTCACAGAGAAAACGTATTTTCTACTTATTAATAATAGTGCTGGAGCTCGTTACGCTCTTATTGACAAGGTAAGATAACATAATTACTTATGTTTAAGAGCAATATGGTTGTTTTACTTTAGGAGTGTCCTAGAGCAAATAAGGCCATATGCTGTTGAGGGCATTAAGGCGCGGGTGGCCTTTATACCCGTATGAAACTAAATTTGGAGGACACATCAAGCATAAAGAAAGTTTTTGTTGATTCGTATAAATAAGAAAGAAAAAAAGCAAAATAGGAAAAATGTAGGTGACGTCTGGTTTTGCCACGGCTGTAAACAGGAAAAAGAAATAGATATGAGAAGTTGCAAAAAGTGTCTTAGATGGTACCATGAAGAATGCGTAGGCTTAACTAAAGATGACTTAGAAGCTTTTATATGTCCAGATTGCATTTAAATGCATCAAAAGGCATGTTGAGATTTGAGATTTTTTGTATTTAAGCGTTATGACTGAAGTATACAATAGTTCCTTCGTTTTGATCGCTTTGTTGAAAGCTAATTCCAATTTAGTTATTTTAGTTCATATTAAGACTGTTTAAACTACTTACAATTAAAAAATTGTCAGTAAGCTGATTATAAACTATTAAGTTCCTATCAATAATGTCGATATTCTCTGTTAAAACTGTTACGTAAACACAATTGTTTCGCGAGATTGTTTTATACTTAGTTGATATCTAGTTAGAAAACCTAAGGTGCAATAAGGCCCAGACAATTAAGAGATTTTTATTTTAGGGTTAGATTTTACTAATTTTTAGTTTAAGATTTGTGTCCAAAAAGCTCTGTCTAAGTTTGTTATCGATTTTTATTTTTATTGATTTTAAAGCAAAATGTTAATATTTTTCATAGTCGTTAGTTTAATAAGGCCCAAGGCCATTTTTTAAAAAAAGAAGGTGTATTTTCTATGATACTGTGATCTTAAATGTCATAAGAAACGAGTGCTTGACATGTTTATAATCTCTCAAATGTTTGTTAATGTTGATTATTTTACTGGGCCTTAATAGCAGCGCTTATTTTAATAAAGCCCAAAATTGATATTTTAAAATGACCATGTTATCTAGAATATTATTACAATATTGTGCAAAAAGTTGATCTCATTGTGTAACCAAATAAAAAGACAATCGGAATTCAATTTTGTTTATTTATTCTCTACGTATTTTATGAAAATAAGTAAAATTTAAATAAGGTGGGCCTTACATACCTCCGGTACCTTAGTTACATGATATTTATTCAATTATTCTTTTAATTCATAAGCATTATTTTGTGGAAATTAGTTGATTAATAATTATCTAAAATGGTACGATTTTACTAAAACGCGTAAAACAAAACGCAAATAGAATTGGCGGGGTCTGCGGGCGGGGGATACGACATGACACTTTGTAGGAACTTTTTAGGTTAGTTCAAAGTAGTTTCAGACAGACTCTAAGGCAGGTCGGTGTAGGTACGACGACGAGCGAAGCGAGGAGGAGTGTTAGGTAGAACTGCGACCCTACAGCGCGCGAGCCGAGCGAGCGAAGCGAGCGTGCCGCGGCAGCGGCCGGCGAAGCGCCAGAACCTAACACTATCACACTGCCCCCCTCTCCTCTGCAAAATATTGTGTCATGGCGGTGTAAAATTGGGATTTTATATGGAACTTTGATTATTTTTTATCTCGCAAACCAAGCGTTTCCGCAACTTAAAATTTGGTGAGGAGTTGTCTTTTGGCGAGTAGAAGCTACAAAAAAAATATTAAGCCTGAACTCGATGTCACATATTGTACAGTCCTTCCGTTGAGTTTTATTTACAGTAAAGATATCACTCTTATAACTTATTCTCAATAGGCAAGCATTCTACAAAATACGCAGGATTAGTGGGAAAAAATCAGTGTTAACATTACCAACGTCTAATGTGACATAACATAAACAAGAAAACGACTTAAATAAAAGTACAAAAACAGTGCAGTGTTAAAGTTTTTAGTGAGAAATCAATCAACAATCAACATTACTAAATAAATAAATGGGTTGCGTACTGTGCGTTATTTTTATTTTTTTTAAGTGAGGGTGAATCTTAAAATGATGTGTTCAAACTGCAAACTGACATGCTCGCTAATAAGAACTTACTAAAATATAACTATTAAATTCACTGGTTTGTCCGATAGTTACCGTGGCCTAGCGGTGTGACAGTGTATTTTTGACTCTCCCAATAACCGATGTCCTGCGTTCGAACCCCGACGAATGAAAAACTTTTTGCTTTTTTTCTTTTAACATCTGACTCTTTATTACTGGCCTCAAGTACTAGTAATTTATCATTTGTACATATATAAAATTGGATAAAATTAATGAAAACAAATCAAAATGGCCCCAAAACCAATTTGCGGTAACTGCAAAAAAAGGATTCAAGAAAAGCACTACCTGACATGTTTCTTCTGCAATAAACCTTATGACCTTGCATGCTGCAATGCAGAAAAGCGCTACAACTTAATGAATAAGGAAACCAAAACCAATTGGAAGTGTGCAAAGTGCATGAGATCAAAAGTGCACTTGGGAAAAACTAGCACGTCCAATATCCAGAGGAAAAATGTTCAGACATCTGTTTTGGCATCGACACCAAAAGAAAGCAAAAAGGAACAGTGTTTACAGAATATAACATCTCCCAGGCATGTTATACGAAGCGCCTGTCATGCAAATTTTGTACATACAGTGTCTCCCGGAAATGAAGAACATAAAGTGTCTCTTGATGTACAAGTAAAAACAGCAACGGTAGATACAGATCACCCCTTGATTCCTGAAAATGTAGACCTGACTTCAAAATGCTCTACTTCAAATGATGTGATTACGTATACATCTTCTGATAATATGGACCTAAAGGATAGCGTAGTTACACCTGACCCAGCAACAATGAGTGAATACATTATACCAGAACCTCCAGTATCTCCTGACAACGAAGAGCTGTCGCTTAAGCATTATACGGATTCGCCTGACAGGATAACAACTAGGAAGAAAAAGGCGTCTAAAGCTACGTTATCTACTTGGAATACGACTTAAAGAAAAAAGTCTGAGTTCACCTGATAAGGTCACCATACGACAATATCCCAGTAAAAAATTCGTTTGAATCTCTCTCTTATGAGGACTCTTTTGAGTATTCTTTCCAGCAAAATCACATTACACTTAACAATAGCTGCCCTGATGTATCAAGGAACATAACTGGTCCAGATCAGGATGCTTTATCTCGTGAGGACACCATCAACAGTCTTCCTAACCTAGATTCGCAAGTGCAAAATGTTGTGATGGAGGAGCTGAGGGAACAAATCAGAAAACTTAAAAGTCAACTTTTAAGCGCAGACAATGAAATTCAGAAGTTACTCAGCGAAAATTTCCAGTTGAAAGGCATTATATCTGAGACACGTAAAATAACGAGGTCTAGAAAAAAATATTAAAGGAACCTGCTAGACCTATATGTACACCTGTACAAAAAAAGAGTAAACAAAAGTCGTATCCTAAAACAATGTTTTCTGTCTGTAGTTTTAAACAGTCATCTGCTGAAACAAAACAAATTGCAGTGACCAGCCCAGCCATTGCCGGACATTCATAGCTCTGGACAGTTGACTCTAGAGCTAGAAAACACATCTCTAAATCCTTTTAAAACAACTAAGTCTATAAAGGATAAACTTCTTATTTTAAGTAGTAATAACAGGAACTCCATATTGAAAACCATCACGAATAACGACTATTTCCAAAACTTTTCCTATTGTCACTGTATCACACCTGGAGGTGGTATACAACAGTTATTTAAAGATCTACGGAACCGTGTAAAGAACATGACGCTGCGTGACTATTGTGTAGTACTAATAGGAGAAGAGGACTTTCATCACTCGGCCGATTACAAGGGATTAGTGCAACGCATAGAGGACATTGTTGATGGCATCTCACACACCAATGTTATCGTGACCTGTCCACTATACATACGCAACAAAGTATTGTACAATGCTAGGGTGGAAATATTTAATCATTTATTGACTCAAAACTTGCATAAGAAAAAATCATGTTATTTGGTTTACGATCCCAATTCATTAAATTTATCATTAGATATGTTTTCAGAGTGGACTGGGCGGTTCAATAACTTTGGCATGAAATATCTTTTAAATACCCTTGACAGTAACATTTTGTGCCATCTCAATATTAAAGAAGATTTACAAAAAAGATTTTCTTTACTAGAAAATTATAAGACAGAACAGTTTTTTCGTGAATAATGTTGATATAAGTATTGTCAAACTCACGCCTAGTTCGACTGGTGTGCCACGTGGCAACAATGTGAATGCTAAAGACAACTACTTAAATTTGTATCAGCAGAATCTTTGTGGTATTAGTAACAAAAAAGAAGAGCTTGAATTATACTTGCAAAGTTTAGATAGTCAGAATGATTTTATTTGTATCACTGAACACTTTTTAAATAAGACTTCTTAAGGTGCTCCCTTATTTAATATAAGTGGTTACACTCTCATGAGCTATAATACAAGATCAAAAAAATTAAGAGGAGGTAGCTTAATTATATATAGGTCCCAGTAATAGAGTGGTCGAAGATCTGGAAATATGTAAAAAATTATATAAATGTAAGAGTTTTGAAATATGTGGAGTTAAGGATATGTCGACCAATATTTATGTATGTTGCTGTTATCGAAATCCAGTCGACAAAAATTTCGATATGTTTATGGATCAATTGGAAAAGTTCTTGGAGCACTTTTTCAACAAGAAGTGCTGCTTATTGAGAGACTTTAACAGAAATATTCTTAATGATACTAAAAAGGCTAGTGATTTTCTCTCGCTCATCAGACAATATAATTTTAGGCATCTTATTGAGGTACCTACTTATCAACGAGATTCATGTTCTTCGTGTTTGGACAATATAATAATAATAATAATAAATAATAAATACTCTTTATTGCACACCTCATACAGTTACAAGCACAAATTTTACAATTAGATAAATTTAGGTAGAGGTAACAACAGGCGGTCTTATCGCTAATGAGCGATTTCTTCCAGACAACCTTTGGGTAGCGGAGACTAGAGAAAAACAATAAGCAGTAGGTGGTGCATAGAAACAAAAGAGACGAAATAGATAACACAGCACATTCATATGAATATACATACTTAAATAAATACAAAATAAACATACATATACGTACATATATACATATATAATACACACAATAAGAAACAACAGTGTCAACTTAAAAACCTAAGGAAGAGATAAATAGTATTCCTTAAGTTGCGATTTAAAGCTACCAATAGATTGCGCGCGTTTAATGTTGAGAGGGAGAGAATTCCACAAACGAACGGCCTGGAACGTAAATGAGCAATTATAAAATTTGGAAGATGAAGATGGCACTTTTAGGAGCAATATACTGACAAATCTTCCGGAAGATAACGTTGCCCATACCGATGTGGACCACAACGGTGTAGGTGATGGACATGCCGGAATTTCTTGTCGTTTAAGGGTAGAAAGTACAAGTAACACGGCGAGAGAGCAGGTACTGTACACAGAAAGACGGAGCCTGTCCAAGAAAAATAAGATTACGTTTAGCAGTAAGCTACAGGATTGCGACTGGTGCACCTTAAGCATATACCAGTTTTCATTCAGTGTTTTAATATCGTTTTCACCCATGCCTTTAGGAAACAAAAAAAGAAAATTAATCTAAATAAAGGTAATAAAACAAATTGGATAACTAAAGGAATCCGAGTTTCAAGCAAGATGAAAAGATTTCTGCTTAGTGGAAATAAAAATAATATTGATATATCTATAACTGCCTATAGAAAAAAATATATCAATCTGTATAGAAGGATAATTAGCGTGGCAAAAAAGAATTGCATCACTAATTACATAAAAAAGTCTGATAGTATTTCTAAATCAATTTGGAAGGTGGGAAACAGTCATAGGAATAAGTTATCTACTTCCTGTCGTCAAAAACTGTTATTAAAAGATGATAATAAAATCATTGGCGATCCTCATGACGTAGTAGAAACTTTTTCTCGTGTATTCAACCAAGGAATTAATGGCAGCGGCCAGTGCCCTGATACTAACTTGGCTAAAAATATTACGAAATTACAATAAACGTTTTTATAATGAATTAGCTTTTGGTGTTACTAATGCACAAGAAATTACTAAAATTGTAAAAAACATGAAAACCAAAAACTCAGTGGGCTATGACGATATTCCCATAACTATAATTAAGGAAAACCTAAAAATGCTTGCGGTGCCACTTGCGTCTTTTTACAATAAGTGTATCACACAAGGGGTGTTTCCATATCAATTTAAAATTGCCAGAATTATACCACTCCACAAAAGGGGCCCAAAAACGGACCCAAAAAATTATCGACCAATATCCCTGCTTCCTACCTTATCAAAAATTTTTGAGAAAATTATTCAAGACAGATTAATGACACACTTGCATGCGAACAAAATCCTGAGCAATACACAATTTGCATATCAAAAATCCAGAGGTACTGCCCAAGCCATTGATACCTTAATCAATGCTATCGTAAATAAATTAAACGAAAGACTAAAGGTAGCTGCGATATTTCTGGACCTTAGCTCCGCATTCGATATGGTTGACCATGATATACTCATGAACAAGCTGGAGTTTTATGGTGTTAGAGGCAAGGCATATGATCTTATAAAATCGTATTTTAATAACAGAACCCAGTTTGTAGAAATAACAGATGTAGATGGCAACCTTGAGAATGCTATCAGATCCAAATCTGTCAAATCGATGGCAGGAGTCCCCCAGGGTTCCATTTTGGGCCCAGTTCTCTTTGTTATTTATACAAATGACCTCATACAATTTGTTATTAAAGAAATACCGGATATTGACTTAGTTGTTTTCGCAGACGATACTAATGCCATTATAAGCTCTAGTTGTCTTGAGGATCTGAATAGTAAGGCAAATCGAGCTTTAGAATTGTTTCACGAATGGTTTAGCTGTAACAAATTGAAGGTTAATCCGAGCAAGACAAGTGCAATGCTACTTAGATCTACTGCAATGCAAAAGGACATGCTAGACCTTACGTTTTGTGGTGATAAAATTAGTAATGTTAATAATGTTAAGTTTCTTGGCATCTACATTGATGATCTACTAAATTGGAAAATTGAACTTGCAAGTATAGAGGGTTCCATCAGTTCGGCTTGCTATGTTCTGCGCAGTTTACGGGACTTAGTTGATCGTAAGCATCTAAAGATGGTTTATCGTGCACGGGTTGAATCAAAACTACGTTACAGTATCAAGTGCTGGGGAAAAAGTTATGACTATAATATGCATAAAGCCTTTGTAATTCAAAAGCGAGCCGTGAAAACCATATTGCGCATGCCACATTACAGTTGGCCGCATAAGGAAGACTTCAGAAAGCTAAATATACTGCCGGTCCCGTGTTTGTACATCTTGCTGCTCCTTACTGATATGATTAAGAATTTAAATGAATATGAGACCTCTGAAGAAAGAGTTATACGGGAGAGTACGAGAAGGAAATACATACATTGTAGATTGCAGCCCAATCTAAATGTAGTTAGTCATCGTGCTCATTTTCAAGGTGTACAACTCTACAACAAGCTTCCTGGTGAGTGGAAGAACATTACTAGCCTAAATATTATCAAGAGTAAATTGAAAGCATTGTTGTTGCGTGAGTACTTCTTTTCAATTGATGAATTTTTAAATTATTTTTCTGCTAATTGACTTGTAATAATTATTAATATTGACATAATCTATGTACCTAATGCAATTAATAATGAATGCTTATAACAATTCTAGTTTTAAACTTTTGTATAGTTAAGTTACTAATTAATGCATGTTAGATTAAAAAATTAGATGTAGTTTCACATTCAGATACAATTGTAAAGTTGTTATTAAATTAATAAATAATAATAAATAATAATAATATAAGGTAAGTCACAAAAAGGTAATTATTAATAAGGTTATAAGTTACTTTGAATAAGTACAATTATATTCTTGTGCAAACAAAATGCATAAGGTTATTTATATACCTTGCTGGCACATCTTAGGTCTCTATGCTATAATTTATATACACATTATATACAGTTCAGTTACCTACAAGTTTATACAATGGCACCTATGATGTTAAAGTGTAAATGATTAAATAATTAGATTCGTATGATTGAATAATTAATGCAATTAATCAAATTTTAGAGTTATATTTTCATTGTTCCAGAGAAATAGTATTTGGAGTGTGTAATTAAATACTGCTCCTCCAAAAATTATATTATCATTTATTGAGCCTATCGAATTAAGAGGGGCGTCACTAATTATTCTCAATAATGAATTACTAATATGATTATATTTTAAATGGAACTTCTCTACGATGAACTATAATTAATTAAGGTTGCTGCTGCACCTGCATTTAATAAAGTTAAAAGGTTTTGATTTAAAAAAATTTGATTGATATATATCCTGTCAATATTGATGAGTTGAATCGTCGCTGGCCGTAGTTTGGGTGATTTTCATAGCTTCTATCCTGCCATGGAGCAAAACCTCTTGGAGACGGTCCCTACTCTTGCTGGCGTGTTTGTCCTCTTGCATCGTAGTATTAGTTCATATATTGTGGTTGTCGCTGCGGTCTTTGTCTGAAATCATAACGGGGCTGGGTACCACGAACAGGTGTGCCGTTTGGGTCGGTTACAATTGGAGCGGACGCTGCTGCCGGCACAATTTGGGGTGGCACAGGCGTGTTACCCGCTGAGGTAGGTGTTCCCGATGAACCTGGCATTATAGTATGCTGGAAAGAAGTGAATGACGGCAACAATTGAGGCATTATTAGTTGCTCAGGCGTCGTGGTTGTGAGAGGCTCCGTGAGCGGTATATTTAATTGCGGGGTTTTCTCCGTTTCAAAAATATCCACATATTGCCATATTGCATTGCGTAAGTCCTCTTTTGTCTTCACTTGCACAGCCGCGAAATACAATTTATATTTGTCTAGGAGGTTGCGCTGAAAATGTTTTACAAATACTTCATCATCTATACCAGCGGCTTTATCGGCTAGCGTAATTAGTGCAAAATAGTAGTCCAGAGGTGACTCTTGTGCATTCTGGGTTCTGTAGCAAAATGTCTGCGCATAATTAACACATAATTATTGCGCATAATTGGATAATAAAATCCTCTACATCGGTCAATCCGTTAAACTTGTCCGACGCCATTTGTGTTATTTTTGCATAGATATTTTATGATAATAAATGTTCACAGTAAATACAGTCAATGGGTGATGGGATTATGAGACGAAAAAGAAAAATATCACCCAAGGGATCCTTTTGGTGTAACCACTCGTAACTGGGGTATCTATCTAAATATATAAAAGAAGAAACTGACTGACTGACTGACTGACTGACTGACATATCAACGCACAGCCCAAACCGCTGGTTCTAGAGATTCCAAATTTGGCACGTAGGTTCCTTATAAGGTCTAGGGGTGCACTAAGAAAGGATTTTTCAAAATTCACCCCCTAAGGGGTTAAAATGGGGGTCCAAAGTTTGTATGGCAAATCAAGATTTGTTAGATTATTTTATTCGAAACTTCACAGGAGTATTCCTAACAAAAAATGAGTAAACACGTGTTTCAGGTTTTTTGAAAATTCAACCCCTAAAAGGGGCAAATGTGGTCACAAAGTCTGAAAATCAACATGGGTATCGTATCCTTTTTGAGTACTTATAGTACGCGGGCGAAGCCGCGGGAAAAGGCTAGTACGTGTGTATAGCTCTTCTGGTATAGCACTCGCTTTACTTTTGCGAGATTTCCGGGGCTCGGTCCTTAATTTAAGGCGACACCGCACTTCCGCCAAATGCAGAGAGTATCCTTAATTAATACTCTCAAAAATATACTTGTTAATTATTTATTTTCTTTTTTATATTATTAGCTCGTACATCAAAATCGACTATCGGTTTAGGCTGTCCCTTTGAGACTCCTTGAAAGAATCCTGAACGTCTGACATATAATGTAAGCATTCCTAATTTAAATAACACCGTGCCAGACAGTGTTCAAGAAGAGAGGTTGTAAAGGTAGACAACCTTTACAGTACACATACCTAGACGAACTTCGTAGACGAACTAAAGTCACCGACATAGCCCACCGGATTAGCAAGCTGAAGTGGCAATGGGCAGGCCACATTGCACGCAGAGAAGATGGCCGATGGAGCCGAAAAGTGCTCGAGTGGAGACCACGGACTAGCAAGCGCAGCGTAGGACATCCACCCACAAGATGGACAGACGATCTTGTTAAGGTCGCCGGAAGACGCTGAATGCGGGTCGCTTCCGACCGGTACGTGTGGAGGTCCAAGGGGGAGGCCTATGTTCAGCAGTGGACGTCTTATGGCTGAGATGATGACACATACCTATAAATACAATTTTACAGCCTTGGTTAAATGGTCAATAGGTATAGATTATAGACAGACTAATTATACATGAATTATATGATGGACAGGACAACTATAGGGAAAATAGGACAGGAGAAAGGAAAGGCAAACATAAAACAGGGTGTAAGGTAGGGTTGTCCATTCTCGCCAATAGTCTTTAATATTTTCATTGAAACCGCCATCGCAAAAATTATAGATTCAGGAAAGAAGCCGTTACAATTAACGGTAAAAAAATATTTCGTCAGATTTGCAGATGACATAGCAGCAATAGCCGAAAATTCCACACAACTCGAACAGCTTTTAATGGAAATGGATCCAGTATTCACAGAATTTAGACTTTAAAAAATACAAACTAAACAAAAACTTTGATAGCATCCAATCGCAGACCCAAATAGCTCCCATACAAATTAGAAGTACTGCCATAAATTTTATAGTTTACTATATTGTTTGTACTCCTCCTTTTTGCTTTTTAAATATTTCAGTTGTAAGTTACTAATATGAATCAGTATAGCTTTCATTCTCATATTGATACTATTACTTAAATTATATAACGTGTATATCTCTAGGAAATGTGGCATAAAAACTCATAATTAACATTATTTTTTGGATTAATCAGGTTCCAATAAAAAAACCTTTAACTTGAGGTAACATTTCCTTTACAAAAATACCAATGCTACATGTAAAATGGTAAGTATTCATACGTAGGTAAAGTACAGAGGGGCAATCTCGACTGCGGGAAACTTCAACTAAATCCAAATATCTTCCGTGCTTTACACTGTATCATTGACTAAACTGGCGATGACGGAAAAGCGGTTTCCACTATCCGGATATAAATGGCACTGTTTTTTTTATACGACGACGGTGGCAAACAAGCATACGGCCCGCGATGGTAAGCAGCTACCGTAGCCTATGGACGCCTGCAAATCCAGAGGAGTCACATGCGCGTTGCCGACCCTTTACAAAAAGGAGGATTCACTGTGTTGACGGATAAAGGAACAAGAGGGTCCCACGTCAACAACACACTGGGTCCTCTGAGTTCTTTGGCAACCTTACTCACCAGCAGGAACACAACAGTATGAGTAGTAACACTCTAGTTAATGATGTAAAACACGGAAGATACTTCAATGTAGTTGAAATTATCCCGCAGTCGAGATTGTCCCGCTGTGCCTTATTCGTAATACCCTAGTATGTAGTTGTAAAATTCTGCTACTTGTCTGTAAAATAAAGATAACTGAAAATCTAACAAAATCTACATGGCACTTTGCCCGCCAACAGAGAGACAGTAAACCTAGACTAGGTTTCCTAAACCAGTCTAAACTAAACTAGGGCTGATTAAGTCATAGACCAAACAATACGATTCCAACTAAGCCCTCATGAACAACTATTACAACCTTATCAGCCACTTACGTTGGTTGAAAATTGTAACTTAGTGCAAGATCTTAGGGTTGATTTTCAAATGTTATCGAGTACTATTTAGGTCAACACTTGTAAGTTAGCAATGGGTAGTCCCTATTATATACTGGCGGATTATTGGCTAGATTTATGGAAAGGAAATGTTTACATATAAATACATGCAAATTTCAATATAAACGCTGAAAAAGTAAAAAGCACTAGTGCGAGAAATCTAACTTTCCGCACGATAACAAACAACTTATGCCATTAGCTGTTTTATGAACTTGCAAATAAAATGAGCAAATGTAATGGAAACGGGTCACTTTGTAATGCAATTCTCATACTTACTTGAGGCTCTTAAATTCAAAGATACACAAGTAAATCCATTCATTCGTTATTCGTTATATTCAAGACAGGTAGATTAAGTACAACCAACTCGCATTTCCACTTACATTTCGTACTCGTCGACTATAAATACTATAATGCTTGAATTAAAGCTTTGTAGACCGAACTACTGGCGCATACTTTTCGATGAAGCTTTTATGGTCGCAAATGGTTTTTTATACAATATTATACAACGGTCGGGGAGGAAGACCGTACTACCTCGACCGCCGGTACGATCCACCGGGAGATCGAAGTTACTACATTGTATAGAGGGAGCAGGTTGTGTTAGACATTTGTCGAACTAATTCTTACCGTCTTAGGGATTGCAATCCGGTTTATCCGGAGTTCGAAAATCCGGATTTTTCGCCGATTTTGCAAACCGTTTCTAAATCCGGATTTTTCAGCCGAAATCCGAATTTTCGGATTTTTTTGTTAAACTGTGCAACTACTGCTTTTAATACGTTTTAATTGTTAAAAATAATATCTTTCAGTACCGTTGAACGCACCTCATCAGATCTCTGGCCGAAGCTTATAGGGATAGTAGAAGGCCACTTTACATGGCATTTCTTGACCTACAAAAGGCTTTCGATTGCATCCCTCGTCAGATGATCTGGTGGGCATTAGAGGTGAAGAACGTGCCACAAGTCTATGTTGACATTATCCGGGATATGTACCGTAACTCGGATTCTCTAGTGAGGACCGCTGTTGGCTTAACTAAACCTTTCACAGTCCCGATCACAGTTGGCGTGCATCAAGGCTCGGCCCTGAGTCCTTTTCTGTTTAGTGTTGTGCTTGATGCTGTTACGGCGGAAATTCAGGACCCGCCGCCGTGGCTGCTCATGTATGCAGATGACATTGCACTGACGGACGAGGACAAACAGGAACTGGAGCGAAAGGTGAACCTATGGAAGGGATCGCTAGAGAACGGTGATCTAAAGCTAAATGTCTCGAAGACCGAATACATGGCCTGCGGAAGTACTGATCCCGTTCCTATCAAAATAGGGAACGAACTTGCCGTGAAATCGAAGTTACTACACACACGTGTCATCGATTTTAATAACAAGAAAAACTGCATTCATACATTTTAAAAAACATCTGTACTCCGTTCGGGAATCGAACCCGGTTGTTTTGAAAAAAAAAACCTACACTATTTCTATTTACATATCGATTGTGTAGGTCTTAAGCAGTAAATTTCTGTATGAAACATAACATGATGTCTAAAATGAATAAAATGCATTTTATTATATGAAGATACAAAATGCAATTGTAAGATCGTTACCTAAACGTGTTGAATATTGTATTGAAAAAGGCGGTGGTCACTTCGAGCACCTACTAAAATAAATTAAAGTATGTGGAAACAATGCATTTTATTCATTTTAGACATCATGTTTCATACAAACATTTACTGCTTAAGACCTACACAATCGATATCTAAATAGAAATAGTGTAGGTTTTTTTTTTTCAAAACAACCGGGTTCGATTCCCGAACGGAGTACAGATGTTTTTTAAAATGTATGAATGCAGTTTTTCTTGTTATTAAAATCGATGACATGGTTCCTCAGAACAGATCTTCGTATGTCTTATAGTTTCAGACTTTCCCATACTGACCGATTTGAATGAGACACCCAGTATAATCCGGGGTATGTACGGGGTACTGTGCGTCAAATCCAGTAGTTCTGATTTTTTGCAGACTTGTTTATGATGTTGGCCCAATGAATAATCCAAGTTTGTGACCTCGAGCGCCGAACGCAACTTTGTCATTGTACAAGATGTAACAAAAATACTGGTGATATGTTTAAGGGCTTAATTGGTATCTATTCTAATTATGAAAAACTAAGAAAAAACTTTTCACGCGAGAATAATAATCGGTTTTGTATGGAGGGGCCAGCCCTGGCTGGGACGACGTATCCCATGCAATGACTTTTTTTTCGCTTCAAAAGGTGTTTTCTTCTACTTTTTCTTGGTCGCAATACG
Organism: Pammene aurita; assembly: GCA_947086415.1. Classification (NCBI taxonomy): domain Eukaryota; kingdom Metazoa; phylum Arthropoda; class Insecta; order Lepidoptera; family Tortricidae; genus Pammene; species Pammene aurita. The sequence goes on along the minus strand of OX352302.1, from coordinate 24,389,051 downwards.
ATACCCATTACTGTATACAGTTACTGGATTAATAAGGAGCAGGGGTATTTTAATTTAAATCACGTTACTATCACAATTAAGGATTGATTAGCTTACCCCGATAGGTCTCGGTAACCTGTTTGGTGCATCAAAAGCCACAATAGACAAGATGCAATATTTTCATTTATGCTTTCATTTGAAAGAATTGCACGTAGAATAGACCACGAGTGTATTAAAAAATGAAAATACTATGATTTATAGTCAAAACTTGCTGTTACAAACTGACAATTTAAATTCTCGCGCCTAAACGTATCTACAGTTTCTGTAACGTCACTCATGTGTGTCACTCCATATTTGTTCGTTCACTGTGTTAAATTCTGGTTGTTTTTTATTTTTATTTTTTGACCTGGATGCTAGCCCTTTAAGCCAAATGAGCCAAATCCCATAGAAAGTTGTCAACCCCATTAGTTGTCATAACAGGAGTGACGTCACCAGTCGCTGATTGGTGGATTAAAACACGTTCCGTTTCACATTATTTCAAATCCTAATTATTATTTGAAATTAGTATAAACTAAAGTAAAACCGTTTCAATAGCTATTATTTTATGTTTTTTCAACATTTTGATTACTTACAAAATAATGGTAAATATGATCTTCCCAATTGTAATGCATAAAGTTTGCAAACAAACAAGCATAAAGCCTGCCTGATGGTTAGAGGTCACCATAGCCTATAGACAATTATACCTTGACTAATAACTATTCAATAAAGCACTTTTGTCTTTATAAAATAATTCAAAAAAATTAGCAAAAACAAAGATCTCGACCAATTGAGAACCTCCTCCTTCGAAATCTTGAAGTGCACAGTACATACCTACCAACCGGTATGCGCACTATAGTATGTATATTTTTGTGCACTAACAGCCCAAACCCACACAAAGCGATCACTGAAGTTCTACGTCCGCGTTCCATTGGACTTATTTGGAACGTGAACGGAGAACTCCAGTCCATGAGGTGGGGGTGAGGTGGGGGGGGTGGGGGGGGAATGAAAAACAAAATCCAACGTGGGTCAATTCGGTTTGCACAGGGCGGCTCCACGACATGTAGGGAGCTTATCGGACACTAACTACGCGCCATTGCTTTGTGCATATGTGTTTGGGCTTTGAAAGATTTTCTTCATTTTTTGTTAAGGTGCTACTACACCAGACGCAAGTTCCGTCCAATCTACGCGAAGGTGATGAACAAGAGCGTCAACGTGCACCGCAACAGTGCGTCGTTCACTCGCCACACGGCCGGGGGGCTGTCACTCATCACGGGGTTCATGCCCGTCACTACAGAGATGGCGCTGTTCGACTACCCCTTCAACGAGCTACTGGTAATAACCGTTAATATTGGACTAAGAGCTGGCCGCGTCAGATATGACACAATAATGAGAGCAACAAAACCCGTCTGGTTAGATTGCTAGATTCAGGCATCTGGCAGCTTTTAATGGGTGGAGGTCAAAGTTACAGGCTAACAAAATTTTTGATTTAGAAAGTATTAATAGCAAAATAGGTAAAAACTGGCGAAGTTGTCTCAGTTATAAAGGACAGGTCCTATATTTTACCATTAGAACAAATTTCATTGCATATTATTACGGAAACAAAAACAGTAGGCAACAAACAATGAATTACATTTTACGTCGTTTGGCAGTACTTTCCCCGAACAGAAACTTTTGGCAATGATATAATCTAATTATTTACATAATTTCTCATAATATTGTATCAAACCCAGAAGTCTAGGACAGGGGTCGGCAAACTTTTTTGACAAAGAGCCTTATGGCGGAAAATATGGAATTATTGGAAGCTCATAGAGCCGCAGTTCTCTGTTTTTCACTGTAATATTTCTTTTTTATTTTTATTTGGGGAGCTTGAGCCACAACTGACCCTTCAAAGAGCCGCATGCGGCTCACGAGCCGCGGTTTGCCGATCCCTGGTCTAGGATTTGCATTTTTTGATCTCCACCACTTTACAGCTGCCAGATGTCCAGATCTAGAAATAATCATAGTATAGCAAACTGACTAGAGGGGTTTCGTTGCTCTCATTATTGTGTCATATCTGTCGTGGCTAGCTCTCCGTCTATATGTTAATAATAATTATTTAGCATGACAAAACGCGCTGAAACAATTTTTAAAAAACATCGTGCAAAATTACTATTTCTAGATTGCACAAAAAAAAGAAAGTGGATATAAACTTACGGAGACAAATAGGTACTATTTCGGTATAGTAACTTAATAAAATCCATTCACAGACCGAATAAATAGCAGCTGAAAACTTATATTTCACCGTAATAAAATATCCGATTCAAACTACGTTTCCAATACACGCTCGTTTCAATTTATTTCACATTTCGCACTGGAGCGAGGAAATTAACATCTAAAAGCGGTCGTAACTTACATTGATATTAAAGTGCAAATAAAATGGCAAGCAAAAAAATCAATATTGCAACGTTTTGCTTCCAACGCTTGTTTTAGGGTTCCGTACACGGAAAAAAAGGTTATCTTCAGCCAAGAATACCAATGCGAGAATATTATTGTTTAAACAGAAGTAAATATTGTCTTATATATTTTACTTGAATCAAGACTACATTGTTTCCACCTAAATATATACGAAACAATAATGTCTTGACCAAGAGGATTTGTCTTGGATGAAGATACTTTTTTTTCCGTGTAGTCAACTAAGAACCCTTACAGTTTCGCCATGTCCGTCTGTCTGTCCGTCTGTCCGTCTGTCCGTCTGTCCGCGGTCTAGCTCAGTGACTAACTTAAATTAGAAAGCTAACTTAAATTACAAATTGGTAGAATAAAACCTGGAAAAATATTTATTATTAGGTAGGGTATAGTCGCGGAATGAAAAGGTTGATCACTTTTCAACTCTATGTCTACGAGTTAAGATCGAAAAGTGATCAACCTTTTCATTCCGCGATAGTACCTTCCGAACACATGAAGTGGGGGGGGGTGAATTGTTTTTTCGGTCCAACCCTATAGTGTTTCATATCGTTGGATAGGTCTTTCAAAAAGAATAGAGGTCTTCTAAACATTTTTTGGATAAAACGAATAGTTTCCTAAGTAATAGCTCTAAACGTTCTAAAAAGGGCGTCCCCCCATCTAACTTTTGAACATTGGGTCCAAAACATTTGAAAAAATTCATAGAAGTGAAACCTGATAAGTAATTTCAATGTAAACTATATTGAATAACAACAACATTCGAGTTATCACTCAAAAACGCATAGTGAAAGGAGTTAAGTGCCGGATAGTACCCGGATAGCGCCGTCAAATATCCCTTAATAAACGACCTTTTGAACGGATGAATTGTAACAGGCCGGCAAATACCGAACCTTACACTGAGCATGGCCCGACATGCTCCTGGGGGGCGATTTTTGAGATTCGAGCGCTCGAATATGACATTTAAAACTCTGAATAAAACGAATAAATTATGACTATAAAATATAACGGTTACAACCCAACGGTTATATAACCGTTATATTTTATAGTGATAGTATGTCTCACGAAAGTTTAAATTTAAGAATAAATTATGGTTTAAACATAATAGCTATAATAATTTAAAATCATGATTATTTATACTATTAATTTAATGCGTAAATAATGGCGACACACTTTGGTTTGCGGTTATATTCGAGGTTGAATTATGTATTTGATTTCGATCGCTCAATTGTCAAAAATCGGCCCTTAGGTCGGTTTTTATATATAAAAAAGCTATCCTAATATATTTCATGCAATCAATTATGTCTAGTGGGTACATAACTATACCTAGAACCTACTGAAATGAAAAGCCTGCTGAGCCTAAGTATATGCCTAATTGTAAAGAATGAAATTAATATTTTAAATTCATGCACAGTTAAAAATATTTCAGTTGCAATAATTATTTTACATAGATTTTTTAAGAAAAACATTACATATAGGTATGCCCGTTAACCTTTTGAACGCTTATCTTCTCGCGTCAAGACGGGGCCTACACGCCAATATCTCGACTAGTGAATAACGAATATAAACTTTATCTGTCAGCAGGAGAATTGCTTTGACAGCGTCCGCCATGACCACTTTAGTGGTCGCTGGCGTGGCAGGCACGACAGCACACAACCCATTTAGTGGCTCTTGGCGTTCATAGGGTTAAAGTGTCTTCATTAAAAGATAAAAGTAGACAAAATATTTGAAGAGGAAATCACTGTTTAATTCAAATGTTCGCAGCTTGTATTTGCCACCATCGCGTTTGACCATTCGCTTTCAAATATAAGTCCGTATTTACACGATCCGGGAAAAACCACAGCGGATGTTAACATAGCTCTGTCCAAATACAGGACCCCTATTCGACATGGCAAACTGTGACACGTGAATATAACTGTTGAATCGCTACTGGATAGAGTGTAGCCATCAATTGTCCACACTTAACTCCGCAGTAATACTCGCTAGAGCGTTTTATTGATTTTGACCTAAAGTTGGGGCCAGACGGCATACAACCACAGCCCTCTGCCACGAGACCTTGGCAGAAAACAGAGATTTTAAACCATGTAGCCAAATTCTACATGACCTTTAAACGCCCTTGGTGGCTAGGTGTGCTCTGACAACCACTGGCAGAAGCGGTTGGTTGGTTGTCAGCCATGTAGCCGCTCGCTTCAACAACTCGCTCCAACCAAGGTCATGTGGCAGAATCTGCGGCTATCTGCCGTCTGGCCCCAACTGAAGTGGATATCACTCTTTTGTGACGACTATGATAGGACAAAATTGTGATATCATAGTCGTCTCACTAGCGACTATCAGTTTTGCCATGTCGAATAGGAGTCCAGGGCGCTTGTACTAAATGAAATTTGAACGCCACGCCAGATATCACGGCCACAACACAAGCCTTATTGAGCTTACTGTGGGACTAGGTTGATTTGTGTAAGATTGTCCCATAATATTTATTTATTTCTGGAATATGTTCTGGGTATAAAATGTAGACTTATTTAATGTTAATATTTATTTGAGGAATTATTTTATACGTTGTGCTGTGCTATACTCATATAAGATTAAAATATAAAAAAGCCGAGGTACGAACCGGTAACCATATTGAAATTCGCAGGCTATCAACGCTTACTTACTATATTCAAGTATCGACCAGTGGCGGTAGGTCAGAAGCCAAAGGTGACTTGGCTTCCCTTTCACTTGTTACTTGAAGAAAAAGCGCTAACCTTCCTGCACAAAAATTTGAGAAGCCGATGGGAATCGAGTTTTATGGATGCCCGTCACTGGTATCGACAGTTTTTTTTGTCTAACAGTCACTTTGATTAAAGTATTATCAAAGAACAGTCACGGGTATGAAACGGGTTGGTACTAACCGCAAAACTCCTGACCATCAACAGTGAACCTTATTATCGTTAACAATAAGGTTTTAAATTCATAACTTTATAGAGCGGACAATGGTACCGTGGATACGTTACAAAAACCCTGTCATTTATCTGCGTTAACAGCTCCGTAAACCCCTGATCAGGGTACCTTTCGGGTCTTTGAGCCCTTGCCTTATCGAGCTTAATTTGAAATGGTTGTAAATGTATTCGAATATGAGTTTAGATATTACATACTTAGAGAATTCAACCCGGAGTAGTCATGTCTGTCATTTTTTATACAAAAAAAGTTTTCTGATTTTTGCGGGGGAGGGGAACGTCAAATGTATGGCTATTCGTACGTAACGTACCAATAGCCACGTCAGATAAACGTCAGTCCATACATGTGTATGACCACCGGTCATATGTGTCCGGCAGAACGGAACGCCTGTCAATGGCGACTCCAGTTGGTTGAATTTTCTAAGATTACATATTTCCGAATAAATGTAGCAAATAAGTATTTTAAAGCAGGTAGGTTGAAAACATTTAAAATATTTTACGTCTCCACCTGGCCATAATGCGAGTTTTACCGCACGCTACGCATTATGGCCAGGTGGAGACGTAAAATTGTGTACTCACCACGGGCAGTAAAAAAGAAAGCCCTCTATCGCATATTTACAACCCTCGCCTGAGGCTCGGGTCAGAAATACCTGCGATTTCGGGCTTTCTTTCTTTTACAGTCCTTGGTAAGTAATGTACTATTATATTATATCACCCAGGACATAGATAAACACCAATAGTATCTTGAATAAAATATTAATAAAAATAATTTTACTTATTTCAGTTGTTCCTCCTATAATTTACACTGTCTTTTCTCCATCAGATGTGGGCAGTTCTTACAAAACGTCACCAAATGGCACTCCTCATGTGGACTCACGGCGAGGAGGCGCTGGCCAAGAGCCTCGTGGCCTGCAAACTTTATAAGGCCATGGCCCATGAGGCCGCAGAGGACGATATGGAAACTGAAGTGTATGAGGAGCTGAGGCATTATGGCAAGGAGTTTGAAACCAAAGGTAGGTGTTACATAGTAAAGTTGACAGTCGAGGAGGCGCTAGCAAATAACCTTAATAAGCGCCATTTTAACTAGACTAAGTACTATTTTTGGATAGCAACCTACGTCGTACTTGCATTTAATATGACAGATGGGTTATGCACGCTCCAAAATTGAAGCACTTAAAATTAGTGAATTCAAACAACTGTCGCTAGTCGCGCATCGGCAAGCGGGAGATGCGGACGTGCGAATGAGCTCCCGTCACCTGCGTGGGAAAGAGATAAACTGTAATTTTCTAACAAAGAGAGTGACAAAGATGTAATGATTGTCAAAATAGATAAACAAAACAGAATCGTTGCTAGGTAATGAAATAACTCTGGAAGTATTTTTGTGCTCATTTTGCTAGAGTATAACCCATCCATAGTCAGTTAAAATATTATTCTACTGAGTTATAGCCACAGGCATCTTATCTATTAAATAAGTTAAGGATTCATTAAGACATTCAACTAGAGCGGGTATACTTGTAAAACACTTTACTCCAATTTGAGAATCTCGAGGTAGATCTCTACAAAAACTAGCCTCTTAAAACAACCCTTAATTAACGGCAGGCTCAAATCGGCCCCTTTAGAACAAAGGAATGAAATATCTAAGAAACTTGGGCTCAATTCGGGTGTCAGGCTAACTTTTAATTAAACAAAAAAGCTATTAAGATTACTGAATAAGTAATATCAAAGAATCACTCTCTGACAAATTCAAAATTAACTTAATATTGTAAAAAGCAATATTTGAATTATTTCGAGTATGCTAGGGTTATCAATCCGTATCACTTCGAACCGACCACACTAGGTAAAACATCTGACAATTGACTTGTAGGTTTGTAGTTAGGTAGGGACAAAATTGTGTAAAGATTTGTCTGACGAAAGTTCTAAGTTTTAACACTCCTTAGCGTCATATGTCCTTAAAATTTTGGCAGATCGGGCATCTCTAACATCTAGATAATATATGATTTTTACGAGCTTTCACATAACTCACAATGATTGTCAGTCAGTTCGTTGTTTAGATAGAATCTTGTAAGCTAGATTTGAACCAGTTCCTGATGTCTGATGGAGCTGAAATTTAGCATACCTTCGTAACTTGGATGGCAATACAATATTTTGGTACCATCGAGCTGGTCTGATGATGGAGGAAGGTGCTCATAAGAACTCAATGATAAAACGATGGAAGCTCATTGTGTTTGGGTCTGTTGGACTAATCTCGTTGAGAAGTAGGTGACTTTTTATTTCAGCAGACGTTAAAAACTTTATATTTCAGCTTTAGAGTTGCTCGACTACTGCTACAGGCAAGATGACGACCAGGCCCAACAATTGCTAACCTGCGAACTCCAGAATTGGTCCGGACAGACCTGCTTGAGCCTAGCCGTGGCCGCCAACCACCGCGCCCTGTTGGCACATCCCTGCTCGCAAATCATACTTGCAGACCTCTGGATGGGCGGTCTTAGGACCAGAAAGAATACCAGCCTTAAGGTAACTTTTTAAAATTTTATTTTATGTTTTAATATCTTGTTCACGCACAGATTGGCACGCGTAGATTCAGTGTTAGAGAATTTTAACAACCAACCGTAATGAGTAATTACGAGTTCCGTCTGTGTGTCAATGAGCTTCATAATATATTTTTGAAATCTGCATGCTATGCGTACGGACGTCGACTATACGTAAGGTGACTATATATATGTATAGTCCTCCACATCGATTTCGATGACGGCAACCTCAACAATTAGGTATTTATCCTTTTATGAGCTCTTAAATATGTGGCTGGCCAGGCCAAACTTGCTCTTAAAAACTTTTGCACTCGTGACAGTAGAGTTGACCGGCAGTGTTTTATGTATATACGTAGGAGTGCTTCGGTAGATGGCGTTTTACGTCCAAGGTCCTGAGGCAGTTTTTCTCAAAACATTGGATTGGAAGATGATAAACCGCCAAGGTGACTATAACCAGACTATGCTAACTCACTGATTGTGCAAGTGGCAAGGAATGAAGAAACAGTATTAACGTCAAGTTTATATCCGTTTTGCCGCTGCAAAACTCACACAAAGCTTGAGACTATCATGATTATTGACGACTATAATTTTGCTTTTTGTATTTTTTATTGCTGCTAACGAAAAAAGTGTGTGCGACGACTCGAAGCCGGACACATTTAGGTATCAAATTCATAAAATATAATTGTGATCCATTTTACATCTTTGGGACTCACTGTTTTATCTAATGGCATAATATTTCCATAAACACAAGAATGTACCTCATCCAAGTCATCAACCAAACCAAACCAAACCGCGTGATTTTGTTTACTTTCTCTAAAAATTCAAATATTGTATCGACAAAGGTCCCGTTCTTTAATGTAAAAAAAATGGTGTGTAAAATACGTTCTGAATATTACCGAATACAGTGTTTTAAATCAATCATTAATGTTTTTTCTGGCCATTTTATAATCATAATAACATTCGACTAAATTTGATTAACCTGAAATGTGTCTGAAGATGTTGTTCCTGGGTAGATACTTAAATACTTCATGTTAAATTATCTGGCGTGAACGCTAAATTTTCATCCGGGTTTTTTTGGATTTTTATACGTGATAAATGAGACCAAGCCAATTTTTTGTCCAGCGTGTCATAACGCACAATGTAATGAAGATTGCTTGTGAATTAATAACGCGGCACCGGCAGCCTTCATTAATTTCATTATATAAAAAAACGATTCAGTTCATTCTCTACCACGGGGTCCAACAACATTAAACAACCTTGCAAAAATATTGAACTGTCTATTTTTTTTTAGACTCCTAGAGTGGATACAATAGTAATTTATAATGCAAATATAAAACTCAAATAAGGAGTCTGTAAACCACTTTACTATTATAAATATCATGCTTTTATTTATTAATAAAAGTTGCATTCGTATGAATAATAGGTGTAATCTGTTCATGCCAGGGGACTATTTCTCCAATGGTTTATGATTTGACAAGGGCCTATTTCTCGAAAACTAATAGAACAATGACCAATATTATTAGTCCACGAACTGGGGTCTATTTCTCGAATAGTATTAGACTGATATTATTAGTGCACGAACTGTCACCATACCGGAATAATAGTCTAATACCGTCGAAGAAATTGTCGTTTGCTAATTTTATTAGTCTAAAATATCATTCGAGAAACGGGCCTCAGGCAGCAAGAAAATATGTAACTGTCTCCATAAAGATAATTTAGCATATCTCTTCTCCAGATCTATCACTTAGGTTAATGAATTTGAGACAAAGTGTAGGATTATATTAATGGCCAAAGAAACATTAATTAAACTTATAAAAAGGTATATTCGATGTAGCTCACATATCACTTGCAGGCGGTGCACGTTAGCGCGGTCTCACTATAGCAGACTTTCATCCCAAAAGTGTGAATTCAGACCTTCAAACAGAATAGCAAAACATTTCATTCCGTAAAAGTACAATGTCTTCTTTACCATTAATAATTATTTTATCCTCAATTTTAAAATCCACGCCGCAGGCTTCGTCGGGTAGATACCAAAACAGGTCAACCACAGGCTTCGTCACACAACAATCAAAATTTACAAGTTGAAATCCGCCTCAGGCTTTGTCAATAATAACTACTTACACGTTAAACATTCCCAAAAGTATAATCGACGTCCGTATATTGAACTTAGTTAAACGTAGCATGAGGCTTAAGAGTAAAGTGAAATCGCTAGTACCGTGTTTCGTTTGCCACATCTTGGCTTTGTCGTGTAAGGTAATTCTGAGCCTGCTGTGCCCCCTGTACATCCTCCAACTGGAGTTCAAGTCCAAGGAGGAACTGCAGCTGATGCCGCAGACGGAGGAGGAGCACCTGGAGAACGAGAGTATGGAAGACGATAGGAGCACGAAGGATCCGAACGATGCCGAGGTATTTTTAAATTGTGTTGCTTCCCATCACGCTTAGCAATCATTTTATCGTGTATATACAAGTTGTCGTAATGCTATAAAACTTTCGTGAGATTAACATATTAAAAATATTTATAACGGGTTACTCACGTAATTTAAGTCGGTTTTTGCTCGACATGTTTCGATCAATTTACGACGACCATAGCGGCCTTCCGCGACGGCAACATGTCGAGCAAAAATCGACTTAAATTACGTGAGTAGCCCGTTATAAATATTTTTAATTTGTACGTAAACAACTTGATTTAATAACGGCATTTGATAACGTTGCGATGCTGTGTTGACTGTTTTAGCAGGAGACGCTAATAAATATTTTGTTTGATATACTCGTATCATAAACAAAAACTAGGCTAACTATAAAAATAATTAATACAAATCATGTCATTGCAGAACGAGTGTATTATTTATACACTTCCAATTAAAGAAGTAAGTGATAACATTTCAAAAAGTGAATAATGTACATTCTGTACATTCTATATAATAAAATGTATTTCTGTGAACACAGCATGCATCATTTTTGAAAAGTTTGCAACAAAATTGTAAATACATGGATTCTTTCCATTTTGGTGATGGGTATATATATTATATGTTTAATATATTTGCTTAAGGAGACGTACAATAATAATATTATAATTTATGAGGTAAAATGTACCTACATATTCCTGTGACTAACAGGTACATTGCCTACTCTGACAAAATAAAACATATTTCATACGAGAATACTACAAATTGAAGTAGACTACAAATTACGAGAGTAATAATGATCGCAACTTTTTTAATTTTTCTGTGTATGCTAGGAAGCCGAGTTATAGATTGGCATCGTCATTTTGTCAATCATTTTTAACCATTTCCAGGCTACACATCGGCTTCCTAGCAATTAGAAAATGGTTAAAAAGCAAAAAAGAGCGTTCGCGAAGAACATGTAGTTTATAAAATGGGCCCCGTTGCGAAATGCTTCTGTTACAAAATTGCTAAAGCCAAACTATGCACCGATTTTTCAGCGACAAAGATTGACACTGATAACCATAAACGTCAACGTGCCTCTTTTCACTTTGCTGTTTGCAAAATCCGTGCCGAGTTAGCGTATTTGGACTATAGCAACTTTTGTTTGTAAACTGACGATTTATTCAGAAATTTTGGTATTTTGATTGATAATTGCGTTAGGTGGGTGTTGTGAAACGAAGGACGCTTTCAATCAAGAAGATAATACCTCCTGGACAGCAGACTAAATCCAAGCAGGTAGACCGGGCTGCTATCTCTTCCACTCGTACCCCAGTCAACGAGGTAGTCGAATTAAACAGAAGTTTTACCCGTCCGCCGGCAACTCATTTGACTGTATTTGTATAGTGAACGTTCTGCCGCACTTTTGTTTGCGTAAGGAAAGAGATGCAACAAATACCAATGGCCAAATAAGTTGCCGGAAATTTATCCTGAAACTGCATAAAAAATATGTTTCACTACCGGCTCATTGAGGTCTATCTGAGTTAGTTTGATTAGAAAGTCCTTCAATTTGATGCTATATGCATAATTAGTGCAAAATATCAGGCGTCTCATAGAGTGCAGAACACAGGTAAAAAATATACATTTTACGGAAAATTGTGTATGGGTTGAAACCAAAAAAAAAAGAACCCGTAGACAATTTTCAGAAAAATCAGATTTTTATCGGTTTTCTTAATTCAATACCTAGCGTATGGCGAGCCTTCAAATCACATCACGGTTAGTGATGGATCTTAATGACACCTCAATAAGAACGGAAGTAAATTTCGCAATAAAAACTCCTCGTTGACTGGGATATGAAGCTGCGACCGATACGAACACAAGAGCATTTTAAACTAACGTTGTGTCAAATATATTATAGTGTTTTGTAGTGGTCTATATAAACATTGTTACTTAGTGAAGTAAATATTTTTTGTGCAAACAAACTTGATACTTTGGTACAGTTAAAGATGTCTGAATGGTAGGAAGAGCTTCTACTAACTTTCGGATATTAAATAATGTGCCGACGAAAAGTTTCAAAAATTGCGAAATTTTTCACACTTGAAAATTTCGAAATATTCAAACATTTTTGGCATGGGAATTGAAAGTTTCAATTTTCTATATATCTTGTGATATTTTCTAGTACATTTCGAGAACATTATTTCCAATTATTTAGAGTGATTCTGCAACTTGCGCATCTGTAAAAGAAAATACTATAACACCAAGGCGTCTGAATCGCTGTTTCACTCAATTCTTATAAAAGCAAAAGGGATGGATAATTATTTGTTGCTCATTTTCTTTGTAAAGCCCAATGTTTAAAAATATCCGGAATTTCACAGAGACACTTTAAGCAAAAGTTTTCCATTTAAATATATTACATATATTAACAATTACCAAACCGACGTCAAAACGAGCTTTAATCATCAATTTAACAAATTGCCTTCGTTGCCGTAACATGTTGGGAATATTTGACACAATAAATTCTAATTAACTCTGTTGGTTGGCTGGGAGGTGCGCGATGAGCGGAGCGTTTTGCGGAGCGGGTAGCGATAAAGTTAAACCATAATGTTCTATGACTACATTATATTATACAGTATACCGCAAATTGTACGCATAATTTGTAAAACATGGTCACATCACCCCACAGTGTGGAATTTTATATAAAAATCGGACATGGGTTAAATAATGGCGTAATAAAAAGCTCAATTAATACTAAATATAAATATGTAATCCCCACTAGTTAATTCCTTATAGGTTTCAAGAAATCACATTTTTAAGATTGCTTTCAGAAACTTCAAAAAAATCATAGAAGTGCTAATATTTTATGAATACGTGCCTTTATAAACTTTCGTGTAATATTAAACGTTATATCTCTTCCGACTGATAATTTTAAGAGCAAAAATATCCTTAAAAAATTGTTCTGATATGAGAAATTTGCAATTTTGTAGTCAAACTATTTTATTTTTTTAAATAAAAACCCAAAGATATGCGGAATTAATTCTTACCTAGAGATCTTATTAATACCATATTTAGTCGACATTATTAATTTGGATAACGTTAATGAAGGGATTTAGAATTTAAAGCAATTTAAATATTTGTGTTAGGGCTGCTACTTGATAAAGCGCCTAATTCATCTAACATCGCAAAGTTACCACGTAGCATTTTATTATCACGAAAAGGGTACCTAATTTAAAAAAAAAACGTGACGTTACCCACCCTCATTTGTGCATTGGAGTCTATTGGGATCAGAGGACTCAGAGATTGAGAAATTGTGCTTGTGGTACCTACCTACAAAACCTACTTAATTTAAATTAGAGAAAAGTGACATGGACGTGATGGACGTAGTAATTCAAATCCTAGAAAACTTTCATACAGGTATCAGGGTCATTCTGGTATCAGAAGAGATCTTATTCTCACTTTCTCACTCACTTTTTTTCCTTTAAAAACAATATGGGAAAATGTCGCTTTATTCACACATGTACAAAGTAATAGTAATAAATATAGTTTTGACGTGTTTCTTCACGCGTTAGCTTGTAGGATAGAGTTTTACCTTGCCTATGATCACTGTTTTTTTCATTCCATAGAGCGTTTGCGTCACAAAGTTTTATGACAAAATATTTTTTTTAATACAAGCTTTTATCGCCGACTATACTTTTCCTCTAAGCACGCAAGCAAGCAAGCAAGCAAGTTTTAAAACCTAGTCCCTATGGCCATCTTCAGATCTCCATCATCAGACCAGCTCAATGGTACCAAAACATTGTAATGTCATCTGAGTTAACTAGCTACACTATATTTCAGCTCAATTGGGCAGCACGAAATGGGTCAAATTTACCTTGAAAAATTTGATTGTAGATAGCATAACAGGACAACTGATACTAAATAAAAGCTTGTAAATTTGGACCAGACTTAGCTATTTTTATGTAGAGATAACTTTCATCAATTGTATTTAATTTTGTCTCTGCCAATAATTATTCTCAGTAGTGACGATGCAGCGTGAAGTCCTCGATCTATATGTATGGGGTCCAATCACACACTACCTACTAACCTACTAATAATAACCAGTTGGTGACCGGAGCATAGTTAGTTAATTTTACAGTAATTATAAAGTTTACTGTTATTCGATTTCTGTTTTATTAAACTAAATGTCATGTGCCAACCCTAAAGATCAGAATTATCAGAAAAACTTAGAACTTTAATAACTTCCAACTTCCAGACGATAATTAATGAATTTTTGATATGATTTTATAAGTAAGTAAAATAATATTTTTATCTTGAAACTAACTCCGCTTACAGCATCAAAAGGTAATAAGACAGATATTTTGTTTTTTTTATACAAAGTACAATATCTTTGTTATTTAAGGATTAGGAACATTGCTATTTGGAACTTAAATACTGTGTTACAATATACTGGCGATAAGCAGTAAAGTTCAAGCCAATCATTAAAGCTTTTGGAGAAAATTAAGAATTTTACTTTTAGATTTTTTTTTAAGTTGGTACATTAATATGAATATCATAAAAAGTATCATTAATTTGCATAGACAGACATTGCTATTTCGTCGAACACTCCTAAAGCTATCTATTAATGCCATAAACTGCCTCCGGTTAATGGCATGTCCGATTTTGATGTAAAATTTCACACTGTGCACCCCGATCAAATAATACTAGGGATACACAATCAGCCCAAAAAAATGACCCCACAATAGTGCCGCAAGAACGTGCGATACTTTTTCTGACATTGTTATTACGGTATAAGACTGGCCGGTTTCAAATTCTCACGATATTTTCAGTAAATCTTGTTTGAATCTGTACCTCCTTTACATTGTTGCTCGAAGTCACATCATGATATCGGCGAGAAACTGAAAGAGTATCCCCTTCATTTAACTTAGAAACCCTCCGTATTTTTTTTCTCTCTAACCAACACAAATATCCAAGCAACAAAAGATAGACACAAACGAATATCAAAAACATTTTTGTTTAAACATACTAAATATGTGCCGGATTCTAATTTTAAAATACATTAACAACACAACCTATCTCAAACATAACTCCAACACACAACAAACAATGACCCAAAATTGAAGTTGTATTGAAGTTGCATATTTCTCAAGCAAATTCTGATATTTCTGATTTAGATGTTTATACCGTAGCTGTATTGCGTTGTTAATGCATTGGAGTTGTATTGAAGTTGGATCGTGTTTATACGTGATTTAAAGTTAGAATACGGCCCTATGAATAACGCGATATGACTATAACAATACGGAAAGCTAGACAAACGCCAGAACGCTCCTCTCAGACCGCATACCGCACGATTTATTGCGGAACATCTACCGTTTCGAGCTATTCCATATTTAATTTCCACTTGTGTTCGTATAGGCCTGCATTGCAAGGCGGTTTTCACAACGGATGCGGTGCGAGCGGGACATTACTATATACGTACATAGCGCTGTCTCGCTGCCGGAGTGATAACCACTTAAAACGCTGCAAAGTGTCCATGTCTTTGTGCTCTCCTTTATAGGTCACGTTATATATTTACGGTCCACCTCTGCGTTGTCAAAACGACTTCTGAAATATTCGTCTCTCGAGCGTATTTATCGCTGTCGCTGAGCTCGTTAAATTGGTAGCACCCTAATAATTTGATGGTTTGACGTTTTGGATGGCGTAATTTTAGACGTTAATTTTTGCTGTGCATTTTAGAAAACTTTATTTTGGGGGTCTGATGATATTTGGCAATCTCGGAGAGTCTACGTGATGCAGTTAAATGTTTAGAGAGAGCTAACGCTATTTCATATCATTGTACCGCATAGCTGTATCATGTAAACTTGCCGGGTTGGTATAACATGTGATTATAGCATTACATAAGCATAGAACGATGTTAGAAATATCAAGCATTTCTCTTAGCGCTAGGAAATTCCATGAGCATATAGCATACCACGACCGACAATCTAGATATACGACACATCGTTAGGTAATTAGCTATATCACACAAACATTACATAGGTATTGTTAATACTATGTGGGGATACTATTTCTTGTTGTTATCCCGTTTCGTCGGCCAAGGGACAGTAGTCAAAGGACAGCACAGTTCGTTTGAAATAAAAATGTTACACCACGTTTTACAAAAATGCTTGTTAGGAATGACTGTTAAAAAAAAATCACAAATATCACGTTTGGACCGCAAAAAAGGAATGACAGTTAAAAAACTCTTGTCGATATACCTCTCAACTAATGTTTTTAATCGATATTTTTACGTAACTAGTCAACCCACTTTGGCCGGTAATTTCTCTCTGGGACAGACTGTACAAAGGGCTGAAAACTACCATGAAAACGTGTTTTACATAAAACCCGGATTTATAGAGTGACCCGTGAGACGTAGCCATGGCAACGAGTTGCAACAAGGATTCAAATTGGTTCAGTTAAGTACCTAGACCGGATCTTTAGCACCCTTGACCCATCAACAAACGTCGTTCTTAAATAGATATAAGAACAGTTTAGATTTAAGAGTCCGGTAAAGTCTTTTTACAATTTTGCCCGACTATTTGATATGATTTAGCCATTAAAGAGTACTAAATCAACACATTTTTAAGCATAAATTGAAAGATCATTTCAATAGGGACTGTATAAGTACAAAAAATTATCTACTTTATTATTGTATTTTGAATAATTGACCTATTCCCAACAAGTGTTTCACCAATTTTAGCTCGGGGAGGTTCGGACAGATATCAATTTGGGGATTTTATTGATGTCGTATTGCTACAGTTTTTTTTTGTAATATTGAGTTTATAGTCTTCTATGGAATAAATATAAAAAATTCTACCAATGTCATACAAAATAACTGAGAAAAAAAAAATTTAAATCAGTCAACTTTTGGAAAAAATACACAATAAATAACCGCGGTTTCTGACTACATGCATGATTAGTTATGAAAAAAATTAATACAAACATAAACTTCAACTTATTATGAACCCAAATAATGTAAAATATATATACCATTTGATAGTAAATATTCGTAAATAGAGCACTTCAAATTAACTATAAACTTACAATTAATTATACGAAGCAAGGCCGGGCGACTTAGTCCGCTCGCTGAGCTCACGGAGGCAGGACGTGTGTCGCTCCCCGCTAGAACGCTAGCGTGAATTCAAAAAGTGCAAAGGCACCCGTAAATTGGGAAAAAATTGTTATCACCCAGTCGTTGACATCTGGGGACCTTTGGAATACTTGGTCGGTAAATTTTTATTAAGTTATTTCGTATTTGTTATGAAATTATATCATTTACCTTATTCGCCTCGTAAATATAACGCGCTCCACTCCAAATAGTCTTGATCTTAGGTACGTTACGTACGTACGTTAATTTTTATTAAATATTTTGCGATTTTCATATAATTTTTGAGTTAGAACCTAACTTAGTCAAACAGAAACATACACTAACGGTGTAAGAATAGTTGAACGGTCCTATACAGGGTGAATTTTCCAAATCGGCCAGTGAGGGCAGATACTAGATCTCACGACGCTACATTTTAATTAAGGACGTAAGGGCGATCAACATACAAATTTATGAAAAATGTACGCGAGCGAGTAAATTGCATTATATTTTTTATGCCAATTGAACCCGTTTCGAACAGAAATCAATAAGTAGTAGATTGTGTAACAAGGGAGAAAATGAAATATTTACGGTGAGGGCGTATAGTAAATCCCAAAACATGCGACATCATAGAATCCCGAGCGTAGCAAGGGATTCTAAAGCAGACTACTGAATGTAGTGAAGGGTTCATGTGTTAACGCCCAAGGTGAAAATAGTTTTGCTTCTATGTGACACATACTGCTTTCAACACCACCTTTTTTTTTTTTTTTTTTTTTTTTATACCACGACGGTGGCAAACAAGCATACGGCCCGCCTGATGGTAAGCAGCTACCGTAACCTATGGACGCCTGCTACTCCAAAGGAGTCACATGCGCGTTGCCGACCCTTTACAAAAAGGAGGATTCACTGTGTTGACGACTAAAGGAACAAGAAGGTCCCTCATCGTTAACACACTGGGTCCTCTTTGAGCTCTTTGGCAACCTTACTCACCAGCAGGAACACAACACTATGAGTAGGGTCTAGTGCTATTTGGCTGTGGTTTTCTGTAAGGTGGAGGTACTTCCCCAGTCGGGCTCTGCTCCAGATTTGAGCGATGACATTCGCTGAACGTGCCCTACCACACTTAGCGAGATGCCATTCGCAGTGCCCATACCTCTCTTTTTGGCGTAGTTTAAGGACATACCCAGGTCCGGACGTAGTTTAAGGACATACCCAGGTCCGGACGTAGTTTAAGGACATACCCCGGGTCCAAAACCTTAGAGGAAAATAAAAAATATTTTAGTAGAATCATATTTATTTTAACTTTATATGTCCTTAGTGTGCTTCCTGGTTGTAATTAATCGATTAATTTAATAAGATTTTTTTGTAATGACGGACTGGCTGAAAAAAAAAACTAATGGTTTATGACAGAAAAGCGCCACTTGGTTCCCTCCTAGCAGGGAAGAAAAAACCGGTGTACGAATAGGTGATGTGAAAATAGTTATTTATTACACAAAGGACCAAAGTTGTAGTTTAACCTCGCGTGCTTATATTGAGATCCGAGTCAGCAAAAAATACCAAAATTTAGCCACGAGCGAACTTTGCTGCCGAGCATAATTCAACATTTTTCACTACAACACCGCGAGGAAAAATACCAGTTATAAAATATTATTACATATATTTATTATTATTATATTTTTGTCACAGGTGGTTTTTAACTGGAAGCCTTAAGAATGCAGATATCATCGAAGACTGTGCTTGATATGCAAGTACACAGCCGTGCAATACAACGCACACTAATATTTCAAGGCATAGTCCATGAACTTGCCTTTAAAATAATCTACAACTATGGTATTGAGCTACTCAAATCCTTGTATGTGTGTTTACGCAAAACTACAACAGGACCATACTTATTTCCATTTCTTTGTCTGTTGTTTCTGCAGAATCCTACTAACAGCACTCAAATCACGCTGCATACAAAATATATTTAGAACTTAAACTAATCTTTGTGGCTTTTTATTGATAAGACGCTTCATATTTTTGACGTGACAACGTCTTATAATTCGATGGAGCCGGCTGCACGCACGAAAAAACATGACTCATGTGGCGTTACCTCGCTCTGAGGCGTTCCATTTAAGGCTTCAAGTGCAAGCGAGAGCGCGGAACGAGCGACAAAGAGGCACAATCGGCCTTCGCGTTCGGCAGCGTTCGACATCTGTCTCTCTCCTACTTGAGTGAGCGATGCGTCCGCGTGGACAGCTGCTATACAATAATACATTTACATGTTTTCGTCAAGTATGAAGTGCAGTGAAATTAAAATTTTCTTTTGAAAAATGCAACCATTCCATCAGTATTTTCTTATGACGTTCTCACGTTCAACTATCGTCAGTAAACCGACTTTACAGACAATCGATTTTTTTTAATTAAATAAACAACAAAAAGCGTGCGTTTGGCGCAGTAAATAGAAAAAAAAATCCGTGGCGTAAGAAAACCAAATAAAAACAGCAAAGATGGCAGTAAAACTACAAAGACAGACAAGGTTTATCAATCGATTATAAGTAATTTATCTGACTTTACCTTTTTATAAGATAGATTGAAAATATAATTTTCATCCCAAGGTAGATTGAAATATACTTTGACGTTTTTTTAGGAAATGCTGTGTGAAATAGGCCTTGATCTCCAAGATAAACCCAGTACCAATAAGGACACTCTAACACCAGTAAAGTCACTTAATATATTTTTTTAAATCTACCAATACAATCTTTCAACCCTTTTTGGGATTGAATTTTTCAAAATAATTTCGTATTACTTGTACACATTAAAAATGTAATACGATCTTCTGTAGGTTGTGGCTCTGCATTGATCAGTCAATCAACCATTTACACCAACGCCTATATTATGTATGTATAGATATAGCTTTAGTGCATAATAAGTTATAATAAATAACATGGTGTATTAAATGGTTACTAGATTTACCTTTAGTTTTATTTTACCTAACAAAATTTCTGATATTACGCAAGAGCGCCTAAAGTATCAATATTGTTCATTGCGGCCGCGCACGTGCACGCGCCGGTGGTACCTGGAAGCGTTCGGTTACTGTGTAAAACTCGTATCTTCGCTCGATTTCAAAGCATTACCGGACTCTTAAACTGCCACTTTAAAATGACCTTAAATATAAAGTTTAAAACCACTATTAAATGATTAATTGTCAACAAGTACATAAACTCAATTTGTAAATTAAAGTCATAATCATAACGATTCTCGACTTAAAAACACAATGGATAAAACTGTAGATATACTTTAATGAAATTGCTATTAAGAATTGAAGCCTTCCAGTACAAGTCTAAGTATTGTACGCTTAATTCTATACCTAATTTTTATGAACATACAAACTAGGATAGCGTCAGCCTTCACGTGAACATAGGTCGTTTTAAATCTACGGATTCCGAGTTCCGATCAGCAGAGGTGAATTGTAAATGTGAAAGTTCAAACCGTCCCGTCTGTAGTTAGGTTATCAAAATTCAAAGGCTATCGTCATTTCTACCTCCAACTTGAAACCTCAATTCCAATATTTAAATGTAGAACTTCAATTTATCAGAGCTTGCAATCATTCTGCGCACTGTCTCTATTTACACTTAAGACCCATGAAAACTGATCACTGCATAAAAATATACCGTTTTCATTGCCCTTAAGTGTATCTTTCTTGATCTAACAACACTTTTGCACTATAGTTACAGCTTTTTATGTAACGTAATTATGTATTTAAATGTTCTGTGTCATATATTATTCTAAAAAGCTTATATTCTCGTCTCGCATTTTTCAAAAATGTTCACTTATTAACATTTTAATTAATCAATTTTTTTTATAAATACTTTGTTCTTTCACAATATCAATTATATAAATTCTTGTGTCTATAGTACTTGTATACGGAGAACATTAATTGTGAGTTTTGATGTTGCTTGAATTATAGTCTGAATAATTTAATTTTATATTGCCTTTACCACCAATTACGACTCAGAAAATGTACCAATTAGATTTTTAAAGTTTATATTTTACATTCAAGGCTAAAAACGATAAATTTTTTATTGTGTTTGTTTTCTTGTAAGAAGCCTAGAGTTTTTCGTGCTAAGTTTTGCGTTCTTAATTATACATAATTGGTTATTGTCATTTGGATTTTGTCAAATAGCTAATTTCGTTTTTACCTACCCCTAATTTGCGCGATCTACTATAGACACAAGACAACAATGTGGTTCTAATCTAACAACATACTACACATAATTTTGTCTCGACTCAAGCAGGCATTGATTGGCTCAGGGGAATGCGACACTCGGGTCGATCAGAACGGAAAAGTGGGTAAAATTGGGTGGGAGCCGTCGTATAGGGAGCTCCCGGAGTACCATGCGCCGGAGGACAAGAGGATGAGGCCATTGAGGCTGAGGAAGAAGATCTACGAGTTCTTCACGGCGCCGATCACCAAGTTTTGGGCTGATTCGGTAAGTTTTACTTTCATTTGACATATGCCTTACGATAAATTATAGATATTTTTTTGTTGTTGTTGGAAAGCGTATAACTAACGTAGATTTAAGAATTTACTCAAAATCGAGCAAAAGGGCCCTTTAGATATAGAACGCCACGTTTGAAAAGCCTAAAACTTGGAACGGAATATTTATTCCATGCTTGGTGCCAACTGCCAATGTCCAAGTATGGAAACCAAATTAGTGACCATACTTTTGATCTGGGTGGAGATTTGTATTGTTATTTCGTTGAAACGGTAATAACGTCGATTTAGCAACCATGCTTTACTCAAAATCGGTCAAAAGGGCGTTTAAAACTAGCTATTTATGGAATATTAATTTAATGATTGGTGCCAATGTCCAAGTAGGTATGGAAACAAAAGGCTAATAGTCGGCTTTCCATAGTGAATAGGCCCTTACATTAAATTGACTGTTTTTTTTGTCAATACCTCGTACTCGTATAATCTAAATAAAGAACATACTTTCAAAATTTTTATCAAATCACTCACAAAAATTCCGAAAAATACATACTTACTTTTTTTTAAATTGTAAAGGAGACCGTCAATTTTTGTTAGGTGATCTGGCCCAGATTATTTAGAACCGTTTAGGAATGGTTCTTACCTTTAAAGAATCGTCATAATTTCTAGATCAGGATGGTGGTAACAATATTGCGAAATCTAATGGGAAAACTGAAAAATCATGCATTTAAAACTTGAATCTGACAAGGACAATATTTGAAAGCTTGCCTATGATTTATATATTAATGTAAAAAAGTACCGATTTTATAAAGATAGTGTACAAAACCGGACTTGAAAACAAAACGGGAATCATGATGAAATAATAAAAAGTCATATTTTGTTCGTATTTATAGTTCCTGTATTTCGGTAAACAAAGACGGCTGTCAAACCATCGTTGATACTATTAACTGAAAATTCCTAACACCTATTGCGAAGGGATAAGGTTTACCACCGTTAAGTGCGATAGCACTAGTATCTGACATTACATAATTTTTAAGAAAAAAAAACCGACTTCAATGGGGGTAGCCGGTGAAGGATTATTGTAGATAGATGGTGCACTTAGATTCCATACAATGAAATAACTTGCTTAAAAAACGCAGCGGAGAGGACCAATCGCCAAACGTGAACTATGCGTCGTTGAAGAGTTCCGTTCTGATTATCATCAACAGTTCCACTTCATCAAATGTCACTCTTTTGAATGAAAATGCTTGATTTGTTGATAAAAATACAAAAGTCACTTTATGTATGCCTTTAAGATTTGAGGAATTCCCTCGATTCCTCGTGGAACTCATCATCAGAACTTGAGCTTGACGAAAATTGGTCCTGACAATCTAACTTGCTTAACAAACATAGCGAAGAGGAAGAATCGCCAAACATGAACTATGCGTCGTTGAAGAGTTCCGTTCTGTTCATCATCAGCAGTTCCACTTCATCAAATGTCACTCTTTTGAATGAAAATGCTTGATTTGTTGATAAAAATACAAAAGTCACTATGTGTAAGCCCTTAAGATTTGAGGAGTTCCCTCGATTCTTCATGGATCCCATCATCAGAACTTGAGCTGGACGAACATTTGTTCTGACAATTAAACTTGCTAAACAAACACAGCGAAGAGGACGAATCGCCAAAAGTGAACTATGCGTCGTTGAAGAGTTCCGTTCTGATCATCATCAGCAGTTCTACTTCATCCAATGTCACTGTTTTGAATGAAAATGATGGTTTTGTTGATAAAAATATAAAAATCACTATATGTATGCCTTTAAGATTTGAGGAGTTCCCTCGATTCCTCATGGATCCCATCATCAGAACTGCGTTTTGACAAAAACGGGACCAATCTGTATATATATACTTACAATCAAAAAAAGAATTTTCAAAATCGGTTCAGACATGACGGAGTTATGGAGTAACAAACTTGCGTATTACTAGGCTTAGATACTATTTTAATATTACAATGTTTGAACTTACCGAACAGTATCAAAACGCAGATTATGTAACGGTATACATTGACAGTGTCAAACCAAAAAACAATCCCGTTTCAGGCCAGGGTGAAGTTAAACTTTATGTCAATGCCATAAGGACGTTAATAAAATAAAATGAGTATTTATTTTACATTGCAGTACAAACTGTATACGGTTTATATCAGGTAGCCCAGAATTGACGATCTCCTGATTTTCTGTACTGGTTTTCTTTTTGGGTGTTCAATAAAGAGTATTTGTATTGTAAATAAATCATAAGTCAAAAACTGTCACAGTTCGGAGGGTAAAATTTCTTTATTAGAATAGAGAAAAACAAAAATGGACGATGAAGGTATTAACGGGATAAAGGGGGGGGGGGTGTAAGATCTTGCTTAGTATAGAATTCCGGCGCCGTCTTCGCATTCGAAGACCTTGATGCGTCTTCTAGTGCCTCTCACCCTCATGGAGACTGCTCGAACGACCGATATTTGTACTTTAACTTTTAGCCAGAATATTATTTGAGAGTATGGTTTTTCCCATTTGGATGATAGTTTGGATGCTGTTTTTTTCAAAAAACTCATATACTCAGTCCCTAGGGCTCCATCACATGAGATTACTAAAGGTGTAAAAGAGGCTCTTAAGTCTTCTGTGGCTCGGTCATATTTTAGATGTTTTTCTCGGCTGTGTTTTTGTGCTGTTTTTTGCCATGTAAGGTTGCTGTAAGAGGAAGCGTCAGCATTTACAATGCGAACGTCGAAGAACGCTTTCCTTGCAGGTTCCCATACGCTATTTAGTAATAAGTCTCCTATGAGGGCTGGCTGTGTAGCACTTGCATCACGCATTATTGGTTCAACCGTGCCTTTACCCCAAGCTAGTTCGGCCCAATTCTTGCAATCGTCCCTATGTTGATCATGGCCTTGTTTAATCAAGCCGCCTTTTTTGCAGTTTAGGGCATGATTTAGGTCAAAATTGTTTTCGCCGCATCCGTCGCAAACCTGAGGAAGATTGCCGGGTTCGTGAGCGTAGCGCAAGGCAAGGGCGTCTTTAAATTGAGTGGCAGTATGGTCGGTATTGTTTGCGGTGGTAGGGATGATTGACAGCCATTGTGAAGAGTTCGATTCAACTACTCTTTGGACACATCTTTGCATCTTACTCGGTAATTTGGATAAAACATCTTTACATCTATCACTCTCGTTCAAATGTCTCGTCAATTTGGCTACCCTCACGGTTTCTGCTGCATGAGTATGATGGGCTATTAGGTCCAGGTTTTCTGTATTTTTTATTGCGTGAATTAGTAATTTATTTGATTCAACGGATGATTTATAATATTCAGTGATTTTAATGGATTGTTAATGCCAAGACCGCCCAGCTTCACTGGCAGGTTGAATAGATCCTGTTCTATAGAAGTGATTTCTCTGTCAAGAATGGAAGGTATTAACGTTGACATTATCGTCTCGTTTAAAGTGTGAAATTCTTCGCCGGTTTTATCCATTACTGTTTGCAAATATCTCCACTCACATTGAAGTGATTTTGTGAAAGCTGTATAAACTAATTACGGGTGTTTTTTGCTAGCTTTTGACAGTAGCCGTATGCAATTGGTCCATTCAGTTACTTTTTCTTTGATATATTCTTTTTGTTCGTTTTCATTCCCGATGACACTGCCTAGAAAACAGTGATAGGTTACTATCTTGACACCCATATTTTCGAATAATCTCTTAGCTTCTTCGTTAGATTCATTTTTAATTATTACATAGCTTTTTGTGGGTTCTGCGAAGTAGCCGTATTTCGGTCTTTGTGTCATGAGTTTTTCCAGCCAATCTCTTATATTTTTAAGTTTACCAAAGCAGGCTGAGTCATCAGCATACCAATTTTGGATATATTTGCCTCGATCTTTGCAGCTTTGAATAAGTGGCAAAATTCCGACTGCATACATTAGCATGGCTAACGGGTCACCTTGTGTTGTTCCTTCCTTGCTAAGGATAAAGTCTTTAGATCCTGATAGGCAGATGACAGCGTATCCTCTATATGTATTAAAAAGAAATATTGCACAACGGGGCCAGTAGACTCTAGCATTCCAAAGGGCGATTGGGCGGCTTAATGCGTTGAAGGCATTTGCTGCATCTATTAAAAGCAGGCCTTGGTCGTCTTCGCCTTCATTAAAGCATTGGGTCATAGCGTGAATTCCACCTTCAATTCCTGATTTCATGCCGGCACAGAGCTGATCTGAGCCGCATGCTTGTTGAACGTCAGATCCTGTTGCGGTGGCCATTGCCTTTGCGATTATGCGTTGTAATATTTCGCCGATCCCAATTGGACGGACGCCTGGACATTTGTATAGAGCAATGCCTCTTCTTGCCAACAGTGCTCTGATGCAGTCCCATTCAACGACTTCACTGCTAAGTTTCCTGGTTAGTGATGCGATTGCTTCTCGTAGGTCGGAACTGTGGTTACCAAAACGAAGAAGAAGTGATTTCCATTGTTCGGAATCTGTGCCGCTCGGACCTGCTCCACCAGACAATTTTCTAGCAACTTGTTCTATGTGGTTTGAAGTAATATCAACATTCACTATAATAGGAAGTTCAGGGTGATCTAAAAAGTCAGATAATTCTGGGATTGTTTTGTCTGGATGTTTTTCTTTGAATATTTGGTGTACTGTTTTGTTTCAAATTTTTTCATTCGGATCTAAAATTCCGCCTCCTGATCTTCCTGTTATCCATTTATTTGCTTGTCTGATTTTTCCTTGTAGCATTAGGCGGCTAAATATTCTGACATCATGGTCTTCGTCCAGTTTCTGCTTGCTACTTGATGTAAATTTTGAATTGCAGAGTAGGGTTTCTGCAATCAGTTCGTCATAATGTTCGGAATTCCACATTTCCATTCTTCTTTGAAGAGTTCTTCTGATATCATGACCTGATTTGACCATTGGATCTCTTTGAAGTATTGTACTACAGTGTCTGGGCCGCCTTCGCTATTAAGCAGCCTTGCGTTAAATCCTTTGAGAAATAGGTTTTGAATAGACTCTGGTATTTGTGCTTTGTTAATAGGTAAATGAATTCTTACGTCTGATTGCCTTTCAAATTGGTTTAATGTAATTGGTTGAAGTAGGTCTTGAATAGGTTCTGGCGTTTGTGTTTGGTTGATAGGTGGATGTACCGTTTCATCAGTTTGCCTTTCATTTGGGTTCGCTATGGTTGGTTGACTAAAATAACCTTGGTGTGACATGAGGATATGTCTTTTTAAACCTCTCTTCTTAAAATCACGGAAACATACGGGACATGGTGTTTTTGTTGTTGCAGATGATGAGGATGTTTAAGGCTGAGACGATGTGGTTTCCGCATCGCCTCCACCGCCGTCTTCGTCCATTTGCTGTTCTATGCACTTTTTGGTGATTTTAACTAAAAATTTGGTGATTGAATCCAAAATATAATATAAAATATACAAAATAAGTAAATAAAATTTAAATAATATTATTTGACGTGACGTCTTGTCAGTTTCGTTTTTCGATTTTGAGTCACAGTTCGGATGTGTTGTCAGTTGTGTGTTCACACTCAGTATAAACATGCTTCATTATAACAGGTGTTCACAAAAAAAATCTAAAGTCTTATTTAATGTAAGGGCCGATTTATTATGGAAAGCCAGATAGCCTTTGTAACCATATTTTTGATCTGGGTGGAGATTTGTAATATTATTTCGTTGAGACGGTAATAAAAATGCTTTTTACTAGCCTCTTGTTATTGTGCATAAATAGACGTACCTACATACAATGTTGAAAGATGGACAGACAGTGAAGGCATTTAGTAGGTAACGGAGTTCCTAATCCTATTAAATAAATTCGGATTCGAAATCCTAATTAATTCAAAATTAAAATGAATTAAGTACCATGAACGTTTCAAAATTACAATTTTCTACTCGTCGTCTATAATGCTTGATATTGAAACTTTGTAGACGGAACTACTAGCGCAAACTCTTCGATGGAGCTTTTATGGTCGCATATTTTAGTATCGTCGACGATGCTGAAATTGATTTTCATACAATATTACAGCACGGTCGTGGAGAAGGACAACAAACACCCTCTTCCCCGACCGCCGGCACAATCCACCGGGAGATTGAAATTATTAAATTGTATAGAGGGAGCAGGTTGTAAAGAATTCGTCGAACTTTATTCTTACCGGCTTGCCTATTTTGAACACTCGTAGAAAAAGTATTGTATACGATAGTGACATATTTAAGCTTTTCAATCTCGTACCTTACTTAGGTCACTTAGCAAGCTTCGTGGCCCAAACACGGTACTCGACTGAAAAGCTCTTCATTATGTCACGATAATATAAAATACTCTGTTTATGTTCTACTTTGATATACAGAAATATTATATTTTGAATTATTTATTTTAAACAAGTAATTGAACCCATAACACTTAATTACAAATACAAATACGTTTATTTCATTACTTTTTACACTTAATTCAATTTTAAATAAAGTAGGTCAGCAATATTAATAAATAACCTGTGAGTAAGACACTAAAATATAGATAATACTATTTTTATAAACCAATAGATTGTTGAATCAACTGAACTGAATAGATGTTGATTTTCTCTGTTTGTTGATACATCCAGAGATTGATAGAAGTATTAGCTTAATATATATATTAATAGGTCTAGACATTGATATAAGTATTATTTGACCCAATTTCTGCAAACATTATTTGATATTAAAAATAAATGAAGGTAAATAATCGGCTTGGTATCGATCAATGTCTTATTGATTTGTGCGACCCGAATTGGCCTATTTATTATACTGCAAAATTTTCAAGCTTCAGATACCTATTTAATATCTTGACATTGATAATCAATATCTTTCATTTATTATTTATTTCTATGAAGGAGATTTCACAGAAACATACATAATGTAAAGTATGAATTGAATTAGCGTAACATCTTTGAGTACAGTAAACTATACATAGCACGTTAACTATAACACAGTGCCCATGAATTCCTACTTTTTAAAATATATTCTCACTTGTAAGTAATGTGACCTGGGTTTCGGCAGAATATCAGTGTTTTGCTCGAAAGAGTGAAGCGTATAGCTGAGCCGCGAACCCTTTTGTTTAGCTGCAACGCATACAACCTTTCTAACTGGGTACCTCATCTGTTGTTTATTTTCTTATTTCAACTTATTCTCTGATGTGTTATTGTTATATTTTTACTGTTTTTGTTTTGTGTGTTATTGCAGTATAATCAAATAAATTCTTTATCTATCTATGAGACACACACACACCTACAGATGCTTCCTTAAACGAATCTTACTGAGAACACAATATTTTCAAGCAAATATTTGAATGTTGCATACATGCTCAGTTAGAGCTCAATGAGGATACAGTGTGTTGACGATGAGGGACCCTCTTGTTCCTTTAGCCGTCAACACAGTGAATCCTCCCTGTAAAGGGTCGGCAACGCGCATCTGACACCTGGCATCTGGCGCAAGTTGCAGGCGTCCTTAGGCTACGGTAGCTGCTTACCATCAGGCGGGCCGTAAGCTTGTTTGCCACCATCGTGGTATAAAATAAAATAAAAATTCAACCCTAAAACTTCGCTATAATATCACGAGCAATAAAAAGTTTAACAGTAACAAACATAATCTTCTATCTTTTCAAAAGATTTCTTATCATAATATATATTGTGTTTGATCAGGATCTTAGGTAAATAAAACGGATTTCAGTTTCTGACTTTACTGGCTACATGAATTTATTGATGTGCTCTTTGTTCTGTTCATATTGATTCAATCTTGGTTTGCCAAACTTGATTCTAAATTACTTAGTCGGTTCATAAGTTCTGTCACTAGGGTTTTGACTGGTAAATTAGGAACTGTTAGCGATTGCTTTAATTAATAAGCCTATTTAATAGTTATACATTTACGATATAATTTAATGCAAATTGTTGTTGCAGTTTTACACAATGCCTTGTAACATTCGAAAAAGCGCACTAAAAAACCACGTCAAAAATACGCTCCCTGTTCTGTTTGATTTTAGACCCTAATTATTTTTATTCAATTTTAAAAGGCATCAGTACATGCATACTGCATTAGCTTGATTTTGTACCTTCATTTTAACGTGGGTCTGATGGACAAGAAGGCTGGTATACACAAATTTGGAAGACTAGCTTGATGTATGGTAGCAAAATCTTCGCGTTTTGCTTAACATTTTAAAATACGTTTAAGTTCAGGAGGAGAATAGCCGAAGCACAGACTTGTAAGTCAACTTAATATAGTTTTCGGAATATGCCTTAATCTTCTACTTTCATAAGAATAACAATTTGTAACTCCTGGACAACTACAACAATAATCTTCACTAATTTTTGTAAAGTATATTTTTTTATAAATCATCGGCGTATTTGGGTCTGACAACAATCTTCAAGTTTACATGGATCTATAAAATACGTGATCTCGATTTTAAGTTAATCATAGTGCAGTTTAATCTATATGAAATCATCTTTCTAATCATGTCTACATTTTTTGAATAAAAGCTTTGTATAATATTTTATCAGTCAATAATCTTGTGACAGAACGATAAGTTCATAAAGTAGTTTAACGGCCTCCTAGCCTAGTCGGTAGTGACGCTACCTATGAAGCAGGAGGTCCCGGGTTCGAATCCTGGTCAGGGCATTTACTTGTGTGTTTATCATAGATATTTGTTCCTGAGTTATGGGTGTTTTCTATGTATTTAAGTATTTATCTATATCTATCTATTATATACTCGTATAACGTCGTCTAGTACCCACAATACAAGCTTACTGTAGGACTATTTAGGTGGATTTGTGTAAGATTGTCCCATATTATTTATTATTTTATTTATTAAGTTATTTATGAGTAAGTATAAGATGATGACAGTATTTATCACACTTTGCCGTTAAAGTCGGGCAAGTACTTTAGTAACTACATTCAAAGAGACATAATTTTCCAAGTCAGTTTATCAGTTACGGAGTTCTGAGGTAACAAACATAGAAAAAAATACAAACGAATTGAGAACCTCCTCCTTTTTTTGATGTCGGTAAAGATGAAACCTCCCTCCCCCTTTTGAATGGAGATTTCTATTCAACGTGACCCTTTTACATTGTGCTTTTGTATAGATCCGTGGATAGTTTTGTTCCTATATGAAACAAAAAAAGTTTGCACTCAAGTATTAACAATCACGTTTCTTTTGTATCTTCTATTTTATTTTCTTGTAGGTGTTTTAGATATTTTTGTCATTTTGAACTTATCCAAAAAACTCTTTAGGTATTTATTTAGTGTGTTTTATTATACTTGTAAATTGTTTTATATTAATAAAATGTCAATATTAGTCAATATAATTGATGGTACCAACTTCTTCAATCTCCCTTTCGTCTCCAGTAAATCAATTTCGAGTTAAAAACTAATTAACATCGAAGCATTCGACAGATCTTCAAACACTTCAGCTTTCAGTTTTATTGAAAGTCGTGCTCCATTAATATCCGTTTGTGGGGTAACAGCCCCAGACTTTGTTTGCCGATCGATAATGTAAAGA
Source organism: Pammene aurita (assembly GCA_947086415.1). Classification (NCBI taxonomy): domain Eukaryota; kingdom Metazoa; phylum Arthropoda; class Insecta; order Lepidoptera; family Tortricidae; genus Pammene; species Pammene aurita. The sequence continues at coordinate 24,357,632 of OX352302.1, read as the reverse complement.
AAATGACTGATTACATTTTGTTCAAATAATGAGTCGCGCGAATAAAGGGCCTTTATATTTGATGATTTCATTTTTCGCTAAAAAGCTTTCTGCATATTAATATTAGTGTACGGCTTAATTCGCGTGTATATCACTTGTATTACAAGGTGCAACAAAAACCCTGATGATCCGTTTAAGGGCATAATTGGCATCGTGTTCTAATTGAAAAATGAGATTGGTTTAGGTTAGACTTTTGCTGATCAACACATTTTTCTGCTGACCAGAATATTTTTATTTTTGCAGACCAGTTATACATATCATACACCGTTCACAAATAACTTTCTGTGAGAAATTCAAGCAATTGGGGCATTTTTTACTCTACAGGCCTGTGTTATAATATTGCGTTACCCTCTCCACTATTATTATATTACGTATTTATATTGTTTCAGATCGCCTACATATTGTTCCTATTGATGTTTACATATACAGTATTAGTCAGGATGAGTCATACGCCATCTTGGCCTGAGATTTATTCTATTTGTTATATAATAACGTTTTTATGTGAGAAAGTAAGAGAAATCGTTACGTCCGAACCTGTTGCTATTAGGTGAGTATTTCCATTAAGAGTTTCATTGTTATTATTTACTGTTTATGTAATATGTAGGTACATGTTTTCACTAGATGTACTTTTGAAATAAGTATTACTTATTCATAAATTGTCACTTACTTACTAGTTTGCATAATATATCCTGCCATCATTTTATTCAAAAACAACAGTAGTGGAACTAAAATTGTACCCTATGAAGCTTGCTCATAATTAGGGCTCTTAATAAAGCTTTTTGTTTTATTTCTGTGTTTACTGAAGAAAAAAAATATTTACGTTATTATTATTAGTTTAATCTGAACATTTTGACGATAAATTTATTTAACCTTTGATCACTAAAAACCAATATTATTCGGCATTAAGGTTATTACATTTACTTTAACTGCTCTTTTATATTCCGTTTCTTAGACATAAGTTCAGCGTGTGGGCATGGAACATGTGGAACACGTACGACGCGGGCTTCATCATATTCTTCCTCGTTGGTTTGACACTGAGACTGCGCGTGAGCTCGATGGACGTCGGCCGCGTCATTTTCTGTGTCGACATTATCTACTGGTACTTAAGGATACTGAACATATTAGGCGTAAATAAGTACTTAGGTAAGTCTAACGTTCTGTTAAATTTTAATATTTAGATCTTAGATCTTCACATGTCTTAAATCACTTCTTCTTTCTTCGGTAAATTGAAAATGCAAAAAAAGTCACTAGTATTTTATGAGTCTATTTTTTAGCTCTGGCTGCCAAAATTGATACTAGCTTATAGGTACCACAAGGAACAGCAATAAATTAAACAAAAACAGATATATATTTTCCAATATTTCTGTATTCTGTGCTTGTTGTTGTTCGACCACTACTTGCAAAATCAAGATTTTGACATTGCTAAAGTCATCCATATGATTTTCAGGACCTTTAGTCACAATGATGGGTAAGATGGTGAAAAACATGATATACTTCGTGGTGCTATTATTGGTGGTGCTAATGTCATTTGGGGTCGCGCGGCAAGCGATACTGTATCCTGATAAGGAAGCCAGTTGGTACCTCATCAGAGAAGTAAGTAAAAAAACTTTTTAAACATAGTAAAATTACACACATCAGGAAATTCTTCAATTATAACTTCTTTAGATAATTCCACTTGTAATAAAATATATATAATTGTTGTAAGATTTAAATATATACTTGTAACGTTAACTGGTGGTAGCCGTGACACGATATCTAATGAAACTTTTAGGTATTAATTATTTTAGACCACAACATTATAGAGATTATGGCATCGGTCGCGAATGCAAAGATGCAATTCCAGTCTTTAGCACCGGAGGCTTTTGTCAGTTTTATTTTTCGTATACTTATAACATCTACTTTAGTTTACGGAAAAAATAAATCTTGTATTTATAGTGTTATCACTATTTCACCGGAATAATAATATTCAATATTCATACTAACAAACAGCATTACCCAACCACTAACATTTTCAGGTATTCTTTCAACCCTACTTCATGCTTTACGGTGAAGTATTCGCCGAACAGATGGCGCCGCCATGCGGTGGGCTCAACGAGCCAGAGTGCCGGGTGGGCCACTGGGTGCCCCCAGTGGTGATGAGCGTGTACCTCCTCATCGCGAACATTTTACTCGTTAACCTACTCATAGCGGTGTTTAATAACATCTTTATTGAAGTCAACGGTGTGTCGCACCAGGTTTGCGGCCATGTTATCGTAGATGTTGATATTGTTGATGTTGTTGTTCGTTTCGCCTGTTGCGAGATTTGATTTACGCGATTGGTAGGCTATGACGGATCATCCTTTTTATTGTATTTGATAGTTTGTTGAGTATTAAGGATTTTTTCTATCGCGCCACAGTACCCTATGATTTGCATTTCATAAGTAGTGTAGATTATTTTTTACAATATAATTATTTATTTATTTAAATTTCGTAATTCCCTATTACTTTTCATTTATTTAATTTTCAATTCTTTTTAGATATTCTTCCAACCGTACTTCATGTTGTATGGCGAGGTGTTTGCCCCGGAGATTGATCCCCCGTGCGGAATGGGCGTCGGCATGGCCAAGTGCGAGACGGGCCGTTGGATCACGCCCATCGTCATGACGATTTACCTCCTCGTCGCTAATATTTTGCTCATCAACCTCCTTATTGCCGTCTTTAACAATATATTTAACGAAGTCAATGAAGTCTCGCATCAGGTTTTTGTTTTTATTTTGCTTCATTATTTTTAGTTTTACTGTTAAATTAGAGATCGCAATAAAAAATATGCTTATAGCTCATATGACAAGTGCCTATTAATCTATTCGCAAATAGATATTTAAAAAAATATGTCTAGCTGCAACGTAAAATTAACCTCTAACAGTTTTTTTAGCAAATTAAATAGTATGTTACGTGCAGTTTTGTTATTTTTGCTGTACTGTATGCTTATTTAACAATAGTCGTTTTAACAATATTTGTTTATCAATTACAAAAATCAACAATACAAATCACATTATAATTTTTTACGTGACTACCGTTTGTCTATTTATTTGGTACGACCTATATTGTTTAACGGATTACGACTTTAATGTGTCTTTAGATGCAGTAACGTAGGGCACATTAAGATTAAATAAAAAACAAAATGGTGTCAAATATAAAATCGCTTGCGAAGTCAAACCGCAGTCAGGTTTTTCAATATTTTTAATTTGACTTGTTAGCAAACTGTAATTTTAAATTCAACTCCACAGGTATGGATGTTCCAAAGATTCACGGTGGTGATGGAATATGAACGAAAGCCAGTTCTACCTCCTCCACTAATAATTTTCTGTCACATTTACGCCACTTGCAAATGGGTGACGAGAAATGTCTCACATCAAAGGTTTCAGTATGATAATGGGCTTAAACTTTTCTTAGAAAAGGAAGATATGGAAAGGTTGTATGATTTTGAAGAAGAGTGTGTTGAAGGCTATTTTAGGGAACAAGTAAGTAATAATGATATAATTACCAAAAAATCTTAAAGATCATTCATAAAGGTATAGTTATATTAAATTCATAGTTACCTAGTTATACACAAAGATAATTGCGTAAACTAAATTATGTTTTACAGGAAGTTAAATTATCAAATTCTATGGAAGAAAGAGTAAGAACTACAACTGATAGAGTAGAAAATATCACAACTAAAATAGAAGACTTAAATCAAAAAGCTAATTGCCAAATACAGTCAGTACAGGTAAGATAAAATCATTTCTATAAGGGATATAATAATTAAATAAAGAGGTTTAGCATAACAAGGGAAGCACGAAGTATTTTTCAGAGTAAAAAATACTAATCTACTCCGTACATTTTTTGTACAGTTGGACTGTTGCAATTTTTTTATTTGAAAATAGCTGAAAGTATAACTACATTGTTTTTTCAGAGCGTAGAGTTTAGACTAAGGAAACTAGAAGATGTAGCAGAACAGACAATGAACCACTTAGCTGTGATACATCGGTTCATGGCGACGCACCCGTCGTTGGTGAACCGAGGATCCACTGACACCTTGGGACCACCGCCACCGACGTTCCAAGCTGCTGGTGCAAGACTAAGGACAACCAGCGACAGATCAGAGGTCAGCTTTGAATTGATTGACCACAAGGACCAATCAAACACAATGCGGTGGCAAATGCTTTATGAAATGTACTACCTATGGTTACAGAGTTAAATCGGCGTGATACAAAATCGAAAGATGAACCTAATGATGTCAATTTATTTGGCACCAATATTGATAATTATTTTTCAGTTGATAATTAGAAAAGCTTTGGCATTCAATATGGTCACCCTTCTCAATGTCACGTTTTGTCGTTTTCCATACAGCGTAACCATGATTTACTTAGATTAATATTATTTTAACTTGAAAAAAAAAACATAAGAATTAAAAATGCTAGCATTATATGACAATGGTGATCAGTTACAGAGTCAGAAAAAGTGGTTTAGGATCATGACCCAGATTTCAGCCTGTACATTATTGAGTTCTAGTCGCGATTCGCGAATTATTTCATTGATTCAAAAATAAAAGATTTGATAATGCAAATAGTAAAGCAGAAATTGCTGGGGAATCGTGTACATTGAATGAAAATTACAAAACAGGCTGGCCTTGCGTATAAGTGAAAATAATGAATGATGAAATCTATTTAAAATTAGTTATTTTTAATTTACGTTAACTGACGGTAGGACGGGTATCATTTAAACCGGTTTTACTGTTACACAGTTACCTATCGTATTTGCCGCGGCATTGTGATTTTTGTAATCAGAGAAATACTAAGTCACTTGATGTTTTGAACTTCACAGAATCGGTGAATGCTTTTCAGTGTTCATTTTACTAATGTAACGTTGTTATTCTGGCATGTCATTATTAACTGTCGATGTGTTACGTTACGCCCTACTAAACTTTACATTTATATAATTCACTGTTTTGTAAATCTCATTGTGTTGGATTACCAAAACGTTGTATGTGTTATGGATAAATTAATGTGCATAAACAATAATTGAATACCAACGTTTTGATAATCTTTTTACGCTTGTATGCATATCTGGTGATTTGAAAAATATAATGTTATCTGTATTTTTATTTCAAACAACTTTCTTATTTTTATGCATTTGCTCTTTATGAACTTAAACGTTATTTCTGTTATATCTTAATATAAATGATTTTCCTTTTTTCGCTTTCGTAATCTCACAATAAATAGTTTAAACGGCCTCCTAGCCTAGTCGGTAGTGACCCTGCCTACGAAGCAGGAGGTCCCGGGTTCGAATCCTGGTCAGGGCATTTATTTGTGTGTTTATCACTGATATTTGTTCCTGAGTTATGGATGTTTTCTATGTATTTAAGTATTTATATGTATATATCTATTATATATATCGTCGCCTAGTACCCACAACACAAGCCTTATTGAGCTTACTGTGGGACTAGGTTGATTTGTGTAAGATTGTCCCATAATATTTATTTATTTATTTATTTTTATTTAATTGACGTTAAAGTTAAACTTAGTGAAAGTACGGATTTCTAGCATATAAAGCCGAATTGAATCCTCCTGTTTTCAAATCACCTCGTACGCTCTTCATTGATGTGGCTAAACGTAGCAGGTGCTGTCGGACAGCGACACGGGTCCGCTGCGCTTCGCTGTGCGCCCGGTTCAGGAGGAGGACGAGCGATCGCAACCCTCCGATGTAAGCCCCCAGACCTTACTATTTGTCCCAACGAATACTAAAAATAACAACAATTATTTATTACCCTCTATGGTTATTGAAAAATTGGTTAGATCAAAATTTTCACTGTAGTCGATTAGTTAGTAAAACTTACTGCTGCTACGTACGTGCGACTTGTTGACTGCGGTAACGGATCTATCTTCCGTTAAAGGAATAATGGCTCTGTTCTGTAATTATCGCGTCTTTATTAACAAGTATATATGTAAAACTATCAATTAGGACACTAGAAGTTATAACTCGTACCCATTAAATGTATGGGAATATTGGAATAATAAGCATATCATATAGTTGTTTTGATTTTATTTTATTAACTATAATCTTGAAAATTATTCGTTGGGACGATCTTGTAGTGCCTAAAGCAAATAGATAGATCTCGATTATTGAACCCAATTTTAGTGCTTATACAGAAATAAGCAATGTTCTTAAGAAATCCGTAAAAATGCTTTGTGTCGTGTGAGGCAGCACCATTTAGATGTATTCCTTCATACTTGTGTGGTTTAACCTTATAAATAAGTGTTTTATTTCGCTTTATTTATTTTTCTAGTCTTTTAGTTTTCATAATATAACCCCTAATTTTTATTTTTGATTACAGACATTGCAACCAACGGTAATAATATTATTAAGAGGCTTTTTCTTATCTTAATTTTCTATGAAACCTTTCGTTTGTCATATTTAGTTACTTTTCAATTTAATTATTTTAATAAAAGTTTTAACATGTATTTTAGCTGCTTTAATAGAAACAAGTATCTTTACTTACATATAATTTATACTTTTCTAAAGCTTTGCAAGAATGTTCAATTACGCTAGCTTATATAGTATATTTAAATTTTGCATACTGGCTTAATTATTTACTCTTTCTCAAGAAGCCCTAAAGACCGCGATTATTCAAATAGCTTGTCCTCCTTAGTTAACGCCAAAATCACCTGTGCACCAGGATGAGATGCCCCAGTCAGGGCCTGAAGCCTCTGGTCCCGGGGAAAAGGAACACGAAGACTCGACGTCCACATCTTCAGAGGGCAGTGCTGCAGGACCAGAAGTAACTGTCATCAGACCGCAGCTGGCGCTGACACCCGCGCGACAACGTAGCTCAGAAAGCAATAGGACTGAACCAAGTGAGGATAAAAAAGGTGAAGAAAGATTATGGTCTAGTAGTAAAAGTATTTGCTTCATGATGTAATAAATAATTTGATGTAACAAGTATAGCATCAGAAAACTTCTTAATCACAATTTATAAAATATGAGCAAGCGTTTACCTTTTATATCGTGCATACAGTCACCTGCAGCAGTATCTCCCTCAACTGCTCACTTAAAATATCTTTTACGCTCATACGGCCCTACAGATAAGGTATCAGATATTTTTGCGGCCCTCGTTGAGGAAGATACTATTGTAGATGTGTTGTGTACTGTTGTACGAGTACATATTACGTGGAAAAGTCTAATATCTGTGTGATGACACACAAAATGTTGTACACCGCCGAAACTTGTAAAAAAAAACATACATGTCTCTATACAGTTCCATCGATAACTGATGACGCCTTCCTGGAAATGAATGAACCGCCAGCAGACCTCGCCAGCCTTCGACCCAGAACTAATACAGCTGGAACAAGAAGAACTGCAAACACTAGACGGTATATATCTTTTCTGCTTTTCCATTTTGTTATTGTTACATGCTGCTCTTATCTATCTACATCTATGGAATCTTACTCAGTTCTCTTCATGTGCATTCATGAATACGATGAATTTTAATATTGTGGATCTGAAGTCTAACTTCGGTCAATACACACGTCTCTGTAAGATGAAATGATGAAAACCCACTTAAATTGTTTGTTAAAATGTTACGCAATGTACTAATTAAACTCAAGGTTTACAAAAGCATTCTGTTTATTTTCACTGTAGTGTTATTGATGTTAGCAACTTGCAATGAAAATATGGAATATTCATTCACAACTAGAAAGCAAACAATCTAAATCACAATGCATTATACAACACTACTAAACTTTCAGACTATCTCATTCATAAATTATGCGTATACTTATTGAAACTATTCAACTCAACTGATATTTTATATCAGCCAGAGCAATAAACATTATTGACTACGACGTAAGCCATGAGGCATATTCAATTTCAAAAATATGATACTAACCCAATATCAATTTCAAGTTTGTATTTGCACTAATAGTGCACACGAGATGCATTGAGATTGATATCACTTTGCTAGGTATCAAATTTTTTAAATCTGAATATTTCTTCATTGTAGGGACTCACTATAAGACTAGTCACATCATAGCGTCTGTCATCAGCATGAGGATCGGCTGTACCATTATTTCGTTCACTTACCTTCAGAGTTTATTGTACCGTTTCTTTTCTTTTACTCATAATATTGGCAACAACTTTATTGATTTGATTGCAAAAATTACCATCACCATGATTGTTTTTAATTTTATTTTTTGTTACTTGCATCTGTTAGGAGACGGTTATGGAAACAGTAAGTCAAATAGACTCATTTGGCGATTCGCTTAGCTTGTAAATTTAGCGATGTAGTTAGTTGTAGTGCCTTGTACATTATACTGTCTGAACATAAATGAATCACATTTGATTATAGCTTACACACACAGTCTCACTTAACTGCTAACAAACTGCACCTTAATTTTCTCGTCACTCACACTTGTGAGATATCTGTATCTACATTTTTTTGTTATTAATGAAAGCATACATATCTGTCGTATTTGCTCTTGTTGCCGTAAATAATAGCGTATTGTCAGAGAAACGATTTTCCAGGTTTGGTTTTAATACCATAATTGCGTTTTTCTAGTATGTCGCCATTTTTTGTGTATAATCCGTGAGCATAACGAATCAATGCATCATTGCATAAAATCGGCTTGAGCCTTTGAATTTTTCTTATTGTTGTCTGCGACAAGCATTTGAGTTTTTGCGTGCTGTCAGCTAGTTTTATGTACATAATATAAATTCAAAGTTAAGCAGAAATTTTCATATAGTACCTACTCCAAATACCCGAGGTACTGTATACAGACTGAACTTTATTATGATCAAAAACACACCAATTCCTTCAACAATGTTATCTGTCTATTTTACTTCTTCAATTTCCCACACTTTTCTTAACACTTATCTATTACATGCACATACAACATTTAGACTATGAAGCAAGGAAGTATTCATTCGTTTGTTTGAACTATTTACGTGGTCTCCAGGCGCTCCGAAGGTGGCAACGACTGCGGCATGGGAGGCCACTACTCCACGCAGCATCTGGCTCCACGAAGACAGCACAGCCAGACGCATTCAGAGCCCGACAACTCCGCTGTTGATGCTAGCTCCCTCCATAACTCTGTCACTGGCAAGTGAATCTAAGTTTACGAGTATGATTAAAAATTTCTGGGATATTTTGTTATTTAAGACTGTGTCGACCGTCCACTGGCTGGTCATTGGCGGGATTGTATTTCCTAATAAACGATTCAATTTCTGTATAATCCCTCAGTGTTAAGTTGTAGTCCTACTGATTACGCTACTTTTGGTATTTGTCACATAGTTTCATTTTGCGTATATTTTGCTTCATTACCTAAACGGCAAACGGTGGCCACTTTTTTACATTTAGGTGATGAAGCCAAAAGTAAGTAATATAAAACTGTATCACATAGACCATAAGTTGCGGCATTAGTAGGACTACGACTTAACATGATGGATTATACAGAAATTGATTAGTTTATTAGGAAACGCAATTCGCCTAATGAGTATGCATCCGTATGCATTACAATCGTTTTATTTATGTCCAATGTATATAGTTAGGAACTTAGGAAGCAGAACTAGTACCTATTGATCAATCCACATACGTAAAATTCCAATTAACTCTATCTTGATTTTTATCATATGATGTGTCATTCTCTGCGCAACAGACTAGAGTAATTTCAAAGCCGAAACCAGTCAGGCTCAACCTAAAAACAATATATCATTCGTGGTGAATTCCTATAGGTCCGCAGTCGGGCTGGGAAGCGACCGGCGGTGCCACCGGCATGGGTTCAGGCCGGGCCCGGGTCGGCGGTGCGCCGAGATCTCTCCTGCTAGCCATGCACGAGTACACGAGCATCACCGACGAACTGGAGACCGTGTATGGACTATTCTCTCCACCACACACGCCGAGGTAAATTTTTGTACCTTTAACTTAAATTTCGATTTTTTAATACTGCACTAAATTGGGAACATTTTGTGCGGCTGCCTAAATATCTGTGACTTTAACTCTGTTGTAGACAGTTACTCTTTTTTCTAGTTGAATTGTCAAATATAAGGAGCTGACGGTAAATTAAACTTAAACACGGTGTTTCACTCCTCAGATAAAAATAGTATCGTTTTTTTAGTCAAGGGTTTTCATTAGTGAACAGAAACTAATCTAGGTATCTAAATTTCATCAAATCCGCTTAGTATACATTGAACCTTCCCTTTCTCTCGCTAGAACCCCCATCACATCTCGCCTGCTGTCGCCCGCGAGAGCCGCCTCACCTTCCAACCGTCGTCGCCACGCCAGCGAAATGTCCAACCCGGAGTTCGCACTGTACATGGAGAAGGAACATCTCCGTGGAGCCGAGGAAGACGATTACATTATAATGGAGAACCTCATCCAACGCCGGTAATTATGGTGGTGGTATATGTGTTCATTGGCTTTCCTTACATTTGTGAAGTTTGTGTGCTTAAGTAATTTTCACTTGCAGTGATTCAAGGTTCTACATCGAGAACAAAAGATCAGAAGCTCATTCCAACATATTTTTACAGTAGTTTGTGGCATAGCGACATGCAAATTTTGTAAAAAGATGTAATGTCAGCAGATATCTTGGCCTCTACCACAGACAAAGGTATCTCGTAATCCGCCATGCCATTAACTCTGAAAAACCTTAGTAGTCCAATCGTTTAGGATTTTGGTAATAAAACAGCTGATTGCTTAAAGCATCCGCAGCGGCTTCGCAACCATCATTGTGACTCGTCCAATCATGATAGCGAAGTGAAACTACAACCAAAAACTGTCTCAACTACCGTAGCCTAGAAATCGAGTCTGTGCTGCACAGATACGACGAGGAGGCTGAGGCAGACGGGGAAGGCGAGGTCAGTGGGATCAGCATCAGCGTGTGCGTGAACACGAGTGGGGAAGAGCAGCCAGGCGTGCCCCCTCAGTCGACGACGCTGCTGACGGTCAATGACCGCCGTTTGCCGCATCAGAGGTAAGTTGGTGGAGGCATGATGAAGAGAAGGATAGTTTACTGACTTCCAGTGTCATGCAAAGTGGTTTGATCAGCGTGAAGAACAATGGTTTTGTTTCATACAATCATTCACATGCACACTTTAGTTATTCATGAGCTTCTGCATAATCATGTAGAGGAAGCCTTATGCATAGAGCAGTGCATGATATAAGCAGATGTCTCCGATAATGATATACTCGAAATATTGACCAATGAATGTTTCTACATACATAACATACAGCATTCAGATGTTTCTACATCTGAATGTACTTCTGGCCTGCCTTGATTTACGTTGTCACGCGCGACTCCGGACTTCACGCGACTCGAACTAAAGTAGGTATTAGGTATACGATCAAGCGCGACAATGTAAGTCATGTTAGCAGGACTGGTTTTTTATTTATAGTACTTTGGGCTTGATCACTATTTTTTAATAAATGGCGATAAGATATTGACTTGTGGCCCCGCGTCACCTTAAGACACTTTTTTCGATTCTAATAAAATAAGGCCCCAGTAAAACGCGAATAGATGGGACTGATGGGAGGGAATTTAAGAACACTTCTCTTGGTTTTAAACTAGTTAACGTTTCTTTCAATATGTATAGACATTCTCTAAGGAGATCGTCAGCCATCGACAGCAGAGAGTTGCCGAGTCCGTTGCAGCCGCTGCTTGGTGATGACGCGTGCGGAGAAGTGCTGCTGCCAGTACCGAGACAACCTTCAGGTGTCTATAGTATAGCTTTTTATAGTACATTACTTACCAAGGACTGTAAACGAGAGAAAGCCCGAAATCGTAGGTATTTGTGACCCGAGCCGCAGGCGAGGGTTGTAAATATGCGATAGAGGGCTTTCTTTTTTACTGCCCGTGGTTTCCACCTGATCATAATGCGAGTTTTACCGTACGCGTAGCGTGCGGCAAAACTCGTATTATGGCCAGGTGTGAAGTAAAATATTATATATCATACTTTAGGGCTGTGGCTGGTGCCTAATACAAATGTATTGCTTTTAATAAAAAAAAATATTAAAAGCAAGTGAGAAGTTAGTAACTTAAACTTGAGTTGACCTTGGTTGGTATAACTTTAACAGGCGAAGCCATTATGATGTACACTGCACAGAAGCAACGATGCTACTGTATCATTTCTTCGAATATAAGCCTTGTATAACAAGCAATCGAACAAAGTATAATTACTTAAACATAAAACAGAAATATTTTTTTAACAAAAGTCACGTGAAGTTTGAAGAAGTTTTGCGTTCCACGCAAAAAAAATGTCAGCAAGACATTGTTCTTACGACTCGTTTAGAATTTAAGACATCGTTAACATGAACGTTAATCCTCAACCATGAATAAAATAGCAATAAAATAGATGCTTCCCACTTTAGACGGATGGGAGTGATCGTTTTCGCTCGTTTTACACCTTTTTCATTCAATTTGATCCGATCCCAACGGTCCATTACCCAATTGTTTTCTATCCGTATTTGGTCCGGCAATATCAACCTGAGTCTTGTCACTCTTTTAAAAGATTAAATTAGAGTCAGACTCTATAGTGTAGACTCTAAGTATAGATAAAGTATTTTGTAGATCAATATTTTTATTTTTCAAGTAGAATTAATTTTATTATGAACTTATTTCGTCCGTAACATTATGACTGCTTTTCTGAATGTAAGTAAGTACTTATTCTGTTCAGAATCTTTGTGTGACGGCCATGATAGGTTTTCGGCCTTATACCAATTTTTGTATACTTCCAGGCGACACGAATGCGTCAAGCGATATGTCTCTGTCGCACATGGTGAGCGAGAACCTGCCGCCACGACCGTCCATCGTGCTGGATTCGTCGCAGCTGCCCCGCCAGCGGTCCGCCGAACAACCGCAACCGCAGCCGCCGGGGCCTGCGCGGCCGGAGACCATGTGCTAGACCGGTGAGGAATCTCTAATCAATGAGGACGAGAGTCGTCTTTGCTGCGATGTAAACGCTCTGCACTACCGTTTTTGCCGGAGTCACAGCCATCGGAAGCCAATAATTCAAATCTTCTATTCGTGTGGGTGGTGTGTGTGTGTGTGTGTGTGTGAGAGAGAGAGAGTGAGTGAGTGTGTGTGTGTGTGTGTGTGTGTGTGTGTGTGTGTGTGTGTGTGTGTGTGTGTGTGTGTGTGTGTGTGTGTAAGTAAATATCTGTCAAAGCGTGAGTTGCGACGTCACACGTTTTCCAAAGAGCCTATAGGGGAAGGCAGCTGTCCAAATCAATTTTGTAATTTTTCCATATTTAAAGGCCCTTTCGAGGCAAAACATGAATTCTAGGGCCGTGTTTGGTCAATACAGAACGTTATAGTTGCGTTTCAAAGAATTAGATATAACTCTAATTGGAGCATTCCACGGAAAAGTCCACCGTTGTCCCGTATCAACACGAATTACTAAAAAATTGGTAGGTTTAGTTCCTTTTTCTGCGACAATAGAGTGAAATTGTGGACAGAATTATAATATTCCAATTAAATTGCAAAGTTAACTCTAATAACAGAGATACACATGCGTTTGTACGGGACAGTGGAATGTATTGCAGAGTTATTGTTAATATTTTTTTGGTCTAATAATATTTTCTTTTCTTCAGATCGCCGTTCCAAATGAACACCACAATGCACCCTTCATCCAGAAGAAACCCGGAAACCAATAAATAAATATTTGAGAATATTGCGCAAAAGTATTAATCTAATCATAATAATAGAACACCAAAAATTACTGTTAGTATTAAAGTTACATTTTTGAGAGGTTTTCATTTTAGGGCCTTGTCTGAACCCCTTTTTCGGCGTTGAGCCATTCGATGTACTTACTCTTGACTGTCTGTCCCGTGTGATCTGGTATTAGACTGAAACTAACACTATTCTAAATCAAATCATATCCTTTGTAAACTTCAATAATTGTTAGCACGTTTAAATCTAGCTCGCTGTACATTCGCTATGCTCGAAATTCTTAATTTAAAATCCTGAATGGTCCAAGATACTTTTCATCTCACCAGCTAAGAAAGTTTTTCTTTGTCGTCCAAAAGCGAAACGCAAAAGTCTACTTTGCCTGCTAGCTTAGAGTTTTGCGATTAGTTTAGAATATTATATACCTCGATGAGTTCTTTAACTTGAATTATATGAAGGGTACACGGAAAAAACATGTCTAGTCACTTTGACAACATTTTGAGTTATAGCGCTTTTAAAGTTTGGAACGATTCAAATAATCATATTATTTTCGGAACTAGGTGGTTTTTACGAGTTAAAAAGTGCACTTACGTTAAAATTTACAGCTGATCCAGAAGTTGTTAATAATAGTTCATTTCAAGCTCTACATTTTGATATAAAAATATCAATTTACAAAAAAAGTGACTAGACATGTTCTTTCCGTGTACCCTTCATATTTAAAAAACTGGCTAAGTGCGTGTCATGTATATTGGAAGGTTCCGTACCGTCAATGGAATAAGAACCAAAGTAATACCAAAAGGTCGTCATCTGATGCCTATGGAAGAAGTTTTTTGGAGATAACACAAAAATGGTTGAACCAATAATGTTCAAAACAAAACAATAAAAAGTTACAGGGAGGGGGGGCACATTTTTTCAGACTTTCGAAGCGATTATTTCTGAAAATATTTACTTAATCCCAAAATGTTGAAACAAACCTCGATGTTATTATTAAAAACCTATGGATTGATGTGCAACATGTTGAGATTGGGTTTTTTATTAAGTTACCTTTTATTTCGGTCCCCCCCCCCCCCCCCCCTAAAAATATTCTCTTCCGCAATTAAACTACATAACTAAATCAACATTTTATTAAGATACGTCTTATACTTTCCGAGTGAAATGGTTGTGACATACGGACGGACATGACAAAACTATAACGTTTCCGTTTTCGCCATTTTGGCTACGGAACCCTAAAAATCTAGGTGGTGAGGTGAAAATGATGTGTTACACTTGGCAGCAAAGTTGTTTTACGTATCTTACTTTGAAGCCTTAGAATTCGCAGTCATGGTTCCACTTTTTGAATTTGAAAACCTGCGTCGGCTATCAACGTCACTTACGTCAACTTTGCGGCTATGCGTGACAATGAGGGTTGAGGGCGATCGAGATTTACACTAGATGGCAGCACCGTGACGAGAGGTCTTTTTGACAGCAGCTGTCAAAATCCACCAATAAAAAAAAAGATTAAACACGATTGGTGGATTATGACAGCTAGATCTGTTACCACGGTGCTGCCATCTACTGAAAAACTCAATCGCGATAACCCGCATTAATTTCTACTTTAATTATCGTTACTTAAATATAAATGTAGTGTACAGTCTGTACAGACGATGTTGTAAGAACGGAGTGAAAGATAAACGACAATACATATGAGTTACCTAACGAACATGGTACTGAGAGTAGCCTAGGATAGGAAAATAGTCCGAGGCATAATTTGATGATATATATTTATCCCCTTATTCATAAACGGCCACTAAAGTTAAGAGATCGCTGATAATCGTTTCTCCCTTTCCCTCATATAGGTTGGACGGAAAGGGACAAACGATTATCAGAGGCCTCTTAACTTTAGTAGACGTTTATGAATAAGGGGGTTAGTTTTTGTCTGCGGCAACCTTAGAGAATTCAACACGGATGGAGTAGCCATGTCTGTCATTTTTTACACAAAAAAAGTCTGCCGATTTTTGCGGGGGAGGGGAACGTCAAATGTATGGCTATTCGTACATAACTTACAAATAGCTACGTCAGATAAACGTCAGTCCATACATGTGTATGACCACTGGTCATATGGTTTCGGCAGAGGGGAACGCCTGTCAATGGCGACTCCGGTTGGTTGAATTATCAAAGGCGGCAACGCTGAAATCCTGCCAACTCGAGTAGTTTATTTGTCAGCACTGGCTGTATGGTACCATATTAATAAGTGTCAAACTAAAACAATAGGAATGTATTGAAATATTTGCTTATTCAAGTTTGTAAACTTCTGGAAAAAGAGATACCTTCTCAGTGCCGATTTTTGCTAGGTATCTGTTGATTTTAATTTAAAAAATTTGCTAGTTTTCTCCAACTAGCGACATTATTATTATTACTTACAGTTAGAATTTTATTCGATTTCCGATTTGTGGGAAGATATCTTTACTATCTTTAACGCATCCTTAATGGCAATGCTAACGTTTGGTATACTTTTTGAGTACCTTTAGCAACGCATCACTGTTTTGTTTTCCTTTATTTAACTGTTGGTAGGTAGGCATATTTTGAAATAGCTATTTTGGTTTGGCACTTACAAACATTTTCCATAATATTTTTATAATTGAAATCACTGATGTTTTAAATTGTTGACCAGTTTAAAAGTTTAAGCCGTTTTTAATTGTGATAAAATAATAAATGAAATAGCACTAAGTTTGAATCCTCAATAAAAAGGTCATCACAATGTGTTCAATTATACCAAATATTTTGTGCAAATTTTACCGTTTTTTTTATATTTGCAGTAGGTACAATTGAATAATTCATCTTTGTATATTAAGTAGAGTGAATATTAACGGAATGCTAATAATGTTAATATTACCTTATTGGTTATTTAAAAAGCATTAAGTAAGTACTGTTTATATTTTTATCTTAGTAATTTTAAGAAATCAGATGCAATAAATTATTTGTTTTATAGATAATAACGAACGCATATCAATGTTAACGTTTTTTTTAAATTGAACAAAAGATATTATGAATAAAAGCAATAATATTGTTCATGAAAAAATATACTGTTTATCGGATTATTAAATGTTTATTTGAATTGAGAAAATATGTCGTTCTACCTCTACTTATGGAAAAGAAAATTATCAATTTAAAAATGAAATGATTACTTTACCAATCTATTTGAGACAACTTTCTTTTATATTGCTTTTTAACTAAAATAGATATATGATAAATATTACAATTTATATCTTAAGTCAATTTCACCATATAAGTATAAGTTCCTACCTCTGTACTTACTGCATGTTGAGCAAGATATATATTAAAAAACATAACATGCATGACCGTTAAGTAAAATCGCTGGCCGAATGTACTTTATAAAATCTGACAGTCTATAGCCGATATGCGTAAGAAAAGTACATATTTCATACCTGTAATTTATTTACTACATATAACATTAAATTGGAAAATTCGAATTATGA
Organism: Pammene aurita; assembly: GCA_947086415.1. NCBI lineage: Eukaryota > Metazoa > Arthropoda > Insecta > Lepidoptera > Tortricidae > Pammene > Pammene aurita. Next base: position 24,340,441 of record OX352302.1, on the reverse strand, counting down.
ATTGTATCTGTAAAGTCTCTATTTAAAATCAAATCTAGAGGAATTGTCAGTTATATTTTACTAATGATGAAGTATATAATGAAGTACATACAGATTAAATATTTATGACTAATGAACAATGAAATTATTTATCATGCATGAGATTACCTACTTTTTTGACGAAAAATATTATTTACACAAAAATGAAAAACATATAATTTAATCAAAAATATCAAATGAATTGTATAATGAAGTTGTAAATATTTACATTTTAATGTTGTTATTTTGTACCAATTGTATGTTAGGGATGACATGCCGGCTGATACCTACTTATTTATATTGGAAGCACAAGTTTTTCCTACACCAAATTATCTTATAGTACCTATTAGGGTGTCCCTTATATTGTGATTTTGAGAAATTAACAACGCATACCCCCTCTTAATATTTTTCTTTTTCCCCAAAATAATCTAGAAAATAATTCAGGCCACTCCTGTAACTGCAACCCGTGCCGACTTTTATCCCATTTTCTCATACAAAGTATGAAAATGACCAAAAAAATTTTTTTTATAATTTTTTTCATATCATTAGTCTGTTTCATATCATCATTACTCCTGTATGAACGTTTTTTATTAAAAAAACTCGCTGCGAACCGAAAACCGATAAAAAAAGTAGCAACTTATCTTCTGCCCAAATTTCTTCATAGTAATTTGCATGGGAAATGACGATGCAAGTCGGCACGGGTAAGAGTTACAGGAATGTCCTGATTTTTTTTTTGTAGAGTATTTTATGGTAAAACAAGTACATTTAGGGAGTATGCGTTATTAATTTCTTTAAAAAATGCAATCTAAGGGACACCCTAGTACCTATTGTTAAAGCATAAAAGATGAAGCGTACGACTGTAATAATTAGTTACTGGAAACGTCAAATGCTTGCTTTAAAAATTTAATAGGGTAAAATATATACACGTCTAATGTTCTGTTGCGAGCCAAAAAATATTAGTTTCAAAATTTTGCATGCCTATTATTAGTAGGATGTCGATACCCTATTCTCGTACTTGGTCTTTTCTACAACGCGCATTTTCAGCTTAAAATTTTAGTACTTTGTGAAACAAAGCAGTGACAGTTTGACTAACTAATGTTTTAGTCTGCATATGTGACACCCTCAAGATTAATCAAATTATTAATTAACAAATAATTGTTAATTTCATATCACAGTTACCTATAGAGAAAGGACAATGACATGTCAATAAATAAATAAATAAATAAGTGTCTAGTCACTTTGTCGTGACCCTCTTAATTTGGTATAATTACTAAAATGTGTTTTAAAAACTTCACAAAGTATTAAAACAATAAGCAATTTATAACTTAACCTAAAAAAACTTAACTTATATCATCTTACCTTTTATATTTAGCAAAATAATTAATTCGTATTTAGAATGGTTTAATCCTTATTGGATTTTTTATCTAGATTAATTTCTTCATTTTCAGAGTGATAGTACTTTCGTCTGTGTTATGTAAACATAATGTACAATAATACAATAAATATATTTGTGATATTAAGAATTATTTTATTAAACTCATAACACAAAATTACATGTTTTGCTAGTATGTCTCAGGCGAGTGCAGTTGCTACTGAAAAAAAAACATTTGTTAATTCTTTAGTATGTACATAAAGCACGCCCGAAATTTTATTCGTCAAATCTTAAATTACTAAGCTTTTAACCCTTTGACCGCGAAATACGTCAAATCACGCGCATGGAAAGTCATGCCCTCAGCACCAGCCCGTGATCACACGTCCAAAATATAACTGGTTTGCCTTCGCGCGCTGAGGGCACGATTTCTCCGTCCGATGCTTGGCGGTCAAAGGGTTAATAGCTAATATGGCTGTGGGATATACCAAAGTTTTCGTAAGGGATTTACAGTGAAAAACTTCTGCGATGTACAAAAATCTAACAAACGTAATATTTAATTTCAACAATCTCACCTCATTAGACCTGCTAGCAATTAAGATCCAGTTTCGTTCGAATGCGCGCCTGAAATTCTAGTATTCCTTTCAACTCCCTTAAATCGCGCTGTGCCTGTTCGCATGTTGCTCTCACAGCCCAGGCCTTTGCTTTAAGGTTATCTTTCCAGCGTCCTTTACATAAAAAACATGCAATTTTATGAAATACAGTGGAAGATTTTTAGTCAGAAATATAATGTTGACCCATTGACCGCCAAGCATCGGATGGAAAATTCGTGCCACTGACAACAGAGCGCGCGAGTACACTCCGTTTTATTTTTGACGTGATATCACGCACTAGGGCTGAGGGCACGACTTTCCGTGCGCGTGATTTGACGTCTTTGGCGGTCAAAGGGTTAAGCGTCGATGTTACCTAATTACCCTTACGCGTTCTTGTTGATAATATTCTGACGGATATTGGTAGGCTACAGGGTGGTTATTAAAAATCTAGATTTTAGACCTTGAGGAGTAGGGTTGGCCGCCATCTTGGTTAAAAGGTGCCAAAAGTCAGTTTTTTAACCTTGGCGCTTAAACGGTTAAAAGTATGACTAAAGTCTACGGAACGTATAAAGAAGATAAAATTGTCTACAATACAATCTTTCCATACACAATAAGATAAATGGGGTGAAAAAGTATATTTTTTAAACCATGAGTATTTGATTTTTAGCTTGTAAGTTCTGTGCTTCGACATAAAGAAATGAAATCTGTTTTGTTATCTTATAATGATTCTCTTAAAGATATTCTAAAGTTTAATTCACCCGTAGAACGCTTATAGAAGGGGGTGAAAGTAGGAAGGATAAGAATAAGAATAAGAATAATCTTTATTGACTTCAAAACCTAATATTAAGTAACATTTCAACAGTGCTCTAATAGTAGAGAAACTTATGTATTAGGTTTGATACAGTTTCACCGGAACTGAGCCTCTGTCTCCCGAACTAGGCGGTTGCTTGTGACTCGGAAGTGAGTGATTTCACACAAAATCAATCTTCTATTACTCATCATAAATATTTCTAGGCGTTGTCAGGTACAGATATAGTTATAAAACAGAAAACTGCGGCTCTATGAGCTTCCAAATCCATACTAATATTATAAATGGGAAAGTGTGTGTGTTTGATTGTTTGTTTGTTTGTCCGTCTTTCACGGCAAAACGGGGCGAAGAATTGACGTGTTTTTTTAAGTGGAGATAGTTAAAGGGATGGAGAGTGACATAGGCTACTTTTTGTCTCTTTCTAACCCCCCACTTCCCTAAAATGGGGGGTGGAAGTTTGTATGGAGCATTACGGAGGGCAAAGGGGAAGCGTGTTACCCCGAATTTAACGCGAGCGAAGCCGCGGGCAAAAGCTAGTATTCGATATTTTCCGCCATCAGGCTCTTTGTCAAAAAAGTTTGCCGAACTGCGCTATCTATTTATTAGTGAAAGTCTCTGTGTACCGACAACGTGGGATATTTTACTAAACTCATCCACATAATATAGATTGGTAAGTGAATACATACCTGAAGCCATTGATATCAGTAAGGCAAGGGATATTAATATAAATAAAAACTTCATGTTGGACGGCAAACAAAAGTCCTCGAAGTCAAAAATGAAAGTTAATAATCTTGAAATTTTACGACAAATTAACACACTAGTGTGCGAACAAATTGATTATTAGATTGACATTTAGAGGCAATTAATGTAATTTGGATTTAATTGCAACGCAAGCGTAATTATCAATGCTTCATGGTTCCTTTTGCTGAACGTTAAAATTCAGTTAAAGCTAATAAAATTAACAATGTATAAATTAAAACAGTTAAGGTCATTTCTGACGCAAAAACGTTAGTACCGTAACCTCGGGGTACTTTGGCCCTGGCGGGTAACTTTGGCCTTTGGGATTTACTTGGTTCAGGTTTTTTTTTATACTACGACGGTGGCAAACAAGCATACGGCCTGCCTGATGGTAAGCAGCTACCGTAACCTATGGACGCCTGTAACTCCACAGGAGTCACATGCGCGTTGCCGACCCTTTACAAAAAGGAGGATTCACTGTGTTGACGGCTAAAGGAATAAGAGGGTCCCTCATCGTCAACACACTGGGTCCTCTTTGAGCTTTTTGGCAACCTTACTCAACAGCAGGAACACAACACTATGAGTAGGGTCTAGTGCTATTTGGCTGTGGTTTTCTGTAAGGTGGAGGTACTTCCCCAGTCGGGCTCTGCTTCAGATTTGAGCGAGATGACATTCACTGAACGTGCCCTACCACACTAAGCGAGATGCCATTTGCAGTGCCCATACCTCTCTTTTTGGTATAGTTTAAGGACATACCCAAGTCCGGACGTAGTTTAAGGACATACCCCGGGTCCAACCGGGTCCGAGTCCGGGTCGGGTTTTATAAATGAATTAAATTAATGGCACAATGCATTGAAGTTGACTAAAACTAACCTTTTACGTTTTTATCTATTTTATTAGACCCTTCTATATGTGATTTCTATTTGGGCCAAAGTAACCTGAATTTGGTCAAAGTACTCAACCCCGACGTTACGGTAGCTAGAAGAGGTAAAAAATATAGGCAGGCTACAAAAAAATTGTACCTACAATAGAATTTAAATTTTCATTTGTCAACAAAAAATTAAGGTCGTTGAGTCGTTGCTAATTAATAATTAGGTACTAGTAGTCCGCCTCAAACTGAGAACTTGCGATTTACTTGAAAACGGGTGACCAATATAACAAGAACCTTATGAATATCGTTTTTGCGCCTCCTAGCTGCATAACCCCTTGATCGATCCTGCTCATATAAGAACTCTCAAATTGTATGTATCTCGGCTACAATACAACCCCCAAAAAATCATAAAGAACAGAAAAACGTTATTAAAGTTATCGCGGAACAACCTTTCTAAATCAAAAAGCCATCGAAATGCGCGGACGTCCCAGTAGCCAACTGACGGTTCCGTTGTGTCCGAAGTTATCTGTAAGAACTTCACTTCGTTTACACTCCGCTCGTTCGATAAAACCTACCGATATACCCAAATATTAATAAGAAGTAGTACAATAATGACTAAGTGAACTTTCGATTAGGTATTTTTTAAAAGTTAAAATTACATCAAATACCAACAAATTATTTATAGTTATTTTACAGATTACAACATATTGATAATTTTGCATCAGTTTATACATATTAAATTGCATTTGATGATTTAAAATCCCTATACGTGAATTATCTCCACGGTATTCCGTTTAAAAATTAAAAACACATAATGAGCCTCTCATCCGCAAGTTTGACAGGTATATTTAAGTTTTAACGTGCATTTTTCCCCAATTTCGTACGAAAATATGGATATATTTAAGAGGCCTTATTCCCATGAACTTCCTCAATTTCATGAAATCTTACTCGATAGATGGCGGTAGCGCTCAGTACGCGACCGCTGGCAATGGTCGACGATCGAACGATCTTGATCGTTTTCAACTTCAATTACAAGTAATAGTACATTACGTACCAAGGACTGTAAAAGAAAGAAAGCCCGAAATCGCAAGTATTTGTGACCCGAGCCGCAGGCGAGGGTTGTAAATATGCGATAGAGGGCTTTCTTTTTTACTGCCCGTGGTGAGTACACAATTTTACGTCTCCACCTGGCCATAATGCGAGTTTTACCGTACGCGTTGCGTGCGGTAATACTCACATTATGGCCAGGTGTGACGTAAAATTCTTTTTACGCATAAGTTACACACAGGCTATTTATTTTCTTTTATATGGAAGATACTACTAATTAAAGTATGTAGTAGGGACTGTTGGGGATACTTTTCGAATTAAAAGTATAATAAATTTCGAATTTCGAAAATTAGGTTTATTTAGTATTGTATAGACTGTTTTACACTTATGTTTCATTTTTACCCTCCTTCAATATGCCTTTATTCGGTAGGAAATATTTTATTACTTATACATACATAGGTGGTATTTTTTTTATTTTTTTTATTCCAATATGGCTGAAATTTTTTTTTTGTAAAAATGGTCATGGTTGCAAATTTCGACTACTTCGGGTGTGTAGATTACGAAAATGATCATCGTCATGGTAGTCATTTTCGACTAAGTCAGGATGTGCAGAATTTAAAAATAATGGTTATTTTAAAAACAAAGATGGCGGTCATACACTTTATGGTAAAAATCGTTATGGTAGTAATTTCCGATTAATTCAGGGGTGTAGATTTCGGAAAAAAGGACGGTTTTAAAATCAATGATGGCGGAAACGGAAAATTCTGTCAAAATCGTCATGGTAGTCATTTCCGACTAATTCGGGTAAGCAGATATCGAAAATAATGTCTATTTTGAAATCCAAGATGGCGGTCATACACTTTTTTTGTAAAAATCGTCATGGTAGTCATTTCCGATTAATTCAGAGGTGTAGATTTCGAAAATAAGGTCCGTTTTAAAATCAAAGATGGCGGAAACGGAAAATTCTGTCAAAATCGTCATGGTAGTCATTTCCGACTAATTCGGGTAAGCAAATATCGAAAATAATGTCTATTTTGAAATCCAAGATGGCGGTCATACACTTTTTTTGTAAAAATCGTTATGGTAGTCATTTTCGATTAATTCAGGGGTGTAGATTTCGAAAATAAGGTCCTTTTTAAAATCGAAGATGGCGGAAACGGAAAATTCTGTCAAAATCGTCATGGTAGTCATTTCTGACTAATTCGGGTAAGCAAATATCGAAAATAATGTCTATTTCGAAATCCAAGATGGCGGTCATACACTTTTTTGTAAAAATCGTTATGGTAGTCATTTTCGGTTAATTTAGGGGTGTAGATTTCGAAAATAAGGTCCGTTTTAAAATCGAAGATGGCGGAAACGGAAAATTCTGTCAAAATCGTCATGGTAGTCATTTCCGACTAATTCGGGTAAGCAGATATCGAAAATAATGTCTATTTTGAAATCCAAGATGCGGTCATACACTTTTTTGTAAAAATCGTTATGGTAGTCATTTTCGATTAATTAAGGTGTGTAGATTTCGAAAACAAGGACCGTTTTAAAATCAAAGATGGCGGAAACGGAAAATTCTGTCAAAATCGTCATGGTAGTCGTCTTCGACTAATTCGGGGGTGTAGATCTCGAAAATGATGTCTATTTTGAAATCGAAGATGGCGGTCATACACTTTTTTGTAAAAATCGTTATGGTAGTCATTTTCGATTAATGCAGGGGTGTAGATTTCGCAAATAAGGCCGTTTTAAAATAAAAGATGGCGGAAACGGAAAATTCTGTCAAAATCGTCATGGTAGTCATTCCGACTAATTTGGGTAAGCAGATATCGAAAATAATGTCTATTTCGAAATCGAAATGTTGGTTATACACTTTTTTTGTAAAAATCGTTAAATTTGTCATGGTAGTCATTTTCGACTAATTAGGGTGTGCAGATTTCGAAAATAATGTCTATTTAGAAATCCAAGATGGCGGTCAAACACTTTATGGTAAAAATAGTTATGGTAGTCATATCCGATTAATTCAGGGGTGTAGATTTCGGAAAAAAGGACGGTTTGAAAATCAAAGATGGCGGAAACGGAAAATTTTGGTCATTATCGTCATGGTAGTCATTTCCGACTAATTCGGGTGTGCAGATTTCGAAACTAATGTCTATTTAGAAATCCAAGATGGCGGTCAGACACTTTTTTGGTAAAATCGTTATGGTAGTCATTTTCGATTAATTCAGGGGTGTAGATTTCGAAAATAAGGTGCGTTTTAAAATCAAAGATGGCGGAAACGGAAAATTCTGTCAAAATCGTCATGGTAGTCATTTCCGACTAATTCGGGTAAGCAGATATCGAAAATAATGTCTATTTTGAAATCCAAGATGGCGGTCAAACACTTTTTTGGTAAAAATCGTTATGGTAGACATTTTCGGTTAATTTAGGGGTGCAGATTTCGAAAATAAGGTCCTTTTTAAAATCGAAGATGGCGGAAATGGAAAATTCCGTCAAAATCGTCATGGTAGTCATTTCCGACTAATTCGGGTAAGCAGATATCGAAAATAATGTCTATTTTGAAATCGAAGATGGCGGTCATACACTTTTTTTGTAAAAATCGTTATGGTAGTCATTTTCGATTAATGCAGGGGTGTAGATTTCGCAAATAAGGCCGTTTTAAAATAAAATATGGCGGAAACGGAAAATTTTGTCAGAATCGTCAAGGTACTCATTTCCGACTAATTCGGGTAAGCAGATATCGAAAATAATGTCTATTTTGAAATCCAAGATGGCGGTCATACACTTTTTTTGTAAAAATCGTTACAGTAGTCATTTTCGACTACTGCAGGGATATATATTTAAAAAAAAAGACCGTTTTAAAATACAAGATGGCAGAAATAGTAAATTTTGTCAAAATCGTCATGGTAGTCATTTTCGACTAATTAGGGTGTGCAGATTTCTAAAATGATGTCTATTTTGAAATCCAAGACCGCGGTCATACACTTTTTTAGTAAAAATCATCATGTTAGTCGTTTTCAATTAATTCAGGGGTGTAGATTTCGATATAAGGACCGATTTGAGATCCAATATGGGTGTTAAAGGACAATTATTGTAAAAATCGTCATGGTAGTCATTTTTACTAATTTACGTGTGTAGATTTATAAAATGAGGACCGTTTTAAAATCAAAGATGGCGGAAACGGAAAATTCTGTCAAAATCGTCATGGTAGACATTTTTGACTAATTCGCGTAAGCAGATCGATATCATTATTTTCGATAAAAGAATGTCTATTTTGAAATCCAAGATGGCCGTCATACACCTTTTTGGTAAAAATCGTTACAGTAGTCATTTTAGACTACTGCAGGGATGTACATTTCAAAAATAAAGACCGTTTTAAAATTCAAGATGGCAGAAATGGTAAATTTTGTGAAAATCGTCATGGTAGTCATTTTTGACTAATTTGGGTGTGCAGATTTCGAAAATAATGTCTATTTTGAAATCCAAGATGGCGGCCATACACTTTTTACTTGAAAATCGTAATGGACGTCATTTCTAATCAATTCTGGGATGAATAATTCGAAAATAAGGACCGTTTTAAACTCAAAGATGGGGGAACTGAAAATTTTGTCAAAATCGTCATGGTTGTCGTCTTTGACTAATTTGGGTGTGCAGATTTTGAAAATAATGTCTGCTTTAAAATCCAAGATGGCGATCAAACAGTTTTTGGTGAAAATCCATATGGTAGTCATTTCCGATTAATTCAAGTGTGTAGATTTCGAAAATAAGGACCGTTTTAAAATCAAAGATGGCGGAAATGAATAAATTTCAAATTCGTCATGGAAGTCGTTTTCGACTATTTCGGTAATTGTCGAAAATAATGTCTATTTTGAAATCCAAGATGGCGATCACACACTTTACTTGTTATTTTAGCCATTTTCGATTAATTCAGGCGTGTAGATTTCAAAAATAAAGTCCGTTTCAAAATCCAAGATGGCAGAAATGGTCATTAATTTATAAAAATCGTGGGTATTCAGATATGTCGATTTCAAAAACAAATTCTGTTTAAAAATTCAAGATTGCTGCCATATACTTTTTTGTATCCCCGATTGAATCGAAAATGACTACCATAACGACAAATTGAACGATTTTTACAAAAAAAGTGTATGACCACCATTTGGATTTCAAAATAGACATTATTTTCGAAATCTGCACACCCTAATTAGTCGGAAATGACTACAATGACGATTTTGACCGAATTTTCCGTTTCCGCCATCTTTGATTTTAAAACGGTCCTTATTTTCGAAATCTACACCCCTGAATTAATCGAAAATGACTACCATAACGATTTTTACAAAAAAAGTGTATGACCGCCATCTTGGATTTCAAAATAGACATTATTTTCGATATCTGCTTACCCGAATTAGTCGGAAATGACTACCATGACGATTCTGACAAAATTTTCCGTTTCCGCCATCTTTGATTTTAAAACGGTCCTTATTTGCGAAATCTACACCCCTGAATTAATCAGAAATGTCTACCATAACGATTTTTACAAAAAAAGTGTTTGACCGCCATCTTGGATGTCTAAATAGACATTATTTTCGAAATCTGCACACCCTAATTAGTCGGAAATGACTACCATGAAGATTTTGACAGAATTTTCCGTTTCCGCCATCTTTGATTTTAAAACGGACCTTATTTTCGAAATCTACACCCCTGAATTAATCGAAAATGACTACCATAACGATTTTTACCAAAAAGTGTTTGACCGCCATCTTGGATTTCTAAATAGACATTAGTTTCGAAATCTGCACACCCGAATTAGTCGGAAATGACTACCATGACGATTATGACCAAAATTTTCCGTTTCCGCCATCTTTGATTTTCAAACCGTCCTTTTTTCCGAAATCTACACCCCTGAATTAATCGGATATGACTACCATAACGATTTTTACCATAAAGTGTTTGACCGCCATCTTGGATTTCTAAATAGACATTATTTTCAAAATCTGCACACCCTAATTATTCGAAAATGACTACCATGACAAATTTAACGATTTTTACAAAAAAAGTGTATAACCAACATTTCGATTTCAAAATAGACATTATTTTCGATATCTGCTTACCCAAATTAGTCGGAAATGACTACCATGACGATTTTGACAGAATTTTCCGTTTCCGCCATCTTTTATTTTAAAACGGTCCTTATTTGCGAAATCTACACCCCTGCATTAATCGAAAATGACTACCATAACGATTTTTACAAAAAAGTGTATGACCGCCGTCTTCGATTTCAAAATAGACATCATTTTCGAAATCTACACCCCCGAATTAGTCGAAGACGACTACCATGACGATTTTGACAGAATTTTCCGTTTCCACCATCTTCGATTTTAAAACGGACCTTATTTTCGAAATCTACACCCCTAAATTAACCGAAAATGACTACCATAACGATTTTTACCAAAAAAGTGTTTGGCCGCCATCTTGGATTTCAAAATCGACATTATTTTCGATATCTGCTTACCCGAATTAGTCGGAAATGACTACCATGACGATTTTGACAGAATTTTCCGTTTCCGCCATCTTTGATTTTAAAACGGATCTTATTTTCGAAATCTACACCCCTGAATTAATCGAAAATGACTACCATAACGATTTTTACAAAAAAGTGTATGACCGCCATCTTCGAATTCAAAATAGACATCATTTTCGAAATCTACACCCCCGAATTAGTCGAAGACGACTACCATGACGATTTTGACAAAATTTTCCATTTCCGCACTCTTGTATTTTAAAACGGTCTTTATTTTCGATTTAACGATTTTTACCAAAAAAGTGTATAACCGCCATCTTGGATTTCAAAATAGACAATATTTTCGAAATCTGCACACCCAAATTAGTCGAAAATGGCTACCGTGACAAATTTAACGGATTTTACCAAAAAAGTATATGACCGCCATTTGGATTTCAAAATAGACATTATTTTCGATATCTGCTTACCCGAATTAGTCGGAAATGACTACCATGACGATTTTGACAGAATTTTCCGTTTCCGCCATCTTCGATTTTAAAACGGACCTTATTTTCGAAATCTACACCCCTGAATTAATCGAAAATGACTACCATAACGATTTTTACAAAAAAAAAGTGTATGACCGCCATCTTGGATTTCAAAATAGACATTATTTTCGATATCTGCTTACCCGAATTAGTCTGAAATGACTACCATGACGATTCTGACAAAATTTTCCGTTTCCGCCATCTTTGATTTTAAAACGGTCCTTATTTGCGAAATCTACACCCCTGAATTAATCGAAAATGACTACCATAACGATTTTTACCAAAAAAGTGTTTGACTGCCATCTTGGATTTCTAAATAGACATTATTTTCGAAATCTGCACACCCGAATTAGTCGGAAATGACTACCATGACGATTATGACTAAAATTTTCCGTTTCCGCCATCTTTGATTTTCAAACCGTCCTTTTTTCCGAAATCTACACCCCTGAATTAATCGGATATGACTACCATAACGATTTTTACCATAAAGTGTTTGACCGCCGTCTTGGATTTCTAAATAGACATTATTTTCGAAATCTGCACACCCTAATTAGTCGAAAATGACTACCATGACAAATTTAACGATTTTTACAAAAAAAGTGTATAACCAACATTTCGATTTCAAAATAGACATTATTTCCGATATCTGCTTACCCAAATTAGTCGGAAATGACTACCATGATGATTTTGACAGAATTTTCCGTTTCCGCCATCTTTTATTTTAAAACGGTCCTTATTTGCGAAATCTACACCCCTGCATTAATCGAAAATGACTACTGTTGTGTGCAGACCGGATTACCACGTTGAACCAAGCAGCGCTGACCCGCTGTACCATTTACCAGGTCATGTAGGGAGATGAATAATAACGCTTATTTAAAATTGTAAAACATTTGAGCAGTGTAGTTGCAGGTGTTTCCCCGTTGGGAGTTGTTGTAGAAGTGAGGTTGAAGTGAGCAACGAGTACGAGTGCTGACCTCTTTTATGGGTTTTCTAGCGTGCTCGTACTAGTGGCTGGTATGTGCCGTGTATGTGAGACATTTATTGGCTAATAAGCTTACAGTATTACATGTTTGTAGGAGGGTTAAAATTGATATTTATATAGGACATTTCTTCGTAAATTAGTACAAAATTCTTATAATCTAGACATTTTGCGTATTATGACATGATATCAATAAAATTAGACACAGATAAGACTTAGCAACTAGACATAGAAACACAATATTTATACACGTTATTAACACAAACAAATTGGTATAAACCGAGAAAATGATTGACTTAGATCTAGTTATACACAAACAATGGCAATTTTAAGCTATCTGCGACAATTCTCCCCCACGTGCGTCAGCACAGTCGATTGGTGCGGAGCAGATGAGAATGAGTCTGGAAGCCGGGCGGCGGATATTTTCTACGTGAGTTTATATATATACAATGGCTACTCTTATTGGTCATCGGGACCGGGAAAGAGTTGTGCGATTTCGCCTCTAGACCATGTAACTCGTGGCGTAGTACCGGCGGCTATGTCGCCTACGTGTAGCTTCGTAGACCTTTGTTGAACACTGGATCGCTGCATCAAGTTGAGGCGATATTCTCGTATCCAGCGCTTCCATACGTGGTCGTCAGGCGGGATCTTCTTCTGGATCAGGCGCCGTTCTGTCGTGGGATGTTTGAGACTATCGGGCAGAGAGTTAATTGCCTCGGATAGCTCACGTTCTGTGCCAAAAAGGTTCGTGGCATCGTCTGAGTTCAGAACGGAAGGCACATCGCTTTGAGATATCATTCTGGGTAGCGGTAGGGAGGTAGAGGGCGCCGATAAGGAGGCGGCGGGCTCTAAGTACATCGCTCGTGTGATGAGACGTATGTACAATACGTTCCCTCGCTTTTCTCTGCGGTGGCCGTAATTTTCAACTGCGGCGGTAAGCGGCGGTTGATTCGCTATGAGCCTCTCTTGCGGTAAGTCGCCTACGGGAACCGTGAGGTTGGCCCCGTTACAGGTCCGACACCTTTGGCACTTATTCGTCAGATAACGAATGCTACCGCGCAGTCTGAAAATGCAGTATTTTTGCTTCAACTCGTCGAAAACGGTCGCGTGATCGTCATGGTTGGACACTTCGTGGAAATGGTGGATCAATAATTTTGTGAATCCATCTTCAGCATGCAGGACGGGTATATGTGTTCCGTCTCTGTCTGTCACTATCACGCCATTTCTGTCCAATTTCACGTCGACTCGATGTAGTGAAGACTTCTCAGGCAGCGCGCGCCCGGCTTCCAGTAGTCGTATCTCTTCGGCATACGACTCATTTTGGCTCCGTTTAATCAGCAGTATCTCCGCTAGACTTATGTGTCTGTTATTCATTTCTGTTTCTGGATTTCTATTGACAGACAATCTGGCTTTGAATACCTCGGCAGCAACCAAAACTCTGGCCGTAGTGCGAACCAGCCTAGTGAACTTCGAGAACCTACATATCTCGGGCAAGTATGCGAACTCGTTTTGAACGGTATTTACGGAGCAAACCGGTTTTATGACGCGCTCTTCGCACGTTTCTACGACGGGCTCTACTGTTTCTACTGGCGGCAAACCTATTGTGCGTTCGCTTTCGCCTCCCCCGCTGAGGGACGTTCCCTCTTTACACTGGACTAAGCTTACGTCCGAGATTACGTTCGGGTTGTCGGAGGCGAATCCGTTTCTAACGTCTACTGAATTTATATCCTGCTCATTTACGGGAGCTAGGACTTCGTCGTCCGTCGTTCGCGGCACCATGTAGCCTACGAACGCTACAGTCGGATCCGACGATTGATGTGGTGTATCTAGCGGCCGTGTCGCATCTATGGACACTTCCCCCAAATACGTAGGCGGGATGGCAATTGTGTTAATATTGCTAGTACTATTTTCCACGGGCGCAGTTGCGTTCAAACCGTGTAGCAATTTATGGTGCCCAGCTTCGCATCCCTTGACGCCACAAGCTACGTATTTGCACTTGAAGCGACCATAGTGCGACGCGTCCAGACACTTGTAACACAACTTTTCATTTTTAACCCAATCCCAACGTTCGGCTACCGATGCATTCAAAAATTTAGTACACGCATCTATTTTGTGTTCGTGATTATGACAAATTAAACACATATTGCGAGACGTAAACCGTGCTGGCACCGAATGTTGTTTGGGCTTCGTTCCCGTATACGCGGGCTCTTTAGCCTCGCGGGGCTTCGTTTGAGCTACCGTCGGTGACCTATACTCCGACGCGCGAGCTTCGACTTCATCGCTTCGCGGGCGAGTGCTCTGGTAGCTATAATTTGAGTCCGAATCGCTCGAAGAATCGCGGGAAAACACGGGAGCGGGAGCGTGGGCGGGGGCGTCACGACGCCCTGACCTGCTTTCCGGCTCAAAGGATATCGAGTTTACACGCGACTTCGTATATCTACTTCGATTCGTTCTTTTAACCGCGGAACTGATCTCTAACAGAAATTCTGAGATCGCGACTAAATCGGGCGAGTCCAAATTGGCTTGTTTGAACTTGCCCCATTCGTACCTAACAATGAGGTTCAATTTATCTACGATCTTGTTGACTAGCTCTGGCGCATACAGATATTTTTCTTGCTTTAATGATTTTATTGTCGCTACTGCATTTGCGACGTGCGCGGCAAAAGACACGATATTACTGTTATCTTCGGCTAGGCGCGGCATGCGTTTAACATTATGTAGCTCAGTCAACACGATCTCTTCAGGGTCCCCGAACTGCCTCTCTAAGGCCTCCATTATCTCGTATGGATCCTGGACGGTATACATTATGGATTTCACCGCGGTACGCGCTTCACCTTTCAACGCGCGCCTAATTCGACTGACGTTATTTACGTAACTAAACATGGGCGCGGTATCGTTAAATTCGGCACGGAATGCGATCCACTCGGTGATATTACCGTCGAAAGTGGGTAATTCTGAGGGCCTATGCAAAATGGGAGCGTAATGAGTTGGAACTTCCAGCCGCTCGGGCGGCAGACGTGTGCTTATATGCGACTCGCGGGGCGCGAAATTACGCGTAGCGTGTGCGGCGGACGCTTCAATTTTAGTTATATAATTGCTTTGATCTAGCTGGGACTGTCGTTCTACCCAATTTCTCACACGTTGCTCGTCTTTATCGACTACAGATTCGGTCTTACCGCTAACAGATTGCGCCTCCTGCTGGGCAATCTGTAGCCTTAATTTGGCAGTTTCCGACTGTTTATTAGCAACGGCGAGAGCGGCTTTATGAACCTCGAGTTCCGCTAGTAACAAAGCTAACTTTTCGTCGCACTTTTCACTATACACACTTCGATTTTCGCGCACTTTTTTACTACCGCGGTCGCCGCACTGAGAAAAGCGGTCTTTTTCCCCGGCGGACGTGTTAGGTTTACACAATGTCCCCGGTGGACTTTTAACTAACGTCTTTTCCGCGTCGTCTTCCGATATTTCCGAATAAGCGGGCGCCGGCGCTCTTGCCGGCGGCGGCTGTAGACGCGGTTCGACACTAGGACCATCGCCAAGAGTGCTGCTGGTGCCTTTGTCCCATGTATTGGTATCGCCGGAGGTTGTTTCACCAGACGGCGGGGTAACGGCTCTGGAGGGTTGTCCCTTGTGTGAGCGAAGAGACATCTTGAGCGTATGATCGGACATCTTCTTCTTTCTTCTTGCTTCTTGACGCACGTGGGGTTCCCTAACCTTACCTACCTAAAACCTAATGGCTGACACTGCCTAGTGCAGTGAAAGCGGCCCTACGTTCACTTTACTTACTCGTGGGCGTTAATCCCTGATGCACTGAATCTCGCGCAAAGGCTAAGTGCAAGTGCCAGAGCGTCCGAAAGCAGTGTGAAGACGTCAACCATGTGACGTTGCAACGAAAGTTGCCAGGACACGAACGTGGAGTATGGCCTCTACACGAGCGGTCCGTCCAGCAAGCTGGTAAATAGCACAGGGCTCTTCCGCGAAAGCGGGCAGGTGTATCAGCGGTTAGGCCGGACACCGTATGAAGATTCTGAGCGAAATTAATCCAGCTCAGCGCGTACTTGTTTCTTTCTTCAATTGGCCGCAGTTTTCTGATATCCGGCTCGAAGGACCAGCTGTTGTGTGCAGACCGGATTACCACGTTGAACCAAGCAGCGCTGACCCGCTGTACCATTTACCAGGTCATGTAGGGAGATGAATAATAACGCTTATTTAAAATTGTAAAACATTTGAGCAGTGTAGTTGCAGGTGTTTCCCCGTTGGGAGTTGTTGTAGAAGTGAGGTTGAAGTGAGCAACGAGTACGAGTGCTGACCTCTTTTATGGGTTTTCTAGCGTGCTCGTACTAGTGGCTGGTATGTGCCGTGTATGTGAGACATTTATTGGCTAATAAGCTTACAGTATTACATGTTTGTAGGAGGGTTAAAATTGATATTTATATAGGACATTTCTTCGTAAATTAGTACAAAATTCTTATAATCTAGACATTTTGCGTATTATGACATGATATCAATAAAATTAGACACAGATAAGACTTAGCAACTAGACATAGAAACACAATATTTATACACGTTATTAACACAAACAAATTGGTATAAACCGAGAAAATGATTGACTTAGATCTAGTTATACACAAACAATGGCAATTTTAAGCTATCTGCGACAACTACCATAACGATTTTTACAAAAAAGTGTATGACCGCCATCTTCGATTTCAAAATAGACATCATTTTCGAAATCTACACCCCTGAATTAGTCGAAGACGACTACCATGACGATTTTGACAGAATTTTCCGTTTCCGCCATCTTTGATTTTAAAACGGTCCTTATTTTCGAAATCTACTCACCTGAATTAATCGAAAACGACTACCATAACGATTTTTACAAAAAAGTGTATAACCGCCATCTTGGAGTTCAGAATAGACATTATTTTCGATATCTGCTTACCCGAATTAGTCGGAAATGAATACCATGACGATTTTGACAGAATTTTCCGTTTCCGCCATCTTCGATTTTAAAACGGACCTTATTTTCGAAATCTACACCCCTAAATTAACCGAAAATGACTACCATAACGATTTTTACCAAAAAAGTGTTTGACCGCCATCTTGGATTTCAAAATCGACATTATTTTCGATATCTGCGTACCCAAATTAGTCGGAAATGACTACCATGACGATTTTGACAGAATTTTCCGTTTCCGCCATCTTTGATTTTAAAAAGGACCTTTCGAAATCTACACCCCTGAATTAATCGAAAATGACTACCATAACGATTTTTACCAAAAAAGTGTTTGACCGCCATCTTGGATTTCAAAATCGACATTATTTTCGATATCTTCTTACCCGAATTAGTCGGAAATGACTACCATGACGATTTTGACAGAATTTTCCGTTTCCGCCATCTTTGATTTTAAAACGGATCTTATTTTCGAAATCTACACCCCTGAATTAATCGAAAATGACTACCATAACGATTTTTACAAAAAAGTGTATGACCGCCATCTTCGAATTCAAAATAGACATCATTTTCGAAATCTACACCCCCGAATTAGTCGAAGACGACTACCATGACGATTTTGACAAAATTTTCTATTTCCGCACTCTTGTATTTTAAAACGGTCTTTATTTTCGATTTAACGATTTTTACCAAAAAAGTGTATAACCGCCATCTTGGATTTCAAAATAGACAATATTTTCGAAATCTGCACACCCAAATTAGTCGAAAATGGCTACCGTGACAAATTTAACGGATTTTACCAAAAAAGTATATGACCGCCATTTGGATTTCAAAATAGACATTATTTTCGATATCTGCTTACCCGAATTAGTCGGAAATGACTACCATGACGATTTTGACAGAATTTTCCGTTTCCGCCATCTTCGATTTTAAAACGGACCTTATTTTCGAAATCTACACCCCTGAATTAATCGAAAATGACTACCATAACGATTTTTACAAAAAAAAAGTGTATGACCGCCATCTTGGATTTCAAAATAGACATTATTTTCGATATCTGCTTACCCGAATTAGTCTGAAATGACTACCATGACGATTCTGACAAAATTTTCCGTTTCCGCCATCTTTGATTTTAAAACGGTCCTTATTTGCGAAATCTACACCCCTGAATTAATCGGAAATGTCTACCATAACGATTTTTACAAAAAAAGTGTTTGACCGCCATCTTGGATGTCTAAATAGACATTATTTTCGAAATCTGCACACCCTAATTAGTCGGAAATGACTACCATGACGATTTTGACAGAATTTTCCGTTTCCGCCATCTTTGATTTTAAAACGGACCTTATTTTCGAAATCTACACCCCTGAATTAATCGAAAATGACTACCATAACGATTTTTACCAAAAAAGTGTTTGACTGCCATCTTGGATTTCTAAATAGACATTATTTTCGAAATCTGCACACCCGAATTAGTCGGAAATGACTACCATGACGATTATGACTAAAATTTTCCGTTTCCGCCATCTTTGATTTTCAAACCGTCCTTTTTTCCGAAATCTACACCCCTGAATTAATCGGATATGACTACCATAACGATTTTTACCATAAAGTGTTTGACCGCCGTCTTGGATTTCTAAATAGACATTATTTTCGAAATCTGCACACCCTAATTAGTCGAAAATGACTACCATGACAAATTTAACGATTTTTACAAAAAAAGTGTATAACCAACATTTCGATTTCAAAATAGACATTATTTTCGATATCTGCTTACCCAAATTAGTCGGAAATGACTACCATGATGATTTTGACAGAATTTTCCGTTTCCGCCATCTTTTATTTTAAAACGGTCCTTATTTGCGAAATCTACACCCCTGCATTAATCGAAAATGACTACCATAACGATTTTTACAAAAAAGTGTATGACCGCCATCTTCGATTTCAAAATAGACATCATTTTCGAAATCTACACCCCTGAATTAGTCGAAGACGACTACCATGACGATTTTGACAGAATTTTCCGTTTCCGCCATCTTTGATTTTAAAACGGTCCTTATTTTCGAAATCTACTCACCTGAATTAATCGAAAATGACTACCATAACGATTTTTACAAAAAAGTGTATAACCGCCATCTTGGAGTTCAGAATAGACATTATTTTCGATATCTGCTTACCCGAATTAGTCGGAAATGAATACCATGACGATTTTGACAGAATTTTCCGTTTCCGCCATCTTCGATTTTAAAACGGACCTTATTTTCGAAATCTACACCCCTAAATTAACCGAAAATGACTACCATAACGATTTTTACCAAAAAAGTGTTTGACCGCCATCTTGGATTTCAAAATCGACATTATTTTCGATATCTGCTTACCCAAATTAGTCGGAAATGACTACCATGACGATTTTGACAGAATTTTCCGTTTCCGCCATCTTTGATTTTAAAAAGGACCTTTCGAAATCTACACCCCTGAATTAATCGAAAATGACTACCATAACGATTTTTACCAAAAAAGTGTTTGACCGCCATCTTGGATTTCAAAATCGACATTATTTTCGATATCTTCTTACCCGAATTAGTCGGAAATGACTACCATGACGATTTTGACAGAATTTTCCGTTTCCGCCATCTTCGATTTCAAAATAGACATCATTTTCGAAATCTACACCCCCGAATTAGTCGAAGACGACTACCATGACGATTTTGACAAAATTTTCCATTTCCGCCATCTTGTATTTTAAAACGGTCTTTATTTTCGATTTAACGATTTTTACCAAAAAAGTGTATAACCGCCATCTTGGATTTCAAAATAGACAATATTTTCGAAATCTGCACACCCAAATTAGTCGAAAATGGCTACCGTGACAAATTTAACGGATTTTACCAAAAAAGTGTATGACCGCCACTTGGATTTCAAAATAGACATTATTTTCGATATCTGCTTACCCGAATTAGTCGGAAATGACTACCATGACGATTTTGACAGAATTTTCCGTTTCCGCCATCTTCGATTTTAAAACGGACCTTATTTTCGAAATCTACACCCCTGAATTAATCGAAAATGACTACCATAACGATTTTTACAAAAAAGTGTATGACCGCCATCTTCGATTTAAAAATAGACATCATTTTCGAAATCTGCACCCCCGAATTAGTCGAAGACGACTACCATGAAGATTTTGACAAAATTTTCCATTTCCGCCATCTTGTATCTTAAAACGGTCTTTATTTTCGATTTAACGATTTTTACCAAAAAAGTGTATAACCGCCATCTTGGATTTGAAAATAGACAATATTTTCGAAATCTGCACACCCTAATTAGTCGGAAATGACTACAATGACGATTTTGACAGAATTTTCCGTTTCCGCCATCTTTGATTTTAAAACGGTCCTTATTTGCGAAATCTACACCCCTGAATTAATCGAAAATGACTACCATAACGATTTTTACAAAAAAGTGTTTGACCGCCATCTTGGATTTCTAAATAGACATTAGTTTCGAAATCTGCACACCCGAATTAGTCGAAAATTACTACCATGACAAATTTAACGATTTTTACAAAAAAAGTGTATAACCAACATTTCGATTTCAAAATAGACATTATTTTCGATATCTGCTTACCCAAATTAGTCGGAAATGACTACCATGACGATTTTGACAGAATTTTCCGTTTCCGCCATCTTTTATTTTAAAACGGTCCTTATTTGCGAAATCTACACCCCTGCATTAATCGAAAATGACTACCATAACGATTTTTACAAAAAAGTGTATGACCGCCATCTTCGATTTCAAAATAGACATCATTTTCGAAATCGACACCCCCGAATTAGTCGAAGACGACTACCATGACGATTTTGACAAAATTTTCCATTTCCGCCATCATGTATTTTAAAACGGTCTTTATTTTCGATTTAACGATTTTTACCAAAAAAGTGTATAACCGCCATCTTGGATTTCAAAATAGACAATATTTTCGAAATCTGCACACCCAAATTAGTCGAAAATGGCTACCGTGACAAATTTAACGGATTTTACCAAAAAAGTGTATGACCGCCATTTGGATTTCAAAATAGACATTATTTTCGATATCTGCTTACCCGAATTAGTCGGAAATGACTACCATGACGATTTTGACAGAATTTTCCGTTTCCGCCATCTTCGATTTTAAAACGGACCTTATTTTCGAAATATACACCCCTAAATTAACCGAAAATGACTACCATAACGATTTTTACCAAAAAAGTGTTTGACCGCCATCTTGGATTTCAAAATAGACATTAGTTTCGATATCTGCTTACCCGAATTAGTCGGAAATGAGTACCATGACGATTTTGACAGAATTTTCCGTTTCCGACATCTTTGATTTTAAAACGGACCTTAATTTCGAAATCTACCCCCCTGAATTAATCGAAAATGACTACCATAACGATTTTTACAAAAAAGTGTATGACCGCCATCTTCGATTTCAAAATAGACATCATTTTTGAAATCTACACCCCCGAATTAGTCGAAGACGACTACCATGACGATTTTGACAAAATTTTCCATTTCCGCCATCTTGTATTTTAAAACGGTCTTTATTTTCGATTTAACGATTTTTACCAAAAAAGTGTATAACCGCCATCTTGGATTTCAAAATAGACAATATTTTCGAAATCTGCACACCCAAATTAGTCGAAAATGGCTACCGTGACAAATTTAACGGATTTTACCAAAAAAGTGTATGACCGCCATTTGGATTTCAAAATAGACATTATTTTCGATATCTGCTTACCCGAATTAGTCGGAAATGACTACCATGACGATTTTGACAGAATTTTCAGTTTCCGCCATCTTTGATTTTAAAACGGTCCTCATTTTCGAAATCTACACCCCTGAATTAATCAAAAATGACTACCATAACGATTTTTTTTAAAAAGTGTATGACCGCCATCTTGGATTTCAAAATAGACATTATTTTCGATATTTGCTTACCCTAATTAGTCGGAAATGACTACCATGACGATTTTGACAGAATTTTCCGTTTTCGCCATCTTCGATTTTAAAACGGACCTTATTTTCGAAATCTACACCCCTGAATTAATCGAAAATGACTACCATAACGATTTTTACAAAAAAAGTGTATGACCGCCATCTTGGATTTCAAAATAGACATTATTTTTGTTATTTACTTACCCGAATTAGTCGGAAATGACTACCATGACGATTTTGACAGAATTTTCCGTTTCCGCCATCTTTGATTTTAAAACGGACCTTATTTTCGAAATCTACACCCCTGAATTAATCGGAAATGACTACCATAACGATTTTTACAAAAAAAGTGTATGACCGCCATCTTGGATTTCAAAATAGACATTATTTTCGATATCTGCTTACCCTAATTAGTCGGAAATGACTACCATGACGATTTTGACAGAATTTTCCGTTTCCGCCATCATTGATTTTAAAACCGTCCTTTTTTCCGAAATCTACACCCCTGAATTAATCGGAAATTACTACCATAACGATTTTTCCATAAAGTGTATGACCGCCATCTTTGTTTTTAAAATAACCATTATTTTTAAATTCTGCACATCCTGAGTTAGTCGAAAATGACTACCATGACGATATTGACAAAATTGTCTAGTTTTCAAATAAAAAATCATTTTACGTCACACCTGGCCATAATGTGAGTTTTACCGCACGCTACGCTAATTGTGTACTCACCACGGGCAGTAAAAAAGAAAGCCCTCTATCGCATATTTACAGTCCTTGGTAAGTTACGTACTATAATAATATTAAAGTAAAGTAAATATTTCAATCTTTTATTTCAAGGATCTTTATAATTCAATCGCACTTCTCGCAACTATAGGGCAACGGAAACCGGTCACTACGTGTTGGGGATTTCATACAACGTTACCCGTTTTAGTGGCCTCTTGGTGTATCTAGCTGGCAAACTTACGTAATGCGCGTAGGACGATTTAGCACAGGTCCGTCGTCTGTGAGCTCTCGTTCCATACTGAGCTAGAGGCGACGGCGCGATGTGTTTTGTCAAGTTTTTAACCGATTTAGAGTCATTTCCAAAAAATTACACTTTATTTAAATTTTGCGTTACAGTAATGATTTTTTTTTTCGTGGTAGATCTATAGCTGAACTTTAATATATTTATATCTTTAGGGCAGAATATTTATAGGACTTCCGTGAAAAAAATTAAATGTAAACCTGTTTTCATCAAAAAAATTGCAATATTCAGAAGGTATTTTGTCTATTATCCAAGATGAATCTTCAATTTTTCTTACCATGGCCGTCTTGAACATGATATACTGAATTGAATTGTATTCAAATTTTATGAGAAAGGTTCCCTTTATTTGAGTAATCTGAAAAAAAACCAGACGTCTAACTGCAAACTCTGAAGAGGCCTGCCAAGAGAAGCCATGTTTTTCAGGTTTTTTTCTCAAAAATGTAATATTTTTTCCCATGGCCGTCTAGATAAAGGAACGAACTATTATATGCATTAAAAGTTAATTTAAAAACACAAAGCATTTTCGCTATAACCTCCGAAGAAAATGATGCATTTCGCAAATTACGCGCATTTTGGGAATAAGGCCTCACAAAGATATATAGCCACGACTTTACGCCTTGGTAATACTTTCTTTCGGCTACATATTTTTGTCACATTAAATGTATCCATATTTTCAGCCGTGACTGTAACCTACAAATCTACGTACGGTCACGTCTCAAAATATGGATACATTTAATGTGATAAAAAACCGGCCAAGAGCGTGTCGGGCCACGCTCAGTGTAGGGTTCCGTAGTTTTCCGTCCGTCACAGAAAGTGTCCCCACTTAAGAGTTAAAATAACACCGCCATGTAGGATATGATATGAGCGTTCCACCTACAGCGACATCTATCGGCAAATTAAGTAAACTATTGCGCGCGAGCTGATGATTGGAAGATGATTTTTATGGGTTAATTCTTTATTGCGTGAACCGATTTTCACCGTTTTTACTTTATTTGAAAGCACGTCATTTCATTGTGATTTTGTAGAAATTACAAGTACAATAAACACCTGCTTATACGGTTAAATTACAAACTTAGTTCAGAAATTATTTTGTAATTTTTTTTCAAAAACTATTAAACCTATCAAGTTCAAAATAATTTTCCTAGAAAGATTTTATAAAGTTCTACTTTTGAGATTTTTTTCATATTTTTAAAACTTATGGTTCAAAAGTTAGGGGGGGGGGACACATTTTTTTTTACTTCTGGAGCGATTATTTCCGAAAATATTTACATTATCAAAAAATTATTTTAGTAAACCCCTATTCATTTTTAAATACCTATCCAACAATATATCACACGTTAGGGTTGAAATGAAAAAAAAATCACTCCCCACTTTACGTATAGGGGAGGTACCCCAATAAAACATTTTTTTCCACTTTTTATTTTACTACTTTGTCGGCGTGATTGATATACATATAAGTACCAAATTTCAGCTTTCTAGTGCTAACGGTCACTGAGATTATCCGCGGACGGACGGACGGACGGACGGACGGGCAGACATGGCGAAACTATAAGGGTTCCTAGTTGACTACGGAACCCTAAAAACATGTAAACAATACAAGACTTTCTATCCTTGGTAATAGATTCGTGGCTAGATATTTTTGTCACATTAAATGTACCCATATTTTCAAACATAATGGGCGCTACTTTACACCTTTTTTGTGCCCTTGTTTACTATAGTAAATATTTTCATATATGTATATCTTTTAGTTTTTATTATATTTTTGTCTTAAGAAATTGCAATACTTAGGGCCTGTTTCACAATGTCCAAGTAAAGTCCTGAATAATCTACTTGCCACTTATCTGACGAATAAAGTCATCGTTGGCGTTTCACAATCTTCAAATAAGCTTAACTGGTAGATAAAATGCTAGTTTTGTAGTTAGTTTTATCTGGCAGTTAATTTATTTGTTAATTAGCTTTCCAATTCTTTATTTGGACATTGTGAAACAGGCCCTAAATGTTTAAAAAATACTTTTCTTTAATTTAAGTAGCGTCTTCAACATACAATGACAAGGGCCTATATAGCATACTATACTTGGTAATGTCCTTGATAATGAAAGAAATCAAAGATGAAGGCCCTGGGTTCAAATCCTGGTGATGTCTGGGTTTAGATTCAGAACTACTTTATCTCTAACTCAGTTCAGCATTATCATGTGCTAATACTAATCGACCTCCAAGCCCAGACGGTAGTGACCCTGCCTACGAAGCAGGAGCTCCCAGGTTCGAATCCTGGTCAGGGCATTTTTTTGTGTTTATCACAGATATTTTTTCCTGAGTTATGGATGTTTTCTATGTATTTTAGTATTCATCCATATGTATCTATTATATATATCGTCGTCTAGTACCCACAACACGAGCCTTATTGAGCTTACTGTGGGCCTAGGTCGATTTATGTAAGATTGTCCTATAATAATATAATATTATATTTATTATCGAAGCGAAGTTCTTACAGACTACTTCGGACACAATATTGAACATTTTGTTTAATTTTTAATTGTGCAGCTTTGTGAGCCTTGAGCCATGACTCAAAATGGTAGTAGTTAACCCTTAAATGCTTAACAAATGAAAATAAAAAATAAATTGAAGCGGAATATAATTTATTTAATAAAAAACCAATTTCACTCTAACACTGGTTTAAGTATTTCTTGATAAACAAGGCTGTTATTTATTGAAATTATCACATGTTATTATTTGCCTAGTATTTCACTATTTAACGGCTGATAAAATATGCAACACATATTGTTTAATGCGTTAATATAAGTTACAAAGAAAATGGTCAAACGTATTCGTCAGGGATTTCATAGTTCCAGTGTTTTAAACTTTGGACAATTAAACATTAAAATATCGGGGACCGTTATGTTAATTTAATACAGCCCAGAGTTCCTAATAACTCTTTTCGGATTCATCACTTGAGTAAGTTTCTTGGCTTCACACGTATTGGCGTATAATTTCCTCAATCTGATTTGATTCGTGTTCAATTTTTTCATACATTCATCCACCTTCAACTCTGTGGCTGCGTGGTATTCCATCGTCTTCTTCAGCGCTGCGATATCCACCTCTATGTCTCGGAAGGATAAACGGACCTCCTCAAAACCACTCTCAAGTTCAACTGGAATTTAAATAAATATATTTAAATATATTGTAGGTTCTTAACGTGGACATTATTTCTCTTGTTAAGACATAAAAAAGGCAGTAATATCTTAGAAATAAAAATTAAATAAATAAATAATAAATAAATATTATGGGACAATCTTACACAAATCGACCTAGTCCCACAGTAAGCTCAATAAGGCTTGTGTTGTGGGTACTAGGCGACGATATATATAATAGATAGATATAGATAAATACTTAAATACATAGAAAACACCCATAACTCAGGAACAAATATCTGTGATAAACACACAAGTAAATGGCCTGACCAGGATTCGAACCCGGGACCTCCTGCTTCATAGGCAGGGTCACTACCGACTAGGCTAGGAGGCCGTTAAAAATAACCTATTACTTCCCATATCTTAATATTTTTTTAAGATAAGGGATAGTCCTAGTTACCTCAAGACAAAGAATATTTGGACGATCTTGGAAACCAAAGTAAATATACAAATACCTACCCATCTATACTTAGCAGTTAAAGTTAAAAATTGCTTTTTACCTCTACTGCAAGCTGAAATGAATAATACATTTAATTACATTATATGTGAAACCATTTCTATTTTCTTTATGTTAACAGATTATATTTCTAATCTTAAAAACTAGATACTCGTAACCTATCGCGCTTCCGAATCAAAACGACATAAGACAAATGTATTTAAAAAACAAAGAAACAAAGGTGCCGACGGTAACGAAACGTAGTTATAATATAACCAACCGATAGTAAGGGCCGCCAACAAAGTAGTATTTTAAATTCAAGACAGTAATCTGAAAGGTCTTGCTATACAAAGTAGTTTACAGTGTATGGCAGGACCTGTCAGATTACTGTCTTGAATTAAAAATACAACCTTAGCAAGTCTGTAAACAATAATATCCAGAAATAAAAAGGCATTTTAACAGCAATTTTTGAAATGTAGCATTAATAAATGTAGCAAATGGAATTTGTAACATTAATGTTAACTTTTTCTAATTCTAGATACCATCATATTGGCATTGAAAGACAAAGTTTAAACACAATATATTACCATTTCCGTAATGATAAAGCAGAGTTGTTAATATCAAAAGACAAATCATTGTAAACGTGACGAGTTAGCCGCCCCCAATCAGTCAAACTCAAAAATGAGTTGAAATTAATTTTCTACGAGGCCCAACTTCGTTACCAGGAAAGTTCTGAAAAGCATAAATAATTACGTTAATTGTAAAGTGTTTGTTTTTAATTATGTTTTAATTGCAACAAGATTTCCAAATGATCCGATACTAGGACCAATTAAAGAAAATACCTATTGGATTAAGGTTTCTGTTGCAAATCGTTATTTAATTAAATTTTAGTCAAACAATGCTATGTAATTATTAAAGAAGCAAAATTTGTTACGAGCTACAGTTAATTAAAAAATAATTACCCTCTACAAGTCTGATTTACTAAACAAACAACGTACTAATTATTAAAATATCCAATTCAATTACTTATCAAAAATCGTCATTAAAAAAAATATTTTCTACGTACAGTTTTGTTAGGCTATAAATACTGAGTCAAGCAATTTCATTAATTATATATCGTTATACCGATATATCTACATTATAAAATAGAAACCTAGAGGCTACGATTATAACATTTACAGATGGGTTACGCATGCTCCAAAAGTCTAGACGCGCATAAAGCCAGCCACACACGTTCAGTTATGCCTGCGCAAGCACAACCGAGCCACAGACGTAGATATGACCGATTTAGGCGGCCAAAATTATTTTAGGGTATAATTCGGTACAAAATGGGATAAAAAATGTAAAAACGTTGTTTTATACTAAAATCAATTGTATTCTGTCAATTAAAAACAAAAAAAAATATATAAAAAAAAATATTAAAAAAAATTATGAAAAAAAATATGAAAAAAAATATTTTAAATTTATTTAATACAAAATTAAAATACACAGAAATCTACACTGGTATATATGGTTCGGCAGGCAACAAAAGCTCGATTGTCTCAGGAAGAAAGGCTTTGTTGCAAGGCGATTGCTTTTTTGGTCTCATACTGCTGATGAGTGGATCGGATGTTAGTAAAAGTCTAGTAAAAACGTCAAAATTACATTGTTCTCTAAATTTATTTTAAAACAAAAAGGAAATAACACGTGACAATACAATAAAAAATATTATAAATAACTATAAACTAGAGACTACCTACAAATAAAAAATGTCCTCCAAATCGCTGCCAATGGGCAGGGTGCCCAGAAGGCTGGCCGCATTGCCACGTTGTATAGCGATGCTTATACGTTGTGCAAAGTATTGGCCAGCCCTCTGGTCACCCGTCGTTTCAATTAAACGCGCCGCTAAGTCTTTGTAGATGCGGCGCGCGCTCGGCCCCCATGGCCCCAACGTTTCGACCCCAAACGCCTCAAATATATAACCACTACCGAGGGTGGCGTATTTGCGGCGTTTGAGGTCTTCTGCTGCAGACGCGGCATTGCCAGCATTTTTACTGGTACCTGGAAGATGGGACGGGGCAAGAGTGTCTACACATGTAGCGTCCCAGACCAGAGGCCGTCCCATTCTCCAAGGCACCAGCGTCATGCCGTCGGGCCTCTTGCCGTCGTCCCTTGCCAAGCCAACGGGTTCCAAGGTGGCTGGAACTTTGACACTGACAAGGGCCCTTCGGATGACATCGTTTATACTGGCATGACGGGGTATGCGCCCAGTACTTCTACTGCAGGAGAGGCCATGGTGACCCAGGTTGTCAACCATCGCACCGCATTGGCACCGATGTGGGGCGTTTGTTGATGCCCCAATTCGCAGACTTGTCGCCAGTCTAAAAGTGGAATTGTCAAGGAGAGTGCCTATAGATGGTGAAGGTAGAGCCTGTAGCCACAGACCCGACTCCCACTCCACAGTGGCAAGGAGACGAGCTCGATCTGCCGGACCAGTTGACGTGTCAATTAGGTTATTCCGTACTAGTCGGCAGAGCGGCTCGTCCCATTGTCTCTGAGAACAAGGATTGGCAGGCGGGTCAGCGTTGGGACAGGTTACTGACCAAACATTCTTGGCCTCAGTGCAATGAGCAGCTTCCATAGCCCCGAGAGAAGGGCTTAAGATACTCTCTATTAGGTTCTGGGCGCTATGCACTGACGCCAAGAAGGCAGGCAGTGAAACACTGAAAATTTTGCGGATCCCCAGGCCACCGTGCCGAATAGGTAAAGTGGCCTGGGTCCAGGATCTCTCGTCAAAAGGTATGTTAAGGACTGATGATAGAGTTTCTTGAATAAGGGAATCTAGTTTTAAGAGTAGGGACGGGTGTTTCCAGAGATGGCTACCACGAAGAACATATGTAAATTTAGGAACGAAAAGACAGTGTCGAATGATTGTGTAGGCGGTATGCATGTTGATGTTTAATAGACGGTCGGAAACACATTTAAAATTTTGAATTTTATCGTGGATGTATTTGTCGAAGGATTGGTCCAAAATGGGGCAGCCAAGGAGGTGAAGCAGGTTTTCGCTGACTATTTTTATTCCAGGGGCTATATTTTCGAAATTTTGTATTATTCGGTCTTTATCAGTAGAAGAATCGGAAACAAATAGTTCGCACTTAGAATAATTGAGAGATAAACCAATAGTCTTTAGATTAGCTGATAGTTTTTGTAGATCGTCTAAGACTGTATCTGCGTCACCACCTAGTGTACCATCGTCTAGGTACCAGACATTTAATTTCGAATTTAGAGATTGTATGAATGGATGGATGGCAAGGCTAAAGATGGCTGGGCCTAAGGGATCACCCTGCTGACACCCAACAGAGGAGGCCAAAAGGTTCGATTTATATACAAGTTTTGTCGGGGAACTGTAACATTGCCATAAAAAATTATAGGTTTCGGGGATCTTTTCTTTTATTTGGGTCAACAGGGTGCCTCGATCTACAGAGTTGAAGGCATTCGTCACATCAACTTTCAGCAGCACCTCGCCAGCCCGACGTTCCACAAATGTACGCACAGCGTGGACGGCGGCTTCGCAGCCACTTTTTGAGCCAAAGCCCAGTTGGAGAGGTCTAAATTCTTGAGTTAATTTTTGTCGGACGGCTCGGCAGGCTACTTTAGCCGTGAGACGACGCAAAGTGGTGCCAACGGCGATCGGTCGTATGCCGCCGTCTTTTTTTACTAGCGCGCATAAATTTGCGCCATACAGTATATCAATAACGTCTGTGGGTACTTCACCTGCCAGCATCAGGTTCACCAATGCGGTTAGATGCTTTAGGAGCTCGTCACGCGTTCCGTTGCAGTCGCTGCTTAAAAGGTCTTTGAGGTGTTGTGGTGTAAGGCCATCTAAGCCGCCAGCTGAGCCGTTTGGGAACGACATGACGGCCCCCAAAACATCTTCCGGTGTAGCCTTAAGCGGCGCGTCAGTGGTTAGTGGAGGGCCGGGCAAGACGAAGTTTGCTGCTGGAAGTGGGTGCTTATTAGTAAGGGCCGAAAGTGTATTTGAGTTTTCAGGAGCTACTGTGTCGCTAGAAAAAATGATGCGGGCGGCACCCCTAATGTCCCCATCGGCTACCTTATTTTCTACTGTTGTTTTTTTTTGTCTTTGTTGTTTGCCTTATTTTCATTGTTCTCTTGAAAATTTCCTTGCAAAATTTTGTCGGTATGCCCTAAAATGTTTATTTCGGGCTTCTGCTGCTTCTTCCGACAACTGACCAATGGGTAATAGAGCGTTTTCTATTACGCGTCCCCCATGGATCAAAATTTTATGCATGGTTGGAGTCATAGAATGCCATTCCCCATACAAATTCTTATATAATGTTGCTGTATCATAAGCGTATTCGTCGAATTTAGCAATATTTATTCTATGACCACTAAATATTACCTCTAAAATAACTTTCAGCCTAAAAATCAAGTCGTAGCTGACTTTTGTGATATCAGCCGCCAATTCCGGATTATCAAAAAATCTCCTACTGGTGTTGCCGTCATTGGTGTTGCCAAAGTTAGCCTTCGGCATATCAATCAGCAATCCTGTCTCAGTTTTGAATCTCTCTTGGATATCCTTTTTTCTCTCTTCTTCCATAAGTTTTTCTTCTTGTGTTTTTCTCTGTCTGTATTTCTTTGTAGGTAATCTGTACGCTAAATGCAGGATGCTTTCCATAAAACGGATTCTAGCATGTAAGACTGATAATCCAAAATCCAAAGCTTCCGGACTCTCCTCATTTTTCTTGTTGAGATCATTAAAATCCTTCGTTTGATTAGCACCACATATATAACACTTGCTCGTGGATTTTGTATCTGTTGCAGCATTACAGACCTTTCCGTCAACCATGGTCATTTTAAAAATATACCCAAACAAAAATTCATTTTCATGCAAGGTCACTTTAGAATCATTTAGGTGCGCAGCAGAATTCTGCACATAATCAATTTCTTCTTTTGTAACATCTGTTGATTCTTTTACGTAACGAAATCTGATTGGACGACAAAATCGTGTCGAAGACGGTGTCGGATTATTCCAAACCACTTTTTTGCCTTCTTCTCCGCAAACGATCTGTAAAGGCACAAAAGAACTCATAAATATATTTCCATCAGAATCACTTTCATTATCAAATTGTTGCTTGAATATCGATTGTTGTGACCCATCACAACCCCATTTACAAATTAACTTTAATGACTTTCTCTCGTGGTCATTAAGCGTTATCAGCACTTCTTCCAAAAACATTGATAAGCGAGTGGCGGTCAAATCCATCAGGGATTGTAGATTAGTTTCTGCGCAAGTAGCTGTTACCCGTAGGGATTCTTTTGGCGTGTAGCACTCTTGTTTTGCTTTCAGCAAAAGATCATAACAGGGGAAGTGTTTTTTGTTTGTTGACCTTATTATTTCGTATTGATGCCTGCTGAGGTCAGCATCTACATACATTTGTAGAGCTTCTTGTGGTGTCAGTGGAGCGATTATTTCATTAACGCTGGATGATCTTTTGTATTTACTAGCACATTCTGGAGTATTAGTAATATCCTTAAGCACTTTTGAGGCATCTCTTTTACCACTAGTTTGAAGAACCGATTGTGCTGCATGAACAATAATTTCATCAGGTAGGGCAGCTCGAATTTTTTCGGTTTTCCTTCTCTTGCTTCGCTCACTTAATTCCCCAAAGGATTTACACGGTCGTCCTGACGTGTTAGAGGATGCCACTGGAATCTCAAAAGTTCCTTCCAACCAAGACTCATTCAATTTTAAAAACTTATCTATTGTTTTGTTTGCTTTCAACCACCTTTGTTTTATTTGTGATTTCACATAAGAAAATTCATGTTTTATATATTTTTTGAGCTCTTCCGATGTTCCGTAGGTAAGCACAAGATAATTTTCATAATAATCGCACTTTTCACTTAAACTTGGCAAATTTTGCTCTGGTATTTGCTCAAAAATATATTTTCGAGCAAATACTTTTCTCCCCGAAGCACTGGGTTCACCTGTAAAAAGATAAAACTAAATTAACAATTTTTTTTAAATGTGCGAAAATATATTTTTTTCATAGGTTATCTTTGAAAGCCTCTAAGACAATATAAGGGCGGCTAGTGGCGGCTAATTTCTGAGACACCATAAAGACGACTAAGTAATCTGTTCAGGCATATACAATACAAGACAGGGACGCACCCTGAAGTATAACAAAAATACCATTGAAAATCAAAATCTATGAAAAAACAACATTTTGTGAAGGGTCATATTTAACGAGCTCAAAATATATGATAAATGTCAAAATTGTAATATAAAATTATTAAGATATATAAATTCTTACCTGAATAACTGGAATCCATCAAAAAAACTTTATGAAAACGTCAGAAAAACCAATTAAACACTTGGGAAAACTTGCAATATTTTGGAGCGTCGAGAACAGAAACTTGCGCGCTGAGCGATAGTCAGAGTTCGACTGCCTGTTATGCGGTTCAGGTTTGATGATAAGGAGTGGGGAGGGTCATATAATATGCCTGGGTCTATAGACTACCTCCACGTGATATTTTTTTATCAATATGTTGATTTTTGCAAAATCGACTTTTGGCCGCCTAAATCGGTCATATCTACGTCTAGCGGCAAAAAATATCAATTTCCATATTTCAAATTTTGCTTGCGCAGGCAAGGAGTGTGTCATACACACGTTCAGTTATGCCTGCACAAAAGAACTGTGCAGGCATAACCATCGGTTATAACCTAGCGTGTGTGGCCGGCTTAACATGCGTTATTGGGCGCGTCTTCATACTTCGAGTCGCTCCAAGTATGGAGAGTCGCTCGACAGTGTAACTCATGCTAGCAAGACAGCAAGTGAGAGGCAGATGTGCTAATGAGCACCCATCACCCGCCAATAAGAGAATGATAAAGGTGGAAAATATAAGAAATAATGCAAGATATGATTGTCAATAATCTAGATAAACATAAAAGACGATGATAAACATAAAAGAAGAGGGACGATGACACATGTTGAATTATGCAATACATTTTAGTTGATAGGATGCAAAATGATTAATATATCCGCAAGTAAAACGAAACTTTTACATATCCACTCTAGCCAATCGAGAACGGTACGCGATGTCCGCATTATAGGACATAGTCATGACTGTCTGCACTCCACAGGATTCGGCCTAGGTACTTGCAGATGTACACATTTAGAACAAGTGTCGAGTCAAAAGTATTTAGGTATGATTATTGACAATCGTTTTAACTGGGATGAACATATTAACCTGGTATGTACTAGACTAAGGGCAGTTATGGCAAAAATGTATATCTTGCGAAATAGAATACCGTTTAATTTCCGACTAGATATTTACAATGCGCTTGTCGAAAGTATAATCTCCTACGGCCTTAGTAGTTACGGTCGTACCTTTAAGTCTTATCTCGACAAAATATACAACTTACAGGTGCGACTACTTAAGCTTGTAGTACCTTACAATATTAAAATCAGCCGAAAATCGGATAGGGATCTCTTTAGTATGTGTAAAGTGTTACCAGTACACACTAAGTTTAGTTATCAAATGTTAAAAGAACAGTACTTTAGAACCGAAATACAGCATTTAATCGACCATCCCAAAACAACTAGACAAGTGACAAATCGCATGCTAAGGAAACCCCAATTCGATAACTTTTACGGACGACGAACATCGCAATATATCCTGCCAGATCTAATAAACAAACTCCCTACTGAATGGAAGGCTAACATTACACCCCACAATATTTCCATGTACCTTAAAAGAGAAATTCTGAAGCAGTTGGAAGAGGTGTAACGTTGGGTGTACAGATATATATGCGCGCGCGCGTGTGTGTGTGTTTGTGTGTGTGTGTGTGTGTGTGTGTGTGTGTGTGTGTGTGTGTGTGTGTGTGGGTGGGTGGGTGGGTGTGTGTGTGTGTGTGTGTGTGTGTATGTGTGTTTGTGTATGTCAAAAATAATATATGTATAAATTATCAAAAGTTGTTCTCGTACATAGTTGGAGCATCCTGTACTAGGCGAGCGCAGACCGGTCCCGCTAGCGCGACCGGCTCACTAAACAAAAGAATAAGGAAAAAGTTATCAGCGCCCGATGCAATGGTTTTTACTGCGTACCCTTAATTTTAAATAGATTATAAGTAGTTATGTAGTATGTAACAAAAAATGCAAAAATTGAATTATATAAATTACTGCGGAATCGGTATCGAGACAAACCACACCGGTTTACCGATACTCTTGTATCAAAGTGTTATTGTATTGTTAATTACCTTCATAAATAAAATAAAATAAAATAATCCAAATAATGTAAAAAAAATAAAAATCTTTTAAATTTCAAGATAGGAAATTTTAAAAAACAGTGATACCATTCGATTATTACATTTTACTATAAAATAAAATGTACGGCAACGATATACATAATACGCAACGTTTCACTATAAAAATAGCATTTTTTTTATTTACTTTTTATTTTATAGATATAAATACAATGTATCTAAAAAAATATCACACACGTATATTAATGAAAATCCCAATTAATTTCATTTTAAAATTTGCCGCTAAAACGCTAACTTCTGTCAAGACGTCGCCACGTCATAACGTGGCGTCACGATTTTCAAAACAACGTTACGACATCATTCTATCTATACGGACGAGGTTGAATACATATTTTCTTGGCAAATGAACTTACGTTACGCGCTGTTTGGGGTCACGTGATAATTAAGAAGGATAAACATTTTTTTTTAAATAATTAATTTAAAAGATATAATTTAACGGCCTCCTAGCCTAGTCGGTAGTGACCCTTCCTACGAAGCAGGAGGTCCCGGGTTCGAATCCTGGTCAGGGCATTTATTTGTGTGTTTATTACAGATATTTGTTCCTGAGTTATGGATGTTTTCTATGTATTTAAGTATTTATCTATATCTATATATTATATATATCGTCGTCTAGTACCCATAACACAAGCCTTATTGAGCTTACTGTGGGCCTAGGTCGATTTGTGTAAGATTGTCCTTATAATATTTATTTATTAATTTATTTTATTTATTTATTTATAATAAATATAATAAAAGATATAATGAATGTGTGATTATCAATAATTGCATATTAAACACTACCTATTTACTTTTAGTGTCTACATCCCTATTTCACAATTTTTTCCATACTTTAGGTAAACAGCACCCCAATTCGACATGCCAAACTGCGAGACGTGGCTCTCGCACTTGTCTCGCTAGGTGATAGAGTGAAATCCATCTGCCCACACGTGTCCACACCTAACTGTCAATCTGTCAGTAGGTCTCGCTAGAGCGTTTTGTCTATGGCTATGGCCACCATTTTAGATGTCACTCTTGAGTGATTCCACCCCGAATTTCAACTGTCACAAAAGTGTGATCTCATAGTTGTCTCGCTACCTACTGTCAGTTATAGTGCTGGAGCCCGCCTAACTGGAAATTTATCAAAATCCTAACCAATTTTCTTCCATATAGCGTTGTAGAGCCCATCTCGGAGACCATTTTGACGCATTCAACAAACCAAATCCCAATTTTAAGACCATTCTGGTGGGCGCATAGGATTTTAAGACAATTTTAAGAAAGAGTCGATTTCATACAAACAATAGCAAATTACTATAAATTCATTTAAAAAATATACTTAATTAGCACAAACACAAATGCATATTCATATTTAAGTGTCTTATGATTCAAAATGCCGTAAAAGTATTCATCATAGCAGGACTTTAGTCGCGGGGCACCAATTTTTCAACACGGCGTCGCTACATTTCAAGTTCAAGTCGTCTCTAATTGACATCTTATTTCATTTACATTTTCAACCGACCACAACACAATACCTAGTGCAGTAAAACACTTCTATAATTGCATTAACACGTTTAATTTTAAAGATAAAGTAAATTATTTAAAATTAGCAACAATAATCAGATTGAATCTTTGAAGCAAATCAAATTATTTTATTCAATATTTTTTGGATTTGCAATTTTTTAAGTAGTTACACTACTATATATAAACTGAAAATAGATGTCATATACTTCAGAAAATGTGACCAAACCCTCCGGTGTCCGAGGCCAGATCCGAGGACACCGGAGGGTTTGGTCACATTTTCTGAAGTATATGACATCTATTTTCAATAATCAGATTATTTAAAATTAGCATTTCACGTAAAAATTACAATAACGGTATCTATATAAAGATATTTCACATTCAATAACTTCCCTAGTGGTCAGAATGTAATTAAACTACAATAATCAAAATATTTAAAATTAGCATTTCACTTAAAAATGAAGATAACTGTACCTATATAAGGATATTTCACATT
Organism: Pammene aurita; assembly: GCA_947086415.1. NCBI lineage: Eukaryota > Metazoa > Arthropoda > Insecta > Lepidoptera > Tortricidae > Pammene > Pammene aurita. Next base: position 24,303,090 of record OX352302.1, on the reverse strand, counting down.
CAATAATTACCTTAGTGGTTAGAATGTAATTAAATTACAATAATCAGAATATTTAATATTAGAACTTCACATAAAAATGACGATAACTGTACCTATATAAGGATATTTCACATTCAATAGTTACCTTAGTATCGTAAACGTCTACTTTCCGCACAAAAGGAAAATAAAAAGGATGGAGTACTAGCAAAACTGGTAAGTACAAATCAAGACTCGGCTGGTAATTTGGCTGCAGGAAAATAATGGATTAATGAGGCGGGTGATATGGATGGTGACAGATGATTCGCTGGCTGAACGTAGCCTAAATTAAAGAGTCAGGTCTTTGTATGCCCGTCAAACGAGGCAATTGGAATTTTGGGAAGTTTAGCAAAACAACAAAAAAAAACTATTATGGCACAAAAACACTGGATACAAAAAAAAGGAATCGGATTTATAACGTTTTTAAAAAAATGTAAATAATATGATATTCTCGAAAGACAGGATGGCTAAAGCTGTAGTTGAAATTGAAAAGAGTTCGTGGGCAAGTGTCCGCTTTGGTTTAGGCGGACCCAATAGCTCGCTGAACTCTCTTTCTCACTTGGAGAGCCCCCTGGATGCGGGCTCTAATTCTCCGACGACGGTGAAGAATCACGCGGAATACGCGGCGGTTGCAGACCGTCTCGCCGGTCCGGCACCCACAAGCGCCTTCCGGAGTCCTTCCGGCTCAGGCGCTCCCACTGGTGGCCTTTATGTAGGCTACAACCAAAGAGCAGCAACGGCTTGCATGCAGTGTTGTTGGAACCTTTTGTCTGGTAGCGTATTTGGTTTAAAAAGGATTTGTATTTATTTTAGCAATGTATTATCAGATTATCACTTGCTACATGATGTTTGAAAGCAAAAATTATGGATAATAAGATCTAATCTAGAGAAATAACTCGCATTTCAACACGATGCTACTAAGCGAATTATAGCAAAACCCTCAGACTAAACCAGAATATGTTTTTTTCTTTCCAAATCTCCCCGTCGATCTGACACACTCAATCAAAATCAAACTTTTTCCTTTTTTGACAATCTGGAATACCTCAAAAATTCATAGTCAAAATTAGCGCGAATATTATCTTAATTTATAACAGCCAGTCGTATTACAAAATGCGGACTGATATAGGCGCCATCTACCCGTAATGCCGTGAATCACAATGTACGCTTTTTTATATATCAACCGCGACTTAACCTTAGACCTTCCTTAGACACGGAAGTTCTGAAGAAAGTCGACAGATGTCGTACGATAAACGTAGCGTCATGCTACACTAGTTGATATAATTATATATATTTTATGAAAATTAATTATATTCGTAAGTACTTACGAAAATACTCAGTTTGAGAATTTGAGTCTATTTTGTTCTTATATGCAAGTGTGATAGAGACGGATATAATGTGCTGGAGCCTTACTGGAAATTAGTCAAAATCCTTCTCCTTATTTTCTTCCATATAGCGTTGTAGAGCCCATCTCGGAGACCATGAAAACATAAGTCTTAAAGGTCTTAAATGGCCATAGGTATGTATGGCGTCAAGTTGAAAATACAATTTTTTGGCCTAAATTTATCAACGAGCCTAAGTAATTTTAGTGATTTAAGACCCCCGTGACTAAAGTACTGCTATGACGAATTTCTCCAATTTTTGACTTATTGCGGGATACTTTTACGGCATTTTAAATTACAAGACACTTAAATATGAATATGCAGTTGTGCTTGTGCCAGCTAAATATTTTTTAACGAATTTACAGTATTTTGCTATTTTTTGTATGAAATCGAAAAATGGTCTTAAAATCTTATGCGCCCACCGGAATGGTCTGAAAATTGGGATTTGGTTTGTTGAATGGGTCCTTTAACTACTGTCAAAATTTGAAGCGGTAGGCTCGTTGATAAATTTAGGCCAAAAAATTGCAACTTCAACTGGTCTTAAAATCTTATGCGCCCACCGGATTGGTCTTAAAATTGGTATGTAGGTTATTTGATGTGGGCTAAGCCGTTTGTCAAAATTTGGAACGGTAGGATTTAAAATAAATTTACGTAATTTTTCAGTTAGTAATATATTCTCAGTTCACCTAACTTGACGCTTATCAGTTTCGACTTACGAGGGACTGGTAGAAAATGTTTATAGGCATACGTCTGGCTTTTCAAATCATATTTTGTGACATTAAGTTTAAAATAAATAATAATTTTATTGCTCCTAAAAGTGCCATCTTCATCTTCCAAATTTTATAATTGCTCATTTACGTTCCAGGCCGTTCATTTGTGGAATTCTCTCCCTCTCAACATAAAACCCGCGCAATCTATTGGTAGCTTTAAATCGCAACTTAAGGAATACTATTTATCTCTTCCTTAGGTTTTTAAGTTGACACTGTTGTTTCTTACTGTGTGTATTATATATGTATATATGTACGTATATGTATGTTTATTTTGTATTTATTTAAGTATGTATATTCATATGAATGTGCTGTGTTATCTATTTCGTCTCTTTTGTTTCTATGCACCACCTAGTGCTTATTGTTTTTCTCTAGTCTCCACTACCCAAAGGTTGTCTGGAAGAAATCGCTCATTAGCGATAAGACCGCCTGTTGTTACCTCTACCTAAATTTATCTAATTGTAAAATTTGTGCTTGTAACTGTATGAGGTGTGCAATAAAGAGTATTTATTATTATTATTATCTTTATTTATTTTTTGTCTCAGGTTAGTTTTTATAATATTTTTACAAAATAAAATATAAAAATACATCTAAAACATACAAAAACAATAAAAACATTATAAAAACCTAACCTAGGGTGCCGCCGGCAGCGGAGCAAGGCCCAGGCTGCCGGTGGTTAGGGCCGCAGAGTGAGGAACCGTCGGACTATGCGCGCCGTGTCCAAGATTACCGCCTTCTGAATCTGACCCTTAATCCAACCACAACCCCGTAGCGAAAGTCTCTCAAGATGTTGGTCGAGACTCTTCGCTATGAGACCGTTCGCAGAGACAACTATCGGCACAATGATCGCCGAATCGACCTCCCACATGGCGGTTACCTCGTGAGCCAAGTCTAGGTACTTGCTGGACTTGTCCTTCTCGGCCTTCACGAGGTTCTCGTCACATGGGACGGTGATGTCGACGAGCATGGCCCGGCGTTGCGGTCGATCTATTACCACGATATCAGGCCTATTGGCTACAATAGTCCTGTCCGTGATAATAGATCGATCCCAATAGAGCGTGGCACGACCATTTTCGAAAACTGGCGCAGGTGTGTACTTGTAGTACGGCACTTCGTGGTCCACAAGACCGTATAGGAGAGCAAGCTGCTGGTGTATAATCCTGGCTACGAGGTTATGTCTGTGCAAGTACTCGCCGTTAGCAAGATGAGAACAACCGGAGATGATATGCCTGAGTGACTCTCCGGGACGGCGGCATGCCCGACAAATGTCGACCGTACCGTCCTTCAGGATATATTTCCGGTAGTTATTCGTCATGATAACTTCGTCCGCAATTGCACAGGCAAAACCTTCGGTTTCTCCGAAGAGGTCCCCGAATCGTAACCAGTTCACCGACGCGAGCAGGTCTACGTCGGGTCCCGTGAGGGCCCTGTAGAACCGCCCGTGTAGCTCCTTGCTCTTCCATACCGCCCTGCGATCCTCGGTGCTTAGCACCACAGGTTTGCGCCAGTTCTTGTTTGCCAAGGAGAGCGGCGTGAGACCCTTATCTACTGCCACCACATCACGATGCATCTCACACTCGTTGTTAAGGAAATAATTCCTGAGATTGTACACCTCACGGTTGTGGAGATTTTTGGCGTTTAAAAAGCCGCGACCTCCACACTTCCGTGGGATGTACAATCTCATAACAGACGAGCGTGGGTGAAGCATACGGTGTGTGGTGAGCAATAGACGGACTCTCCGATCCAGGGCATCCAGCTCGGTCTGTGTCCACCTTAGTATGCCAAAGGAGTATGTGAGTAGGGGCATTACCCAGGCATTGAAGGCGCGCACCTTGTTGCCACCTGACAGAAGACTATTAAGTACTTTTGTCAGCCGACCAAAGAAGCGCTCCTTCAACGCCTGTTTAATACCCACATCCTCAATGCCCAAAGACTGTGACATACCAAGGTATTTGTAGGTTTCTGATTCAGAGATAGATCTGAACGTCATTGTCTCAGAAAGCTGTATATTTGTTGAATTTACTACTTTCCCCCGCTGTACATGCATAACCGCACATTTATCAACACCAAACTCCATCTTGATGGAACTACTGAACACTTTAGTGGTCTTCAGTAGTTCCAACAAGTCTCGATTATTTGGTGCAAATAACTTGAGATCGTCCATGTACAGAAGGTGAGATATGACTTCACCCTCTCTCCGAAGCCGGCAACCTAGCCCTGAATCCTTCAGCAGATTGCTGAGCGGATTTAGAGCTAGGCAGAACCACAGGGGACTCAGACTGTCGCCCTGAAATATTCCTCGCTCGATCCTTATAAAGTCCTGCGGGCCAGGGGGGTCATCCCCGCCTCCTGGTTGACGAAGGACTGTGGTCCACTGCCTCATACACGCGCCAAGGAAGGACCTCAAAGCTGCATCAATTTTATACAGCTCTAAGATCCTCTCCAGCCATGAATGAGGCACCGAATCATAGGCCTTCTTGTAGTCAATCCAAGCGGCCGAGAGGGCCCCCCTGTTCCGCCGGACTCGTTGGCAAATGGTCATGTCTATGAGAAGGAGCTCTTTAGTACCACGGGACCCAACCTTACATCCATTTTGAGCGGAGACCAAAATGTTGTTTGCGACCATGTGCGCGTTTATTTTTGCTCTCAAAATGGATGTAAGAATCTTGTAGAGCGTAGGCAAGCACGTGATGGGTCGGTAGTTCTTCGCTTCCGTGGTACTACCGGACTTATAGAGCAGGAAGGTTACACCAGTTGTTAAGGAAGGCGGGAGGGAGCCAAGTTCAAGGGCTTGTTGAAATTGCGTTGCCAGCCGCGAGTGCGAGCACCGAAACCATTTTAGCCAGAAGTTGTGCAACCCATCCGGGCCAGGACTTTTCCAGTTCTGGGCCGTACGGATCGCGCAACTTACGTCGTCGGGGCTGATGGTGATAGCCCCCATTGGTTCGATGGACTCGCACTCACGTTCAACAACACTCATCCACTCGCCCTCCGTGTGTTCAACGGGCGCTGACCAGATGCTACGCCAGAAATTAGTCATGGCAGTAGCATCCGGCAGTCGCACGTCGGACACACGGGGGTCGGTTTCCTCCCACCTTCGGTATACCTTCCTTTGGTCACTTTGGAAAAGACGATTCTGCTTGAATCGGTCCACACGCTCTCTGTAACGGCGAATACGGCTTGCCCATGCATAAACTTTCTGCTTCAGAAAGTCGATGCGCTCTACGACGTTGGCCATGTAGTCGCGGGGCTTGATATCCGTCCCCGCGAACGCCTGGTGCACAAAGCGCATTACTCGGGGGCGGTTATTGCCCCCCCTGAAGCAGATCAGCTTTGCAATGAGAGTCCTAAATGAGTTGATACGACGCTCGATCCGCACCTGCCATACGGGGACACCCCCGGCGGTCCTAGGTGCACGTTCAGCGTCCGGAAACTTGACTCGAGCAACACGGCACGCCGCGATGGCTCCGCAGTACATTATCGAGTGCGTATCATCTAAGTCTTTACTAGTCCGCAGGAATGGATCTAGCAAATCATTTAGGACTGCCATTAACGCTAGATTGCGTCTATTCATAGGCAAGCGTGGTAATCGTGGCCTAGGGATGTTTGTGGAGCGATACTGCGTAATTGCCTCTTCCAAAGTCCTCCTCAGTTGCTCATTGGCTGAACTACTCACACTCTGATTCGCGATCCCCTCCTCATCGGCACTGGGATCAACCCGCGGTGCCCCCGATGCCAAGTCGGGTGCAGGCATCGGATCCGGCGACGTGGCGAGCGGATCCCGCGCCGAGGTGGTGGTCGCGCGAACAGAGAGAGTCTCCAGGCGAAGCCGATCAAGTGTCGCGTCATCCAACCGCTTTAGCCGCTGAATGACGCGCACCTGATCCGACAACCGCTGCGCAGTCGTGTCAATGGTTGGTTCAAGGGCCTGAAACAGAGGAAGTATCCGGTCACGATACGCGCACAGATTAGTTCCCCCCTCTGTAGCCCCATAATAGGCGCGCATGACGTTTTCATTCATGGATGAAGTCCATCTCATGCGACGCACTATACCACCGGCAGCAGGGGCCTTGGGCGGGACAGGTTGTCCCGCAGGCCCCAAGCGTGCCGGCAGCGGTGGCCGTCCTCGTCGCGCAGGTGGTCGTGGCGGCGGCGGCGGCGGCCCGCACTCGTCGCTCGACTCGCTGGTGTCGGGCACAGTAGCGAACTCATTGCCCGACAACGATGGTGAGGAGACTGACGAGGCGGGCGAGGATGGTGGGCGTGCGTTTGGTGGGGACGCTTGCTGCTGTCGTGATTTACTTCTCGTAATCATTTCCTTTCCTTTTCCTTGTTTGACGTTTAATGTCCGGGATTCTGTTTACGTGTTGTAACCATATTTGCGATGACATACGCCCTGCGCAACATTCATTTAAGTGGCGGGCAACTTTTCCGCAAATAATCGTATAAAAACAGATGTATAAATGCCCGTAAAACATAATTTTATCAAAAATATTCGGAAATCAGAAAAATCACGACTGACTTTGACGGCGTCATTTTTTTTTTTTTTTTATTATTATTATTCTTTATTTATTTTCCTTCTTAGGATTAGGTTTTTACAATATTTTTATAAAAGTAAAATATAAAAATACATCTAAAACATAGAAAAACAATAAAAACATTGTAAAAAACCTATCCTAGGGTGCCGCCGGCAACGGAGCAAGGCCCAGGCTACCGATGGTCAGGGCCGCAGAGAGAGGAACCTTCGGACTATGCGCGCAGTGTCCAGGATAACCGCCTTCTGAATCTGACCCTTGATCCAACCACAACCCCGTAGCGAAAGTCTCTCTAGGTGTTGGTCGAGACTCTTCGCTATGAGACCGTTCGCAGAAACAACTATCGGCACAATGATCGCCGAATCAACCTCCCACATGGCGGTTACCTCGTGAGCCAAGTCTAGGTACTTGCTGGACTTGTCCTTCTCGGCCTTCACGAGGTTCTCGTCACATGGGACGGTGATGTCGACGAGCATGGCCCGGCGTTGCGGTCGATCTATTACCACGATATCAGGCTTATTGGCTACAATAGTCCTGTCCGTGATAATAGATCGATCCCAATAGAGCGTGGCACGACCATTTTCGAGAACTGGCGCAGGTGTGTACTTGTAGTACGGCACTTCGTGGTCCACAAGACCGTATAGAAGAGCAAGCTGCTGGTGTATAATCCTAGCTACGAGGTTATGTCTGTGCAATTATTATTATTATTATTATTATTATTATTAATTTTAGTGATTTAAGACCCCCGTGACTAAAGTACTGCTATGACGAATTTCTCAAATTTTCGACTTATTGCTGAATACTTTTAGGGCATTTTTAATTACAAGACACTTATATACGAATATGCAGTTGTGTTTGTGCCAGATAAATATTTTTTTTTAAGGAATTTATAGTAATTTGCTATTTTTTCTATGAAGTCGACTATTTCTTAAAATCTTATGCGCCCACTAGAATTGTCTTAAAATTGGGATTTAGTTTGTTTAATGGGTCTTTTAACTACTGTCAAAATTTGGAGCGGTAGGCTCGTTGATAAATTTAGGTCAAAAAATTGCAACTTCAACTGGTCTTAAAATCTTATGCGCCCACCAGAATGGTCTTAAAATTGGTATGTAGGTTATTTGATGTGGGCTAAATCATGTGTCAAAATTTGGAGCGGTGGGCTCGTTGATAAATTTAGGCCAAAAAATTGTATTATCAACTTGACGCCATACATACTTATGGCCATTTAAGACCTTTAAGACTTATGTTTTCATGATCTCCGAGATGGGCTCTACAACGCTATATGGAAGAAAATTGGTTAGGATTTTGATAAATTTCCAGTTAGGCGGGCTCCAGCACTATTATGCCATGTCGAATAGAGGCCCAGGGCGACTGTTCAATCGTGACGTCACATTTGCACATCATTTTGTTAGGAGCGTTTTGAGAAACAAATTCAAATCTCAGACTTTAGTCTTATTTCTGACTTTTGTGTTGCTTTATCGCAATTGGGCCCCATAAAGACATTTGATCCTCACAACAAAACGAATCGATTGATACTTTACCATAGACTAATTAACCCAAGACCCCGCATAACCGGGCGACCCCCGCTGCCACGCTCGGAGTAATTTCACCCCTTAAGTGACACACTAATATTGGAAGTGACAGTAAACATAGTACGTCTCCATGGCAACCATTAATGTCTGACTCTCTCTTACGCTCCATGGAAGAATCGCGCGTTCCCTGTCTGGCATTGCGAATTCCCCTCCCGCACCCCTTCGTTTTGGCAGCTTAGGTTACAAAGAAATAACGCGCTAAGCAGAGTATATAGATATCTTGTATATGTAGTTTACAGTGTATTTAGTATAGGTATCCTAATGTGAATAATCATTGCTACGAGTAAGAGGTCGACGCGCGAGAGAATTTATAAGTCTAATTTATAATCTATGGTTAAATAAAAACCATTATAAAAGAATAAAGTATGATTATTCTTAGAAGCCACGAATCTTGATCTGCTCCGCATATCAAATTGGAGTCAAAATTACGGTTTAAAAGTAAACCCCCTAAAGTCACAGGTAATTGTGATGGGTAGCGCTAAACAAATCTCCAAAATTGACTTTCTCAGGCTCCCTCCGATAGTCTTCGATGGTATCCAAATTCCTTTTTCCAACCAAGTGAAAAATCTTGGCGTAATCATGGATCGTTGTCTATCATGGGTGCCTCAGGTGAGTGAAGTGAGCAGGAAGATGTTTGCTGCCATAGGGTCTCTCAGACGGCTCCGGAATTTCCTGCCAAATGCTACTAAAATTGCGCTTGCTCAGTCGTTACTTCTCCCCATTCTTGATTATGCAGATATCTCCTATTTAGACCTAACCGAGGAGCAACTTAATAAGCTTGAGCGTATTCAAAATGCCTGCATTCGGTTCATTTTCGGATTACGCAAATTCGACCATGTTTCTAGTTTTCGTTCTCAACTCAAATGGCTCCCTATCCGTCACCGCCGTAACTCTCACATACTTTCTTTACTCTTTTCTATACTTTTTAACCCTGCAACTCCCCGCTACCTCAAAGAGCGTTTCTCTTATCTTAATTCTATTAGATCCTCTCAAAAATTGCTCCTAAAAGTGCCATCTTCATCTTCCAAATTTTATAATTGCTCATTTACGTTCCAGGCCGTTCGTTTGTGGAATTCTCTCCCTCTCAACATTAAACGCGCGGAATCTATTGGTAGCTTTAAATCGCAACTTAAGGAATACTATTTATCTCTTCCTTAGGTTTTTAAGTTGACACTGTTGTTTCTTATTGTGTGTATTATATATGTATATATGTACGTATATGTATGTTTATTTTGTATTTATTTAAGTATGTATATTCATATGAATGTGCTGTGTTATCTATTTCGTCTCTTTTGTTTCTATGCACCACCTACTGCTTATTGTTTTTCTCTAGTCTCCACTACCCAAAGGTTGTCTGGAAGAAATCGCTCATTAGCGATAAGACCGCCTGTTGTTACCTCTACCTAAATTTATCTAATTGTAAAATTTGTGCTTGTAACTGTATGAGGTGTGCAATAAAGAGTATTTATTATTTATTATTATTATTATTCTAAATATATGGCGCATTGTTACAGCCGTTACAGCAAAGCGCCATACTTGAACTGAATTCAGCTCTGAATTCATAGATAATTTTCTATACTCTCGGAAATTTTCCTATGGTAGCTGAATATTTGTATGGAAGCCAGGAGGATCAAGTGTGTGGAGTGCCTTATATTATTCGACCCAAATTACACTTAACAAAACTATTTCTCAAAAAGATATATCTAGTGATATTTTTTCTCGTTTAGTATTAGCTGCTACTTACGTAAGTCAAATTAGCCATAGCAAATTAGATAACACATATTGAAGGTATTAAGGTCATTCGAGTTCTACATTATTAATTGTACAAAAATATATAAACACAATCATATTTTAATGGGTTTAAGGTCCTGCACACATATTTTTGTCTAATTTATCGTGTAGATATTGTGTCAATTATATTGTTGACTTCAAGATTTCGAAGGAGGAGGTCAATTCGTCGGGATGTTTGTTATTTTTTTATTGCTATTTTTTATGTATGTTCACCGATTATTCGAAGACGGCTGGACCGATTTGGAAAATTCTTTTTTTGTTTGAAAGAGTATACTTCACAGTTGGTCCGATTGTAACCAGGTCAGGATCTGATAATGGGATCCTGGAAAAATCGAGGGAACTCTTCAACTATTATAGGCACACCTATAGTGATTTTAATATTTTTTACAGCAGCTCGAGCATTTGCTGTTGTAAAGGTGGATGATAAAAAGATAAAGAGAAGAAAAAGATACCGTTAATTAAAACAACTACATATTTTTATTATACATATTTTATTACTCTTCATAAACAAGATTTAGCAGGATATTTCAAACCAAAATCCTTTCATTCGTTGTATCAGATGTTAAAACGGATGTGTCGTCCATGATGGTCTTTTTGCACCCATTTTTTTATTTAACTTAATCATCTCATCTGGCAAAGGACAAATATTATTAGCCAGTTTTTTCAACAGATACCTCGGTCGTACGAGACAATGTTCCAGTTTCTTGTTATTGTAGACTTGGTTGGGTATTATTTTCATCAGCTCGGCAACATCTACCTCCATTTGCTTGACCATGATTAGAGCTTGGTCGACTTGGGGTTTGTATTCTGGGTAAAGAGGTATTACGTTAGTAAATGTGATGATGATGATGCTCCAGACCGACTTCGGCCACAGCGACTGTTAATCGAATTCAGGCATTTGAGGGTTGTTGCTCTGCTCTCTGGTGCGCCCTTAGGTGGCTTACGTATCCAATCTTTTTACTAAAGATACGAGCGCACTTTGGACATGTCATGTATATGAATACCAATTTTCGATCGAAATGGCTAATAATGTAAATAAATCGATTTTCATTCAAATATCTGTGATAAATACATAAATAAATGCCCTGACCGGATTTGAACCTGGAACTCCTGCTTCATAAGCAGCGTCATTACCGCCTAGGCTAGGAGACCGTTAAATTGCTTCGTAATCATGCATTTTTAAAGAGCAACCAAAGTTCTATCGTCAATTTATACACAAAAACATAATTACATTTTTAGTGAAAATATGTTTTCATTACTTAAATTATATTTTTGCCTAGAAATTCAGTTGTCACGGTTGTTAGTCAGCCATTTGCTTACATTATTTGCCATCTCTATTAGTCAGAGAAAATAGTGTTTGTTTATGCTAGTGCGAAAAAAGGGTCATTAAGTATAGTGTTTTCTTTTTATGCTACTGACAAAAGTTTTTCAGACTCTACAGTGTTATTTCTGGGTCGTTATCCACAACCACTTTTACCACAGAATAACTAATAGTACTACCGCTTTTACTTACTCATCATGATTATCATTATGGGTGTTTATGATCAAAACAGATTTTTTTTTTCATATCAAATTATTTTCTGACTAAACGGATCATGATTATCATTATGATAGTATTTGATCAAAACAGTTTTTATTTAAATTATCTTACACTTGTGAATCATGGTCACCCTGTGAATTTTAACATACGGTGGTTTGGGAAGCGACAAGAAGTCACCAATGTGACTCAATACTAGGGTGACCAAATTGTACGCAAAAATGTCTTTTTCTACTTTTTATCTAAAAAATTGGTGGTAAAAATGAATGACTAACATTGTTTTGTTAGTTTTTAATTTATGTATCATGTATTCTAGTTGAGCCCTAAACATGTATTAAAGTGATAAGTAGAGGGTACGGCCTTAGTGGCAAGCGTCCAGCGACGCGCGAGACGGCGCGTACAAATCGTGCATTGTTGGGTTGAGCTTCCAAGGGATTAGAGCGAGCACTGAGGTCACTCGCATACATTTTCATTTGTTTTAACATAAAATCCACGCAGGGCGCTCCGCAAGGCGCCCCGCTCAACCATCTACTCGGTTTGCACAATGAAGTTTAGATTCCTATATAGAATTCGTAAAAGTTTCCAAATCATTTATCCCGAAAGAAAAGTGTCGTGGTTTATAGGAAACTCATACTTTCTACGACACTTCTCTTTCCGGGCTAACTTTACATAGCCGTTTAAAAATGAATTGTATAATAATACCTCTACTGCAAGCTGTAAAATAATAATAGTTGGTAGGAATTAGAATTAGTTTGTGTTCCATTAACAATTTCCGCACCAGGAATTTTCTAGGTGGACTCGCTGTGTGTAGCGAATTTCTGCTACAAAGCGGGAAAACGCTGGAATCGGCTACAAGCGTAGCGAAAGTGTAAAAAAACATGTAGCTATATTTTTCTTTTATTTGAGGTGTCGTTGTCAGTCATAAGTACTTTGGTAGACACGAAAAAACCCAATAAGAGATAGGTATGGTTTGGTAACATGTCAAGGTTAGTTTATAAAAAAAATTAAAAAAAAATTTACTAAGTATTTTATATTATTCTATATTACGACTTAACCGCTACCTAGTAAAATATTACTGCTGTTTATTGTGCTGATTAATAAGGAAAAAAAATATACCTGTTTTTTTTTCTAACTTTATAATTTTTTGTATTTTTTGTAAAATAATTCGATGCATATAGAGGTAAATAAAAACGTAAGAATTACCATTGCTAAAATTAACCAGAGTCCCACAAAAAATAAGGTTTATTATGAAACAACAATGCATGTTTATAGCAGCACTTCTTATTTCTCAAGTAGGCAATTACAAAGCCGGTTCCAAGAAAATGCTCAAATTAATTACTCGGTGGAAATTACTTGTTATTGAACAAGTACCTATTAACTGGTAATTAACTTCAATTTTTTTGAATTCCGTAGGCATTGTTCAGACACCTACAGATGTAGCCCTAATATATAAAAATATTATGAATTATAAACCCTATAATAGTAGTTTATGTGACTGCTATATAATGGAGGGCATTAAAATACGAGTGTGGCTTTATGAAACGAACGAAGTAATACACTGATGTTACATTACTGGTTGCAATAATTATGGTCATTAATTATATGGTTCCCGAACGCAGAATAGAGGGTTTATGATACGGGTGTAGATAAAAACTTTTAAAATAGTTTTCATTTTCATTTCATTTCAATATTTAATTGAGTGAAGCAATTTACAAACCACTTTGTATATAACATATACTCAATAAAAAAATCTTCTTTAGTCTAAAAACTTTATAGGCTTTAGTTGATAACACTTTTTTTTTTGGCATATAAAGTCGCGTTCCTTCAAAATTAGGAGCCATTATTGAAAAAAAACGTATTTAACTGAGAACTAAGAACCTAAAAAACATGATTATGAAACCAAAAGTGTGTGAAATTATATTCCATCATTTTGTAAACTAGAAGTAGTAGAACATTTATTACACCCAAAAACAGCACATAAAGGTCTATTTTACAGAGCTTGTCATTCAAAGTCGAAATACATAGATAGGTAATGCCATAGAGAGAGACGGTTACGTTTCGCGTACCTAAGTAGCAGAGCTCGAAATTGAAAAAATTGTGCGCATCGAGAAAAAGTTGTGAATTTTTGACCATGGATAGAGTGCAATATTTTTTAGTATCTGTTAAATTTTTAACTTTTTGGACCTTCACGTCAAAATCAGTTTCCATTTTGTAGAAGGTATTCCGAGCAAAAGTGACTAATAATAAACAATACATACATTTTAAGGTAAATACGCTACGGATGTACGGATTCACGTTTCACATTGATTTTCGATACTTACTTAGTATGGAGAAAACATATACACCACGACGCGAATAATTTTTTTGCCTGGTTTTTGTATTGTAAAGTCCTTAAAATAGTATATATTTAAAATCTGCATTAAATATGCCTCTTTATAACATGTTTTTTATTTAAAAATAAATTATATTTATTGCTTATACAACGTTCTAAACAATCATATATATTTTAGTGTTTTTCCTCTACGCAGAACTTTTTTAATATGGATTTTTACTTTTTTAATATCAAAAATGAATTCTGCGTATCTATTTTATACGGAATTGATACCACACAACCCCTAGCAGCTTTAACCAGAGAGTACATATTGCACGGGACCCCTGATTTTGACGTGAAGGTCCAAAAATTTTACTGACCTCCAATATTAAATTATTCATCGTAGGGCACTCTTTCCATGGTCAAAAATTCACAACTTTTTCTAGATGCGCACAATTTTTTTACCCTTTTGTACTGAAAGTAAACCGTACTAAAGGTTTTATCCCACAATGAACCTTCTCCTGTGACCTCATTAAAACGTAAGGTGTCTCTCAGATGCTGCTTGTAAATGTTCTAGTTATGGCCGGTTGCATCAAGCTGTCTGTTAACGTCAACGTCATGGTTAAAAAAAATCAACACTTTTCCATGGGATGTTTAACAGTTTTCTATGGGATGACAGCTCCGTCGCCATATTTAACGATGATCAGTTCGTTAGTCATGCGTGATGCAACCCACCCTTAATCTACTGGGCATGGTGAATAAAAAAAAGAACAATATCACAAATGTACGTTGTTTATAAAACAAAAGAAGCCTTCAGTATACAGCGCTCCCACAAGGATGTCAGAAAAAATTGGGATCACCTACGTTCGAGCTCTCGTTTGTCCATTTGTGAGCAGTGTCTTCGATCAAGCCTTTGGTCTTTTGTAAGTCTGGTGGCAACTCTGACATTAGGTTTGATGGGATTTTATCTGAAAGAGAAGAAACCCACTGTAACAGGGCTTGGATTTTTTTGCGCTCCGTCCCCTGATATCCTGTGTAATCAATCATACGATCGCCTCAGTTGTTTGAATGCCTACTTAATACATACTTGTTATCACATGTGTATGAGAATATTTAAATTTAACGCCCTTCCAGAAAAAGCCTCTTGCCTCTCAACCCATTTAAAACGCAACTTCATCAATGGCTCAAAATCTGTTGTCTCTGTGTGTAAAAACACATAGACATATCTATAAATATATAAAAGAAGAAACTGACTGACTGACTGACTGACTGACTGATTGACTGACTGACTGACTGACTAACATATCAACGCACAGCCTAAACCGCTGGTTCTAGAGATTCCAAATTGGGCACGTAGGTTCCTTATAAGGTCTAGGGATGCACTAAGAAAGCACTAAGGGGGTAAAATGGGGGTCCAAAGTTTGTATGGCGAATCAAGATTTGTTAGACTATTTTATTCGAAACTTCACAGAAGTATTAACGATAAATGAGTAAACACGTGTTTCAGGTTTATTGAAAATTCAACCTCTAAAAGGGGCAAATGCAAAGTATCCTTTTTGAGTACTTATAGAACGCGGGCGAAGCCGCGGGAAAAGGCTAGTAGTTAAAATAGGAAGACGTGGTCCCACGAACATAGAACTGTGATTCCATAATAAGCCGCGGTCTCGTGCACACACACTCAATTTTGACGTTTGAACCAATCACCATTCGTCCACGAGTGTATATGTGTGCGTGTCACGCGTAAACACGAGGAAATCGACTTATTATGGAATCATAATTTTCTCTTCACTATGGTCTTCACGGCACCGCGTCTACTTATTTTATGTCTATGATTTTACATTGTGAGCGATCTGTATGATATTAAGTAAAAATTGTAGTTTTAAAATATATATTAATATAAGGATTCGAACCCGGGAACTCCTGCTTCATAGGCAGGGTCACTACCGACTGGGCTAGGAGGCCGTTAAATACTAGTAATGCAATCCAAATATATGCCGTATTCTAACTTTAAAATACACAAATTAACGTACGTTAAAAACAATATATCTATCTCCAACACAACTCCAACACACAAAAAGAATACTGGTAAAAAGATTAAAAAAAATGTTTAAATATTTGAATTTTTGTTCATGTTTTACGGTAAAATGACTAAATAAACTATTAACTTCCAACACTGTTATTATTCCCTAATTTTTTAATGATAATTTGACATAAGTAGATTAAGGGCCGGTTGCACCAAAGCGTCTGTTAACGTCAACGTCAACGTTAAAAAAATCTTGTATGAAAAGTTTGACCGTTTTCTATGTGATGACAGCTCCGTCGCCATATTTAACGTTGATCAGTTCGTTAGTTATGTGTGGTACAACCCACCCTAAGCCTGTATTGACTGATTATATGTACATATGTAACAAATATGCCGTTAAAAAATTCACATTAATATACACATGACATTTAATTTCGTAATTTAATATTAATATATACGCTATGTATGTACTTACTTAAAATACGATTACTGTTGTATGTTATTCGATCAAATACAAACATTGAAAACATTGAAAAAATAATCAACCCAGCAAGACTGAACTGACTGTGGGTTGATTATTTTTTCAATGTTTTCAATGTTTGTATTTGATCGAATAACATACAACAGTAATCGTATTTTAAGTAATTGAATAACATACTATTGTATGAGTGGAATGCCCCACTTTAAAACATGTAAAATAATTACGATTACTGTTATTTAATTAATTTTTAATTTCAAACTCTGCGTGTACAGTTGTAAATTGGTATATGTATATACTTAACTACCTAATTTTAAGTTTGAATGTGTATGCCAATCGTCGAAACATAGTGTTCATATATGCTTTATACCACCACTGTTACCCAATTTACCTATAAATGAATTTAATTGAATTGAATTGAAATGGTTGAATGGATCTAGATGAAATTTAACAAACATGTAGGTGAAAATGAATAGTGACATATGTACGTTAAACAATTCCAGCATAGTAGGAATAATAGTGAAATAAATGTGGGTCCAAAATAAGGGAGTAGGAATACTAAACAAACCCAGAAGGGCGTTAAGTTTTAACAATATCATGACTTTTACGCAGTGGAAGTTACACACGTACCATTGCATTTGAAATCCATTTTTAACCACTCGATGCTTTCCTGAGAAAACGCATAGACTCCGATCCTTCCCCCTTTAATAGTTTTATCATAGATGTTTCCAGAATCAACGATAAGCTCCTGGCCTTGTGTTCTGAAGACCTTCAAACGGATGAGACCAATTTGTGGCCGGTGAATCAACTGCCAATGGTACATTATCAAATGTTTCCAGCCTTGTTTCTTTGGGTCTTGCCATAGAAGAGTCACCTGGAAACAAGCAACGTTTTAGTTTAGGCGATGGGGGCGTAAGCAACTTCTAGTAATATAATTTTTCTAAAAGTTGCTTAACCCTTACTTAATCTGGCAACGTAGCACCCGTGATACGTATGACCCTTGGTATGTCAAAAAAATCTAGCACCTTCATTTTACTGCTTAGTAAGTTATTTCTAATGTAAATATGTTGCTATACCCTCCTATATGTTAGCCAAAAATAATTCACACAAATGTCAGTGTGAATTAATTAGGCATCTTCAACATGGCGCCACCGAAACAACACATGTCGTTTCGTCTCGTGAGTGTGCGTGCCACTATTTCTTTAATTTCAATATATTTTTGCAACGTTTGCATTTGATGGCATTGATTATCTATCATTGAATTACAAGTTACAATGAAAGTTGTATTTTAAAACTTAGAATACGTAAAAATTTAACGTCCAGTCCAGTATTACCAAGAACTCGGACAAGTGCATGGGAGAAGTATACGTATTACATTTAGTACGTTGCCAAGTTGTCGCAAAATAGGTACATAAATGTTTTTGTTTTCAGGGTTGTCAGAAACGTATTTTAATAATGTATTGAAGCTTTATTTTATTATTAGTTACATATTTCGATATCTGAAGTAATTTAAGGTTTTTACATTTTGTGTCTATTAGCATTACTGCTACGTGTGCTACGCCGTAGACCGTTGCGCGGGAAAAAATTGTTTATGGTAAAAAAACCTTCTAAGTTATTTTTTTTTCTCTTTTTTTTAATAATTATTTGTTTAGGTTTCCTTTTAGCACGGTTACTTTTTTTTGTTGTTTTTTGAAACTTTACAACGTGAAATTTTTCTATATGTATCTGGTGATTAGATAACAGACGATTTTCGTGTATTTTGCAGATGTAATGCCATCTGGTACCTTAAGTTGCATTACAGTAGTAATAAATGATTTCTGTTAATTAAGATGTATTTTTTACATTCTTTTATTTCATTTTTAGGGTTCCGTACCTCGAAAGGAAAAAACGGAACCCTTATAGGATCACTTTGTTGTCCGTCTGTCTGTCTGTCTGTCTGTCTGTCTGTCTGTCTGTCTGTCAGTCTGTCTGTCAAGACCATTTTTCTCAGGAACGCGTGTAGGTATCAAGCTTAAATTTATATCAAATACTCAGGTCTATTGTCCCTTGAAGCTGTGAAAAAATCAAACTTAAAAGCCAACGCAATCAAAAGATACAGACGTTTATGCTGCAAATTTTAGAGTTTTTCGGCACTTGCAAAACCTACGGGGTACTTCCCGTGAACTCAGAAACTTCAAATTTGGCACGAAGCAACGTCATATAGCATAGACAATGGAAAAATTACAAAAAGTAGACATTTTTACTAAAATCATACAAAAAAATTTTTTTTTTAATTTTAAACTTACTACCTTTTTCCTCGTAAACGCGTGGAGGTATTAAATTGAAATTCATATCAAATACTCAGCGCTATAAGACCTTTCAAATGTAGCAAAACCAAACTTTTATGTCAACGCAACCAAAAGAAATTGCAATTTAAGTAGCTTATTTTGAAACTGAGTACTCGCAAGAAACTCAAAACCTAAAGGGTACTTCCCGTAAACTCAGAAACTTGAAACTTGGCACGAAAAAACTTCATATAGCACAGACAAAGGAAAAATTACGAAAAGTAGACATCTTTAGTAAAATCATACAAAAAATATATTTTGAAATTTTAAACTTACTACCTTTTTCCTCGTAAACGCGTGGAGGTATTAAATTGAAATTCATGTTAAATACTCAGGGCTATAGGACCTTTCCGATGTAGCAAAACCAAACTTTTATGTGAAAGCAATCAAAAGAAATAGCAATTTAAGTCGCATATTTTGAAACTGAGTACTCGCAAGAAACTCAAAACCTAAAGGGTATTTCCCGTAAACTCAGAAACTTGAAACTTGGCACGAAGAAACTTCATATAGCACAGACAAAGGAAAAATTACGAAAAGTAGACATTTTTAGTAAAATCATACAAAAAATATTTTTTTAAATTTTAAACTTACTACCTTTTTTCTCGTAAACGCGTAGGGGTATTAAATTGAAATAAGTAATAAACATACTACAACTTTTGCTTGTTATAGGTTTGTACGGAACCCTCGGTGCGCGAGTCCGACTCGCACTTGGCCGGTTTTTTTTTATCCTGAAAGTACATAACTCTTCGTCGAGGACTTGGCATTGTATTAAATATGATACGTACGTTTTTCAGGAACTGAATAGCCATGGAATATTTTCCGTATTTTTTTGTTGTTGCACTTTAAAAAAAAAACAGCATTTAAGATATTTTTGATAAGATGATAAGTCTATATATCTCTATCTTGTCATGCGAATTAGTATATCTATGCTCTTCACCTCTAACGAGTCTCTTATATTTTTAGTCCATGATGTCCGCCATCTACCGCGGCCTCACTTCCCTTCAACATACACATAAATAAAGAATAAACAGCAGTTCCAAATCCCTTTTAGATAGTAATGTGCTTCTCAGTCATAAAGCGTGGCAACAACCAGATTCTAGTCAATCAATCAATCAAATAAAATCAATCAAAGTCGCCCTAGTGAAATTGGTGCTACATATTCTGCGAAACATGTAAAAATACTGTACAATAATAACCTGGTCTTTGACCGACTTTGTGCTGTAAAGCGCGTTCCTCAGGTACGCACTGGGGCCCGTACTCGAGTTCACAAGCTTGATGTGGAGGCCTGCGTCCGCTTTCACGACGGAAGGCCAGCCTTGCCAGTACTTGGCCGATGTTGCCTTCCACGTCACTAAGTAAAATTGTCTATTACTTCGATAACTGAAAAAAACGTGTAATATTAGAAATATCTTCCTTCTTTGGTACCGTCAAGTAACTTAGTAATGCATCATCTTTAAAATACAGCATTTGAAGAGAAAAAACTAACACAAAGTACACTGATATGGACACGCGTTAACTCTACGGATATACACGGTGGGGCCTGTAACTAAAGCAAAAATAAAAATGTACATTCTTCTCCTCAAACTACGCAACGTTTGTTTGACGACTTTGAAAAAAAACTTGCGGTTTGAATTTTATTACATTTTAAAGTTAATTCGAACACGCAATGTACTATGAAATTGATTATGTCTGTAGAGTGACTAGACTGACAGGCGATGTCAATTAGACGGAGTTTTAAGTACATTGAAAATACTATTTACTTTGTTTGAAAAAATAACAATCTAAAAACTTTATGATTTTAAAAAGTTGCTACACAAAAGTTGTCTAGTTTGAGGACTAGAATCTACGTTTTAATTTTTTGGTTTAGTTACAGGCCCCACTATATATATATGCTTTAGCCGAACACTAATGCAAGGAAGTCATTATCATTTCTAATTCCTAACGATAACGGTGCCCGATTAGTCGAGGCCCGCATACGCCCCACACACCACAACGAGACCGGCGTCAGCTCATATGGAAAACGAAATCTTCACGCCTTTGTTGAATACCATCCACCCACACTGGGACCGATCTTTTATGAAATCTGAGTGCAAATCTATTTAAATCCATACGGATATGCCTTACCCGAACACTAATCCCAGGAATTCATTATCATTTTTATTCCTAACGATAACGGTTCCGCTCAGTCGAGGCCGGCGTACGCCACACACCCCACAACGAGGCCGGCGTCAGCTCATTTGGAAAACGAAATCTTCACGCCTTTGTTGAATACCATCCACCCACACGGGGACCGATGTTCTATGAAATCTGAGTTCAAATCTATTTAACTCCTCACGGATATGCCTTACCCGAACACTAATCCCAGGAAGTCATTATCATTTTTATTTCTAACGATAACGGTGCCGGAGTAGTCGAGGCCGGCGTACGCCACACACCCCACAACGAGGCCGGCGTCAGCTCGGATGGAAGACGTAATCTTCACGCCTTTGTTGAATACCATCCAAACAGGGGATCCGTCTTCTATGACGTCAGGATGCAAATCTACTTTCATGTAGTCTCTGAAATCAATGTATATAGACAAAATGAGAAGATGAATTGAATACTCTAGCCACAAAAAATCAAGCAAATTCGCCCTTCAATATAATTAAGTATGTCGTATTTTTTTAAATTAAATTAAATTAAATCAAATTAAATTAAATTAAATTAAATTAAATTAAATTAAATTAAATTAAATTAAATTAAATTAAATTAAATTAAATTAAATTAAATTAAATTAAATTAAATTAAATTAAATTAAATTAAATTAAATTAAATTAAATTAAATTAAATTAAATTAAATTAAATTAAATTAAATTAAATTAAATTAAATTAAATTAAATTAAATTAAATTAAATTAAATTAAATTAAATAATCATTTATTTCGGGCAAAGCCCATAAAAGTGTTAGTACATACAAAAAAAAACTTACAGAACTATTGTTAGGCAAAAGTCAGAAACACAAACACGAAGCACAGAAAACAGCACAGAGACATAACCGGATGAGCAATAAACAATAATAGTAAAAATAAAAATAAAATAACAATAAAATTTTAATTATCAATTGAATCCAGTAATGAAAATATAATCAACTAATCGCAAAAATAATTTTTTACGTAGCACCTTTTATTTACTACAAAACGGATGTTGACTACTTAAATTTAATTGATCTATTTTGTATGGGGATCGACACAATATATACAAAAGCCTGATAAGAGTTAAAAATTATAATTTTGATGCGTTATATTTTATTCACAATTAGGCAGGTGGTGGACGACATGCAGGTGATTGACATAATGACATTTATGTCGTTATTAAACAAAAATTATTTGGTTTAAGAACTTAATACTAGGGTCACAAATACTAAGCAATTGATTACGTTAAAAAACATGCTGTCGATGCAATAACTCACACAATAACCAACATATGGAAGACAGGAGAACGCTGCGTTTCCACCAGAGATGTGCTAGGTAGTTGAGCGGTGCGAGGATGTGGAAAGTTGTGAATGTTTCCACCAGAGATGTGCGAGGTAGCTGAGCGGTGCGAGGATGTGGAACGTTGTGAATGTTTCCACCAGAGATGTGCTAGGTAGTTGAGCGGTGCGAGGATGTGGAACATTGTGAATGTTTCCACCAGAGATGTGCTAAGTAGTTGAGCGGTGCGAGGATGTGGAACGTTGTGAATGTTTCCACCAGAGATGTGCGAGGTAGCTGAGCGGTGCGAAGATGCATTGCGAGGTTTGCTAAGCGGTGCGAGGATGCGTAGCGAGGGCGTGTAGCCTCTGACAAACGCCGTCTAGTAACTAAGGCTTGCGATCCGAATAATGCGAATAGTAATTTGTATGGAAACTATTCGAAATATTCGTAATATCCGGATAATTGCAAGCCTTACTAGTAACTGATAGTTTAGTACGTAGCAACACAGTCCCCGCAACACATTCCTCACAATACATTCCTCGCAACACATTACTGGCAACACATTCTTCGCAGTCTCGCACACATGCTTCACTTGTTTTGTATGTACAAAAACTTCGCTCCGCTGAACTGTTTCCACTAGAGCTGCGCTGTGCGAGGATAAACAAATGAAGTGATTCTATTGGTGCTTAAGAAACACATTCCTCGCAACGCATCCTCGCTCATCTCTGGTGGAAACGCAGCCTAATCATGTCAATTTCGGTCGCGTCGTCAGTTGTTTTAGCCCCCGGTCGGCGCAGTTTTTTTGTTTGAAGTTGGACTATTCGTTGTAAATGTGTGTACTCTGCCAATAGTCACTGTCAATGTAGATTTTAACGAGTAAATTAAATAACTAAATTGGACATTCAGGTAGGTTTTTACACACTTTTATTTCGCTTGACCCCGTATACTTATGTGCTTCAAATCTTGTAAGTTCCATTTCACCACTTCTCGGTGTCTGATTGAGCTGAAATTTGGTATACCTACTTCCGTAATTTACACAACAATGTTGTCCACTATGTACAGTCAGTCATGAAAGTGTACCAAAAAAAAATTTAAGAGCTACAATGATGGCGTAGCCAGCTCATACTTACTGACTACGTACAGTGTTTCCAGTGAAGTTAGTGCACTGATCGGGTACATTGACGATCGTATCTTGATCCTCATCGTTTGGACAAATGTCTACGTCTATCCTGGTCACATCTATAAAAAAGATACACTAGTGTATAATGTGATTGATGTGGAAATAGGGATACATATCAACATGCTTATTGTGAAGCGAAACTGATGAAAAGACATTAACTGAAGAATGTAGCCATTTCTTTTATTTATTTTCTTTCTTAGATTAGGCTTTTTCACAATATGAATATAAGAGTAATATAAAATACACCATACAAAAAACAATATGAAACATAAACAACACATTATAAAAAAACCTAACCTAAAGTGCCGCCGGCAACGGAGCAAGGCTCAGGCTGCCGGTGGTCAGGGCCGCAGAGAGAGAAACCTTCTGAACCTGAGCCTTGATCCAACCACAACCCCGTAGCGAAAATCTCTCAAGATGTTGGTCGAGACTCTTCGCTATGAGACCGATATAATAAGAAATGTCGGCACAATGGTCGCCGAATCAACCTCCCACATGGCGGTCACCTCGTGAGCCAAGTCTAGGTACTTGCTGGAATTTCCCTTTTCGGCCTTCAGAGGTTCTCGTCACGTGGGACGGTGATGTCGACGAGCATAGCCCGGCGTTGCGATCGATCTATTATCACGATATTAGGCTTATTGGCTACAATGTCGACGATATTAATATTAACAAGATACTACGAGCACCCAAAATGTGTCCCAACAAAGTAGTGCTTAAAGGACGTTTACGTCTCACCTGGCCATAATGTGAGTTTTATCGCACGCTACGCGTACGGTAAAACTCACATTATGGCCAGGTGGAGACGTAAAATTGTGTAGGTACTCACAACGGGCAGTAAAAAAAAGTCCTCTATCGCATATTTACAACCCTCGGCTGTGGCTCGGGTTACAAATACCAGCGATCTTTCTTTTACAGTCCTAGGTAAGTAATGTACTATTAAGCACTACTGGTCTATCAGTCAGCTTTTAGCCACGAATCAGTCAACATATCAATATGCTCCGTAAAAAATCGTAAAAAAACAACATGTAAACCGCATTAAAAATACTTAAGTGCCGTATTTTCGATAAACGTTATCTTTCTTATATAAATCTTTAATATAATGAAGCACTACTAGTCCGCCATTTTCATTTTAAGCAGATATTTCAAACTGAACAACACTAGTGTCTCCGAAAAGAGAAGTGCCGTAGAATGTATGAGCTCCCATATAAACCACGACACTTCTTTTTCCAACTCTACCAACAAAGGAACGTATTTGGATGTAAATGTAAATATTTAACTGTATATTTGCATGTATACTTGTATACTTCTAGCAAATAAATTCGCGTCTAGGGGAGTCGGCGTAGCAGCTAACTGATTGCGAATGTTGCGAAGACCGGGCGCAAAGCGCAAGAGAACTGACAGGAGCTCTTTGGCCGTCGTAGAGAAATAAGGGTTAAAAATAACATAAGAATGCCGAGATGAGCCGTTATTTGTTACCACAACTAACGCTAGAACTAAAACAAACGAAATTCCCATGTCTCATACTCCAAATAAGTAAATAGAATGTAATTTAACTCAAAAAAATCCTTGTAGGCAATGGCAATAGTGAAGTGACCAACTATTTGGCGCGTTATCGATAGTGCATATTTACCTTCCTATACTTTGGAAGGAGTTGTGATAATTACATACTATTATTACTTTTATACTTTGCCATGGACGTTCAAGATATAATGATTCGTTTACATGCAGATAATTAATATTAATATGAGGTAGATGCATGCAGTACTGAAGATCGAGTAGACGGTAACTAACCGTGACGTCCACGGCAAATTATAAAACTGCTGGAGTACTCCCACATAAACGCTGATACACACCTTGCTGATATTCATAAGCATTTTAAAAATATAACAAGACCCTTTATAACACGACGTCTACGAACGGTTCGTAAACGCGAGGTGACTTCCTTCAAACAGCAGATATACGAGTAGACCATCCTCACCCAGCCTTAAATTAGTATTTCACCTTGATGTCGTCCCGCCAGCGCGGCAGGTACTTGAGGCCCACGTCTACGAACGGTTCGTAGCCGACCCGTGACTTCCTCCAAGCAGCAGATATAGACCATCCTCACCCATCTTTGACGTAGCATTTGACCTTGATGTTGTCCCGACAGCGCGGCGGGTACTTGAGCGCCTCGTCGTTCTTGCAGTACTTGAGGCACGCGTCTACGAACGGTTCATAGCCAACCCGTGACTTACTCCAAACATGATAGATATAGACCATCCTCACCCAGCTTTGACTTAGTAATTGGTCTTGATGTCGTCCCGACAGCGCGGCAGGTAATTTCCGGTACTTAAATATTTACAGGTACTTAAATATTTTTAACAATTCTCACGATTAAACGTTGTTATATTTGGAAAATACACAATCATAGCGAGATGATATAATACGATAACATAACGATGTAAATTATCTGCAAATATTTTTAATTATTATCAGTTTCTAGAAATATCGATATGAGTAACTCATATCTCAGCACTTTTTATAGCCATCTGTCACTTCAGACAATAACATGGCAAATATACTGACACGGTCGATTCCTATGGAAACCATAGACAAGGGCGCCTCTATCCTAAGAGCGACTAACGCACTAAAGACGTTGGTGCTCTGTGGAGCTTTGACTGAACTCAAATGTCAACCTATAGAGACACTTTTTCGATGGACTTTGTTAATAAACCTCATTTAACGAATAAAAAACTACGAACGCGAACGAGAAATGCAAATGAGAATTCGTTATATTATAGAATAAGTATAGACTTACAGCGAACGCCGAAAATATATCATTTTGAACCCTATAACAAAGGAGTAAGGTGCAAAAATGTAAACGTATTTTTAGCGTTGACTATACAGTCGCCATCAAATATATCGAAGCGGCCAAGGTACTCAAAAATATCTGAACATGGACTTTATCGCTTTGACAATAGAGGCGTTGTTCAGATATTTGTGACCACCTTGGCCGCTCCGATATACCTGATGGTGACTGTACATGAACCACTGCTACTGATGCAATGACTTAAATCCACTTACCTTCATTAATATCATCATCTTCTGCGTCTCCAAGATATATTTTGCTCGAGGATTGAGATTGAGTTAGCGTAGTGGCCTTCGTCGTAGTACTTGTGCGTTTAGAAGTTGTTTTTTCACTTGTAGTTGTAGTGATGGGACGTGGCATTGTTGTTGGAGTCCTACGTTGTGTTTTTGGAGTTCTACGATGTCTTGTTGGCCATGTTACATGAACTGTTGGTTTTGGGGTATCAACCTCTTCTGTAGGAATTGTGAAATCATCGTCTGCAAATAGTCGAAAAAATAAATTGTGAGTACCATAGACATTTCTGTGATTCCATAATAAGCGGGCCAGTCTCGTGCACACAAACTCACTTTTGACGTTTGAACCAATCATGAACCAATCCACCGCTCGTCGACGAGTTGTATATGTGTGCGTGTCGCGCGTAAACACGAGGAAACCGGCTTATTATGGAATCACAGTTACGTATAATACACGAGCACTTCACGGTATTACGTGTCTTTATTTTATTTGTCTATGGTGAGTACACTAACAAAAATACTGGTGATCCATTAAGGGGCTTAATTGATATCGTATTTCGACTAAGAAAAAGTAGAATTTTTTTTTTAAAGAGAAAAAAAATATTGTAAGGGACACGTGCTCCTAGCCGGCCAACCGTCCATAAACAAATTTTTCTTTTCGCACGAAAAAATTTTGTTCTTAGTTTTTCATAATCATTTCACCACCATCACCAGCTTTTTTTACACCTTGTAATCCCCTTTTAACGAAATATTATTACGAGGATTGTACAGTCACCAGCAATATTAGTATCT
Organism: Pammene aurita; assembly: GCA_947086415.1. NCBI lineage: Eukaryota > Metazoa > Arthropoda > Insecta > Lepidoptera > Tortricidae > Pammene > Pammene aurita. The sequence goes on along the minus strand of OX352302.1, from coordinate 24,275,834 downwards.
TCTTACATGAATGTTACAAAAATATGTGACTCGCTCTTATTTGTGGGGCCATAAGAGAAGAATTTTTGCGGCCATCGTGTAGGAAGATACTATTGCCGGTAACTGTACTGATCTAATAATGTAGTAATAAAAAAAAATGGGTGTATACCACGTAACCAGAGATGCTGAAATCTTGTTTTCCCCCTTTTTACACCTGAAATAATATGAGATGATTGTCACACCTTAATAAAGTTTAATTAAATTTATATATCGATATTTGTAATTGCTAGCCATACTCATGTCTGGCGGAGAAGTCTGAAGGACATATTCATGCGTATAGATATAAAATTAATATTGCTTAAAAATTACTAGGAAAAAAATATACAGGTAGGTATTAAGAGAAGTCGTTGCTATACATTTTAGGATAGAGATATTCAAGTCAACAGTCAGGACAAAATAAATAAGTTTCTAAACGAAACTTTAACATAATAACCTAAACCTAGAACACGATTCCAGAAAACTGCAGTGAATTTATTTTACTATCGTATACTACTACTAGAAGTTGTGTTGTGGGTTGAAATTTTGTCCGTTCAGGTCTACGAGACTAGAATTATTTGAATAATCTATACATATAATAAAGCTGAAGAGGGTCGAAAGTCTGTACATGGAATATATTCGAAAAAAGTTGGCTGGGGATAGTTAGAATCGATAACAGAACACGTTCCAACAATTTTTAGATTTTTTGTCTGTTTGTCTGTTTATCTGTTTGTCTGTTTATTTGACCGCGCATCACGTGAAAACGGCTGAACGGATTTTGATGAAATTTTGTATAAGTAGAGATAATTTGGGTCCCGAGAAACGACAGAATAGTTTTCATCCTGAAAATAAACCCTTGTGGGGGTGAAAAGGGGGTCGGAAGTTGGTGTAAGGACTTTTTTATCACTGAACTGGTAAAGATGAAATTTGGTATAGAGATAGTATGGGTCTCAAGAAAGAACAAAGGATAGTTTTCACTCCGAAAATCAACCCTAAAGGGGTGAAAAGGGAGTTGGAAATTTGTATAGAGTATTATTAACCGCAGAATCGATTTAGATAAAATTTGGTATGGAGATAATTTGAGCTCTGGAAAAGGAAATAAAATAGTTTTATCTCAGTAATTATCCAAAAGGATGCAAAAGGGGTGGAAGTTTACACGGAGAAGAAAACACCAATAACCGCTGTACGTATTTAGATGAAATTTGGTATTGAAATAGTTTGTAATTTTTTGGTCAAGGTGTCCATATTTATAACAAGTTACCGCAATTTATAAAAACCGCAGTGCGTGTTAAGCCTTAGATCTAATAATGTATTACTGTTTTGAAAAAAATAAGTCCCGTCGAGTTTCTTTTCGGACATATTACTTCTCGGGCCAGAGGTGTAGGGTTAGAACCGGTGGTAGTTTTGGAACGAAGTCGGACGGTTTGCGGATGGGGGGCTAGGCGAAAAAAAGTCACGTGACCGTCACGAAAAAGCGTCACGTCACGAAAACGCGACACCCATACGATTGAGAAGCATGTAAAATGGAATGAAATAAAAATAATATAAAATAGAGTAAAGTGAAGTGAGGTGAAGTGTAGTGAAAAGTGAAAGTGAGGAGTGGCAAAGTGACAAAGTGAAAAAATTTGAGAACCTAAAAGTAAAAATGTCAAAATGTCAAAATTTCAAAAATTTCAAAGTGCTTATGGTAAAAACGTATGAAAATTCATTACCTACGGTAACGTCATGAAAAGCCGCCCTCTTCCCCGGCACGCCCCCCCCCCCCCCTTCCCGACTTTCCGAACACGTCATTTAGGATTTTTAATATGTGTGTAGATAAAGCAGTGTATGCTTCTGTACGTAATTAGGCCTTATTACGTAACAGTTACATTAACTACTATTTATCTCTTTTTAGGGTTCCGTAGTCAACTAGGAACCCTTATAGTTTCGCTTAATGTCCGTCCGTCTGTCTGTCCGTCTGTCCGCGGTCTAGCTCAGTGACCGTTCGCACTAGAAAGCTGAAATTTGGTATCAGTAGGTATGTGCATTAATCACGCCGCCAAAGTAATAGAATAAAAACTAAAATATTTTTTTATTAGGGTACACATAAAATGGAGAGTGAATTTTTTTTCGCTCCAACCCTATGTGTTGGGTATTATTGAATAGGTCTTTCAAAAAGAATAGAGGTCTTCTAATACATTTTTTGGATGAAACTGATAGTTTCGTAAATATTAGATCTGAAAGTTCAACAAAAGGGCGTCTCCTCCAGCAAACTTTGAGCCGTGGGTCCAAAAAATAAATAAATAATGGAAGTGAGGCCTGATAAGAACTTTCAATAATAACTATATTGAATAAAATCAGTTCAGCCGGTTTTGAATTATTAGTCAAAAACGCATAGTGAAAGGAAGTGCCGGATAGTAAAATGACGTAAGCGCCGTCAAATATCTCTTAATAAACGACCTTTTCAACGGATTTTTGTAACGGGGCGGCAACTACGAAACTCTACAATGAGCATCGCCCGACATGCTCTTGGCCTGTTTTTTTTGCGCATTGTTATCCCAGAAATCACCCGTTAAGGATTACTAATTCCAATTGAAGACAGTCAGCCAGGTTATACGTAGCCTATAAAAATTCAACGTCTAAAAGGGGGGGTAGCCACTACACGCGATTGAGTTAAATTTGCATGGATCATGGACCCCCCCCCATCCAAGTACACTTTCATGCTTAGACTGATTTGACGGGAGCATCGATTTGGATGATTTGCCGTGGACATGAACGTATAAATACAAAAGTGTTACTGTATCGTCCGATATACACCTACTACTCTATGTCGTTTAAATCATGCCAAAAAACATTATAAGGACAAAAAATGATTTTTGAGTGTTGTTTCATTTAGTAGTAATTGTAAAATATTTTATCAGGATTACTGTTCCTCTAGCGTATCCATCTGTCAACTTTACTTCAAGTTCCGCCTCCAGGGTAGCGGGAGAGAAATTAGGGGTGAATTAGCCCCTTACTGACACAGACCGAATTCCACACGGGCGGAGCCGCGGGCACAGTTAGTACACTAATATAATAATACTTTAAATAACACACATAGGTACTAATTCTTCTAACCTTCTACTTCAACTCAAAGGCAATGATATTTACTATGGATGGGTTATACTATAACAAAATGAGCAGAAAAAATACTTCCAGAGTTATTTCATAACCTCGCAACGATTCTGTTAAGTTTATCTATTTTGACAATCATTAAATCTTTGTCACTCTCATTGTTAGAAAATTACAGTTTGTCTCTTTCTCACGCGGGTGGCGGGAGCTCATTGGCACGTCCGCATCTCACGCTGGCCGGTGCGCGACTGGTGACAGTTGTTTGAATTCACTCATTTTAGGTGCTTCACTTTTGGAGCGTACATAACCCATCTGTCATTATAATATATCATAGGTCAAAGGTACATCATTGGCGGTTGTAAAAATATGTTTTTTATGGCAGTAACGCCTTATTGACAGCCGACAATGATGTGACTTAAAAATGTCACATATTATACAGTATGTAACAAAAATAGTGTTGATCCATTTAAGGGCATAATTGGTATCGTATTGCGACATTTGCGACTAAGAAAACGGAGGAGATAATTTTTTTGGACGTGAAAATAGTAGATTGTACAACAAGTGCATAAAACGTACGATTTTACGCGAGGCGTTTATCCATGATATAAAGTCGAGTGTAAAATGGGTTTTATGGACGAGAGTTACACTCTAATTTTCACTTCAATTGCGAGGAAATTATTTATCGGTAATCGTAAAACAATTTCAAGTTGTAACAAAAATATTACAATGAAAACAAATATTGTTCCCACATAGATTAGACATAGATACTTGCTTTCTGCCAAGTCATAAAAACATTTCTAAACTATTATCAACTCCTATTTTATTTGATTTCATTTATTTAATTATAGAAAACACGCAATTCAAATAATTATAGCAAGAATATAATAAAAGAACAAGTTTCAGTATTCTACGAAATTTTACTGCTCAATTAAATTGTGCAATATATCTTGACTCTATTTGGCTGTTGAGACACATTCTTAGTCTTAGAAGAAAATTTTACTTTATGCCCTAGAACTTAAAATGCGATTTTATGTCGTCCACGCACGACTTAAAGTCGTACTTTACGAGCATGAGAAGTGAAAAATAAATTGTATGGGACACGTCATCCCAGCCGGCCGACCCTCCATCCAAAACCAAACTTATTTTTCGTTGATTTTTTTTTTTTTGTAATTAGAATACGGTACCAATTAAGTTCTTAAACGGATCACCAGCATTTTTGCTACACCTTGTAGTTCGAAAATATTAAAAAAAAAACAGATTGGAGAGCCTAAAAGTACGAACCACTGCGTAGTTTGACATTGCGTTGCTTCGGTGGGTTGGCTGTTGTACCCCCGACATAGGGTGCAGATCCGTAACACGCCCGACGCGCGACCAACTCCAGTTCTAGAAATAAAGACTTAATCAACGATTCTATCCATGTGACCTGTTAGATCTATGGTCATATTTTTTTAGACAGAAAGGATAGGTAGGTGGTAGTTTTTTTTTCGCAAACGTTCATAAGTTCATTGTAATGTGCCTAAATTTAAGAATAAATATCTTTTATATCTAATACCTTTTTTTTGTTGTCTATGTAATTATGATAAAGATATCATACATAAACAATAAGTCCAGTTACATATCTACTATGGGTCCAATGCATTTTTATATTTTTTATGTAGGTACCGGTATCAAATTTTTTCTTAATGATCCATATTAGCCATATACAGGGTAAAATCTGGGTTGTGATCCTGAACCACTTTTTTTGACTCTGTAACTGATCGACATTAGCATATGGTAGTATTTGAACTGAACAGAATGAATTTAATTATCTTTACTTTGCAAGTAAAATTAATCTTAAATTAAGGAAATTATGGTCACCCTATTAATTTTAACATACACTGTATGGAAAACGACAAGACGTCACGTTGAGTAGAGTTACCAAACTGTAGGTACACTTAGGTACCATCTGAAAAATAATTATTAATATTGGTGACAAAAATATGATTGACATCAACGCTTGCACGACCCAAATTTAATCCTGTATTTACTAATTTTTGTAACAAACATGAGTTAATTAAGAAAACCTTAATCAATTTTTTTTTACAATCACATTTCATGTATGGCTTAACGTAAACTTAAAGCTTAACGAAAATAAGTCGATGAAGAAATTATTACAGTGCAACAACAAATTGCAAATTTGACCCTAATTGACAGGATATTTGCTGTATAAAAATTAAAATTAAATTGAGTAAACAGGCACTAATCTTTAATTTAAATCCTTTCATAATGTTCATCTTAGAAGTTTGGTAAAACTTGAAGGTTTTGGAATGCCTTCTGGGTCTATTTGTGACATTTTTAGTCAAAGGTACACATCATTGTCGGTTGTTAATAGAGTTTATTTCTAAAAAAAAATATGGCAGCGCCTTATTGACAACCGACAATGTTGTACCTTTGACATCAAAATACACATTTATTTTACGAATTCTACAAAAAAGACGCATTATAGCTCATACTAAAATAGATTTTCGTCCAAATATACTTACTTTCATTACTTTGGCATTGATACATCCGCATGTGGCAGGCGCTTAGGAAGGTACGGTAAATACCATGGGTGCACCGCGCGCACACCATATCGTGAGGCACATGGCAATTTTCGGGGCACGCCGGTTCTGGGTCGGGTTCCGCTAACTCTGAAGGCAGACATCAAGAGCAATAAGTTTAAAAAACACTGGAACTTTCGATGGAGAAACCGAAATAGGTTTATAGTTATCTGAACAGCAAGACACAAAGTAATAACCTGACTACTAAAGATGTGATAGTGAAGGTAAAATAATAAATATTCCGAAAGGTCGCAAGTTCGAATCTTGCTCGACGCGGTGAATTTTTCCATTTTTCTTTCAATTATAAATTTAAGTTGATTTGTGTAAGACCACAAATATTTATTATTTATTTATAAATATTATAAACCGGGCGTCCCTAAAACTAACTTCAAGACTGATAGATCAGCAGATGGGCTATAAGATTAAGCAATTTTGACTCCAATGGCACTTTTTTCTAAATATCATTAAAATTACTGATACCTTTAAGCTTTATTATAAAATTATAAAAGTGGCAATACCTACCTCGATAATGCGCCATTTTCACTGCGGCCTATTTTGACTTAGAGAATTCAACCAACCGGAGCGGCCATGTTTGTCATTTGTTTTTTTTTGTTTCGAGATCATGGAATTGAATTTGTAGTGGTTGTACCGTTTGCAACAAAAGGAGAATAATTTTCTCTTAATTTAATAAAATTACATACCCTTAAGAAATGGAATAAGTAGTAGTCCTCTGTTTTTTGCTTTTAGTCGCTATCATGTTCTTCATCTGAGCTAATTGATAATAAGATTGTTTGAAATTCGATCCATTTCCCCTTCCTGACATCGATATTTATTTTCTTCACTTTCGACATGGCGACAAATATTTTCCCAGTCCTCAGCAGTAATAGTATTCATTCGTTCAGTTGCTAAACTCATAATGCCTTGCATGTTTAATGAAACGTTTCTTTTCGCTACATATCCTTTTACCATGGACCAAATATTTTCGATCGGATTGAATATCGGGTGATACGGTGGCAATCGTAAAACAGAGTGGCCATGTTCTTTTAAAATTGCATCTATGTGGTACTCACGAAACCGCTCTTTATTTTGTTTAATTAAATCATACAAACTGGTTTTGTACATCAACGGGCTATACGAAATATTGTGTTCTGTCAACCAATCCATCATTTCTTGGTTATGAGAATTTGACGTTGGAGCACGATTCAAAAGTTTGTTGTGATAGGACGCATTATCTACGATAAGTACGTTATTCGGTTTAAAGTTCGGTATTAATTTTTCTTTTAACCATTTTTCGTAGTTGACAAAGTTCATCTGGTCATGGTAATCTCCCGTTTTATGGTTTGCCTTAAACATTAACAAAGCGTTGGGAATAAAACCATCTTTTCCTCCTGCGTGCACTATTATTAACCGCTGGCCTGTACTGATTTGTTTTTTTACATCAAATTCTGTTCCATCGGTCCAAGCCTCTCCGGACACATGTGAAGTGTGCATGTAGGTTTCATCAGTATAAACTAGTGGTCTATCTTCAGACCGATATTCCGCAATTTTGGTAAGGTAATTTATTCTTAGCAGTCGTATGTTGTGTCTTTCCATTAATATTTTTCGGTTGTCCTCGGTCTTTTTCCTTTTAAATCCTAATTTTTGTATTTGTTTTCGTAAGGTGGAAATGCCAAATTTGTAATCTATATCGGATTTTAACATAGAGTGGAGTGCCTTTAAGGTTGGAAATTGTTTATGGGACAGATGAAAATTGTATATAGTTCTCCGGATGACTTCCTGATCAAAATCGTCTGCTGCTGATGACGGACAAGTACGTAACTTTTTATTTCTCGGGGAGGTGAATTTCTTTGTTGTTGTGAATTTCTCACTATTGCTCTCAGACACAATGTTATAAACAGTAGAGAGACAAACACCTGTAGCTTTTTCAACTAACTGGGCAGCGGTGTAAGGGGAATTTAAATTTTTCTTTAGTTCAAGTTCAAAATATTTATAACAGTTAAAAATAATTTGCTTACTTTGACTCTCAATCGGACCAAAATTACTCACTGCCATATTTTTTGAAAATTATGTAACTTACACTTAGTCGTACGGGCTGACACAAAATTATTCTGATAATTGTGAGAATAAAATAAAATCAGACGTAAAAATATATGCACAACGTAAATAATATTCACAATTTGACACTGACGTTATTTTGGTATTTACTTCTTCAATATATAACAAACCTCTTTTTATGCTGATAGTACGAGAAAATAGAAAATTCAAATATAGAATGCCTGTAAACATACAATACTACTACATATGCAATTCCATGCTCTCGTTAATTTATCTATAACATGATCATTACACGGTAAGTCAAAATTAACAATAGTATGTATATTCACTATACGAGGGTTGCCTTTTATATTTCGGGATTTGAATAAGCTAGGGTTGCCATCGGTCAAATGAGGTTTAAAAAGTTTAGTTCAAATATTTTGGCGGCAATTTTAAGAAAAAAAAGTTTTGACGCTATCGTATTTTGTTTTTAACTGTCATTTGAAAAAATATCGTATCAGCTACCATGGAATTGAATCGCGAACATTTTCGGGCGATTGTTTTTTACAATTTTCGACGCGGCCTCAGCAACAACAGTGTATCGATGAACTTATTGCAACTTACTTTTGGAGATGAAGCACCATCAAGGACGAGTGTTTATCGTTGGTTTGCAGTTCGTTTGGGGACGAGTTTCGCGAAGGTCGTCCAAAATCAGTGATTGTCCCGAAAAACATTGACTCTGTGTGTGAACTAATATTGCAAGACCGTCACGTGACTTATCGAGTGATTGAGGCGTCTTTGGGCATTAGTGGGACCAGCATACAAACAATATTGCATGACCATTTAGCTGTCAAAAAGTTTGTTCGCGGTGGATACCACATAATTTGACCGGTGATCAAAAACAGGCTCGCGTGGATTGGTGCAAAGACATGTTTAAAAAATACAACGGCGGGACTTCAAAACATGTCTACGATATTGTCACAGGTGACGAATCATGGATCTACTCGTATGAACCGGAAAATAAGCAGCAGTCGACAGTGTGGGGTCTTTCAAGGCGAACAAAATCCAACAAAGGTTGTTCGTGCATGAAGTACTGCAAAACAAATGGTTTCCTGTTTCTTTGGTAAAACTGGACATATTGCAACCGTTCCTTTAGAAAAACGTTTGAGAAAAAAATTTGTTTGCCAGAGGTGATTGAAAAAGTCACGGAAGCCAATCGCCGAAGACGAATTATACTCCACCATGATAATGCGAGCCCACACCAGTCGGCACAAACATCAGCCTTTTTGAAAGCCCAAAATATCGATTTAATGGGTCACCGGCCGTATAGTCCTGATTTGGCCCCCAATGATTTCTTTTTGTTCCCACGCATCAAGAACGAACTGCGTGGTCAACGTTTTTTGACACCCGAAGCAGCGGTCGAGGCGTTCAAAACGCACGTTTTGGAGGTGTCCCAATCGGAGTGGTCGAACTGCTTTCAAGATTGGTTCTACCGCATGAAAAAATGCGAAGAACTCAGAGGGGAATATTTCGAAAAACAATAAAGTCATTTTTGTTAGTATAAAGTTGTTGATAATTTCTATTCCCGAAATATAAAAGGCAACCCTCGTTGGGAGCGTTGGGGCGTCAAGGAAATTATGTGCTAAATAAAAAAAAATCTTTTTCGTCAATTATAATATATTAATATAACATCTTTGAGTGATAGGTTTTCAGTAACTGAATAGAAGGCATGATTTTGAAAGTATTTCTTTATAGTTTTTTTAAATGACTGAGAGGGCAAATCCGTTATATTTGTCGGTAATTTATTGAATAGTTTAATTTTTATAAAAAAATTAAAACACTTTTTTAATCGCTGTAATGGAAAGATGAGTTTGTTCTTGTTCCTAGTATTATAATTATGACACTCAGACTGAGTGTTTGAGAAGAGTACTTGTTTTTTTTATATTTTTTTTAAAAGAGAGTTGTATATAAACAGTGATGTGACCGTCATAACCTCAAGCTTTTCAAAGTATTGCCTCGCAGGCGTTCGCCAGTTGACTCCACACATTATTCTAATCGAGCGTTTTTGTAGAATCAATGCTCGGCTTACGGAGCGTTTCTCCAGATGGTGACTGCATAACTTTGTAAGCTTTGAGCAAAGGCATAGTATACGGTTTTTCAAAGTTTTTAGTTAAAAATTAAAACACTTTTTTAATCGCTGTAATGGAAAGATGAGTTTGTTCTTGTTCCTAGTATTATAATTATGACACTCAGACTGAGTGTTTGAGAAGAGTACTTGTTTTTTTTATATTTTTTTAAAAAGAGAGTTGTATATAAACAGTGACGTGACCGTCATAACCTCAAGCTTTTCAAAGTATTGCCTCGCAGGCGTTCGCCAGTTGACTCCACACATTATTCTAATCGAACGTTTTTGTAGAATCAATGCTCGGCTTATGGAGCGTTTCTCCAGATGATGACTGCATAACTTAGTAAGCTTTGAACAAAGGCATAGTATACGGTTTTTCAAAGTTTTTAGGTTAACTAAAGACCTTAGTTTTAAAAATGCGTAATTTGCTGATGCTAATTTATTACATATTTTATCAATGTGCTCGCTGTGTGTTAATTTACTGTTAATTTCGTAACCTAAGAAACTATACTGGTACATTTAGAAGTTTTATTACTTGTTTTACATTTTCTATACAAAAGAAGTCTGCCGATCTTTGCAAGGGAGGGGAACGTCAAACTTCGTACGTAACGTACAAATAGCCACGTCAGATAAACATCAGTCCATACAATAAATATGACCACTGGTCATATGTTTTCGGCACAGGGGAATGCCTTTCAATGGCCTCTCCGGTTGGTTGAATTCTCTAACAGTCTGGACGTTGGCCGGTTTGGGATATCCTGTAGGTAACTCTGTTTACTATACCAGCACGCCTAGCATAACTTGACGTTTGACGCGACAGTTCATACTTCAAGTGCGACTCGAAGTATGGAATGACAGGCGACAACGTAAGATATGCTAGCGGGCCTGGTGCCGCAGTACCATATATTCAAAGGAAGTTGAATTCTTTTGACAGTATCAAATTGCTGAATTAATATATAGTCGTCATCAGATATATCGAAGCGGCCAAGGTGGTCACAAATATCTGAACAACGCATCTATTGTCGAAGCGATAAAGTCCATGTTCAGATATTTTTGGTAACCTCGGCCGCTCCGATATATTTGATGGCGACTGTACAATACAGTGTGTATTTTAGTTACAACCGCTTACGCTAACGGTAGTTAGTATAGACCCTAATACTTACCACTAGTACTTTAATATGATTAAGTAATTAAAATTTTACGTCATTTTTTCCTTATAAAATATTTCATCACGCAATGTATCGTGATAACTTTACCTTTAAAACGCTTTTAAAACGTCACAATTGATGATGTGTCAAGTTAGTGTATACGCAATACATTGCCGCTCGAAGAATTAACAGAAAATTAATCACTCTGTGGTAATTAACTGTTAACTAAATATTTACTGCGATATCGATTTATATAACTTCAAAACCTGCGTCTGGTTTCCATATTTGGTTATTTCAAAGATACATGTGGTACATTTTATGTATGGAACTTAAGACCTGCTGCGTTAGCGTCAGTGACGCGATATATGAGTTGCGCTAGCGCATTTATCTGACTAATGGTGGGCCCACACTAGCTGTTAATAACAGCAACTATTTATCTTTCTTTAACAACAGAGTGCTACTTAGCCTTATCCATGTTACACTTTGTTATATAACATTTATAACAGCTGGTGTGGGAGCACCATTACGGGAATGCGATTTTGTATAGATAGTTATTCAGACTACGTATTATATTGTCCTTGGTGTGTTGGTGGTGACCTTTAGTAGCCTCTATTACATAGAGCATCAATATATGTCATTAATGTACGTTACTTTAAGCAATAGGTACTTAGTTTTAAGTGTATATTGAATAAGATTTTTATTTTCTAATTTTTGTAACTTATGTGGTGCTGGATGTGGATGGTTTCTGCAATAAATGTTTTGTCTTTCTTTCTTTCTATTGTACTTTAACGTATTGTATATCATAAGCACGATTAATATTAGGCACAACGTACCTTTATGTAACGCTTTTTTGTTAATATCGGATTCTTCAATGGGTTCTGCTCTTCTTTTATTCATTGGTGGTGTCATTCTGATACACATAGACATTTCAACAATGTTCATCTTAACACGATCTCCTGTAATCAATGTACTAGGTGTTCACCGTCTTAAAAGAACAACAGTTACATTCACATAATGATACAAGAACTAACATTAGCTGTTAGCTGCTACATACGACTACACTTTGAGCTCAAACTCAGCTATTTATGGTCTAAGAGCTGGCCACGTCAGATATGACACAATAATGAGAGCAATGAAACCCATCTAGTAAGATTGCAATACTATCCTTATTGCTCGATCCTGGCATATGGCAGCTTTTAATGGTTAGATGTCAGAGGGACAGACTAGCAAATTTTTTGAATTGGAAAAAAGTAGGTAATACCAAAATAGGTAAAAACGGCCGAAATTATCTTATTTATAGGGGAAGGGGCCTATATTTTAACATTAGAACAAAAAACATTTTAAAAAAAACATATTACAACACAAACATAATATTTCGGAAACAGAAACAATAGGCGACAAACTATTAATTACATTATACGTCGTTTTGGACGACGCGACGTCGTCCTCCATCAGAAACTTTTGGCAATGATATGATCTAATTATTTAAGTATATAATTTTTCAAAATACTGAACATAAATCAAAACCAGAACTCTATGATGTGTATGTGTATTCTTAAAGTGGTTTGCATTATTTGACCTCCACTACTTTACAGCTGCCGGATGTCCGGATCTAGAAATAAGCACAGTATAGAAAACTAACGAGAGGGGTTTCGTCGCTCACATTATTGTATCATATCTGACGTGGCTAGCTCTCCGTCTATTAAGTAGGTAATTAAAGTAATTTGCAAAAACTGTTTAACAATTCTCAAAAAAATTATCTGCGGTTGCCTCTAGCCGTTTTATACGTACCTACTTTGTTTATGGAATCTCATAGCATATATATGTATACTTCTGATTTTTATACAAGGACATTAAAGTGCAAAAGCTACAATTGGAATATACTTACTCTAAATAAAAATAATAATACATACCATGAATTAAAACAAATAATAAATATCTCCTAAGTCGCTACAAATGGCCCATTGGTAGCAACTTGGACAATCAAAGGAGATTTTTATTATTTGTTTTAATTAATTAGTAATTCATAGCATGTATTATTCTTTTCCAGTGGGTAGTGTGCCTAGAATGCTGGCCGCATTGCCACGTTGAATGGCAATGTTTATTCGCTGAGCGAAATACTGGCCAGCCTTCTAGTCACCTGTTGCGTCTACCAGGCGCGACGCTAAGTCTTTGTAGACTGCGCGCGCCCGGCCCCATGGCCTCAGCGTTTCGACCCCAAAAACCTCAAGTTGTCGTTTACAAGATTCAACATACTATAAGACAAATCATACAAAACAACTAGACTGTACACTTATTTCAATTATATTATATTTCAATAATTTAATTAGTTTTACCTCGAAAATTTATAAATTTTTGTCCTAAAATTTATAAGTCGAATGGTCCGAAAACGTACTCTTTGCCCGACATGTGGGTAAAATTACGCACACAGTTGGGTAAAAGTACGCGAACATTTTCATAGATATGGTACCTAATGGGTATTTTTAATAAAATTCAGGTCATTTTTATAATTAAGCTCTTATTTAACCTTTCTATCTCCGTTATGCTTTTTTAAAGACTTTTTTGGCATTGGGGTAAAGGTACGCAAGGTAAAGCGCTTACTTCTGGCCTAGTACTTTTACCGTAATCTACATTTTCTTACAAAACATGGCCCTTACTCCGAAGCAATTTTCGCAACATGTTACTTTTGCATATTTACTACAACTACTGAAGTAAATCAAATCTACTTTACACACACTTGTCCTTTGGACATATATATAATGAAAAAATTTTTGGCTGTTTACTTATTGATCGACCTACTTCGACTTGCACTCACTGTGGCTCTGAGCTGCTAATGGCTCTGAAACGGGGCACCAAGTACCTCATAATTTTACAAAGACGCACCTCAGCCATTCCATCACTAGTTAGAGAAACATGCATTGTGTACTTTTACCCACTGCGTGCTGTTACCCCGAATGACTACAACGTAAGCGTGCCACCAAATATTATGTACCTTTTGATTTTAACTATCACAAATAGTTAGGGACTTACCTAGTTTACATTTAAACTCTTTCATAGCGCACACATTCAATGGTACGTAAGCTGGTCCTTGTTTTGGTTCTATTACTTGAACGCATATCGATTGCGCGTCCTCATCTGAGCTACATTGCAAATCTGAGCAGTGCTTGTTGGAAACAGTTTCCGCTGTTGAACTAATGATATGAATAGCTATAAAGATAAATGGGAATTTGCGTAAATATTTAATGATATTTGTAAATCAATTGGATCAATAGGCATGATGACGGTATTAATTAGGTACGTACCTAATCAAAGAATATATTTTTTTTTTAATAATCTAAAAGGTATTCTAAATAAAATAATAACACCAACTGTAGAAATACTCCACGTGATTTCACGCGCCGTTTAATTGAAAGTACTTCATTCGATAAGTACCTAATTATAAAAAATGTAAATACTCATTCATATTCAGACGTAGGTTTGTGTATTTCTGAATTAATGCATTTTTCGGAATCAGCACAAATGTACCGATAACATTAAAGGGCGTTTAAAAATCTCTCATCATCTACTTAATGAATATTTACGAATAACTTATTTTCTTTACTTACTGAATACCAAAGTTGTAAATAATAGCATGTCAATAAGTTTTAAATAGGTAAGTAACTCAACATTACTGATATTCGAAATACCTACTACCTAATATTAAAACACCAAACGGACTAAGAGCTAGCCACGTCAGATATGACACAAAAAGGGAAGCAATGAAACCAGCATCTGGCAGCTTTTAATGGGTGTCAGAGTGACAAACCAACAATGTTTTTCAGTTAAAAAAAAGTAATACCAAAATTGGTAAAAACTGCCGAATTTGTGTCATTTATAGAACGGCGTAGGTATATTTTAACATTAGAACAAAAAACATTGTGTATTATTGCGGAAACAAAAACAGTAGGCGACTAACTATAAATTGCATTATACAACATTTGGCACTACTTTCGCCCTAACAGAAACTTCTGACTTTGATATAATCTAATTAATTACATAATTTCCAATTAAATTGCATCAAACTCAGAACTCAAGGATTTGTTTTCTTCAAGTTATTTGCATTATTTGACGTCCAACACTTTACAGCTGCCAGATATCCGGATCCAGAAATAAGCATAGTATAGCAAACTAACTAGAGGGGTTTCGTTACTCTCATTATTGTGTCATATCTGACGTGACCAGCTCTCCGTCTATAATGTGACGGTGATCATCGAATGCCTTTAATAATTGAATTGACGGTTGACTTCATTCTAAAATTAACTTATTACGTGTATGATTGCACATTTTGCTTACAAGCGTCTGTTTTTAAACGGTTTTATTTAGCTTGACCCCGTATATTTGTATATTTATTTATACGCATCAAATCTTGCAATCGATTTTTCGACCATTTCTACTTAACAGATTTCGATGAAATTTTGTATGCGTATCAGGTCTCCGTGACAATAACTTTTAATAATATTTTCAACCTTCGATCTTCAAATCCTGATGCTGCAGAGACACTGCTTACCCTAACCGAGAGTCGTACACATCTGCTAATTTAACTATATTATTGTTGCTAGTAAATAAATCCTTAGTGACTTAATATTGACCATCAACTCTTCAGTTCTGATGCTGCATAGTTACTGCCTGCCATAACTGACCGGGTGGAGAATGTGTCAATTTAATAATAGTGCTCTAGATTTAGGTAGACGCATTTACGTTTCAAATTGACCTCCAACTCCTCGGTCGTGATGATGGAAGGTTACAGCCTGCCATAACTGACAGGGTGGAGAATGTGTCAATTTAATAATAGTTTTCTAGTTTTAGGTAGACGCATTTATGTCACATATTGATCTCCAACTCCTCAGTCGTGATGATGCAAGGTTACAGCCTGCCATAACTGACAGGGTGGAGAATGGGTCAATTTAATAATAGTGTTCTAGTTTTAGGTAGACGCATTTACGTTACATATTGATCTCCAACTCTTCAGTCGTGATGATGCAAGGTTACAACCTGCCATAACTGACAGGGTGGAGAATGTGTCAATTTAATAATAGTGTTCTAGTTTTAGGTAGACGCATTTACGTTACATATTGATCTCCAACTCCTCAGTCGTGATGATGCAAGGTTACAAACCTGCCATAACTGACAGGGTGGAGAATGTGTCAATTTAATAATAGTGTTCTAGTTTTAGGTAGACGCATTTACATTACATATTGATCTCCAACTCCTCAGTCGTGATGATGCAAGGTTACAACCAGCCATAACTGACAGGGTGGAGAATGTGTCAATTTAATAATAGTGTTCTAGTTTCAGGTAGACGCATTTACGTTACATATTGATCTCCAACTCCTCAGTCGTGATGATGCAAGGTTACAACCTGCCATAACTGACAGGGTGGAGAATGTGTCAATTTAATAATAGTGTTCTAGTTTTAGGTAGACGCATTTACGTTACATATTGATCTCCAACTCCTCAGTCGTGATGATGCAAGGTTACAGCCTGCCATAACTGACCGGTTGGAGAATGTGTCAATTCAATAGTAGTGCTCTAGTTTTAGGTAGAGGCATTTACATTTCATATTGATCTCCAATTCCTCAGTTCTGATGCTGCATGGTTACTGCCTTCCGTAACTGACCGGTTCCAGAAAGTGTCAATTTAAAAATAGTGCATTAGTTTTAGCTAGAGACATTTACGTTACGTTTGATCTCCAATCCTCAATCGTAATGCTGCTAGGCTACTGGCTGCCATAAAGGACCAGTTGGAGGATGTATGCATTTAAAAATAGTGTTCTAGTTTTAGGTATGGGCGTTTACGTGTTTTATTGATCTCCAACTCCTGAGTCGTCACCGCTAGGACACTTAATTATTGGGTTTTGTCCGGTCCATGTCATGCTGCTACTGAAGCAATTCTCGTTGTGATGTTCCGATCGTATGCAATACGCGGTACTCGGCCTTTTAGCTTCGCATAGATTGCGGCTAACCCTCGGGCCTTCGGCCCTCGGGCTCGCAAAGACACTTGACCGTTGAGTTTTATCAAGTCCATGTCATGCTGCTGCTGAAACAATTCTCGCCGTGACGTATTCGACCTTTTAGCTTCGCATAGATTGCGGCTCACCCTCGGGCCTTCGGCGCTCGGGCTCGCTAAGACACTTGACCGTTGAGGTTTATCAAGTCCATGTCATGCTGCTGCTGAAGCAATTCTCGCCGTGACATATTCGGCCTTTTAGCTTCGCATAGATTGCGGCTCACTCTCGGACCTTCGGCCCTCGGGCTCGCTAAGACACTTGGCTGTTGAGTTTTATCAAGTCCATGTCATACTGCTGCTGAAGCAATTCTCGCCGTTACGTACTCGGCCTTTTAGCTTCGCATAGATTGCGGCTCACCCTCGGGCTTTCGGCGCTCGGGCTCACTAAGACACTTGACCGTTGAGTTTTATCAAGTCCATGTCATGCTGCTGCTGAAGCAATTCTCGCCGTGACGTATTCGGCCTTTTAGGCTTCGCATAGATTGCGGCTCACCCTCGGGCCTTCGGCCCTCGGGCTCACTAAGACACTTGGCTGTTGAGTTTTATCAAGTCCATGTCATGCTGCTGCTGAAGCAATTCTCGCCGTTACGTACTCGGCCTTTTAGCTTCGCATAGACTGCGGCTCACCCTCGGGCCTTCGGCCCTCGGGCTCGCTAAGACACTTGGCTGTTGAGTTTTATCAAGTCCATGCCATGCTGCTGCTGAAGCAATTCTCGCCGTTACGTACTCGGCCTTTTAGCTTCGCATAGATAACGGCACAACCTCGGGCCTACGGCCCTCGGGCTCGCTAAGACACTTGGACATTGAGTTATATAAAGTCCATATCATACTGCTGCTAAAGCAATTCTCGTTGTGATGTTCCGATCGTATGCAATACGCGGTACTCGGCCTTTTAGCTTCGCATATATTGCGGCTCACCCTCGGGCTCGCTAAGACATTTGACCATTGAGTTTTGTCCAGTTCATGTCATGCTGCTATTGAAGCAATTCTCGCCGTGACGTACTCGTCCATTTAGCTTCGCATAGATTGCGGCTCACCCTCGGGCTCGCTAAGACACTTGACCATTGAGTTTTGTCCAGTCCATGTCATGCTGCTATTGAAGCAATTCTCGCCGTGACGTACTCAGCCATTTAGCTTCGCATAGATTGCGGCTCACCCTCGGGCTCGCTAAGACACTTGACCATTGAGATTTGTCCAGTCCATGTCATGCTGCTGTTGAAGCAATTCTCGCCGTGACGTACTCGGCCTTTTAGTTTCGCATAGATTGCGGCTCACCCTCGGGCTTTCGGCCCTCGGGCTCGCTAAGACACTTGGCTGTTGAGTTTTATCAAGTCCATGTCATGCTGCTGCTGAAGCAATTCTCGCCGTTACGTACTCGGCCTTTTAGCTTCGCATAGATAACGGCACAACCTCGGGCCTTCGGCCCTCGGGCTCGCTAAGACACTTGACCATTGAGATTTGTCCAGTCCATGTCATGCTGCTGTTGAAGCAATTCTCGCCGTGACGTACTCGGCCTTTTAGCTTCGCATAGATTGCGGCTCACCCTCGGGCCTTCGGCCCTCGGGCTCGCTAAGACACTTGGACATTGAGTTTTATAAAGTCCATGTCATACTGCTGCTGAAGTAATTCTCGTTGTGATGTTCCGATCGTATGCAATACGCTGTACTCGGCCTTTTAGCTTCGCGTATATTGCGGCTCAACCTCGGGCCTTCGGCCCTCGGGCTCGCTAAGTCACTTGACCATTGAGTTTTATCAAGTCCATGACATGCTGCTCCTAGAGCAATTCTCGCTGTGACGTACTCAGCCTTTTAGCCTCGCATAAATTTTTAAAATAAAAGAATGTCCTTTACGTAAATTAAGCTATTTCAAGGATTTAGTTCCCCTCCAGGACCCATACATTTTTCCCACACTGTATACATATATGTACCCTATAATATACGTAGGTACCCAGCTACCCAACTTAATGTAGGTACCCTCTACTTTAAACACACGAAAGGTCACATACAATTAATATAATACCACTTGAGCTGTCATCATCACATATAGTTTTCCCACCACATACTACGGTCAATAGGGCTGGTTACAAGTACAAAAATTTTACTAAAAACTTAAAAATAAATTAACGTAAAAAAGTTTTAAGTTAAACGGCTTTATTTCAATCAAATGTTGTACCAAAAACTAGAAAATAAAAATTTATACGAATTTTAGTCCCACATACATTGCTTCTTGGAGAGTCATGTATGACGGATAACAGAATAGGCATCTCGAGTCGGATGCTAAAGGCCCTATTTGTCTCTATATCAGTGGATTATGTCATAATCGGAAGCTTTTATCAGACTAAAATAAAAACGTGGGGCGTTGGTACGACAAAAAAATTAGGTAGGCAGGTAAAGCTACCAATGAACGAAAATCCTGTGATTCAAAATCGTAATGACATGGTAAAACAATAATAGAGAAAATTATAAGACCTAAAAACCATGAAAACCAAGTGGAGAGGCCTTTGCCCAGCAGTGGAGGGCACTCAAGTCGACTAGTAAATAAATAATAATTTTTAAGAAAAAAAAACCGACTTCAATGGGGGTAGCCGGTGAAGGATTATTGTAGATGGTGCACTTAGATTCCATACAATGAAATAACTTGCTTAAAAAACGCAGCGGAGAGGACAAATCGCCAAACGTGAACTATGCGTCGTTGAAGAGTTCCGTTCTGATTATCATCAGCAGTTCCACTTCATCAAATGTCACTCTTTTGAATGAAAATGCTTGATTTGTTGATAAAAATACAAAAGTCACGTATGCCTTTAAGATTTGAGGAATTCCCTCGATTCCTCGTGGAACTCATCATCAGAACTTGAGCTTGACGAAAATTGGTCCTGACAATCTAACTTGCTTAACAAACATAGCGAAGAGGAAGAATCGCCAAACATGAACTATGCGTCGTTGAAGAGTTCCGTTCTGTTCATCATCAGCAGTTCCACTTCATCAAATGTCACTCTTTTGAATGAAAATGCTTGATTTGTTGATAAAAATACAAAAATCACTATGTGTAAGCCCCTAAGATTTGAGGAGTTCCCTCGATTCTTCATGGATCCCATCATCAGAACTTGAGCTTGACGAACATTTGTTCTGACAATTAAACTTGCTAAACAAACACAGCGAAGAGGACGAATCGCCAAAAGTGAACTATGCGTCGTTGAAGAGTTCCGTTCTGATCATCATCAGCAGTTCTACTTCATCAAATGTCACTGTTTTGAATGAAAATGATGGTTTTGTTGATAAAAATATAAAAATCACTATATGTATGCCTTTAAGATTTGAGGAGTTCCCTCGATTCCTCATGGATCCCATCATCAGAACTGCGTTTTGACAAAAACGGGACCAATCTGTATATATATACTTACAATCAAAAAAAGAATTTTCAAAATCGGTTCAGATATGACGGAGTTATGGAGTAACAAACATAAAAAATAAAAAAAATAAAAAAAAAATAAAAAAAAACATACACGCCGAATTGAGAACCTCCTCTTTTCAAATCTTGAAGTCGGTTAAAAATTAATAAGAATTCCTAATGCTAGCCCTTATACAAATTAACTCACCATATTTACTTAATTTCACATTTCATTTCGCAAACTAAATATCTAAGTATTTGACTCATTTTATAATTTATATATACATATTTTTAATACTACTCGTAGTACTCTCACACTAACGCCACCTCCAACAACATTTAAGCATAGCTACGTGACTTCAGATTAAATAGTCTGCATTACATACTTAATTAACCCACTCAACCTTATATTAGACGCCCCACGTTTTTATTTTAGTCTGATAAAAGCTTCCGATTATGACATAATCCACTGATATAGAGACAAATAGGGCCTTTAGCATCCGACTCGAGATGCCTATTCTGTTATCCGTCATACATGACTCTCCAAGAAGCAATGTATGTGGGACTAAAATTCGTATAAATTTTTATTTTCTAGTTTTTGGTACAACATTTGATTGAAATAAAGCCGTTTAACTTAAAACTTTTTTACGTTAATTTATTTATAAACAGTTGGTTTTCTATGCCAGTCTTTTATGGATTGTTATTTTAATGTTCATCAACCCTTATTATATTATCAATAAATTCAGAGCTCGGATTTTTCACGGCAAAACAAAACACTAGCGTAATTTAGCCAGTGCTTGAAATATTATTTTATCGACACCTATCGAGTCTTACTACAGTATATGACAGGTATTGCCTCAGTACATTTTTTCTTTTTTTATTCGATGGTACACCTATCAGTGTGAATGTCAAAATTTAAAAACTAACAAACGTGCGAAAATTTCGAAAAACAGGAGACTTACTAGAGCTCAAAATCAATATTTTTGACCAGTCTAAGGTGACCTACTGGGGGTTAGAAGGTTGTGCATTAATTACCGGACATCCTGTATAAGTAATAAAATAACTTTTCATTTTAGCTTTGCCATAGTCGAGCAACAAAGAGGTAGGTCTGCATGTACAACTTAGAACGAAGTAACTATACCACCTCATTTAAAATGATAGAAACTACTGCAAATTTCATCTCACATGACATATGACATTCACACTTTAACTGTCATTTCATTACGTATAAAACGTAAATTGCATCTAGGTATTATTTATTTCGCAACGCATTGAATCCGACGTGTTGGATATACGTATAATAACTTAATATTGCAAGGTATCAATTAATTCAAAAATGAGTAATGTACAAGATCGGATCAAAACGTGGATTGAAAATCACCCTGAGTTAGTCTATAATGAAATGACCTCCACTATATACTGCTCTATGTGCCATATGCATCTAAAACTGAAGAAATGCAATATTGAGAATCATGTGAAAAGCAACCGCCACAATTACCGTTCGGGGCAACCAAATAGGAAACATCAATTTTATTTCGATTTAATTATTTTTCTTATTTCATGCAACATACCATGGGCAACAGTCAACAACAATAATTTTCGTCATTTTTTTAACAAGTATTTATGTTGCGACTGCTCTATGACTTCTTTACCGGACGAATCGACCCTGCGAAAAATTTATTTAAATCTCATGTACAAAAAAACTATACAGGGTATAAGAGAGGTAAACAAAACCAATTATTTGTGGATATCTATAGACGAAACACCAGATTTCATGGGAAAATTTGTGACAAACGTGGTGATTCGGTCTTTGCAAAAAAATTGTTCTAAGCAATTTTATCTTTTGGGGTCGAAGGTTTTAGAGAAGGTAAATGGGGAAACAATAGCAAACCTAATAATAAACCAATTAAAATTTTTGTTTCAAAATTCTTTCAATGACAACGTAAACAATTTGCTTTTACTTTGCACAGATAGTGCCGCATATATGCTTAAAGCCGGTCGTATTTTAAAAGCAACGTTTCCTCGTATGAAACACATTACGTGTTTAGCTCATGGTCTGCACCGGGTTGCCGAAGAAGTGCGAGATAATTTCAAAGGTGTGGATGGGTTGATATCGAATGTCAAAAAGATATTCCTAAAATCTCCAGAGCGTGTACGCCTTTTTAAGGCAAAATATCCGTCCATTCCCCTACCTCCCGAGCCAATTATCACCAGATGGGGAAGTTGGATATCTGCTGCGGTATATTACGCTCAATACTATGAGCAAATACGTGATGTCGTCTCCATACTTGCTAATGACTCGGCAGCTATAAGAGCTGCAAAAAAATGTTTTCAAACACGCAAACTACGACCGGAGTTAAATTTCATTCGCGACAACTACGAAGTAATAGCCTCTTCAATAGAACAATTGCAATGTTCGACTTTATCCATTGCGGAATCCTTCCTCATTCTGGATACTGTTCGTTGCTACGTAAACTGGAGTAAACTTTTACCAGTGATACGTAAATTTGAAGCCGTGCTCGAACGAAATCCTGATTACGAAATTTTAAGAGACATATCTGAAAATATTACCCGAACTGATAATGAATTCTATAAATTTGCTCCCATGACGTCAACTGAAGTTGAACGTACATTTAGTGTACATAAATGGACTTATAGTGATAAACGCAACTGTTTACTCCCAGAGAATGTTGAAAAGATAATGATCATCTACTCCTATCACTATTACCCAAATAAAATGTCTTGTGCTGCTGTGTGTACTGACGTAGATTTTGAAGAAGAAATTGCGTCTGTTTCTAATATATAGTAACTTTATACAAATGTTTTTATTAGTTTTATTACATATTAATTTTATTTGGTGACTTTTATTTCTTCTAGTTCTGAATTATCGATATCGATAAAATAATATTTCAAGCACTGGCTAAATTACGCTAGTGTTTTGTTTTGCCGTGAAAAATCCGAGCTCTGAATCATAACTGATTTAATTTTTAAAACGTCTTTTTTGCATATTGTCGTACAATTTCCCAGTTGCGTCGACATTGTCGCATCGCAAGCGCTGTTAATTGCCGAGATGACAATCGTCAAATCAACAACGCCGAATGTAGTGTAGAGTTGCGAGTGTAATAAAAAACAGCATAAGTATAAAAATATATATTATAATATCCTCAACTTACACTAAACTTTTAAACTTACAATGCTTAAAAAGAACACAAAAATATTCTGTACTTACTTACAAAAATGTTACTATTTTTTCTTACAAACACTGAATAGTTTTATAATTACCTACTCAGAAGTAGCGCTACCATAGATAATGACGCAAGATCACCTTGTAGATCCAGTTTTAAACATTCTTCTGGAAAGGTCTCAGAATAGCTTCACATTATATTAGTCAATACTAAATTCCTAAGAAGGTCTTTAAAGCGTGCTATATTAGATATTACTTACAAAATTTTGTTTCATCTAGATTTTTTTTAATGAATCGGATGCAAACTATTTGAAAAAGTGTCAAGTGTTGTTGTGATGTTGAATATAGCAGCCACAAACATGGACACAACAAGATAATTATATGTGTAGATAGAACCTAAGTTGGCTGATTTGTCGACTACGGGATTGTAATAAATTACATCAGAACTACATTTCTAAACATACTATGTTACAAATATACAAAGTCGTTGTCTACCTCGAATTTCTCGTGTAGTCGTTGCGGAAGCTCCGATACTATATTTGATGGTATTTTATCTGTAACAACATTTAAAAATTAGCGTCTTATACAATTAGTTTATGACATATACCTATAGGGTTTACAATCGAATACACATCCATACTCACAGATCTAAATCTGTGTCCATACTAGTCCATGCTAATATTATAAATGCAGAAGTGTGTCTGTCTGTCTGTTACCTCGTCGCGGTTAAACCGCTGAACCGACTCAAATGAAAAATGAAGATAGTTTGAGTCCCGGGGAAGGATATGGGATAATTTTACCCCAGAAAGCATGCCTTATGAGGATGAAAAGGGGGTGGAAGTTTGTATGGGGAATCAATCATCACCGCTTAACCGATTTAGATGAGATTTGAGTTCTGAGGAACGATATAGTTTTTTTCCTCGAAATCATTCTTTAAGGGGGTGAAAGGAGGAGGTGGATTACTAATTACATGCAGACGAAGTCACGGGCAAAAACTAGATATTTTCGACTCTGAAATGACAAAAGTAACGCCACTGTATTTTTTTTTCATTTAGCGTTAGATGTCAGTACTCTATTTATATCTTAAAATGGATATGGGATTGGCCTTGAGCCGCTACATTTTTCTTTAGCGCGCTAAAGCCGCCGCCGCCGCTATAACCCAGGCATAAAGTAAGCACTATTCCCTAATTCAGAACTTACCATTACATCTGTACACGAGGTCAGACCAGATGATCATCTCTTGTGAAAAGCAGAACACTCCAAGCCTGCCTCCCTTCAGCGTGAGATCGTACACGTTGCCGGAATCTGCAACGAGTTGGTCCTGTTCGTATATCTTGAGGCGGATGAGACCGATCTTGGGCCGATGGATCACTCTCCAGCGGTATGCGGTCTTTTCTTCCCAGCCTTTGTTGCGGGAGTCTTTCCATAGCAGCTCAACCTGGAATATTAAATTTCTATTGTTACTGTAAGATATTTTGTTTAGTTTCCAATCAATGTGGAATAAGTGCATTGTGTGAGATGTTGCAAACTAGGAGCCACCTTCTAGATTTGTTCCACAGACTAGGCTAAGTATTATCTTGTCCGAAGAACACTCAGTATTCCAAAGTGCGTTCTTTAGCCTTTTCCCACGGCTCGTTCTTGGAATTGACCTGGGTGAACTACCTTCATGCAGGGCTAGGCGACTGCTCGGAATAAAGATTTGTCTATCACCTAGATATCAGCAAATGAATGTTTGTGAGGCCTTTGTGATACGTTATTTGCCTGATCCGGAGTAAACTTTCCACAGTGCGTTCGTCAGCATTTTTTCAATGCTGGGCTTGAAGTTACCAGCTGAATGTCGGGTTTGGACACCACTTTGAACGGCGACGCCTGCGTCTCATCCATAAATATCATTACCTACATGTTTGCTACTTTGATATCATCGGCTGTCACCTGGTCCGGAGTAGACTCAGTATTCCTCATTTTTCCAGATTAGGTCTTGGAGTTCACCAGTTTCACCTTTATGTCGGGCTTGGTCACCACTAAGAGCGGTGATTTCTGGGTCTTTTCAACATAACTACGTATTAACATTTATTGTTCTGGTATCATATAGGTTATTTACCTGGTCCGGAGTAGACTCTGTATACTCAGCGTGTTCCTAAGCATTTTCCCTGGGCCAATCTTGGAGTTGACTTCATTCAGCTAAATGTCGAGCTTGACCACCATTCGGAACGGCAACGTCTGCGTCTCACATATCATCATCACATATATACGTTTGTGATCTGATATCATTGGGAATTTACCTGGTCCGGAGTAGACTCAGTATTCCACAGCGCATTTCTCAGCATTTTTCCAGGGCCAGTCTTGGAGTTGACCAGCTTCAGTTGAATGCCGGGCTCAGCCACGGCGCGGAATGGCGACGTCTGCCAATATGTCTGCGTTTTCCTCTTCCACATTACTACGTAGAAACGCTTGTTGTTCTGGTAACTGAAAATCATCAAGATTTAATAAGAAAAAAATGCAACTTGAAAATAATATAATTAAGAGACAGTTTAAGTACATATACTTAAATGAAACAATTCGGAAATGTCAAGTATAATGAGAAATTAATTTGGAAAAGAAAAGATATTAAGTACTTACAGTGTGTAAATTTTATACGGGCGTATATTGTACTGGCGATTAGTATTGGACCTAGGGAACCTATTTACATTTATTTATTTTTGAAAATAAGGATATTTTTTTCCATACATAATAATTCAGCACGTAATGTATTGCATCCATGACAATTAACTTGCCGATGCGTCATGTCAGTTATGTCAGTTTTAAATCAGTTGGATAGCGTACATTGGTGCCCGGTAGGACTTTGAAAAATCGTTACACATAATTAATAACACTATTTAACAAAATGATTATACTATATGAGTCCTATTGCTGGATACTATAGGTGGATAAAGTATACGCCCGTATAAAATTTACAGGCTGTATAAGCATAATAACTAATGGTACAAGTACATAAGATTCTCCTTCCTGAATTTGAAATTTAACTTCAGAGACGAAAAAGCAACAAAAACGTTGCGGTAAGCGCAACGGCAAAAACGGGTACCATAGGGAGAGACATAGTGCAACCCCGCTGGTAAAAGTGCAGTTTGTATTAGATGTCCTCCTATCCTACTACCTTCTCTATTAATATAAATACCACATCAAAGAGAAAACTATTTTTAACTAAAACAGTGACTAAGAAGATGTAAGTCATATCATAGACATCCTTCTTACCCAAAGATAAATCCGACATAGTCATCATCTATCTGCGTGTCCACAAACAAGGTGCCTTCGAAATCCACTCCTCCAAAACTTTCATAGCCCACAGCCAGACCAGGG
The DNA here is from genome assembly GCA_947086415.1 of Pammene aurita. NCBI lineage: Eukaryota > Metazoa > Arthropoda > Insecta > Lepidoptera > Tortricidae > Pammene > Pammene aurita. The sequence goes on along the minus strand of OX352302.1, from coordinate 24,248,870 downwards.
TCAGAGTTTAAAGTCTGGATGATTTCGGCTCCTTCAGCTCTGAGCTCCCAGTTGGGGTCCTGCTGGGACGTGCCTTCTGGGTCCAGACGGACGTGGAAGAATTGTCTGGAAAGGAACTGGTTTTAATGGCAGTAAGTATTCTAAGATTTGAATCACTTGTTTGATTTGACATGACAATTAAAGTACCTGTACGTACCAAAGAACCCAAAAGATATGTGTTCCTAATAGGTTCCCAAGAAGGCGGTTACATTTTCTGGGTTTCAGAAATATAGAACGTAAAAGAAGTTATGTTAGAAGCTTTCTATATTTGACAGGTTAGTACAACAAAAAATACATTAATAATGTTTACCTGAAATCGGTGCGGTATATCTGGGAGTTATTGGGGCAATTGTCTTTATCATTGACAACTTTGTCACCATCGAAGTCATCCTCACACGCATCACCGACACCGTTTCCTTGAATGAGGGTAAACAAGATTAGTATTTGTAATAAATGAGCACAGAAAGATCGAACTATTGAGCTAGGAACATTTAAAATTAAATAAAAGTGACTTTTTTCGTTTTATTAAACCACACTCGTATTTTATTGCCCTTCATTATTTAGAGATAAACTACGATAATATGTCCCGCCCCTCAAAATTACTATTTTAATGTGTTTAGTCACATCCTTACGAAAAAGTGTGTTGTTTTTGTTTGACGGCTGTCTCAGCACGCACACATGCGTTGGGGGTCTTGGTGCTTATAAATACTTTCACAAATACATTGAAGCGTTTTGAATTTTGGAGGGGCGGGACATACTATCATAGTTTATCTCTAGCAGTCACATAAACTACTATTAAAAGTTAGGTTCATTCTTTTTTCAACAGGTGGCGGTGATACTACACCATGCACCATTTTACTTACCGTTAGTATCCACTTGGTCTCTATTAGGGATCAGCGGGCAGTTGTCGTCGATGTCACGAATGCCGTCGTTGTCGTCGTCGTCGTCACACGCGTTGCCTTTTCCGTCGTTATCGTTGTCCTGCTGGTCGCTGTTGGCTAGGTTCGGACAGTTGTCCAAGCCGTCTTGCACGCCGTCACTAAAGCCAAATTAAACACGAATATAATATTTTTTGTTACTCTAAGTCTATGTGATTTCATTCGTTTTAACCATAGAAGCAATGAAAGGACCTGTCCCAGGGCGCAACATTAGGAGACGAACCTTAAGTCTATCATTGCCTTCTTGACATGCCATTCATTGACTTCTAATTTAGCTAAACTGTCTTTTTGGTAGATGTTGTATCTTCAGAAAGCTTTTTTTTACTTTACGACACCATCCCTTTTACGATACCGAGTTCTTTTGTGTGGGATTCTGGATACGAGAGCAGTTGTCAGAAACGTCAGCGATTTGACCCAAATATATGCCTTCTTGAGAATTTTACTGAATTTTACTCTAGGATATACTTACAAGTCCCTATCGACGTCACTGTCGCAAGAGTCTCCGACGCCATCTTTATCACTGTCTTCCTGTGAGGGGTTCCGGACGCGTGGGCAGTTGTCGCAAACATCTCCAATTTGGTCCTGATCCATGTCTTCTTGAAGAGGGTTGTATTTTCGAGGACAGTTGTCGATTTGGTTAGCGATACCTGGTAAGTAACAAATATAATTTTTTCTTTCAAATCGCAAAGCGGTTAAATCTTAGTCTTATTTATTAGGCGGTTCAAATCTTATTCAAGGTTGCATGGGCTGAAGCCATGCACTTTACTAGTGTAAACTAGGGATTTCCAATTTACTTTAAGTGGTAAAATACAAATACAAATACAAATAAATACAAATAATTTATTGAGAAAAGTATAGTACAATGTTTGCTCTTACGGACTAAGATTTTTTAACGACACGTGGTTAACAAATGCCTGAACTAGGATTCCCTGTGTTTCAGGCAGCGAAGGACAATATTAGTTAATTTTTAATTATTCACTTAATTATAAACTATAAGTATTACACAATAAAACTCTTATCACCTTAACAAAATAAGTAGGTTCTTAAGTATTAAATATATAGGACAGTATATAGGTAGTTATTTTATGACTAATAGTAATTTCTCTGTATCATCGTACGTCATTTTCTGAAGGGCGCGTCGTAAAGTATTCTTACAACAGGCATAGCTAAGTGGGTATATGTCTAGTGTTGCATTTAACCTGTTGTACAAAAATGGGCCCGCAAAGACAAAGAATCTAGATAAAAATACGTGTTTTTTTTGTACTGTTTTAATACCTACAATATCTTTGCGTCTCTTATTTCTATATTCAGGGTTAAAGGAAGTTCTGGCGTGCTGCTTTAGCGTTGTGCTTAATATATATAATTGACGAACAGTTAATACTTCACATGATTTATAAAGGAGGTCAGTAGGGTATAAGAATGGGCGGGAAGTAGCTACCTTTAGTACCGCTCTCTGAGCTCTTTCTAGGGTTAGAAGTGTAGTTTTTGCTATGCCACCCCAAGAAGAAATGGAGTACGTTAGTATCGATTGACATAGTGCAAGGTATACTTGCTTGATTAAATTTGGGTCAGCGATTGAACGAAGTTTTTTGAATACAAACATTAACTTTCGAACTCTATTGCACAATGCTTCAATGTGATTTTTAAAGGCGAGGGTTTCGTCTATCATGACTCCTAAATACTTAATTTTGTCAGTAATAGCTATGGATTGACATGAACAAAGATTATTTGATTTTTCTTTACAGTTATGTACGTAGAGTTTGAGGTTATGTGCGTCCGGATCTGTTTTCCGCATAGCAAAACTTATAAAATTCGTTTTGTCAGAGTTAAGTGTTAATAGATGAAGTTTTAGCCAGTTAGTTACAACATTAAATCCGCGTTGTGCGTACTCGTAGACCTCGTTTGTTGACTTTGCGGAAAAAAGGAGGACAGTGTCATCTGCGTAGGAAATGATTTTGCCACTATCTATTTTTAGATTGCATAGGTCATTAATATAAATTAAAAATAGGGTTGAGGCCAAGACGCTTCCTTGTGGCAAGCCAAAAGATGTGTTTTCTAAATCAGAACTGATAATGTTATCTATTTTTACGCATTGCGTACGTCCGTCTAGGTAGCTCGCGATTAATTTGTGCTGTGTGCCTCTAATGCCTAGTGATTCAAGCTTGTGCAATAAAATGGAAGTAGAAACAGTGTCAAAAGCTTTGGCAAGGTCCAGGAAGATTCCTATTGTCTTGTTACCCTTGTCTAATTCCTGAGCTAAATAGTCAGTCAGTTCATGTACAGCATCTCCGGTTGATAATTTGGACCTAAAGCCAAACTGCGTTTTTGCCAAGAGCGAATGCTTCTCCAGATATTGAACAAGTCTATTGTTAATAATTTTTTCCAGAATTTTTGATGTCGCTGGTAACAGAGAAATCGGCCTATAATTTGTTACTTGAACTTTGCTACCAGATTTATAGACAGGGATTACAACGGATTTTTTCAGACATTTCGGAAATATTCCTTCAGAGATGCACATTTTGAATATGTGTGTTAGCGGTGGAACCAGGATGTGTCTGAAGGTCTTTAATATTTTGTTCGAGATGCCATCCCAACCAACCGCGGAGTCATCTTTTAGGCTCATGATAATTCTTTCAACTTCAGCTTCATCCGTGTTTAATAACACAAATGATTTGGAAGATTTGTTTGTATCTGATTTTATTGTTGAAGAGGGTGACGACGAATCATCCTGGACTTTTTCTGCCAGGTTTTTGCCTATGTTGACGAAAAACTCATTTGTGCTATTTGCGGCCAGCAATTCGGATGAACCTGCTTGCAACAAACTTGCAGATGAATCATGTTGTTTTGCTGTGTATGTTACGTTTTTAAGATATTTCCAAACTAATTTACTGTTTTTTCCAGCTATTTCCAGCTGTTTTTTGTCGTAGTTTGTTTTTACTTTTTTCAGTAAGTTGGTACAAAAGTTACGATATCTTTTATATGATAATTGCAATATATTATTGTCTGGATTTGCTTTAGCTTTCAAGTGTAATTTATCCCTGTCTCATAGATCGAAGAAGTCCTGGGGTAATCCATGGTTTTTTATTAAAATTCTTGTTATTTAGACGTGTCTTCTTTGTGTTAGATAATATTGCCTGTTGGACATTTTTAATCCAGTACATCATACTATTTTCTGCGTCAGCATAATTATAAATGGGGCCGAAGTCAATATTGCATAAATCATCTCCAAGTTTGTTTATATTTAATTTGTTGACAAATTGCGTGCGCGTGCATGTATTACGTGATTTACGATAGAGGGTTAGTAGGGCAGCTTTGTGGTCGGTCACTGTAGAGTTAGGAACAAGTGCTAATGCCGAATAATTAGATTTTACCATAATATGATCTAAGCATGATCCGCTTTGGTGCGTAGGAAGCGTGTGAGCTGGGAGTAAGCCATGAAAAGAACATAGGTTAAGGTAGCTTTGGGCTGTCGAAGTTGATTCGCTGCTTTCAGATAGAATGTTAATATTAATATCTCCTATCAATACTATATTTTTAAAGGATGTTAATTTACTTAAATTCTCATCAAGAGACTTGATAAAATTACTGATCTCTAAAGGAAAATAAGTAGGTATATGAATAGTCTGCATCTTAGTGCCTTTGTGACTTTAAATCCCTAGATGAAAATCAAAAGCGGTCACTACCACCATTAATGTTCTTACCATCGTTATCGATGTCAGGGTCGCATAGATCACCAAGTCCGTCGCGATCAGTGTCTTCCTGGTCAGGATTGTAAAGTCGTGGGCAGTTGTCGCATGCATCACCAAACTGGTCGCTCCGGTCTTCGTCACGATTTGTCTGGTCTGGATTGTATTTGAGCCAGCAGTTATCCTAGGAAGAATAAAAGTAGGTACTATTTTAGGTTACGTAAAATTTAAATACGCTTACCAAAAAAAAACTGCAAGAAGGTTAAAAGTTATTGTCAAGTGCGATCAGGATAAGACCAATATTAGATGTAAGCTACTCCGTAAGGCCTTCAGAAGAGACCGTTTCCCTACGCGGGGTAAGTTCGAGGTACTCTGGTAGCCCGCGAGTATGAAATACGTTGTACACTATGGGTCGCGAGATAAACTTACAGGGTTATTATTAATGCCATCGCCATCTGCGTCAGGGTCGCACGAGTCTCCCAAACCATCGCCGTCTGCGTCCTCCTGTCCAGAGTTGGCTACATGCGGACAGTTGTCAGCTTTGCAGCGGGCCTCGGGGCAGTTGAGCTGCTGGTCCGGGAAACCGTCCAGGTCTGAGTCTCGTCCGCAGACGGTTCCGTTGCCGGTGTAACCCATCTATAAAGTGAAATCAGAAAACTTGAAACAATAAAGGCAGAAGATGTGCATGCAGTCCCTATAGTAATGAATACCGAAAGTAGGTTTCTTCAAGAAATTAAGAACATTCCTATGTTATAAAGAGTAAATAAAAGTACTAACAGCGCAAACACACTTCTGCCCATAGCCGCACACAGCATTGAACTGCCGGCAGTAGGTAACATCGCAGCGTTTGATGAGGTAGTCCGAATCGTAGCAGGAGCTGCTTGTGTTCACATAGTAGTTTCCTCCGCATGGCACGCATGTGAACGAGCCCTAAAACACGAGAAAAAATAGACATCATAATTTTTGGCTGAGTGTGGGAGAAAAGTTCCTACACTCTGTAACATTATATTGGTGAAAAAAATTACCAACATGGAGGCAACAAGAGGCGGTTGTCTTTGTAAGTACCTACCAGATGTAGTACTTTCTACCTCTATATCCGTAATAAGAATTTTAGGAAGACTGTTGACCATTATTTTGCGATCTAGTGGACACCAAGTCTAATTAATACTTTCACAAGGATACCTTTGTATACAAAGGTTTATAACGGCCGATATATTAACAAAAAGGCCTCTTTGTCATTTGACTCGTCCATCTTTATTTCGCAATTTACGCACGGTTCATTTATTCGTTCATCTCCCACGCCTCGTAAGAGCTAAAACCTCATATAGATACGGAAGCCATACGCATAAATTAGCATGTGCTGTCTATCAAAGTTATCAAAGGGACGCTGGATGTGACTTACCGGCGTATTAACACAGAGTCTTCTGCTCTGACAATTCGATCGTTCTTCAGCACACTCTTCGATATCCTCGCAGCGTTCATTTCTTCGCTCGACGCTCGCGCCTCTCCAGCCCTGGCTGCCGGTGTAGCCGTATGGGTAAGGGCCGCATCCGAGGACACGTGCATCAGCGTGTGCTCTATAGTAGCCCCAAAATGTTGAAGAAGATGATCAGACAGTGCTGTATGACACTTACCGGCGTATTAACACAGAGTCTTCCCCTCTGACAATTCGATCGTCCATCAGCACACTCGTCGATATCCTCGCAGCGTTCGTTCCTCCGCTCATCGCCGGCGCCTCTCCAGCCCTGGCTGCCGGTGTAACCGTAAGGGCAAGGGCCGCATTCGAAGCCACCGTCAAAGTTGCGGCAGGAGACCAGCTCGTCGCAAGGGCGGATGAGGTCGCACTCGTCCATGTCGACGCAGGCGTGACCTGGGGACATTATAGGCATTCCATCATTCCAAACACGTCAAAGAAAATATGAGATGTAAAATGTTGTTGATAGTCATCAATCATTGTCAACCTTTCATGCTCATAGAACGGGCTTTATCTCTAAAAGGGGTTACGTCTTTGCGTATTCAGCATACTGCTGATCATCTCCGCCGTAGGTAACCAAAACTAGAAAATAAATAGATAAAGACTGATGTGATTGTCTTATCATTCCATTCAAACACTCTGCTACAGCTCTTGTACTCATAGAACGGGCTCGTCTCTGAAAGGGCTGTTTGCACCTCTGACCGTCTCCTTCAAAACCATCAAGATACAAAACCCAGTCGAACGTGAAATCACGTCATTGTGGCATGACTGATATCGGTGATTTACTAACCATTCCATTCATATCCCCTGCTGCAGCTCTCACACTCAAAGAACGGACTCTCTCTGAGAGGGGTACACCTTCTTTCGCTACACGGTCTTCGCGTGTCGCAGATATGTTCACACCTCTGGCCGTCTCCGTCGTAGCCGCCCGGACAGGCCCCGCAGCGAGGCCCGGCTGTGGTTTCTTGGCATTGGACTCCTAAAATAAAGAAAAATACAGTTTGATACTGAGAAGCTTATTAATGTCACAGTGTCTCTGAAGTTGACTTAAGGTTCTGTAAGAAATGATCTTTACTGAGGGGACTACACTTAGGGGTACCTGCAGGAAGGACAGAGCCACAAATTTTTAAGAAACAGCGACTGCCATCTGAGCTCGAGAGAATGTCACTAACCTTCAAAACACTTGATCTGGGAGCATGACTTCCTGTAGCACTGTTCGCCGTTTCCAAGGAAACCAGCCGGACATTGCCCGCAGCGGTAGCCTCCGTCAGGCAAGTCTTGGCAACGTACGCCTAGAATAAACGATTTAGTAAATGAAGCATTCCGCGAAAAAGTCTACAGCTGTCCCGTACAAATACGAACTTCCTGAAAATTGGTAGGTCTAAGAGATACAGCAATAAAAAATAGTCATCTCATAATAATACAATTAAAATCCAAAATAAAATATAGAAAATCAGAAAAATAAACTTATTTATATACATCGAGATCTTAACCCTCAAATACTGGCTGCTGGGTAAAAATTGCCCTAGTTAAAGTAAATTTAGCAGAAATTGACTTTTAGAATAAAATCTAAGAAATAATTAATAAACTTACACGTCATGTCTTTACAAAAAATGAAACATGACATGTTCATGTAACAGAATAATTAACCTAATATGACAATGAACTTTCAATCACTTACGTCCTCCGAAACAAGGGTTAGAGCTGCAGGCTGAGCGGCAGGTTTTTCCGTCACTGGTCTGACGTCCAGGGCAGCGAGCGCATCGGAAACCTTCAGCGGTATCCGTGCAATATTCACCTTAAGTAATTTTGAAATTATTACTTAACTGGTTACAAAATGGCAGGTAAAACTTTATACAATGTGTAACAAAAATGCTGGTGATTCGTTTAACCTTTTGAACACCAAGAGCCACTAAATGGGTCGTGTGCTTTCGTGCCTGCCACGCCAGCGACCACTAAAGTGGTCATGGCGGACGCTGTCAAAGCAATTGTCGTGCTGACAGATAAGGTTTATATTCGTTATTCTCTAGTCGAGATATTGGCGTGTAGGCCTCGTCGTGACACGAGAGGATAAGCGTTCAAAAGGTTAAGGGCATAATTGGTATCGTGTTCTAAGTAATAAAACTAAGAAACAAAAATTTTCACGGGAAAAAGAATTGGTTTTGTATGGAGGGTTGACCGGCTGAGACGGCGGGTCCCATACAGATTTTGTTTTGTTTAAAAGATTTTTTCTCCAATTTTTTCTTAGTCTCAATGAGATACGAATTATGCCTTTAAACGGATCACCAGTATTTTTGTCACATTCGGTATGATAGAATGTTTGCCGCTTTATCACGGGATGTATTTACATTGGTCTAAAAGCTGGCCACGTCAGATGTGACACAATAATGAGAGCAATGAAACCTGTCTAGTTAGACTGCTTTACCATCCTTATTGCTAGATCCGGATCTACCAGATGCCCGGGCATCTGGCAGCTTTTAATGGGTGGATGTCAAATTGACAGACCAACAAAGTTTTTAAGTTGGAAAAAAGTAATACCAAAATAGGTAAAAAATGCCAAAGTTCTGTTATTTATAGAGGACAGGGCCTATATTTTAACATTAGATTAAAAACCATTGTCTATTTTTGCGGAAACAAAAACAGTAGGCGACTAACTAAAAATTGCATTTTACATCATTTGGCACTACTTTACCCCAACAGACCCTTCTTGGTATGATATAACCTAATTAATTACATAATTTCCCATAATATTTCATTAAACCCAGAATTCTAGGATTTGTTTTCTTCAAGTTATTTGCATTCTTTGACCTCCACCACTTTACAGCTGCCAGATGTCCGGATCTAGAAATAAGCATAATATAGCAAGCTAACTACATGGGTTTCGTTGCTCTCATTATTGTGTCATATCTGACGTGGCCAGCTCTCCGTCTATATATCATACGGCAAGACATTTCTTTTGTAATTCTAATGGTAATTCTAAGAATCTCGTTATTCTAGAATTACCATGGCGTCTTAAGGTTTCAGTCAACATGTCCTTTCACCCATAGATAGCAAGACATGCTCTTCTTAACGCAACCATAAACTTGGAGACGTGTTCAACATTTGAAGGATCTCGCTCAAATCAATCTTACCTATGACTTTGCAGTGTCTTACTATTCAGGCGTTTTCCTCAATACCAAAGGACTTTTGCGTTGCACAAGTCATTACTTACCATTACTGCAAGGACGCCTGTCACACGTGATAGGTCTGCAGCGGTGGCCGTCGCCTTCCATACCGTGGGGACACGGGCCGCAAGATATACCCGTCGCAGTATTACGGCAATCCACGCCTGCCACATAAAAAGGCGATTGAAACATGTATGGGTAGTGACGATACTAAAAATGCAGGGTTTCATAAAGTGCAAGTACCTACTTACTTACATGATGAAATAGTGTAAGGATAGAAGAGGTGAATATACTTTGCTGGTTTAAAAATAAAAATATTAACCCTCTAACTGCCATCGTCTGATACATGAAACACAGTGACAACGTACGTGACGTTGTATTACCTTTTACGAAGAATTTTAAAAGTTATTTTACACTCTTCTACCAAACACCCTAGTTTTATAATCCGTAGGCAAATTTCGTGAGTTTTCTTTTTTAGGCAGTTGTGTATTACTTTATTCATAACACACTTGTTAATTGTGCACTTTAATTCGTTATTGACGTAGAAGTTTTCATTATTTTTGCACATTCTACAACTTCGTCAACACTTTCACGCGTAAATTATCATCTCTCACTTAATCAAGCGAGTCCAAAACAATTTGAGGTCGCAATTTGAAGGGACAAATTCAAATTTGCATACGGAGTTACCGGGCCCACTATATTTGTGACCACTTACATATTCATAAACTCAGGCTAATCAAGCAACTTCACATTTAAATTATTTTACGTGGGCTAGTAACTCTGTAGGCAGAATCTGTATAGAGGTGAAATAAAACGCGTATGATAAGCGAATTGTTTAATAACACCCACACATAGTAAGTTGCTTGATTACCTTAGTAATATTCATATGGACCCATAAAAATGTTGAGCACACAGTGATATAAACATCTTGAATAATAAAATCCGTTTCGATCAATTTTATTTTTGTGAAGTGTATTAAAAGTGCTCAACATTTTCGTGAGGCGACTTTCTAAAACGAATAGATGCATTTAAAACAAGAAGAAAAAACACAAGCCTTATCATACAAGTAAAAAAGTTTCGACGAAACCTGTGGTGGATGCGATGATTTTTTTTATGGTGAATGGATGAAACCTGTGTTGTGGATTTCTCTTTAACTTTTATTTTTCTCGTGTGTCAGTAAAAAGTAACTACATAATTTTTTTTAATCTTGTACCTTACTTGGGCCAGTCAGCAAGCTTCGTGGCCTAAACACGGGACTCAACTGAAAAGCTCTTTATTATGTCACGATTGTATAAAATACAGAATAGTATTATATACAATCGTGACATAATGAAGATCGAAATTTTTCTCTGATACATCTATCTAGTAATAATTTTAAACAAAAAAGAACCGACTTTACTTAGCATCCACCTTTCCAACAGCGAATGCTCGAGCTGCTATAAAAAATACTCAAATCACTATAGGTTGAAGAGTTCCTTCGATTTCTCCAGGATCTCATCATCAGATCCTGACCTGGTTACTATGGGACCAACTGTGAAGTATACTCTGTCAAACAAAAAAAGAATTTTCCAAATCGGTCCAGCCGTCTTCGAATAATCGGTGAACATACATAAAAAAAAAACTAAAAACAAAGATCCCGACGAATTGATAACCTCCTCCTTCGAAATCTTGAAGTCGGTTGAAAAGGTTAAGTACAAATGTAGTTCTAGGTACGAACTAGGATTGGGATCTCTGTTTAATAGAAGTCTGATCTATTTGAGCACTACTGGATTTAAGAACTTTTTACATTCTACAAAAAATATTTTTTCTTCTATTATACTTTAATTTGACGATGAACGAAACATCAATGTTCGTCTGTTACAAGAGATTGCGTTGGGTAAACTTCCAGGCATTTCTGTTGTTGTTTCATTCCAGGCTGTCGACTATTCTTAACCCTAAAATAGTCCATGTTGGGTAAAAATTTCAAGGATTTTTAAATAAAATTGTTTTGACCACTGACAATTAACTTAGCTCCCGGGTTAACTTGCAGAAATAATTGTTCAATGGGATTTTTTATTGAAAAGCAAAGTTTTGCACGTAGTATTTTGTCCCTGCGGTGTGAAAACGAGAGGTGTCGGCCACACTGGAAACCGGGAAGTGTACAGTTTGGATTTAAAGTTAACACAAGACAGTTTTTTGTTTTCCTCAGAATAATTATGGTTACAAATACTCAAGCACTCCTACAAATCCTAAAAGAATATTAACCGCGATAGCACGAAGATTCGGTGCATCTTTCAACAACAGGTCCGGGCTGACGGTGGCAACATTCTCGCAGTTGGCCGTTCAGGCGGTCGATGGTGCCCTTCTGTTCGGCGATCTCGTTGCGAAGCTTGTTTACGGTCTGGGAGAGGATCTCTAGCTGTCGGATCACGCGATCTGGAAATAATTTTGAAGTTTTACCCTCATAGTATGGAACAAAAATTCCGAAGTTAAATTTTGTTCCTAACACTAATGTCAAAGTGGGGACACTCGCATTTAAATGACAATTTAACATACATATGAATAACTTCATGAGAATGTAGTGGTGTTGAATGAAGACAGGTTACACCGACAGAAAACACCGCTAGGATAAAAAAAAGTATACGAGACTAATAGAACTGTACTTTAGGCAAACAGCAGCCTAAGTTATACAGATTACTACGCCAAAAAGAGAGGTATGGGCACTGCGAATGGCATCTCGCTAAGTGTGGTAGGGCACGTTCAGCGAATGTCATCGCTCAAATCTGGAGCAGAGCCCGACTGGGGAAGTACCTCCACCTTACAGAAAACCACAGCCAAATAGCACTAGACCCTACTCATAGTGTTGTGTTCCTGCTGGTGAGTAAGGTTGCCAAAGAGCTCAAAGAGGACCCAGTGTGTTGACGATGAGGGACCTTCTTGTTCCTTTAGTCGTCAACACAGTGAATCCTCCTTTTTGTAAAGGGTCGGCAACGCGCATGTGACTCCTTTGGAGTTGCAGGCGTCCATATGTTACTGGGAGCTTTCCGTAAAAAAGGGTCGATTCGGTTCCTATGGGGTAAAATCAATCCAGCTAAGCAGGGAACTTGAAAGACCTAGCGTAGTTCACCTGGCAAAGTTCACATCTGCAGAACTCTTCCTTTAACAGTTGATGTCTTACCATCACAATCAATGTCAGTAGATGGTATATCTCCCCTCGGCGGCCCAGGCGTCGGCAGCACGCCGTTGTCAATGGAGTTGGCCCTGTAGTCGTCACCCTGCATCGTGTCGTCGAAGTGTCGAACGTCGACCATGTCGGAATTATCGACGCTGATGAGCGGGTTTTCGGGGTTGCAGTTGAGAGCGTCGAGGGCTGCGCGTTCGTTACCGTAGATTTCTACGGGGGCGTTTTCTTCGTGATACTACAAATAGAAACAGATATTTGTATTAAAATAGAACATGAATATTCAAAATACGTAGTTAAGTTCGGTAACACTCACAAATTACGTCTGATATCAGCTCGAAGGCTAGAAAAACTAACTTCAGGTGATTTTTAAATGCCTTTCAGAGACATTGGGCTATATCACTCATGTCTTGTCAAAATTCATCAGTGTACACAAAACAAATAAAGTAAAAACAAATAGGTGGTATCTTTCAGGGAGTGTGGGGGGTTTGCACTTCACATAGAGCTTAACCCGGTTTGGAGACACCATAAGAGTATGGGCGGTCTTAGGTTCTGAGATACCTACTGAGTCATATCATTTACCAATCAACACTTGTCATTACTGACTTCATTAGTGAACAATGTCAATAGATCGTATTTCCCAGGCAGCGCGTGATGATGAAGATGTTTGCAGCCCACATGAATCCTCACCCGCTTTGGAGACACCACAAGAGTTAGAATACCTATTATATCTTACTCAGAAGCCAGAACGGGTGAAAGAGTGAAGTTATGGGACAGAGAAGAGCATCACTCACCAATCTACACTTATCATTAGTAAGCAGCATCAGTAGATCGTATCTTCCAGGGAGCGCATGATGATGCAGAGGTTTACAGCCCACGTAGAGCTTTACCCGGTTTGGAGACACCACCAGAGTCAGGGCGCTCTTGGTGTCAGAGCCAAGAAGCCAGGACACCGATTTCAGGTGACCGCCGTATAGGCTCTCCAGAGAAACTGAAATAAGAAAATATTGCAATTAAAACCTAGTTAGTAAGTAATTTACAAGTAATTCATTGATCGACAATTCCTAAAATGGTAAGGATTGTACAGTCAAGTGTAAAAATATGGGTGTACTCATCTTAATCAAAAATATGTCCCGTAGTATCTTATTACGTTGTAATAAGTGCGTAGTACCATATTTAAGAGACGATTTTTTCGATACGTATTTTTGCACTTGACTGTAACTACGAGTATAGCCATCTTGTTAATTTACCATTTATCTAATGCCTAATAATTTGGTGACTTAAGCTTTAGCTAACATACTATTTCCAATGTAATGGAAAGAGACGAATTTATGAACTTCACCCTTATGTTATACCTGAACTACTACCGCGCCAGTTGTTTTGAATTGAGGATCGATATCTTAAGCTTTCTCACTTGCCCTTGTGGCTCTTCCCGTTAAAATAGAGTAAGACGGAGCCATCGTCATAGCCCTGCACTTGCAGCAACCCTGTTCTCCTGGTGCCTTTGGTACTGAGCCATCCAAAGCTTTTCCTGATCCAAAAATCATCTCACTCACCCTTATGGCTCTTCCTGTTGTAATAGAGCGAGACGGAATCATCGTCCTCGCCCTTCACATGCAGTAAGTCGGCCCTCCTCGCTCCTTTGCCATGAGGTCGGAGGACGATAGCTACTTCTCCGCCGTTCTGTGCCGAGAGCGCCGCAGCGATTACATCGTTTGTGGCTTCTGAAATGCAAAATAGATTTATAAATACTTATATGTGTTGTGTACCTAATTGAGATGAGATAAAGAGAGATGGTACCCCATTTTATATAAATGATTAAACGATTATATAGTCCTCCACATCGATTTCGATGACGGCGACCCCAACAATTAAGGATTTATCCTTTTATGAGCTCTTATGTGGCTGGCCAAGCCAAACTTGGCAGTAGAGTTGACCGGCAGTGTTGTGCGTATATACGTAGGAGGGTTTCGGTCTTTCTTTGCGTGATTGGCGTTTTACGTCTAAGGTCCTGAGGCGGGTTTACTCAAAAGAACGGATGGATTTAAAGATGGTAGACCGCCAGGATGATCGCTTTGCAGCGAGTTCCTCCCAAGATGCAGGATCGATAGCGCAAGCGTTTAAATGTCGTTTGAGCACGTCCTTAAAACGCAGATGTTGTCCGCCATGCCTCCGCTTACCCTCTGCTAGCTCTGAGTAGAATACAGCTTTAGGCAGACGGCAATCATCCCTTCGAAGGTTTTTTTTAAACGATTACTACATGCGCTGCTAAGTGGCCTCGTGGTTGAGAAGATTTCTAGCTATTTAAATCTTTCTAATGAATATAGGTAGGTACAGTCGCCATCAAATATATTGGAGCGGCCAAGCTGATCACAAATATCTGAACAACGCCACTATTATCAAGGCGATAAAGTGCATGTTCGGATATTTTTGAGTATCTTGGCCGCTCCGATATATTTGATGGCGATTGTGCAAAATTTTATACATAGGAATCATTTATGTACAGGGGCCTATTTCTAGACTAATATCATTAGTTAACGAACTGTCAAATCGTATGGGTTCCCATGACTACACACTTATAATATTAGACTAACATCGTTCGAGAAATAGGCCCCGACGTAAACAATCGGTAGGTATAAAAAAAAGAAAATCATCCTCAAATCTGCACCATACGAAAATTTATTTTAGTGCAAGATCGCTACTAGTATTTTTTTTTTACTTTGTTTCTAAATCCAAACCCCGCGAAGGATACGGGCGGCTGGATTAGTTTATCCGGCAACTACGCCACATACGGTCCAGTATATACTCGTATGCTTACTTTACAGGGACTATAGTTACAATGTAATAGGCAGGTATTGGGCCACCTAATTTCTGCCAAAAACCATACCTATAAAACAACTTTACTTATTACGGCGGTTATCTTTAATTCAATTTATCTAACCGTACACTAATCATGTAAGATTTTATCTAAAGGAACGTCGTCCGTTACGTGAGAAATAATACATAAGGAGTGGTCCTGAAATAAAGTAGCAGTGAACAATTTTGTGTATTTTTTAATTTAGTGCTAATTTTGAAGCAGTATATTTATTTTATTAATCCGTAGATACAATACTAATAAATAAAAATACAATCATAATAGAATATGTGAGCATATTTAAGTTTTCGCGTTTTTAATTCAACATACTTTGTAACCTTTTGAACAACATAATTTGACAATCTTCAATCGACATCCGCTACAATGCCACAATTGTATTTCCATTTTCACAACCCGTTTTATGCTTTTCAGAATTTCATCTTACCAAGAAGCTACATTAATTAACTGTATTTTAGCTAGGATAGTCAGGAAGACTCTCTAATCTAACCTCTGACAAAGATTTTTCTATGGGAGATAATTTTCTATGAAAAAAGGCAAACACATTTAATTAAAAATTACTGTAACTACCTTAAAATGAAGCCAGATAAAAAAGTTTACTATTGAAGATAGACAATTTATTAAGGGATAAAATAGCTCATCAAATCAAACTATAAGAAAAAACATGTTTTTGAGAAACACCTCAAAAATTCTGTCAGAAGACGCTGTTCAAAAAACTATGTGTATGATGGAATACAAAAGGCGAAAACTTCCAAACGCTGTTTTATTTAAGTATGATTGTATTTATGTTTTGTATGATTGTATCTAGAGATTATTTAAATATAAACACTGCTTCTAAATCGGCACAAAATAAAAAGACAAATCAAAAAAGGCACGGCTACTTTTTTTCCGGACCAC
This sequence comes from Pammene aurita, assembly GCA_947086415.1. Lineage (NCBI taxonomy): Eukaryota > Metazoa > Arthropoda > Insecta > Lepidoptera > Tortricidae > Pammene > Pammene aurita. Next base: position 24,232,640 of record OX352302.1, on the reverse strand, counting down.
TCCTTATGTAGGTATTAAGAATAGCCCCGCAACAAAACGAGACAAAATTGTCTGGGGTATAAGTAAGCTATTCGTGAATTGTCTCTAAAGATAAGAGTCTGTTAACCCATTGAACCGAAAAGATAATGTTCTTGCTAAATTGATGCTCTTTACGATATATAAAAGATTTTCTACACATTGTACCAAATATTATGTGCCTTACCTAATGGGTGAAGATAAATACCTACCTACTTAAGTGTTTCGTCCATAGACATAAAATTCCAAGGAAATAGTTAAGTAATTTTTTGACCTAAAATAATATGTCCCTCACATTCACATAGCTACTTAGTTACTTCACCCTATTTTCCCGGTAGACAAAAGTTTTCGAAAATATCAGAATCCGATTTTATTCTTTTTAAAATGTGATATGGATAATGAATGATACATTGGTATCGCAACCAGAATTGGGTTGCTTAGCCCTAAAGGGTAACAAGTAATAACTGCCCACTCGATAAAAACCTTTTTGAAAATCAAAAAATGTCTGCAATATAGAACCTAGTTAAACTAAGAAAGATTGCATGAGTATCATATTGTTTTATGTATTTAAATAATTCATTCGTTTAAAATAAGGAAGTACATTACATAGATGGTTTACAATAAGAGCGGTTTCCCACTACGTCTGATCCGAATCCGATCCGAACCCGTGAAAATATGGTCCGAAGTAGCCGTAGAACTATTTCTATGGTAATTTACGCACTAGATCCGATCTCCGTCATCCGATTTCGGAAAGAAATCGGACAGATCTAGTGCGTAAATTACCATAAAAATAGTTCTACGGCTACTTTGGACCATATTTTCACGGGTTCGGATCGGATTCGGATGGGACGTAGTGCGAATCCGCTCTAAGGGTTACATCAAGTTAGAGCGGTTTCCCACTACGTCCGATCCTAATCCGATCCGAACCCGTGAAAATATGGTCCGAAGTAGCCGCAGAACTATTTCTATGGTAATTTACGCACTAGATCCGTCCGATTTCTTTCCGAAATCGGATGCCGGAGATCGGACTCGGATCGGACGTAGTGCGAAACCGCTCTTAGGAATTAAAAGCGCCCCGGTCAGTGATACACGGTATGTCACACAATCGGTTGACTACAATCGAACGTACCTAAGAATCATAGATATATACGTTACAAAAATATAATAATAATGATTTGTGACATCACAGTGAGCTGCATGCTACTCACTGTTCTGTGCCCCGTTTTGAAGTGCCCAGTATACTCTACCTACACGTTCACTTATTTATGGAGTCCCAACAAATAACTGGGCCCTTATGTATTGACAGCTTAGCGCCGACGACATGATAAAGCGTCACATGTGCAGGAAGACCTTAGAAGGGAGGCGCAAGTTTTTGCGCGCACCGTTACGCGTACGCACATTTAATTGCGCCTTACGGGATTCGAGAGCAACGTGAGATACTGTTAGCTTTTATCTGATCAGCTGGTGGTTAGACTGGGCAAAGAATACCCTCTTAGCTAGTGTGTAAATAGAAATACAGATATGCCGATAAAAACTATATTGGACAAAACGATACCTTCGGGGAAATTATAATTCTATCGACAGACTGTCCCTGTCCCGGGGTATGTCCTTAAACTACGTTCGGACTTGGGTATGTCCTAAAACTATGCCAAAAGGAGAGGTATGGGCACTGCGAATGGCATCTCGCTGTGTGGTAGGGCACGTTCAGCGAATGTCATCTCGCTCAAATCTGGAGCAGAGCCCGACTGAGGAAGTACCTCCACCTTACAGAAAACCACAGCCAAATAGCACTAGACCCTACTCATAGTGTTGTGTTCCTGCTGGTGAGTAAGGTTGCCAAAGAGCTCAAAGAGGACCCAGTGTGTTGACGATGAGGGACCCTTTAGTTCATTTAGCCGTCAACACAGTGAATGCTCCTTTTTGTAAAGGGTCGGCAACGCCCATGTGACTCCTCTGGAGTTGCAGGCGTCCATTGGTTACGGTAGCTACTTACCATCAGGCGGGCCGTATGCTTATTTGCCATCGTCGTGGTATAAAATAAAAAAAAGACTCGTAAAATAAAGGACATTTGCCAAAACCCAAAAGATTTCAGGGTACTGCTATGGCCAACTCTAAAAACTACACTCGTATTTTAAGGACCCTTATTACGTAACAGTTACATAAACTACTATTATGGTGCAGTGCATCAGGCATTAAAGTTAGTTAAAACTAGCAACAAGCATGTGCATTCGTGGGTAGATTATATGTAATATTCCTTCGGCCTCAGCGACGGGGCAGCTCTACCCGACATCCCCTCTAACCCTCCTGCCATACTAACCTAGTCCAGTCCCACAGTAAGCTGAATAAGGTGTTAAAATTTGAGGGCAATTATTGTACAATAGTAGTTTATATGACTATTACTGTAATAAGGGTCCTTAAGCCCTAATTACGTACAGTTGCATACACTGCTTTATCTATAAACTTGTAACAAATAGCGAAGTTATCTAATTATATAAAAGAAGAAACTGACTGACTGACTGACTGACTGACTAACTGACTGACTGACTGACTGACATATCAACGCACAGCCCAAACCGCTGGTTATAGAGATTCCAAAGGAGATCGTCAATTTTTGTTAGGCGATTTGCCCCAGCTCATTAAGGTGCGTATAATTATGAAGTAGGTATCAAAACATTCGCCTTGATTTATAGATCAGGACGGTCATAAAATAATCATGAAATCTAACGGGAAAATTGAGAAATCGGGGATAAAAAAAACATGAATATGATAAGGACAATATTTAAAAGCGTACTTGTTTATGATTTACAGTATAACACAAAATAACTACCGGTTTTTTAAAGAATATCTACATAATCTGACATGATAATGAAACGAAAATCATAATAAAACAATTAAAAATCATATTTTGATCCTGCCGCTGATTTCTTGTATTTGGGTAAACAAAGATAATGACTGTCAAATCATCATTGCTACTATTAACTTAACAATCGTAGAACTTATTAGTCTTATTACAAAGAGATAAGGTTTAGCTCTGTTAGTGCGCTACTACTAGTATCCATGAAGTTATAATTTTAAACTGGAGTATACTCTTGGGCCATTGAGGCCGAAAGAGAGTAATACAGGGAGCTGCGTATCGTTTGAATTAGGGAGTTATGTCGTCATTAGACAATAATGCCAGCATGAAAACAAGTCAAAATGTCAATGTGTGTCAATTTCGTAACGAGTGCGAGTGAGGCGGTGCCCCATAATTAAAAAAATAGAAATAGAAATTGAAAACATTTATTCGCGACAACAACAACATGCATACAAACATATTTAATGTAAGGATAATTATACCCTCTATCGGACCGTTTTTTTTCTAATCACCTGTGGTTAGGGAAAAAGTGCAACAATTACATCCACTTTTTATAAATCCATACGAGTATCAGACATTACTAAATAAAAAATAAAAAAATGCGTTTCGTTATCGAAAGAGCATGATATAATGCCGTCATAACGCCCTAAGTCAAAATGAGACGCAGCTCCCTTTCTTTCGGCCCCACTTTGTGGCCGAAGAGTATACTCCAGTTTAAAATTATAACTTCATGCGGCAGACTTGGATGACGGTGACGTCGTACATTGACAGTGTCAAACTAGAATAATAAACTAGATTAGCAAAGTAAACGTAACTCCTTTCTAAAAATGTCTGTTTCGTCTCAGTCCAGGTAAAGTTAACCTTATGTCAATGCTGTAAAGACTTTAACAACTTATTAAGCACTATTTGGATCGCGGAAGGATCAACGAAATTACTTTTTATTTTGTATTTCTAATTCCCGTTTCATTTTCATAAAATATTTTGTATAGTTTCGTAATAAAATGGGTATTTGCTTAAAATTGCAGAACAAACCTTATACGAGACCATTATCGCTAGTGGGCCTGGAATTGACGGTCTCCTTTGGCACGTAGGTTCAGGTTATAAGGTCTAGGGATGCACGAAGAAAGGATTTTTCAAAATTCACCCCCTAAGGGGGTAAAATGGGGGTCCAAAGTTTGTATGGCGAATAAAGACTTGTTAGACTATTTTAATCGAAACTTCACAGGAGTATTCCTGACGATAAATGAGTAAACAAGTGTTTCAGGTTTTTTGAAAATTCAACCCCCAAAAGGGGCAAATGTGGTCACAAAGTCTGAAAATCAACATGGATATCGTATCCTTTTTGAGTACTTATAGTACGCGGGCGAAGCCGCGGGAAAAGGCTAGTATCTTTATAATTTAGAAACCGAAACCCTGGCGTCTAATAACATTTAAATAAATAAATAACGATGCAATAAAACAAAATTAACCAAAAAACTCATAAATATAGAGAAATACAGACAGTATTTGTTCGACTCTTTTGAGAAAAGGACAATAGGAGTCATACTCGTATTGAGATTCCTATTTTCTGTGCCAATTGTGCGTGTTAAACTTAATTGTAAGTACTCGTAGCTGTATTTCATGAGTGCAATGTTATTAACCATCTAAGTGTAAGTGATTCAATAATAAATCTATATTAAAAGACGACTATGATCTAACGGCAAGGAAACTAAATAAAATAACAAAGCATCGTTGAGTCAGTCAACACAAATAGCGGTAGCGGAGCGTCTCAAGGGATTCTAGGAAACCAAGTAACTCAACAAATCCCGATACTAATAAAATAACCGCGGGGAATCGACCTAATTACGTTTTGTTTCATTTGTTTCATCTTGGGTTTCGTATATGGAGCTGAGGTTATAGAAAAATACAAACTTTATCTTTAATCTTACCGTATTGTACAGTACCTAAGTCCGCCTAGCACTTCCAACTTTCTCTCTCAATTGCTCAAAGGTTAACTGGAAGAAATCCCTTAAAGGGATAAGTTCGCCTTTGTACGTATATGTTGTGTTATCTATATGTCTTTCGTTGTGTTTTCTTGTACAATAAAGTGTTTTACTACTACTACTACTAAATATTGAGGTCGAGTGTAAGATAAGAGCTTATAGTAGCCAGATCTGCTTCTTTTGGCCTCTGAACCTGACTTACATTGTCACGCGTAGGGTTTACAATCCTTATCCAAAATGTATGCAATTATCCGGATCTGGATACTGATCTCTTGTCTTCCATACATTTCGGATCCGTCGTGCAACCCCTAGTCAGGGGGGGTTTCACTATGTCTCTCTCTCCATTGTACTCATTTTCCCGATGCGCTTACCGCACCGCGAGGGCTAATGAAGGAAAGGTTGGCACACAGCTTATCAGTTATAAGTGTTATCACCTTATGAGTGTAATGGGTGCGTTCAAAAATATGTGACGTTTTCAATTCATTAGTATATACATCATTATCGGTTGTTAATAGAGTTTATTTCTAAATTATTTTTTATAGCAGTTAACGTCTTAATGACAACCCACAATGATATATACTTTTGATTGAAAACGTCACATATTATCATTTCAGCCAGTGTTTATGGCATGTCTCAAACTTGCATGGATATATGAATCACATTGAAAACCCTATTTAATTTTTTAAGGAGTTGTAAAAGCGTAGGTAGTCTTTTGATTTGAGTAGTCTGTATCTTGATCTAATAGCTTTATGGCAATCGCAATAACAATCGCAAAACCAAGTGAAGTGCAGTCGTTCCTACGGTAACAGCTGCTTCGAACTCCAAATACACTATTTTCCTTGTCAGGATCAGAATTGTAATTTATTCCACCTAATAATAATATTTAAATGAGTAAGACTGACTGCAAGCAAGCTGTATTTGGTAAAGCGTGCCCACGCTTCTCGTCCTTTCAAACCGATTCTCTTGCTTTATATGGAGACAGCTTTAAGCACGTTATGATTATGACTATGCCTATGTATACTTACGGTTGGAACAAGATGAAAGAATGTTAAGTTTAGTACTAGGTACGTACTGTCGTTTAGTATTTAATAGGTTGTTGCATTGACTAGTGCGTGTCTAATGCAGGTTAAATTTTAGCAGCAGAAATTGAAGTTAAACAAATCAGGTATTTAACTGGTATAGTATAATAAAAATACATTCGAACATCTTTAAAAAATCAAACTATAATACTGACATGTAAAAAGAGGTGAGGTGTTGTGGTTCTTCAAAAAAGGAGTGCATAGGTTCTTGAAGGGTAGGCAATGCGCGTGTGAATCCTCTGGGGTTGCATGCGTCGGGCCGTATGCTTGTTAGCCACCGTCATGGTATAAAAAAATGCACTCAATTTGTACAGAATTTTCCGGGAAAAAAATATTCTTAAAAACCTGACTCTATCATGCCTCCCCTTCATAATAGCGGTCGGTAAATGTAATTTGTTATGGCTTCGTTCACCAGCACATGTTGCCACTCTGGTCCCGAACCCCGAAATATCGGTTTACGTGTCGACGCAACATGGCACACTAGCATCACGAATCGCATAATCAATGTCCGGGTCAATACAATATTTATATTAGCAAATAGGCATTAGGTTGGACCCGGGGTATGTCCTTTTTTGGACCCGGGGTATGTCCTTAAACTACGTCCGGATGGACCCGGGGTATGTCCTTAAACTACGTCCGGATGGACCCGGGGTTATGTCCTTAAACTGCGTCCGGACTCGGGTATGTCCTTAAACTGCGCCAAGGAGAGAGGTATGGGCACTGCGAATGACATCTCGCTAAGTGTGGTAGGGCACGTTCAGCGAATGTCATCTCGTTCAAATCTGGAGCAGAGCCCGACTGGGGAAGTACCTCCACCTTACAGAAAACCACAGCCAAATAGCACTAGACCCTACTCATAGTGTTGTGTTCCTGCCGGTGAGTAAGGTCGCCAGTGAGCTCTAAGAGGATACATTGTGTTGACGACGGAGGGCCCACGGAATCAATAATACGGCCTTTGTTCTTTGTGGGCGCAGAGTGCAGGTGCGGCGATCAGGGAGACCCGGTGAAACGGTTGTCCGCTGGCCGCCCGCAGGTCAGTAGGGTTCCCGAACCCAGGGGTCACTTAATCTCCACCCTGGGAGGCTGAACCGCCAACCTGCGAAAAATCCCTGGTGTAGTAGTCGTGCCGGTGTAGGAGACCGGAGTGGACCCGGCTACTACAACAGGGGGGGACCGGGGGCCCTTCCGTACGCCGTGCCTGCAAATTGCACCTCCCACATCGTTCCTCGGTCGGTTTGTTTCGTCCTCTTGTCCTTTTAGCCGTCGACACAGTGAATCCTCCTTATTTCCCACACACTCCCCAAAATTATGGCAAAAAAAAAATACAGAAGAAATAGGTCTTCAGCGGAGTCCCCTTCCACAAAAGTGGATTTCTGCAACGTCAGGGGACTGCATTCGAATCTAAACGCAGTACACCACCACCTCGAGTCTGCGCAGCCGACCCTTCTGTTTTTAACGAAGACGCAGATATCCTGCCCGGCCGATACATCATATCTGTTATACCCCGGCTATGTGCTAGAACACAGGTTTGTGAGGCGCGCTGGGGTATGTATGTATGCTCGGCAGGATGTCTGTTGTCGCCGCCTCCATGCCTATGAAGACAGGGACCTGTCAGTGCTATGGGTGCGTGTAGACTTCGGCGGCCACACCCGCGTCTACGCGTGCCTTTACAGGTCTCACAGCGGAGACACGGACACAAAACGGCTCTTCGAGCACCTACAAGTGACGACCGACAGAGTTCTGGAGCAGTACCCATCCGCTGAATTGGTGATTTTGGGAGATTTTAATGCCCACCACATTGAGTGGCTTGATTTTCGGTCCACCGACTATGCGGGGAGGTCTGCTTACGAATTTTCTCTGGCCTATGGTCTCTCGCAATTGGTACGTTCTCCCACGAGAATACCAGATATCGAGGACCATACAAGCTCTTTACTGGACCTCCTGCTGACCACACGTCCGGACGGATATTCCGTCTCAGTGAATGCACCTCTCGGCTCGTCCGATCACTGCCTCGTCCGGACGCTGGCACCTAGCGCGCGGCCTGATCCACCACGGCCAACTGGCTCGCGACGCGTGTGGCAGTATACGTCAGCAGATTGGGATGGATTGCGTGAATTCTACGCATCGTACCCGTGGAGGCAGCTCTGTTTCACATCAGAAGATCCTGACTCCTGTACAGCTAAAGTCGCCGAGACTATACTGGAGGGAATGGCCTGCTTCATTCCCAACTCGGTAATAGCTGCAGGAGCAAAGAAACGACCTTGGTTTAATCGGCCCTGTAGAGAAGCTACAATTCGTAAGCAGGCTGCTTACAGGGCTTGGACCAAGGCCGTTACTGATAAGGATCCCAACATATCTGATGTGAAACGTAAATTAAACACTGCCTCGAGGTCCAGTAAAATAGCAATTGCCAGAGCCAAATTCGACTTCGTCGGCAGAATTGGTAGGAAGCTAGTGGGCTACCCCACCGGGAGTCGTGCCTTCTGGTCACTTGCCAAAGCTGCCGAGGGAAACTTTTGTCGGTCGTCCTTACCACCACTGCGTAATGCTGATGGTAATCTGGTCCATAGTGCAAAAGAAAAAGCCGATCTTCTGGGTACTCTCTTTGCCTCGAACTCGACCTTGAACGATGATGGCAGCACCGTACCGCCTGACATCCCGCGGTGCGCAGCCTCGATGCCGGAAATTATCATTAAACAAAGTGATGTCCGGCGGGAGCTGCTATCATTAAACGTTCACAAGTCGAGCGGACCAGACGGCATACCAGCAGTTGTGCTCAAACGGTGTGCTCCTGAGTTGTGTCCCGTGCTAACGCGCCTTTTCACACTCTCTTACCACAAACGGCAAGTGCCGTCTTCATGGAAGACTGCCCTCGTGCACCCTGTGCCTAAAAAGGGCGATAGTTCGGACCCGTCGAATTACAGGCCTATCGCTATAACCTCTCTTCTCTCCAAGGTTATGGAGCGCATATTCAATGCAAAGCTCCTGGGATACCTAGAAGAGCACGACCTGATCAGTGATCGCCAGTATGGCTTTCGTCACGGTCGATCAACTGGTGATCTTCTAGTGTATCTCACTCACCGCTGGGCTTCAGCCATTGAGAGTCAGGGAGAGGCATTGGCAGTCAGCCTTGATATAGCTAAGGCGTTCAATCGGGTCTGGCATCGAGGTCTTCTATCGAAGTTACCAGCTTACGGCCTGCCCGAGGGATTGTGCAGATGGGTCGCCAGCTTTTTGTCCGGCAGAAGCATACGAGCTGTAGTCGACGGCAGTTGCTCCGAAAGCATGGACATAAACGCTGGTGTCCCGCAAGGCTCCGTGCTATCCCCAACGCTGTTTTTGCTGCATATCAATGATATGTTGTCTATCGGCAACATTCATTGTTATGCGGACGACAGTACTGGGGATGCCTTTTACACGGGCCGTGCCAATATCCCTCGATCCGTTGTGGTAGAGAGTCGTGAAAAACTTGTGTCCGATATCGAGAACACTCTTTCTGGAGTCTCGCTGTGGGGTCAGGACAACTTAGTCCGATTCAACCCCACAAAAACACAAGTTTGCGCGTTTACCGCTAAGAAAACCCTATTTACTGTGGCCCCTCAGTTCCAAGGCACAACCCTTACAATGTCAGAGAGTATTGGGATCCTCGGTGTCGACATTTCCAGCGACGTCCAATTCCGTAGTCACCTTGAAGGGAAGGCCAAGCTGGCATCCAAAAAGCTCGGTGTGCTCAATAGAGCAAGGAGATACTTCACTCCGGGGCAGAGACTGCTTCTATACAAGTCGCAAGTCAGACCCCACATGGAGTACTGCTGTCACCTTTGGGCGGGAGCACCTGGATACCAGCTTGGGCCCTTTGACTCGGTGCAAAGGCGCGCTGTGCGGATCGTCGACGATCCCAAACTCACGAGCGATATTGAACCATTGAGTCTAAGGAGAGACTTTGCCTCCTTATGTGTGTTCTATCGCTTGTACAATGGGTTGTGCTCTGAAGAACTGTTTGATATGATGCCCACGGCAGCTTTTTATCACCGCACCGCTCGCCGCCGGCAGGGTGTTCATCCTCACACCCTGGAGCCTAATGGGTCGCGCACTGTACGGTTTAAGAGGAATTTCCTCCCACGAACGCTGCGACTGTGGAATGAACTCCCTGCCGAGGTTTTCCCAGCGGGCTACAGTATGAGGTTCTTCAAAAAAGGAGTGTATAGGTTCTTAAAGGGTAGGCAACGCGCATGTGAATCCTCTGGGGTTGCAGGCGTCCATAGGCTACGGTAACTGCTTACCATCAGGCGGGCCGTATGCTTGTTTGCCACCGTCGTGGTATTAAAAAAAAAAAAAAAAAAAAAAAAATCCCGGGCGTTGCCTGGGCGAAAATGCAACGGTACGGATATTGGGTGCAGGTTTGTGTGTCAACCGGGTCGATTGGCACATCCGATTGACGAAGTTATATGGAGTAGAATGAATCAACTCTGGCTATTTATCATTAATAAAGATGTCTTTCGGCTTATAATTTTCTCTAATTACCTATTATTTTAATGATATTTGAGTCCTTATAACTACATACATAGGTACCTAAGTATGTATTGAGAATATATCATTAGCAGCGATAAAATAGTACCTACAGATCTACGCTGTAAATATATATATATATATTTAAATATACCACGACGCGACGGTGGCAAACAACCAACCGGCCAACCTGAAGGTAAGCAGCTGCCGTAGCCCATGAACGCCTCCAACACCGGAGGTGTCACATATATTAGCGTCGCCGACCCTTTCATACAAAGGAAGATTCACTGTGTTGAGGGTAAAGGGACAAGGAGGTCCCCCGTCGTCAACATAATGCATCCACTTTGAGCTCTCTGGCAACCATACTCACCGACAGGAACACAACACTATGTTTGGCTGTGGTTTTCTGTAAGGTGGAGGTACTTCCTCAGTCGGGCTTTGCTCCATATTTGAGCGAGATGATATTCGCTGAATGTGCCCGACCACACTTAGGCGCTTCACACACTTGATCTGAATTCAGGACTGAATTTATGAATTCTGTCTATGGTATATTAAAAATAATTATAACGGGTTACTCACGTAATTTAAGTCGATTTTTGCTCGACATGTTTCGATCAATTTACGATTATCATTGTCACGAGCGGCCTTCCGCGACGGCAGCGTGAATAATTATTGCGTACGTTATAAATACTTTTAATATGTTAGAGAATAGCACTAGACCGTACGCATAGTGTTGTGTTCCTGCTGGTGAGTAAGGTTGCCAAAGAGCTCAAAGAAGACCCAGTGTGTTGACGATGAGGGACCCTCTTGTTCCTTTAGCCGTCAACACAGTGAGTCCTCCTAGGCTACGGTAGCTGCTTACCATCAGGCGGGCCGTATGCTTGTTTGCCACCGTCGAGGTATTAAAAAAAATGTTTTATTGTTAAAATTTGTCTATAGTAGCTGAGTTTTTCTATGGAGATCATAGACAAATTTCCGCAACCATAGACAACTGTCTATGATTTGATGAATTCGGAACTTAATTCAGATCAAGTGTATTGAGCGCCTTAGCGAGATGATATTTTGGACGTAGTTTAAGGACATACATCTAAAAAGGTACTAATAACGAGCAAAAACTAAGCAATGAACAACATTATATCAGTTTATTCAAAACAGAGCCAAGGCCACTATACGAACCGGTATTGACTTTGTTGTTTATGAATTAAGCAATCCCAATTAAGTCTGCATCTCGACGTGCTAATAACGCCTAATTCCGTGTTAGGTCATCGCTTGAGTGCAATACCGTTTGAACACATGATACTACTAATTTTAGATACACGTAATGTAGGCGTTATCTTTTTTGAAATGAGTTATGAATGCCGTCTGTTGGTAAACAATAACATTTTAGACATCCTACTACGATACTAGTTGATATAGAAATCTAAGGTGAAATTGATGACAAAAGCATCGGCTATTTTTTTAGTAGGGCACCAAAATAATAATTTAACGAGTATAACGATAACGACACAGCCGATCTTTTGAAACGGTTTAAATAACAATGCCACAATAGTATTATTTAATCCAATACAATTACCTATATACAAATTAAGGTACAAAGAACTAGTTTACTTTTGACAATTTTTTAATGACCTACGTTAATACACACAGTCATACATAGGTACAGTCGCCATCAAATGTATCGGTGCGGCCAAGGTACTCAAAAATATTTGAACATACAGTTTATTGCCTTGAGAATACAGGCGTTATTTAGATATTTGTGACCACCTTGGCCGCTCCAATATATCTGATAGCGAATGTACCTCGATATACCGAATATCGCGATACATCGCGAGGGAACTCGACAGTTCGCGTTCATAACTCGAGAACTGTAAGTTCCTACTTATATATGAAACCATAGCTTACAACACAAATTTGAAACCTAAAATACATCATTCAGGCCCTAAACTCGTTTGTGGGCAAGGTACCTAATGCCCTAACTCCTAAATAAGTATGTTGTTAGCAGTAAATCTCGATGCGTGGGAGTCGCAGTGATTCGATGATGTCATATTGCAATACGCATAAAATGTGACACACTTTGTTTTCTTTTTAATGCAATGGGATCATACAATTTTATTTAACATTTAAGGATAGTTGTGTCATAAATGCGCTAATAACATTATTTCTATCGGCACGGCAATCGGGTAAAAGGTAAAATATAAAACAGAGTTGCATTTTTTTTTCAGAATTACTTAAAGAATGTGTGTGAAATTAGTGATATGGGGACGCAAACGTATAGGTAATTAGTAATTATAATTAGGTAATTAGTAATATAATTGTAATTACTAATTACAATTATATTTTGCCTTCTACGTTCTACTATAAATTACATTTTAAAAGTGTATGCTACTAGTCTAGTCAACGTACGGTCTCCATTAAAATATATATATAAATTATTCTTTAGGAAATAACAACTTAATTTTTTTTTTATGTATTTTAAAACGGAAAAGAAATTACAACCGACAATACAATAGAAAACTTAATAAATAACTGTAAACTAAAGACTACCTACAAATGAAATATATCCTCTAAATTGCTGCCAATGGATAGGGTGCCCAGAAGGATTGCCGCGTTTTATAGCGATACTTACACGCAGTACAAAGTATTGACAAGCCCTCTTATACAACTTTAAAACCAAAGTAAAATTTATCCATCTACAATATGAAGCACGGGTGTCAAAAAATTGTGGGCAAGCAGCAATTTAACTTTTCTATTTAATTTTTCTTTAATAACAAATGTGTATAAACATTGCTCCAGTCTTAAAAGGAGATCGTCAATTTTTGTTAGGCGATTTGCCCCAGCTCATTAAGGTGCGTATAATTATGAAGTAGGTATCAAAACATTCGCCTTAATTTCTAGATCAGGACGGTCATAAAATAATCATGAAATCTAACGGGAAAATTGAGAAATCGGGGATGAAAAAACGTGAATGTGATAAGGACAATATTTAAAAGCGTACATGTTTATGATTTACAGTATAACACAAAATAACTACCGGTTTTTAAAGAATATCTACAAAATCTGACATGATAATGAAACGAAAATCATAATAAAATAATAAAAAATCATATTTTGATCCTGCCGCTGATTTCTTGTATTTAGATAAACAAAGATAATGACTGTCAAACCATCATTGCTACTATGAACTAAACAATCGTAGAACTAATTACAAAGAGATAAGGTTTAGCTCTGTTAGTGCGCTACTACTAGTATCCATGAAGTTATAATTTTAAACTGGAGTATACTCTTGGACCACAAAGTGAGGCCGAAAGAGAGTAATACAGGGAGCTGCGTATCGTTTTGAATTAGGGAGTTATGTCGTCATTAGACAATAATGCCAGCATGACAACAAGTCAAAATGTCAATGTGTGTCAATTTCGTAACGAGCGCGAGTGAGGCACCGCCCCCATAATTAAAAAAATAGAAATAGAAAACATTTATTCGCGACTCAACATGCATACAAACATATTTAATCTAAAGTTTATTATCCCCTCTATCGGACCGTTTTTTTTTCTAATCACCTATGAACGACTGTTTTGCACGGTAATAAGGTTCATCTGTGGTTAGGGAAAAAGTGCAACAATTACATCCACTTTTTATAAATCCATACGAGTATCAGACATTACTAAATTGAAAAAAAAAATGCGTTTCGTTATCGAAAGAGCATGATATAATGCCGTCATAACGCCCTAAGTCAAAATGAAACGCAGCTCCCTTTCTTTCGGCCCCACTTTGTGGCCGAAGAGTATACTCCAGTTTAAAATTATAACTTCATGCGGCAGACTTGGATGACAGTGTCAAACTAGAATAATAAACTATATTAGTATAGTAAACGTAACTCCTTTCTAAAAATGTCTGTTTCGTCTCAGTCCAGGTAAAGTTAACCTTATGTCAATGCTGTAAAGACGTTAACAACTTATTAAGAACTATTTGGAACGCGGAAGGATCAACGAAATTACTTTTTATTTTGTATTTCTAATTCCCGTTTCATTTTCATGAAATATTTTGTCTAGTTTCGTAATAAAATGGGTATTTGCTTAAAATTGCAGAACAAACCTTATACGAGACCATTATCGTTAGTGGGCCTGGAATTGACGGTCTCCTTTGGGAAGTTGACAAAAATTAAGATCAATAAGATGGACGCACCGATATCGTCAGGTAGGGTAATAGAAAGTAGAGACAGACAAAATAAAACCCGGCTAAGTGCGTGTCGGACCACGCATAATGGAGGGTTCCGTACCTGCAATAGAATAAGAACCAAACTAATGCCAAAAGGTCGTCTAATGCCTATGGAAGAAGTTTTTTGAAAATAACTCAAAAATGGCTGAACCGATATTGTTCAAAACAATTTTCGTAAAAAGTATAATATAACGTGTTTTTGCCAACGGAACCCTAAAAACGAGGGAAACGGGAGAACATTGTGAATTTTGATATTAGCTTTATGAGCTTCTGAATAAGCATTTAGTCGAACTAATTTAAAAAGCCTTTTAAAGCTTAAACATAGCTTCTAACATGAATTTATAACTCACAAAAAAATTAATTAATTACACAGCAACTGTCTGTCTTTGTTGCTCGAATAATCAACATCTGCTGAGTTAATTTTTAATAACTAGTCTGGCGTAATTTGGTAAAACAATCAGGGATTTCATAAATTTGTTATGATCGCGAATGCTTCACCAGATGTTTCATTAGTCTATACTAGCCCTTGGGGATTAGGGGAATGAACTCTGTATACAATAAATAAAGAACGATGTAAAATTTAATACGCGGTATTGGTATTTGGGGTGTATTCAGATTTTAAACATAATATGACACCCACTGATA
Organism: Pammene aurita; assembly: GCA_947086415.1. Lineage (NCBI taxonomy): Eukaryota > Metazoa > Arthropoda > Insecta > Lepidoptera > Tortricidae > Pammene > Pammene aurita. The sequence continues at coordinate 24,217,341 of OX352302.1, read as the reverse complement.
CGAATGTGATATCAATCTAATATGGCGTCTCTGTAATATAGCCCGATGGGCGCGGTTTCACAATTTGTCAGCCAAGTTCGCAAAGCGAACAAGTCATTTTCCACCAATGATATTTTAATATTAATGATTGAAATCATTTACAAGTTATTGGGCTTACTGTGGGATTAGGTAGATTTGTGTAAGATTATCACAATGAAATTTATTTTGACATTAAGTACAACGACAATATTGCAAATAAATAAATATTAAATAAAATAAATATTAAATAAAATAAATATTAAATAAAATAAATATAAAAAAAAAATATTAATTAAAATAAATATTAAATAAAATAAATATTAAATAAAATAAATATTAAATAAAATAAATATTAAATAAAATAAATATTAAATAAAATAAATATTAAATAAAATAAATATTAAATATTATAGGACAATCTTACACAAATCTCAATAAGGCTTGTGTTGTGGGTACTAGACGACGATATAGATAAATACTTAAATACAAAGAAAACACCCATAACTCAGAAACAAATATCTGTGATAAAATAAACCCACAAATAAATGCTTTTGGTTTTGGAGGCATATTACAATAATGCTAAAGATATACTAAAGAGAATAATGCCTTATGTCGGATGTAAACACGATAGTACACCGAGCACATGCTTTTGATTTGCATCATTACAATTACAAACATTGCGTATAAGTTCCCGCTCGGCCATAGCATCTTGCGCAAGTGTCACTTGCCCAATACGGCAGGACCATCTGTGCAGTGACCCACTGTCAAGTTATCATAGGGCCGATTTATGGTGCGAACTTGAACTAAGATATTGTATTGTGTTTTATGGGTCACTTAAATAAGTAAATGTGTTTAAAGCGTTATATGTAGAAGTTACACATATACTACATGTATTTTTAATACCATGGCGTTAGAATATACATCGCTGTCATGAATATGAACGAGTAGATATTTTGCAGATGGTTTCATATTTTCTTTAATTAAACCATATAGTCATAGTACGGTACCTTCATCTTTGTTATCTCCCTTGTGTCTCTTTATAAAACCCCGTAGTTGTAGCCAGGATGGCGTGTAGCATAGAAGCTACCGGTAGTTGGACTAGTTAGGGCCGCAGAGAGAGGAACCGCCAAACTATGCCGCTGCGTTTTCGACAAGAACAAAACTAAATTATTTCTACGTGTGGTTCGCTCGGGATAGATTACTATACATAAGTAATGAAAAAGGAACGACAACATATTCTGCACATACCTATAGTATATAAACAGGTCTTAAAACAACGAATTCATGCCCTTTAAGGGACGATTCGTCTACGAAAGTAATTGGCTAACATTACACACGAACGAAATGTAAGTACCTAGAGAGACATGGACTAGTAAACTACATAGATTGTCAATCATTAAGAGACGCGATTCTTATGATTGCTGTAGATAACGTTACACTAGGTCTGCAGGCAGGAATGTCTGCGAAATCTAATTAACAATTAACATTACACTCTGAATGAAATTAACAATCTTTATGAATAGGTGCGGTTTTTGTCACGACAGGGGCACATTTTTCAAACGGTGTTAGACTACTTAGTTAGAGAGCCCATGACACTGAACCTAGTTCGATAAGTCTCCTAGATAAGATATATGTAATTAGTCGCTTCTTTAACGGGGGAACACGAAATGCCGATGCTGCAATGCAAAAAAAGTGGTGACGTATTTAATTTTTTTTTTTTTATAAAAAACTGGTTTCTAGTACGATAAGTCTTCTAGATTTCCTTTGTTCCTCGAAGCAGGGGAGGGGCAGGGCTACACGATAATGCGATGCTGCAAGCCCCTGTGCGTGGCCTTGTCAGTGGCAGCAGCATCAAAAGATTGTAGATGTATGAAAAAACAAAGCGCCTGATCTTTGGTCTGCAGAATTAGGTAACTAATTGATTAACGATTTTACGAATGTCTGCGAAATCTAATTAACAATTAACATTACACTCTAAATGAAATTGTCAATCTTTATGAAAAGGTGCGGTTCTTGTAACGACTGGGGCACATTTTTCAAACGGTGTTAGACTACTATTATAGGTCCACAAACTATCAATTCGTATAGGTTTTCGGTACACAAAAATATCAGTTGACATAATGGCCCCGTGGGGCCTATTTTTCAAAAGGTTCAAACCAATATTATTAGACCATGAATTACCACGAACTGTCAAATCCATGGTATTTATGTCATGGGTTTCCATGACAACATAAATACCGTTCGAAAAATCGATTGTTTTCCAAAAGTCGTTACCGGGCTCTTTTAGGATGTATCGGATATGCATTAAGAGGCTGACGACAGCCGATGACTTTGAAATTGCCTTTACTTAAACAGTTTTTTAGCAATACCTATTTATTTATTTATTGTTAAAAAAAAAATTATTTTGAAGAACTTTGTCACACCGACCGAACGAACTTATCGTTACACGATTGGACGTAATCGGTGTGATAGAAAATAATTCTAAAGTTATATCTTAAAATTAACGTTAAACAGTTTTCTGTCTTTAGTTTCCTGACTTATACGGTAGTACTATTAGTTATTCTGTGCTTATACCTCTGTAATGAAGAACAAAATTCCAACACACTACACACTATATTTAAAAAATCATTATTTTATATTTTTCAATGAATGCGTAATTTTTTTAATTCATAATTTTTCTAAATTTGCAATAAGCTCCCATACTAATCATAACACAGTGTTTCTCTTTTACTCGCGCTTTAAAGAATAGGAATAGAATTTAGCTGTTGTTGTCTATGATAAGGAAAGTGCTTCACACAAAATATCTCTGAAAACTATGAGTAAACTGAGATATTTAGATGTCAAATACGAAAGAAAAGTGACCAAGGCCTCCGGTGCCCAGGGCTGGAATCGAACAAGCGTCTTCAGCATTCGCGGTAGTCACCCTTACCCCTAGGCCCCCTAGGGCCTAGGCTACCCGAGACATATGCGCGTTGCCTACCCTTTAGGAACCTATACACTCCTTATTTATAGCTCTCTTTATATGCAATCTTTGTTAATGCTGAGGCGCATTTAACGAATCTCTGAAACCCGGCGACTCTGAAACCTCACTAAATAGTGCGTAATTATGCTAGTGCATTTGATATCAAACGCATTTTTTTCCGTAGATTACCTATTTATTATATTAGTCTTTTTTTACATGTCTCTGGTACAAGTGAACACGTAAAAATATTTACGTGATCGTCAATCCAAAGTAAGTTTCCAAGATTTACGTCGGTCTTAGACATAATTTATAGGTCGCCATTAGGAGCCTTAACCTTGGCTAAGTACAGCATGAATTTATAAAATTTCATTTCGTTTGTGTAAATTTACTTGTAGTATACTACTTATTAAAATAGTTATTGGTACCACTAATGTCAGATTAAAATATTAACGAAGACAAGGCACCTAATAACTGTTCTTGCAAAATACGATAGGTAACTTATCTTAATTATTTATGTTGGGCATAAGGAAACATCATGGAAATGGAAGCACTGGTAGACTAGCGCTAAGACGTACGACATTCAATCCGGAGGTCTCAGGTTCAAACCCCGCTCCCATTGAGTTTTTCGGAACTTATTTACGAGTAAGTATGCTTTGTTTCTTTAATTTGAGGTGTGCAATAAAGATTATTTATGTTATGTTATGCTATGTCTACTTATGTAACTTATTATAGTTATTATATAGGTACCAGTCGCTTTTCTGTCAAGGAAAAATCGTGAGGAAACCGGACTTAATCCCAGTCAGGCCTAGGCCCCCTGGGTTGGAATGTCCAGATTGCAGTCGCTTTCGTAAAAATTAGTGTCTACGCCTATTCATGGGATTAACTTGCTAAGCGAACCCCATGCTCAATTGAGCCGTGGCAAAAAGCCGGGACAAACGCTATGGGGATGATGATGATGACAAGGAAATATCGTGAAACTTACTATTATATAGACGGTTTTCTTTATCTATATATCTGACGGGCGTACAGTCATAGCCAAAAAAAAAACTATTTTGGATCTTAGTACAATTGTGTATACATATTTTTGGCGTTGCCTGTACAGTCGCCATCAGATATATCGCAGCGGCCAAAGTGGTCACAAATATCTGAACAACGCTTCTATTGTCAAGGTGATAAAGTGCATGTTCAGATTTTTTTGAGTACCTACCTTGGCCGCTCCGATATATTAGATGGCAACTGTACTATAAAACTGTCATGGGCGTCTTACTTTAATGTAAGTATAACATCTTTCAAAGCGATGTATAACATGTTATCTAACCTGTCAGGCTGTACTCTGGGTTTACGTAAATTAATGAGCTCGCTAACTAAAATAACACACTGCTACGTGTGACTTTATGTCACTAGTTGACTACACAAATAATCTCACGTTAAACACGACGTTAAATGTCAATCAACCAGAACACCACCCTCGTTAGCCGACTTTGATTCAGAGGAGTCAGACCCAACATTCCCAACGCTGAACTAGCATCGGTGACAGAAAACAAAATCAGAATACACTAATAGCGCCTTTCCCCCTCTTTTCAAAAAGACTACAAAAGAAGGCACTATTTTCGCTCTATCCTGATCAAGTGATGAAGCAAGCAGGTGCCGATGAAGGTTAAAACCTTTTTTCGAGCTCCGGAAGTCAAGACTCATTGTTTTTTTTAATTCTGACTTGGGCGTTATGCTACCGGAGGAGTACAGCAAGCAGACTGTTTGGTGGGATGGTATATAGCTGGTGGAAAATCTAGGATCCTACCGCGACCAGACATAATGTATTGCTCCTCCAGAGCTTACGCTTTCAGCGGGATCAGTTGCAGCGAGTTCAACCTGATTTGAGTGAGTACATGGGAGTTTTGTCGCTGGTTCGGGACTCCCAGCCGAACTGAAAAGACTAGCAAGACACTCAGCTAGGTCTGACGACTGTCAGAATAAAACGTGAACATTTGATTTTAGAAGATCAGCTACGCTAGCTTTTCTCCTTAGCTACTGAATACACTTTCGCCGTGAGGTTACATGACCGATGCGTTCGCTAGCGCTCGCTGTATCAATAAGAATAGAAGACACTAGCAGCCAAATTTGGTTAACCTCGCCAAACAAACCACTCCTAATCTATTTGATATGGTTAGTTGTCATACTGACTCCGTGACACCGAGTTTTGTACAGTCAATGGTAGTTTATTTCAAGGCTAGACTCTGGAGGACCGGGAGAAGCTCACATTCGGCTATTATAAGATAGGATATCTGGTTCGGAACTTAAACTAGTGACATTAATTAAATAGTAAATGCATGGTACCTAAACTATTACACCGGGTCTTAAAACTAGGGAACGCAAAATGAACTAAATCCCATATAATCCGGCTCGCAAAATAAGATCCCATCAAAAACATTACATGTACAAAAATGCCAGTCTCGCAACGCAATTTCCTACTGCAAGAAGTATTGAGATCTAATGTAAAACCAAGCCGGTGCCCATTGTACTCAAACCCCACTGGAGTTTACTAACAACATGTCATTGTGATCCTTTGAATATTAGATGTCTATATTTTTATAATAAATACATCGAATGACTTGGCAATCACATAGGACAATAAATCATCTAATAATATCACAGTATGTAATGCAATATGTACACATTGGTAGGCTTGTGCTATACGTATATTGAGGCGGCGGAGGCACTGCTGCGGTTTCCGCACGCAGCGCCAATGCGCGAGCGAGATAGCGCTCTGCATGTGTATGGCGCTGTCACGCTTGCACACCGTCGCCGCATCCGCTTGTAGCGCCAGTGTGATAATCGCCTTGCCGTGCGATGGCGAGTGCGATTTTTGAATCTCACTGGTGATATCAAAGTCACCGGTAACTAAAATTATCACCGATGACTTTTATGTCACCATTTTCCAAAAGCCGTATTTTTGAAAGTCACACGCTGTTTACAAACGTGCAAAAATTTTACAATGTCAAATTTACAATTTTACAAATTTTACCAATGGTTTCGTAAGCCGATAATATTTTTTAAATTTCGCATTAGACATCGCAAATGCTTGCTCGTGATGAATTCTTTCTGCGACGCCTACCGCAGCTGGATTATGTTGACGGTGAGGAACGTCGTCGTCTTCGTCGCTGTCCGTCATCGTCATCATAATGTACTCCTCCAAGCTAGCCATTTTTAGGGTTCCGTAGCCAGAATGGCAAAAACGGATCGTCATGTCCGTCTGTCCGTCCGTCCGTCCGTAGGTATGTCACAGCCATTTTACTCGGAAACTATAAGACGTATCTTAACAAAATTTAGACATAATGTGTATTTTGTATGCCGCTATTTAGTAATGTAGTAAAAATGCTGAAAAAAATATTTTTATAGGAGGGGGGCGCCCTATACATGTAAATACATTTAAAAAAAATTTTTACCAAATATCAACATGTTGCACAACAATCGATAGGTCTTTCAAATTAACATTGAAATTTCTTTGAACAATTTGTGAATAAGTGAATATTTTCAGAAATAATCGCTTCGAAAGTCAAAAAAATAGCGTCCCCCCCCCCTGTAACTTTTGAACTGTACGTCCAAAAAATATGAAAAAAATTTAGAAGATGCGCATTATCACACACTTTCTACGAAAATTGTTTTGAACATTATCGGTTAAGCCATTTTTGAGTTATTTCCAAAAAAAATCTTCAATAGGCATCAGATACGACCTTTTGGCATTAGTTTGGTTCTGTTTCCATTGAAGCTACGGAACCCTCCATTATGCGTGGTCCGACACGCACTTGGCCGTGTTTTATATTTTCAATTAATCGTCGCAATCACAAATGTCACAATCGAGCCCCACTGCTAATTCTTCCGAAAAACATACTTTGGCGTTTTTGGCAGATGTCACATACGTCAACTGTCGAAAACAATCGCATTCAAAAATCGCACTCAGTGCGATTTTTGAATCTCACTGGTGATATCAAAGTCACCGGTGACTAAAATTATCACCGATGACTTTTATGTCACCACATTCCAAAAGCCGTATTTTTGAAAGTCACACGCTGTTTACCAACATGCAGAAATTTTAGAATATCAAATTTACAATTTTACAAATTTTACCAATGGTTTCGTAAGCCGATAATATTTTTTAAATTTCGCATTAGACATCGCAAACGTTTGCTCGTGATGAATTCTTTCTGCGACGCCTACCGCAGCTGGATTATGTTGACGATGAGGAACGTCGTCGTCTTCGTCGCTGTCCGTGTCCGTCATCGTCATCATAATGTACTCCTCCAGGCTTGCCATTTTTAGGGTTCCCTAGCCAAAATGGCAAAAACGGAACCCTTATAGTTTCGTCATGTCCGTCTGTCCGTCCGTATGTCACAGCCATTTTACTCGGAAACTATAAGACGTATGTTAATAAAATTTAGACATAATGTGTATTTTGTATGCCGCTATTTAGTTATGTAGTAAAATTGCTGAAAATATTTTTTTTGGGGGGGCGCTCTATACATGTAACAAAATTTCAAATTTTTGTTTTACCGAATATCAACATGTTGCACATTAATCGATAGGTCTTTAAAATTAACATTGAGGTTTCTTTGAACAATTTGTGATTAAGTAAATATTTTCAGAAAAAATCGATTCGAAAGTCAAAAAATAGCGTCCCGCCTGTAACTTTTGAACTGTACGTCCAAAAAATATGAAAAAATTTGAGAAGATGCGCATTATCACAAACTTTCTACGAAAATTGTTTTAAACATTATCGGTTAAGCCATTTTTGAGTTATTTCCAAAAAAACTTCTTCAATAGGCATCAGATACGACCTTTTGGCATTAGTTTTGGTTCTTATTCCATTGAAGCTACGGAACCCTCCATTATGCGTGGTTCGACACGCACTTGGCCGTTTTGTATATTTTCAATAAATCGTCGCAATCACAAATGTCACAATCGATCCCCGCTGCTAATTCTTCCGAAAAACATACTTTGGCGTTTTTGGCAGAAGTCACATACGTCAACTGTCAAAAACAATCGCATGGTGATTTCAATTACGAGTGGGTAGGGGCACTCGTAAATCGATATCATAGGTATGACAAATGTAAGTCACCGATAAGTTTCAAAAATACGAACTTTCGGAAATCACTCACATCGGTGAGAATTAGTCACTTGGTGAGATTCAAAAATCGCACTCATCTATTTATTTAAAAAAAAGATTTTTTTTCAACATCATCTAGTACTCAAAGGAGCTCTAGAAATGATAAAAAGAATTATGATTTTTGGTCAAGCGATAGAGATTTTTTGTCTTTTAGAATATTCAAATGAAAACTGGTAGTATGCAGCATGCAGCTTAGATAGGTTTCAGAGATAGGACAACAGAGTATTAATGAGTTTTTATGAACAACGGCATTAGAAGACAAATCAAGATAGCAGCTGACGACTGACGGGTAAAGTCGCATAGCCATGCTTCCGTTAATTATGCAGTCCTGATCTATTTCCAGCCGGGTCGCACTAATGACCACATAAATAGTGTGGCTAAAACAGGACTTTCTGATTCGAACCACGGTAAGCTGAAGAGCAACCAAGTGGCGATTTGACCTAACCAAAGAGATTATGACTACATAATTGAGGCGGCTTCGGCACTGCTGCGGTTTACGCATGCGGGGCCGGTGCGCGAGCGAGATAGCGCTCTGCATGTGTATAGCGCTGTCACGCTTGCACACCGTCGCTGCGTCCGGATGCGGCGCCAGTGTGATAATCGTCTGAGTGTGCATGTGCATGATCTATATTCCGCGTCAATAGAAAAGTTAAATAATTAGGGTGATTGTGCTAGTTTTCGTCCACTCTTGTCAGTTTTCCGTCCATACTTATTTATATGTTTATCTTCAAGTTTTTCCCAAATGAAAAGCTTGTGAGCATGTTGAGCCGAAAATAGGGCCATAACCCGTAACACTGTAGGTGAAAAGGGCTACGCTGTAGTAGGATTGTTATAACTTACCCTGGTCCATGGTGAGTGCGTACGAAGCCACAACCAAGCCAATAAGGATCAAGGCTCTCATGGCTGGAAACGCCATGATTACCTGCGAACGAAATTAACAAAGCTTTATTTTAAATATTTACAAGCTTTGATAACATGGCAGAATGGATGAAACTCACTTCACAATCTCACTCACAACGGTTACGTTTTATAAAAACAAGACATGTGTGAAACCGATTTTAAGAGGTAGGATCAAGTTATGTTCCATAATAAATGCATGATATTAATAGGTTTGGTTTGTATTACTTACCTACATGTAAAGAAATACCTACTACAAAAAACTCTAGGTACAAGGCAAGCTTGTAACCTCTGACACCAGATCAGTGGAATCACTTCTTCCGACTAAATAGATAATTCATTGCTACAATCATACCTCGGATTTTTGGATGCGGGAATGATTTCATGTGTTTCTAATTTTGTTTATTGTAAAACAGCTTAGCTACCAAACTGTGAAAAAAAAACTAGGTAAATAGATTCAAACGGGCTTAGAATTGTTCAAAAAGTTATTTTTTTTACAGTTTTGGCTAGTGTAAAACATTTCCGTACCTAAAAATCCGGGGTATGGCTATAATCGCAGACCTAAACCGAGTAAACCGACACTTTTTTGGAACGATGTTGATGTCATAAGTACGGTTAGCATATGTGTACCTACAATGTAAGGTGACTTATAATCAACTTTCTATAATGAACTGAGCTGACTCTGGAAAACCCCAGGATCCTTAATCCTGGATCCTGGGGTATTCCAGGGTCTTTCATACACAGTTAATTTTTTCACACAGTTCAGTTTGTAAAATGCAACTGCTTCCAACTTGGAGGTCCAACTTTTTATAATTATAAAAATATTTTAGCGATAATGATACGAGTAGAGCTTCAACTTTTTCTTTAGGTATCTAGGAAGTTGACGGTTCTGATACTTTTGATTTACCCATGTATAGTACGATTTTTTTTAAGATGCGGAATTGTCGATAGAACTCCTTAGTAAGATTCAGACATCTTGAAAAATTACTACTATACCTACTCGTATGTAAGTTTCCAATATCACACATTTTCCAATTAATTTAATGGTGAAAACCCGAAACAACTTGTTTTATTTAATTTATCTTAAACAAATAGGCATGTCTATCAGCTGTGAAGAAATAGTTCATTGACCTCTGCAAATTGTTTATTAAATTATTAACTTTGAAGAATTGTTTATAATGTTTTAGGAGATAAACTGATGTTGTTATTAAACGCCGCTTGTGAATTTATACCAACCAAGATTATTTCCACGACACACGATTACAAGTACGTATTAAACAGTTTTTCTATTGGCGTTCCTTTTTTAAAATTAGTAATAATGTAAGTAATATTTTTTCTTCTATTGGGATGGTAAGACTCGTGCGAGTAAGTACCTAGATATAAATATAAATAACGTTAAAGTTACAAATATCGTAACAACATTTTTTTAAGAAACACTCAATCGTCCATGACGTCCAAAAGGCTTTAAATTTTCAGTTAACTTGTTTTTTACTTAACACTTAAAATAATTGATATTTAATAATACATATATTTTTTACGTTAAAAAATATCTCACTCACAGCTAACTGTACATATACGTAAGCCTACCTCTACCTACCTCAACTTTTGAAATCGGCTCTACCGATTTAAATAAAATTTACACTATAAAGTATAAAGCGGCCGAAAAACTGAAGACTCATTACAGGGGTCTCGGCCCCGAATACACTCTGTCACCTTTCGGAGTCGAAACCCTTGGCCCGTGGGGACCCAGTGCCCAGCAACTTTTTAAAGATTTCAAAAAAAGACTCATCGAATCAACTGGTGACCGAAGAGCTGGCAGCTTCCTCGCTCAACGCATAAGTATTGCGATACAGCGGGGAAATGATGCCAGCATCCTCGGCACCATGCCGCGGGGACCCGATTTTTTAAATATATTTTAGATTTATTTAGTAACCGTTAGATAGTTTTTAATTTAGTTTTATTTAAAGGCATTTAGTTTATAATGAATTAGTTTAAAATACATGTAATTAAAAGTATAAATTTATTTCAATAGGTAGGTAAAATACAATGTTGCAAAACTTTTAGGCAACGTTTTGATTAAACCTTGCTTATCTGCTCTATAAAAAATACCAACTTCCGAATTAAGTACGATAGAGATAACTTCCATGCCAAATGAGAACGATGCGGTATCAATTTGCTTAAGTTCAATTTTAACAATTATGGCTCATCACAATGTTCTAAATTAAAGTTCCTTAATAAATCAACCCTCCTCCTCCTCCTCCTTAAAAATGGCTATAGTTGAGAATGCTTTCTTTTACATTGGATAATTATCTAAATATATAAAAGAAGAAACTGACTGACTGACTGACTGACATATCAACGCACAGCCCAAACCGCTGGTTCTAGAGATTCCAAATTTGGCACGTAGGTTCCTTTTAGGGTCTAGGGGTGCACTAAGAAAGGATTTTTCAAAATTCACCCCCTAAGGGGGTAAAATGGGGGTCCAAAGTTTGTATGGCGAATCAAGATTTGTTAGATTATTTTATTCGAAACTTCACAGGAGTATTCCTAATGATAAATGAGTAAACACGTGTTTCAGGTTTTTTGAAAATTCAACCCCTAAAAGGGGCAAATGTGGTCACAAAGTCTGATAATCAACATGGGTATCGAATCCTTTTTGAGTACTTATAGTACGCGGGCGAAGCCGCGGGAAAAGGCTAGTGTGACATAAAATTGGCTATTGTAATTAGAATTGACATGTGGAATTTTGTATTATCATTTTTTCAACCGACTTCAAGATTTCGAAGGAGGAGGTTATCAATTCGTCGGGTGTTTTTGCTAATTTTTTTTATGTATGTTCTTGTTCACCGATTATTCGAAGACGGCTGGACCGATTTGGAAAATTCTTTTTTTGTTTGAAAGCGTAAACTTCACAGTTAGTCCCATTGTAACCATGTCAGGATCTGATGATGGGATGCTGGAGAAATCGAGGGAACTCTTCAACTATTATAGGCACACCTATGGTGATTTGAGTATTTTTTACAGCAGATCGAGCATTTGGTGTTGGAAAGGTGGATGCTTAGTGAAGTCGGTTCTTTTTTGTTTAAAATTATTTATCCTTATTTAGTGTTATATTAATAATTAATTTGTGTTATATTCATAGCTATATAGCCGACCGCAACATATGGTGAAACAGATGAAAGATGACCGAATACTTTGAGGGTTTTTGGTCAGCATACCTCGAGCTGTGTGTTATAATTAATTTTACTTTTGACGTGTATTGTATATGTGCATTTACGAAATTAATGAATATGAATATTAATCGAATCTTATAAGTAAAATTAGGCTATTTCGGGTCAGTTATACGAGCGAGATTCTCAGCTGAAAATACTTCAAAGTCTTTTAAGTTAGGACAGTTGGTACGCAACGCAGTAGGATCGGAAGGTAAGAAAGTGATAACCACAGGAGGCAGTTTTCACTGTACCCTTTCGGGGCTGCTATTTTTTGTCTGAGTATCGAGAGCGACAACTTTTCGGTCGACTCCGGGTGGAAAAGACCGCCATACCATTATACAGTATTAATGACTAACTATGCACCCTTCGCCTGATGGGCAGTCGTAGGAGAAAGTCTTTGCGAACATACTTTGGAAAGCTGGTTGTACAGTCACGGACTTTAATTGTTGAGCCATTTACGTTTCAAGCTATATTCTTTTGTTTCATACTTACTCTATGAAACGTCCAATCTAAAGTGAACCCAAAATGGCTCAACCATTAAAGTCCGTGGCCGTACTTTGCGAACATACTAGGTGTATGTTCACAAAAATGCTGGCGATCCTTTTAAAGGCATAATTGGTACCGTATTCTAATTATGAAGAACTGAAAAAAAAACTCGCGAAAAAAAATTGGTTTTGTATGGAGTTGGCCGGCGGGATAAAAAAATTTAAAAAAAAAATTCTCGTCCAATAAATGTTTCTCATACTTTGTCGTGTTTTCAATACGATACCAATTATACCCTTAAACGGATCATCAGTATTCTTGCTACACCCTGTATGTACCTATGGATGTCAAAAAGGATGCCGAAGACCGTGGAAAGAGGAAAAAAAATATGAAAGCTGGAGTCTGTGCTCTGGAGTAGCTTTAGGTGTAACTGGGATAAATGGTAAGATGTGAGAAAGAGTCTATGAGCTAATGAGTCGAGTCGAATCGGGCTGTATCGCATTTTAAGGATCGTATAAGATAGCAAACATTTGTAAATGACGCTGTAACGCCCGGTGTTATAACCGGACGATAAATAAAAAATCGTTAGGGGTGAATTTATAATAGAACATGTCTACCAAAACAACAATTCTCACCGATTCTCCGGTTTTAAGAGTGTTCGTCAACAACACAAAATCGGGTCTACGAAATCAGACTCGGCCTTACGCGCTAAAAGTGTATTCGGTATAGCACCTAAATTATATAATAAATTGCCCAACGACATAAGAGAATCCGAAATGCCTCAGTTTAAAAATAATTTATTTGACTATTTAGCACGACATGCATTTTACTCAGAGAATATTTAGAATATACGCCGTCTCTTTATTAAGTTAAGCATATTAAACTGTCTTAAGTCCATGTAAATACTCGTATGTTGCATGCTTATAGTAGTCGTAGTTTTAAGATTGTATAATATTTGCATGCCCAACAGCAGGCTGAATACACTGCACCTAAAATGTATTTTGTGAACATCCACTTGACATGTATTTAAAGCAAATAAATAAATGAATTGATAATAAGTGAAAATAAAATTTTATAAAAATATGGTAAGATCCCTCGGGGCACAAGATGACGACAATTATTCTCACTTGACCATGTACCTTAATCGTTTACGGATTCCGTTATCATATAATATTAAAGAAAAAAGCACCGACTTCACTTAATTAGGCTATTCCACCACACCACGAGTAAATACGCGAGCTACTGTAAAAACGTAAAAAACCGGCCAAGTGCGAGTCGGACTCGCGCACCGAGGGTTCCGTTCAAACCTTTAACAAGCAAAAGTTGTAGTACCTATGTTCATTACTAATTTCAATTTAATACCTCTACGCGTTTACGAGGAAAAAGGTAGTAAGTTTAAAATTAAAAAAAATATTTTTTGTATGATTTTACTAAAAATGTCTAGTTTTCGTAATTTTTCCTTTGTCTGTGCTATATGAAGTTTCTTCGTGCCAAGTTTCAAGTTTCTGGGTTTACGGGAAGTACCCTATAGGTTTTGAGTTTCTTGCGAGTACTCAGTTACAAAATATGCCACTAAAATTGCTATTTATTTTGATTGCGTTGACATAAAAGTTTGGTTTTGCTACATCTTAAAGATCCTATAGCCCTTAGTATTTGACATGAATTTCAATTTAATACCTCCAAGTATTTACGAGGAAAAAGGTACTAAGTTTAAAATAAAAAAAAAAAAATTGTATGATTTTACTAAAAATGTCTACTTTTTGTAATTTTTCCATTGTCTATGACATATGACGTTGCTTCGTGCCAAATTTCAAGTTTCTGAGTTCACGGGATTTGCAGCATAAACGACTGTAACTTTTGATTGCGTTGGCTTTTAAGTTTGATTTTTTTACAGCTCTAAGGGACAATAGACTTGAGTATTTGATATAAATTTCAGCTTGATACCTCCACGCGTTACTGAGAAAAATGGTCTTGACAGACAGACAGACAGACAGACAGACAGAAGGACAACAAAGTGATCCTATAAGGGTTCCGTTTTTTCCTTTCGAGGTACGGAACCCTAAAAATACTCAAATCACAAAAGTCCTATAAATTGAAGAGTTCCTTCAATTTCCACAAAATCCCATCATCAGATCCTGACCTGATGTCAGTGGGACCAACTGTCAAGTATACGCAAAAAAAATCCGAAATCGGTCCATACTTAATCGGTGAACATACAAAAAAATGCAAAAAGCAACAAAGATCCCGACGGATTGAATTTTTCTTTCGAAATCTTGAAGTCGGTTGAAAATACGAATATTAACTTACTGGTAAAAGCGGGCACAGTCGGCGCGCGCGTCACTCGTATCGCGTTTATCGACTCTTGCGCACAAGCGGAGCGCGCTTCGACTGTCCACTGACTGACTGACTGACTCGCAGTAACACATGTCGCCTTATTTGGGTCATAGTGGCTGGAAAACAAAAACTCATTTGTATTTGGGATGCAGATTTTAGGTGGCATTAACAAAAATGATTGGGATGAAGATCATTCGTCATTTATTTTGTAACGAAAAGTTACCCATATTAATATACAGTCAGCTACTAAGGTAGAATTCATAATTCAGCGGAATAATTTGACAGCACTTTAAATACATTTGACATCCGCTTTGTATGTCAGAAGCTGTTTTGACAGCAGAATTCTACCTTAAGTCTGTTGAGCAACCCTACATACAATCTCTTACTCACATTCTCCTTGCCTTCATCATTCTCCTAGCGTTTTTTGCGCTTTTTGGCAAGGCTAAATTTTTTTGCCTGTGGTCCGCTCAGCAACCTAATCCCATAAGTTGGCATAGGCACTAGGCTTTACGAAGACGACTATCAGCTAACATTCCATTTTCCAACCCAAAGGGGAACTATGCCTTTTGGGATTAGGTCTGGTTTCTTCACCGAAAAGAGACTGGTATATTTATATCAAATCATTTTTTGTAACTTGTACACTTGAGCGGAAATCAGCTGTTATAGACAAAATGTAGACGGTTTCTGTATGGAGCCCATAGACAAAATTCAGGCGGAAGTTCGATTTTTCCGCTTTCTGACAGATTTTTGTTTATAGTAGCTGAATTGCGCTGAAGTGTAAGTTTGTGTTGCGCTGCGCATAACCCTTACTTTTCACTTGTAAGTAGCTATCTAAATGTTAAGTAAAAAATATATTTAAGGAAGTACCTACTCAATTTGTTTACTGAATTTACGGAAAGCAATTCGTCGGGGTGAGCTCGGAATGAGATTTCATGCTCGGCTGGGATTATCTCTTAATGTAATGAAGACTTTAGATTATCTCTATGTTAGTACGATTAGGCTGTATGCCAAATCGTAGTTTGTGTGTAGTGGGTAATGCCTGTCCATAATGGATAGGGTCGGTCGACATGTGACAGAAGTAAGTAGATATGAAGCCAGGGAGGCTCGGCTACAAGAACGATTCCAGCCGAAATAAATGTATGTACCTAAGGCGCTCCGGAATTCAGTGCACACTTGAGCGAAATTCGGCTATGATAGACAAAAATCAGCCCGGAGGCAGCAAAATCCAGCTTCCAACTTAATTTTGTCTAAGGACTCCAAAAATTCAACCGCCATAAACCATAGAACACGGTGGCTGCACTGGTTCCTTACCATCAGGCGGGCCATATGCTTGTTTGCCGCCGTCGTAGTATAAAAGAAATGGAGCCAAAGCTCATTATGAAAATGCTTCGCCGGCTAGCTGCTTCTGCTGAAAGCTGCTGTCCGCATTGTTGGGTTTCTGTTGGAAAGTTAGGTTTGGAAACAGACAGAAAAAGTGAAATTTAGTGTTGAACTGTTGTTGGTGAGCGCGCCCATGCATTTATCCCAACAACGAGCTTTTAGCACTCCACACACTTGGTCTAAATTCAGTTCTGAATTCATCAATTCAGTTCTGAATCCATCAATTCAGAGACAAATTCTCTATGGTTGCGAAAATTTGTCTACTTACCATAAGCAAATTTCCGATTTTAACAGTTTACTGTAAAATAAATTGTATGGCAACCATATACATAAACGCAACATTTCACTGTAAAAATAGCAATTTCATAACTTTTCCATACTTTAAACATTGATATTTACTATGGATGGCTTATACTCTAACAACATGAGCAGAAAAAACACTCACAGAGTTATTCCATAACCTAGCAACGATTGTGTTATGTTTATCTATTTTGACAATCATTACATCTTTGTCACTCTCATTGTTAGAATATTACAATTTGTCTCTTTCACACGCGGGTGGCGGGAGCTCATTGGCACATCCGCATCTTACGCTGGCCGGTGCGCGACTAGCGTCAATTGTTTGAAATCACTCATTTTAGGTGCTTCACTTTTGGAGCGTGCATAACCCATCTGTCATTATTATATATCATAGACTTTAAACAGTGCGACCATGTAATCGTGACGTCACTTTTACATATAATTTTGTTACGATCGTTTTGAGAAACAAATGCAAATCTCAGACTTTAATGGCCCATTTACACATTGATTAGTGTTAAGTGCGAGTCCATACATTTTCTACTTGTGTTTAGTAACAAATGTATGAACTCGCACTTAACACTAATCAATGTGTAAATGGGCCTTTAGTCTCATTTCTGACTTTTATGTTGCTTTGACATTTAATCATCAGTATCATCACAACAAAACAAATCGATTGATACCATATATGAAAAAAAATCATCATGCGTATGATTTGATGAATTCAGTACTGAATTCAGATCAAGTGTGTGGAGTGCCTAAATGGGGTAATATAGTATGAGCGCCGCTGACTACTTTTTTCAGTCGTCCTAAATGGGATCCTAATTTTACTTAAGTTTTCTGTATAAAAAAACTCATTTTTGTGACAAGTTTTTATTGCTAACTAAACGCAATCCCTAACTACTCACCAAGACGAATGCAACGAGCCCAAACACGACGGGATAATGTTAAGTAATTGAACCACTTTCCAGCAGCTCCACCTCCATTTTCGAGCTCCATCATCAGATCAGCTCCATGTCATCAAGTCATCATAATATTATATAAGTCTATGAATATTGCATTGTCACGTGATATACATATGCGTGCAAAATTTCAGCTCAATATGATACCAGGAAGTGAGTCAAGTTTTTTCATGCAAGATTTGATTACAGACATCGGGACAGGTGAAACTAAATAAAAGCTTGTAATAAATAAAATATACAAGGTGCTCGCGAGGAAACCGCATAATTTTAACAGCGTACTCCTGAGGCCAAAAGAAGTAAAAAATATTATATGACTTTTGGACAAATCCGCCAAAAAAAAAATTTTTTTGTTTTTTTTTTCTTGTTTTCTGAACGTATTCTTCAATTAAAAATAAATGTTAATGACAAAACTATGCCTAAAAACAAATAAATCTACTTTTTTTTTCTTAAAATCAAAGTTAAAGCAAAGTGTTTCCTGTCACTTTGATGTCTGTCAACAGGGATGCCTATAATGAGTTCTATAGTGGTAAAATTGCCGTTAAGAAAGCGTTCAGTCCTGAGTTATAACCAAAATATTTTATTTTTTTAATTGGTTATAACTCCGAAACAAGATGAATTTCAGAAAAGTTTATTTGACATTTTAGTCTCTAAATAAGGTCGGGATAACGCTGTTAAAATTATGCGGTTTCCTCGCGAGCACCGTGTATATCTACCAAACTTTATGACATCTTATGGCAAAATGTCACAAACAAAACGTAACAGAAAACAAAGCCAAAGATTACACCAAAGATAATTAATGAACAAAGCTTCAACGATCACAACCAAAAGGATATTATTTATTACTTTTATTAGGTATATTCTCTTTGCCAAAATCAAAACGCATTAAAATGTTTTTTTTGGTAAAATAACTGCAAAAGTGAAACAAAAGAAAGAATGGAAATCATTTAGGTACCGTTTGAACTTGGCGCGCTACGTTAGTTGCCAGCATTGCCAAATGCTACAATTACTTTAAATCATATGTTATTTTATTAACAATTTAATTAGCCTAGTAAAAATACAGTACAATAGATTTTATTTAAGTAACAAAAACTAATGATAGAATTTAATAATGGTCATTATTCAATAAATGTTACTTGTCTATGGTATGAAAATCGTTATACCTGGCAACAAAATTCTAGATTGGCTATAGTCGTTATAATTTTTTTTTCAAGTTTGAGTGATTTGTCTGCAATTGTAAATGTCATAGCATTTTTGAGCTCAATATTATTCAAGAATGGCAGAAAATAGAGAAGAAATTTTAGCAAACTTCCAGGTGAATACGTTATTTATATCTAAATTCACAATAATCAGTGATTTCCACTTGACTGACATGGTTGTGATCAGGTTATGTGATTAACAACAACAGTGACTGTGAATTCTTTATCTCTTTGTGTTTTTCTCGTTTCCCATTATTTCTAAACTATAATTTTCCAATTACTGTCCTTTTAAACCTATCTTTCGGTAGAGTGAGATTGAAAATCTGTTATAAGTAAGTTTGTGGTGAAATGCGACATTTTTCTTGTTTTTCATAATCTTAACGAAAAATGCTCGTTACTGTTTGTTTCCACAAGGTTAATTTGATCGTAACTGCGTATAGTAATTGTAGTTAACATAACTTTAAGGCAACATGTCTATTTCATGCATTTCCTATTAACTTCCTTTGTGTTCTTTGTAGTGAAGTGCAATATCATTTGTTTATAGGGAATAACAGCAATTGAAGATGTCGCAGAGGCGATATATCACTTGGACGAGGCAAACTGGGACTTACTTGTAAGTAAATCTTATTTACAGATGCCATACTTAAATAAGAATGATTAAAACTAGTCCGCATCATGATAGTGGCCTTATAGACATTAGTTTCAGATAAAACTGTAGTGAAACATATCATTTTGTTGTATTGCTGATATTCATCATGTATTATTTACTAACACAGTTATAGTTTGTCCGGCAGGTTAAGGATAAATGTGCCATACTTTAAGTATGGCGCATTTATCCTTAAGCCGCTGTACAAACTATAACTTGTAACTGTTTGTGTCTGCTGTATGAAGCGGTAATGGTCTGTTATGGAATCTCAAGAACAAGCCTAGGTTATTGGATTTTAAGAGAGATTTTTTAGTAGGGTACAAGTACACTAAAACCTAAGCTAGACATGCTTCAGTAGATTGAAGACAACTACTTGATTATTCACTTAGCATATTTGCTGGCGGTATTTACCAATGGCCGTAATGCTAAATCTTAAGTTCTAATACAATTGGCAAGTATGTCTGTAGCCATTACCACCGGAAAATGTGTTTTTGCACTAAGGGATTTTTTATAAGAACCGCGGGTCAAACATTTTATTTTGCCCTCTAGTATGCATGTGCCAAATAGCTAAACTGTACATCGATTTGCGGTTTTTCTTTGAAATTGAGCTCGTACGCCACCATCCACTACTTGTGTAATTTTGTGTATTGCTATTTTAATTTTGCTAGTTAGCTTATTTTTTTTTTTTTTTATACAACGACGGTGGCAAACAAGCATACGGTAAGCAGCTACCGTAGTCTATGGACGTCTGCAACTTCAGATGTGTCACATGCGCGTTGCTGACCCTTAACAAAAAGGAGGAGTCACTGTGTTGAAGGCTAAAGGAACAAGAGGGTCCCTCGTCATCAACACACTGGGTCTTCGTTGAGCTCTTTGGCAACCTTACTTACAAGCAGAAACACAACACTTATGAGTAGGGTCTAGTGCTATTTGGTTGTGGTTTTCTGTAAGGTGGAGGTACTTCCCCAGTCGGGCTCTGCTCCAGATTTCAGCAAGATAACATTTGCTGTGCTGTGCCCTACCACACATAGCGAGATGACATTTGCAGTACCCATACCTCCCTTTTGGACGTATTTTAAGGACATACCCAGGTCCATTATCCAATCCTATGCAAAGTAAATTAGCTTAGTTGAAATAATATACACTATAATAAAGGATGTTTGTTTATAGAGTTATGTTTACAGTAACAATTATTTGTTATTCCAGTCAGCCATAAACAGGGTGATGCCGCAGGACGGCAGCCGGCCCGCGACCAATGTCAACAATGACGTGGACGTCGAGATGATCGACGAAGACATATCTGTGATAACCCCAAAAACACGCCCACCCGGTATGTACAGCTGTTTGTTATTCCAGTCGGCCATAAACAGGGTGATGCAGGACGGCAGCCGGCCCGCGACCAATGTCAACAATGACGTGGACGTCGAGATGATCGACGAAGACATACCTGTGATAACCCCAAAAACACGCCCACCCGGTATGTAAAGCTGTTTGTTATTCCAGTCGACCATAAACAGGGTGATGTAGGATGGCAGCCGGCCTGCGACCAATGTCAACAATGACGTGGACGTCGAGATGATCGACGAAGACATGTCTGTGATAACCACAAAAACGCCCACTCGGTATGTACAGCTGTTTGTTATTCCAGCCGGCCATAATCAGGGTGATGTAGGACGGCAGCCGGCCCGCGACCAATGTCAACAACGTAGACGTTGAAACGATCGACGAAGACATATCTGTGATAAGGATAACTCCAAAAACGCCCACCCGGTATGTACAGCTCTTTGTTATTCCAGTCGGCCATAAATAGAGTGATGCAGGACGGCAGCCGGCCCGCGACCAATGACGTGGACGTTGAAATGATCGATGCAGAACACGGACAGAACCGGAACAGAATAGATAATAGTATTTCATACAGAATGGCCACGCCTTGAACGGAATTACCTCACCCTTCGGCGGCCGATTGGTAGGGAACTAGTAGCCTAATCCGTCAGGTTGGCAGCGCGTTAATGAAAAGGAAAATGGCGCCATCGGTGTATTGTCAAACGTCATTACGACAGCGGAAACAGCACCCTAAGAAGCACCCGATATTCGTTTGAAGCTCAAGATGGCTGCGCCGTCTTTAGAGTAGTTTTTTAGTTTTTTGCTCATTTACGTAGTTCAGTGTGTAATATTGATAGCTTATTGTGTGGTGACCTAACGAACAAGTGTGCAACTAATGAAAAATTAGTCTAAAAACGCGCGTAACCACCGTTTAGTTGAACAAACGGTTATCCGGGGTCTCGGCCACCCACGTGTTTGTAAGGAGGCTATCACCTTACAATCGGCAAGGCCTCAACCGAACAACGTTGCTTAAATTTTATTAAAATTCAATAAAATCAAAAGTACACCTTGACATTGGCAGAATTCACCTCGCTAAAACTGGCGAGAAGTAAAAGCCATTAAAAAACAAAGCACCCACACATTGAAGCGTCATCTGTGCCGTGCACACAAAGGCGCTCAAACGAGTCTTGTAGTATGACGTGTCCGCCCTGTGCCTAGAGGTTATTAAGTCTAACTAAATGAATGAATACCACGGCAAATATGCTAGCGGCATGGGCCGAGGCGCGACTACACTGCCCGAGCTGCTTACACTGCCCGAGCTGCTTCGCGCGGCAATTTCAACGCGAGGCTGCTCTGCATGTGTGGACCCGACTAATATATTAGAGGCACTCAGTTAATAGATATATAACTTGCAAGTTTACTTTTAACACCCCATACTAAAATCGCATATACACTTAGGTGCAAAAGTGTCCCAATAGAAGCATGTTAGTAGAATTTGGAGAAGTTGATGTCGATCAAGGAGAGGGGCACATGATTAATACATAACAGTACTCTTTAAAATTTCCTACAAATCGGCCTTACATATGATATACTTAGAATTTACGGTTATTTTGTAATTTAGAATCGGAAAGTAGAAAAAAACACATTTTTATTTTTTCGAATATTTCTAGTTCCTCCTATGGAAACTCCAAATAGGGAACCATACATAATTAAGAAATTCAGCCTCTATAAAATGAGGTATCAACTGTTTTAATGATGAACATAGTTTTGTAGTTATGGCAGAGTAACAGTCGTCTTTAACATTGAACTAACAGACACTTTCTGTGGCTGTTTTTAATGGTACACTTTTGCATCGAACTGTAAGTCACCTAAAAGTAACTTGAAAAATATGCCCCATTAAAACAATTTCATGATGATTTTATAGAGGCAGAATTCCTTAATTATGTATGGTTCCCTATTCGGAGTTTCAATAGGAGGAAATAAAAATATTGGAAAAACTAAAAATCTGTTTTTTTCTACTTTTCTATTCTAAATTACAAAAAAACCGTAAATGCCATGTACATCATATGTTACGCTAATTTGTAAAAAATTCCAAGGAGTGCTTTATGTATTAATCATGTGCCCCTCCCATTCATCGACATCAATTTCTCCACATTCTGCTAAGATGCTATTATTGGGACAGTTTTGTACCTAAGTGTATGCGTGTTTTTAATATTAGGGAGAACACGGAATTTTTGACAAAAACGTTTTTTTTTTAAATTGCAGATCGAGAAGACAGTAATCAAGCTTCCACCTCGTCGCCTAGAAATAGTTTCACTAGTTTGGTAGAGCTGCAAGTACACTATAACAATAAAATGCACGAAATAAAAATGTCCGGAGCAGCTACAGTCAGTAAGTATTCTCATTATTATATGTATTAATACATGGTATAAATTTATTTTATAAGTGCAAATAATTTCTGTCTCTTTGATTATAATCGTAGCTACAATCTTATTTATATTCTAATCACATTACAACAAAATCAAATCGTAAGGCTACGATTTAAAGTAGGTACATTTAGCTGTTTTGGTAGTTTATTTCACCATAGTATATAAAGTCGTGTCCAGCTTACGCTCGGAGGCGCTCGCGGCATATTTGCCGCGCGTGTGGACACCTGTAGGCCTGTCACTTTCTGTTGAATACAGTTAGACAGTGACAGATGTCTAACTCGACCGCGAGATACTGTCGCTACACTCATGTGCTACGCCTACTGACGCACCGTCACGCGAGGCAGCTCGGCTAGTGTGGACGTGCCTCGCCCGAGACATTGCGGCCGCGCGTGCGTTTGCGCGGCAATTTCCTTGCGAGTCGGTGCGTCAGGTATGGACATGCCTATTGTATGTTAGATCTGTATGCCTCGCGCATCAAGATATTGCGTGCGGCTGCTCCTAACATACGTGACGCGCGTAATGTTCATGGCTTGAAACATTGAGCCAATTTAAAACAATGTTGTATCTTTATTGCCACATTTTAAACCCACTTACATAAAGTAGTTAACACACTTACCTTAAGTCCGGTTATAGGGTTTCAAGTAATTTTACTTACAATTAATTTTGTATTAACCAGATTGTCAGAGTGCTAACGATAATGTTTAGAAAAATAAAGCAAAAGTAGAAAAATCCACTGCTTCAGGCGAGACTCGAACTCGCGACTCTGGGATAAATGCCTATCGCTCTGACCAATCGATGACGCATGTATCCCAGAGTCGCGAGTTCGAGTGTCGCCTGAGGCAGTGGATTTTTCTACTTTTCCTTTATTTCTAAGCATTGCGGTATCGTTAGCAGACATTCTGCTTAATACAATTTAAGTGTACAAATGTAGCATCGTTATTTAATCCAATTCAAATGATCGACTGTGTCGTTATAGTCGTTATTATTTTGACGCCCTACTAAAAAAAGGACCGATGATAGATATAGTCATCAATTTGACCTTAGATTTATATATCAACGATTATCGTAGTAGGATATCTAAAATGTTATTGTTTACTAAACATTATTTTAACTTGAATCTTGAAGCAAATCAAATTACAATTGCAACTTCAAATCGCAATTTTTGCAAATCAAAAATATTCAACAAAATAATTTGATTTGCTTCAAGATTCGTAGATGGCAGCACCATCTCTCTCGCTATACCAGAATCACGTAAGTGATTCGGATAGGAGGTGCAAGCACGTACTGCGCATGCCCTTAGAGTGTGGTCAACGGCGCCTAGCCGTTTCAAATTCAGAGATTGCATATACATGAGAAAATTTCTCAAGTTCCGCCGTGACCGTGTGGTCTAGTGGTCAGGACGTCAGCCGCGAAAGCTGAAGCCGCCAGTTCAAATCAGGGACCGGCCCGCTATCCCTTATAAAGGGTTTTGTATGGGTTTTGCATAAGGCCTAACTAACCATACCCTTTCACCGACGATACCCTTTCATATTGCTTTTAAATCCCTTATATAAAGCCCTAGCACCGCTATCCCAATACCCTTACGAAACCCTTATCATCCGCTCACCAAACCTTACATATCGCTTATAAGTGTTAGCCTTATATAAGGGCTTCCCTTTTAGCATACTGCGTGCTAATTTAAATCGTCTACCTTGTTCATAAAGCACACATTCCTCCGAATCCACGCGCTCGATGTTCGCGCGCTTCGAAATGATCGAAGCCGCTGTAGATGAAATGGACGTAGTTTAGCAAAAAAGATCCATCCTCAAAAATTTGTCATTGAAATGAATGGCTTACGGTATTGTCATAAAGAATACATTTTATTGGCAGATTTTTGTGGACTGGATCCTTTTCCCTAAACTACGTCCAAATACGGTTCAATTTTCAATGGCAAAATGCTGTGATGGCTGTTTCTTACTTTGCGCGGGTCGAGCGACTCGAGCGCATCGTCACGGCGCTTTTTTTCAAGTCTTAGACACGTGCCAATGTTATCATTATTTATTAATAGATGTCAAAGTGGAGTGAAAATAAACATCATGATAAGTGAATTATTATGTTTAGAACACTTTAGACCTACTTGCTGTATGTATAGTGTATAACTCCGTATGTCAAGCGCGCTTTAATGTCGTTTGCCCAATATTACAGGGTTGCTGTTGATGCTGTTGCTGTTGATGTTTTACTTTAATCGAATTGAAATTTGAACCTCTATTGAAAGTCTAAATTTAACTATCCTCAAAATCTAACATAGAACCCTGTAATATTAGGCCAGCAATATACGACCTATACATATATGAAGCGATACAGCAAGGTAAACGAGATGGCGTGGGCCATAGAATAATAAGAAAGCATGGAATGCTATTTCATTTATTTTCATTTTATTTTCATTTCATTTTAACTTTATTTTAATTTTATTTTATTTTAATTTTATTTTAATTTTATTTTGTTTGTTTTCATTTTGTTTTTATTTTATTTTCATTTTTTTTTTTTTCATTTTGTTTTCATTTTATTTTCATTTTTTTTTTTTTTTTTTAATTTATTATTTATTCCGTTCAGTCAGACAGCTCAACTACGATGCGCGGCAAAAGCAACTGGTAGTTGTAGTCGTACTAGTATGTAGTATATATGGTAAGCGAATATAATGATTTAACAAACCTTTCCCAAGTACGTATTGTCTTTCCTTTTCATACACTACCGATATAGACTAATTCTTTCTCGTTCACGCAATGCTCAACTACGACATTACTAAAGGGAAAGCCTTATAAAAAGCGCTTAATGATAAGGGTAACCCTTATTAAGGGATAACTTTATATTTGGCTAAGTTTTATGATAAGGGTTAGTCAAACGAATGTGTTAGCAGTTCAAAAGGGAAAGTCTCTCAATTGGTTAGCCGTATATAAGGGACGCCCATTGAAAGGCTTTTATCGCGGAAAGGGTTGTCCGGTCCCTGGTTCAAATCTGGCCTCGGACACCGGAGGGCTTGGTCACTTTTTCTGAAGTATATGACAAGTATTTTCAGTTAATTATTTTAACTTGTTCACAGATGATCTAAAGAAGCGGTTAGAGTCAGTATGCGGAGTCCCAGTTTGCCGGCAACAGATATCCGGGCTGGGAGGGTCACGCGCTACCTCAAGTGCTGCGCTAGGAGGCCTAGGCCTGCAACCTAACTCCGTGTTGCGGCTCAAGCAGGCTGACGAACTTATGCCAGATGATGAGTTAGTATATTTTTGCTATAATTGATAAAAATGAAATCATTTAAAGCCTGACCAGAAATATATGATCGTGCGCCATGTTGCGGAATTTCATTGGAACTAATTTCTTACACTGGCAATAATTTTAATGCCAGAATGATATGCATGTGTGAGTGCATGTGATAGGCTGTCACTGTTGTCAAGTGTCATTGAGGCTGTTTACTTGAATAATAATAAAGTGTTGAATATGAAATTATTAACCACAAAAAATCCCAAAATTATCCATATTCAAGAGCGAAACATTGTAAATAGTGTATATAATAAACTGCTGTAAATAATACGCTCGGGAAATGAAACTATTTCGCCGTGACACATTTTCAAATGAACATCAGAGCTGACAGGTAAACAAATCAAGATGTCACTATACCATAGATATTGTCTACGCTCTATGACTGTTGCCATATAAATGAGAATAATAAAATAACGCCTTCTTGACAATAATCATATATTTCTGGTCAGGCTTTAGTTTTATCTCTGAAAGGTTAATAGATGGCGCTCTCCAATTTCTATACCTAAAGCACAGAATTAGTAACAGTACAGAAGATTCTCCTTCATCAATTTGACATTTAGCTACAGAGATGAAAACGTTAGCTGTCATGCGCTCTTAAAAAATAAAATAGGGTTTTCAACGTGATGATGAACTTCACATTGCAGAGTGGCGGAACGTCTGACGAACACATACGTGCTGCACGTTACACACGAGGACCTCGGCAAAGATTACACGCTCAAGTACCCCGGCACCAAGACCGTTCAGGAGGTGAAGAACGACATATTCTCACTAACTGACATTCCTGTCAGACATCAGGTGAGGACCATCGCCCACTGTTAACTGGCCATAGGTGGACCTTATGCGTTTTGTAATAAGGTCCACCAATGTACCGTTAAGAGTGCTGTTTGTACAGTACAGTATTCTCAAGACGATTTTGCCATCTTGAGTTTCAATGGGAAGTTTTATCAATAGAGAACATGCATGAAAAACATTTAATTGAATTTGTTCCATAAACACGTTCAACGACCCCAAATTAATATAAATAAGTGGAAATCCATAATAATTTTGAACAGTTTTTTAAAGATATTGCGGTTTAAAAACTTAAAATTTTAGGCATTTTTTTTTATACCTCAAATGTATTTTCGAAACTTCAGTTCAATTACTTATGCTCTAACAAGAAAAAAAATGTACGACAACTATATAGCTAAACGCATTTTTTCGTACCTAAAATTACAAATTTATTCCAAAAACTTGTTCCTTCCAAACAGTTTTCTGCAACTTTGTGGTCGGTGACGTCACAATGCTCACACTTTTTGTATGGGGCGTTTTGACGCGCGGCGCAGACGCCTAACGTATTTCCACATTTTTGACGTTTCAGGGCTGTCATAGACATTAGGTTTATTAGAGACATTTGAATCTACAGGGAAATAGAATCGAATGACGTCTTCCAAAAAAATCATGCATGTTCCTAATTTAATTTTCAGGTATGGACGGGGTGGCCGGTGGTGACGGGGCTGGACGACACGGTGCTGGCCATGGTGGGGCTGGACACGCCACAGCACGAGCTGGTCCTCAAGCGAGGACCCACGAAGGAATATAAGCGGGTAATGACCCTACCGTAGCACCGCGCGCCATCGGCAGAGCGTTCGTCCTCACGCTGGAACCTACTCGGCCGCGCACCATGCGGTTTAAGAGTTTCCTTCCGCGAACGCTCCGGGTGTGGAATGAACTCCCTGCCGTGGTTTTTCCAAGCAAATGAGCTTAAAGCCCCCGTGATGGTCACATGCGCGTTACCTGTCCCTTAATATAAAATAGGATTCAACGGCTAAACGGACAAGAGGATACTCCGTCGTCAATACTGCATACTCTTTGAGATCTCTTTTTAGTTGACATATTTATAATTCTATGGCTAACTTTTTTTTTAATTATGTATACAGATAGTGGTGGAGAGTTCGGACAGTGAAAACAGCTCCGTCGAAGAGATTGAGGACAGCGGCGAAGGATTCACTTGTGAAGACGACATGTTCGTTGAGCTCGTACAATCGGAGAGGCTACGTCCACTCAGTAAGTTATACTATGTATGATATTTCTCTTTACTACTTATTTACATAATACGTTTACAACTGTGTTTAGATATGTTTTCTGGTAGAATTACGCATTGTTATGTATTTTTAAGATTTTGATTATTGATGTATTACTGTTATGAAAAAAAAAGTCTCGCTGAGTTTCTTGCCGGTCGAAATGCTTTGAGGGTCAGAGGGATTAGAACCGGTGGCAGTTTTTTAAGACATTTATAAGCTTAAACTCAAACATTTATTCAGTAAGTAGGCCACAAGGGCACTTTTACACGTCAGATAATTCAAAGTAATCAAAGTAAAAGAGAAAAAAAAACTACACCGGTTCTAACCCTACACCTCTGACCCTAGAAGAATTCTGACCGGCAAGAAACTCGGCGGGACTTATTTTTTCAAAACAACAGATCATAAATAATTATTTTACTTGTTTTTTAAAGTGGGTATTCCACTCATACATTAGTATGTTATTTAATCAAATACAAACATTGAAACATTGAAAAAATAATCAACCCAGTTTGACTTGAACAAACATCGATACGCCTTACCGGGGCTCGATATCGCTTTACCAATTAAGCTATGGGTTCAGTTATGGGTGGGCGTATCGATGTTTGTTCAAGTCAAACTGGGTTGATTATTTTTTCAATGTTTCAATGTTTGTATTTGATTAAATAACAGATCATAAATATTTAAAAATACATATAAACGCGTTGTTCTATAAGAAAACATATGAAACCAAGGTGAGATTAACCAAATAGGTTATAATTTAAGAAAAATACCAAAGAAAAAAGAAGATTTTGAGTCCAAAACTGACTATTTGAAAATGAAAATGAATTTCAAACTGACTATTTGAAAATCACACAAGTTTGATATACTTTCTTACCTGAACTGCGTCTTCTACTTAAATTTCCAAATTAAGTGCATTGTAATGTGCCTAAAGTGAAGAATAAAATTTCTGTTTTTTTTTTTACATTTTATGTTATCTTATGCGTCCACATAATAATATATCTAACAATCTTCTAATAACCCTGTGGGCGCCAGGAACCTTTTAAACAGTTCAGTAGAAGTAATAGAAGACAGCGGCGACGGATTCACCTGTATACTTCTGTTACGAAGATGTTATGTACACAAGTGGTTCAAGCGAAGGCACAAACACCTATATTCTTCGTTGTACAGTGTCGGAGAACGTGGAGGACGAGGCGCTGGGCTGCATCGAGTTCGCGGAGCGCTTCCGCGCGCGCTACGGACCCAACACGCCGCACTTCTTCGAGGGCACCCTGCACGACGCCATCAAGGAGTCCTGTCTGCAGCCGGCACGGGAGGTGGGGCCACACACTAAACTATAAACCACAGCCAAATAGCACTAGACCCTACTCATAGTGTTGTGTTCCTGCTGGTGAGTAAGGTTGCCAAAGAGCTCAAAGAGGACCCAGTGTGTTGACGATGAGGGACCTTCCTGTTCCTTTAGCCGTCAACACAGTGAATCCTCCTTTTTGTAAAGGGTCGGCAACGCGCATGTGACTCCTTTGGAGATGCAGGCGTCCATAGGTTACGGTAGCTGCTTACCATCAGGCGGGCCGTATGCTTGTTTGCCACCGTCGTAGTATAAAAAAAAAAAAAAAAAAAAAAAATATAGAGACCAGGGACCGGAACCGGTAACCAATAAAGGGGTATTAGATTGGGTATTTGATAGAGTTGTTTTTAAAAACCCTATCAATTCGGTAAGCGTATCGTTTGACTTACCCGAACGAAATGCTAACCATGTCAATACAGTTAATTCGGGTAACTGGTTACAACCCCGCATATGGTTTCCCTATCAGATAGGGTTTTTCAAATGCGATTAAGCTATTTTAAACTCTGTGACCAATACATTTGGCTTATTTATTACTAGCTGTGCCCGCGGCTCCGCCCGCGTGGAATTCGGTCTGTGTCAGTAAGCGGCTAATTCACCCCTAATTTCTCTCCCGCTACCCTGGAGGCGGAACTTGAAGTAAAGTTGACAGATGGATACGCTAGAGGACAGTAGTCCTAATAAAATATTTTACGATTACCACTAAATGAAACTACACTCAAAAATGAATACTTTTTTTATCATATTTTTTTGCATGATTTAAACCACATAGAGAGTAATAGGTGTATATCGGACGATACAGGACCACTTTTGTATTTACACGTTCATGTCCACGGCAAATATCATCCAAATCGATCCTCCCGTCAAATCAGTCTAAGCATGAAAGGTAAGAACAGGCGCAGTTGAATTGAATTTTTATATACTACGTCTAACCTGGCTGGGGATTTTCTTGAATTGGAATTAGTTATCCTTAAGGGGTGATTTCCAGGATAACAATGCAAAAAAACCGGCCAAGAGCATGTCGGGCGATGCTCAGTGTAGAGTTTCGTAGAAGCCGCCCTGTTACAAAACATCCGTTCAAAAGGTTGGGG
Organism: Pammene aurita; assembly: GCA_947086415.1. Classification (NCBI taxonomy): domain Eukaryota; kingdom Metazoa; phylum Arthropoda; class Insecta; order Lepidoptera; family Tortricidae; genus Pammene; species Pammene aurita. The sequence goes on along the minus strand of OX352302.1, from coordinate 24,186,251 downwards.
GGCAGAGTTTCATTAATTTTCATACGTTTTTACTACACTGTTACCACACAGATAATGCACTGCTGTTACGTTTCTGGTTGTAATAATGGTGGTAATTAGTGTAATTATACATACGGTTCCGAACGCGGAATAGAGGATTTATGATATTGGTGTAGATCAAGATATTTATTCTTCAATGTAAGCACATTACAATGCACTAATGAACGTCAGAGAAAAATAAAATACGTGAGTGTCGTGGAACACTCGATTGGAACGAAGTTATGTTATTTAATTTTTTACTTTTTCGTAAATTTTGTGATTTTAATTTTTTTTGTATATTTTTGAAATTTTGGTAATATTGGTAATTTTGGAAATTTTGCCATTTTTGACATTTTCGACATTTTTGACTTTTTCTTACTTTTAGGTTCTCGACTTTTTTCACTTTGTCACTTCTCACTTTCACTTTTCACTACACTTCACATTATTCTATTTTATATATTTTTTATTTCATTCCATTTTACATGTTTCTCAATCGTATGTGTGTCGCGTTTTCGTGACGTGACGCATTTTCGTGACGGTCACGTGACTTTTTTTCGCCTAGCCATCCGCGAACCGTCCGAGAAGGAACTTCGTTCCAAATCTACCACCGGTTCTAACCCTACACCTCTGGCCCAAGAAGTATTATGACCGAAAAGAAACTCGACGGGACTTATTTTTTTTCACAACAGTAATACATTAAGTATTAGATCTTAAAGATACAAAATAATGCGTAGTTCTTCAAGAAGACATATCAGAACAGCTTGAGAGACAGATAATGTACCTATTGTTTAATTATAAAGAAAAATAAACCCTAATCTGACTGCTTCACAAAACGTTTGATATGTTTTCTTACCTGAACGGTGTCCTATAAATGTTAGATAATTTTGTAGTAGTTTTTTGGTTTGGGCCATGCAACTTTGTCCGTCATATATAGTCCTCGAACCTGCAATAACCCTTTGACATTCATGACATTTTCAAATATTTCTTAAGAGCGGGTAAAGGTAAATTTAAAGCATCGACGGGTAACATGTTATAAATATGAACACCTTGACCAAAAAATTACAAATTATTTCAATACCTTTCATCTAAATACGTACAGCGGTTATTGGTTGTTTCTTCCCCATGTAAACTTCCACCCCTTTTGCATCCGCTTAAGGGATAATTTCCTAGATAAACAGACTAAAATTCTAAAAATTGTTGGAACGTGTTCTGTTATCGATTCTAAGTATCCCCAGCCAACTTTATTTCGAATATATTCTATGAACAGACGTTCGACCCTCTTCAGTTTTATTATATGTATAGATAGTTTTTATTGAAAGTACCTTTCAGGCTTCACTTCCATTATTTTTTTCAAATTTTTTGGGCCTACGGTTCTAGTTTAAGGTGGGGGGGGGGGGGGGGCTTTTTTATAGATGAAACTATCCTTTGTCCTTTCTCGAGACCCATACTATCTCTATACCAATTTTCATCTAAATCAGTTCAGCGGTATAAATTCACTTCCAACCCCCTTTTCACCCCCACAAGGGTTTGAAAACTATCCTATGACGTTTCTCGAGACTCAAATTATCTCCATACTCATTTCTATCTAAATCGTTTCAGCGGTTAAAAATTCTCCATACAAACTTTTAACCCCATTTTCACCCCCACCAGGATTGATTTTCGGGATTAAAACTATATATTATCCTTTCCCGGGACTCAAACTATCTCTATACAAAATTTCATCAAAATCCGTTCAGCCGTTTTCACGTGATGCGCGGTCAAATAAACAGACAAACAGATAAACAGATAAACAGACAAACAGATAAACAGACAAAAATTCTAAAAATTGTTGGAACGTGTTCTGTTATCGATTCTAAGTATCCCCAGCCAACTTTTTTTCGATTATCTTCCATGTACAGACTTTCGACCCTCTTCAGCTTTATTATATGTATAGATTCGAGCAACCTACGAGCTAAGCGCTGCCGGTATGGCGGCACGAGCGAGCCTACAAACAAACAAGAGTCTTTTTGCATATGTTTTCGTACTTACGCCTTTGATCTAGACGCTATTATTGCTTATTAGTGCGCTAAAAGATCGTTGTGTAGTGCCGGTGTTTTTGTTTTTTTCCATTCGACCATGACGGCTCATGTCGATTGAATCTTAGACACAGGCATAATATAGGAACCAAAATCAAATGCATATTGTGAATTGTTAAAATATATAATTTTGTGGTATTCTAGTTATAGGTAGTACTTTATTTCAATGGCTCCAGCAAAATGTGACGCCGTTCACCGATACTTCTAGTATAATGAAACGATCAATATCAGTCAGTGTTGGACACTCAAGAATAAAATCATTATTTGAAAAAAAAATCGTAAGAATAAACTTATGTTGATTTTATTCCCGTTAAAATTATTCAAAATAATTTCGTCGGGACTAATTCATATGCGAGAAAATGTAATAAAAATAATTGATTCTTAACAGAATTATTTCATCATGCTTTTTATTTTAAATAATGTTCCGCGTATAAGAATGTAATCTGGGTTTTTCGGTGTAAGAAAACATCGTGTAGAAACTGGACCTAATCCCAATAAGGCGTAATTTCCCTTATTCCCAGCAAAAGTTATATCTGTTTTAAAGTCCAAGGTAGGCAGATATACTCTTTTCACTTCTCATGCTCGTAAAGTTCGACTTTAAATCGTGCGTGGACGACATAAAATCGCAATTTAATCTCTAGGGCATAAAGTAAAATTTTCTTCTAAGACTAAGAATGTGGCTCAACAGCCAAACAGAGTCAAAATATATTGCACAGTTTAATTGAGCAGTAAAATTTCGTAGAATACTGAAACTTGTTCTTTTATTATATTCTTGCTATAATTATTTGAATTGCGTGTTTTGTATAATTAAATAAATGAAATCAAATAAAATATCTGTGAGAACCTATAATTGGCCTCCAATTTCTATATCTGTTGTCAACATGTTGTATGTGCTGTTGGTTTTCCAATAAAATAAAATAATAAAAATAATAATAATAATAAAATAGGAGTTGATAATAGTTTAGAAATGCCCCGAAATGTTTTTATGACTTGGCAGTTGAAAATTCAAAACAATATATTAAAAAATTCATTGGTGGGAACCATATATTTGTTTTCATTTTAATATTTTTGTTACAACTTGAAATTGTTTTACGATTGATTACCGATAAATAATTTTCTCGTCCATAAAACCCATTTTACACTCGACTTTACATCAATCCTCGCCTCGCTCGCAAGCTCGCTCGGATGGATAAACGCCTCGCGTAAAATCGTACGTTTTATGCACTTGTTGTACAATCTACTATTATAATATAATAAAAATAAAATAAAAATGAAATGAAAATTAAATAAAAATGAAAATTATATGAAAATCAAATGAAAATAAAATGAAAATAAAATGAAAAGATAATGAAAATAAAATGAAAATAAAATGAAAATAAAATGAAAATAAAATGAAAATAAAATGAAAATAAAATGAAAATAAAATGAAAATCAAATGAAAATAAAATGAAAATCATATGAAAATCAAATGAAAATATAATGAAAATAAAATGAACATAAAATGAACATAAAATTAAAATAAAATTAAAATAAAATTAAAATAAAATTAAAATAAAATTAAAATAAAATGAAAATAACTTGAAAATAAAATGAAAATCAAATGAAAATCAAATGAAAATATATTGAAAATAAAATTAAAATAAAATTAAAATTAAATGAAAATTAAATGAAAATAAAATGAAAATAACTTGAAAATAAAATGTAAATAACATGAAAATAAAATGAAAATAAAATTAAAATAAAATAAAATGAAAATGAAAATAAAAAAAATGAAAATAAAATGAAAAAAAAATGAAAATAAAATGAAAATAATGAAAATAAAATGAAAATAACATGAAAATAAAATGAAAATAACATGAAAATAACATGAAAAAAAAAAGAAAATTAAAAAAAAAAAAAAAATGAAAATAAAATGAAAATAAAATGAAAATAAAATGAAAATAAAATGAAAATAAAATGGAAATAAAATTAAAATAACATTAAAATAAGATGAAAATAAGATAAAAATAAGATGAAAATAAGATAAAAATAAAATGAAAATAAGATGAAAATAAAATGAAAATAAAGTGAAAATAAAATTAAAATAACATGAAAATAAAATTAAAATAAAATGAAAATAATATGAAAATAATTTTAAACAAAAAAGAACCGACTTCACTTAGCATCCTTCACTCACCTTCCCAACAGCAAACGCTCGAGCTGCTGTAAAAAATACTCAAATCACTATAGGTGTGCCTATAATAGTTGAAGAGTTCCTTCGGTTTCTCCAGGATCCCATCATCAGATCCTGACCTGGTTACAATGGGACCAACTGTGAAGCATAGTCTTTCAAACAAAAAAATAATTTTCCAAATCGGTCCAGCCGTCATCGAATAATCGGTGAACATACATAAAAAAAAAATAGCAAAAACAAAGATCCCGACGAATTGATAAAATGAAAAATAAAATAAACAAAATGAAAAAAAATGAAAATAAAATGAACCTGAAATGAAAATAAACTGAAAATAAAATTAATATAAAATGAAAAAAAAAATGTACATATATATATATACACGGTGAATCTGAGTAACCCGACAGATTTTAACCATAAATTCCTGATAATTGACTGATAAATAACTGACTGAGACTAAAATGTCGTATAAACTTTTCTGGGATCTTTTCAGAGTTCTTCTTCTTTGTCGTTACACTCTTTACAGAGTGGTCGTGGCCAAAATGTACTAATTTATTTTAATCGACAGTTTTACCAATAACATTTATGTTTTTATGTTCAAAAGCATTTAAAAACAATCCAAAAAAAGAAAAAAAAATTTTTTTTTGGCGAAATCGACCTAAATTGATATAATATTTATTACTCCTTATGACCTCAGGAATTTATGGTTGAAATCTGTCGGGTTACTCAGATTCACCGTGTATAATAATAATAATAAAGAAACCAGTCCATCTTGAATTTTAAAACAGATATAATTTATACACCCCGAATAATTAACCGAAAATAACTACTGTTTTGGAATGCAATAACTATAAGATTGATTTTAACTTGTTTCTCTACTTGGTTAAGGCAAAGAAGCGACTTTTAATCTAGTTTTTCACAATTGAGCGCCGGACAACGTGCACTCTCTCCGAAAGTAACGAGAAGGATTAATGGCTACCGGAAAATGGACTAGTGTTGCCCTAAGTGTCACGGAAGTTGTAATAAAATAGGGTTGTGATCCAAAACCGATACGATAGTTAGACATACCGCCTACCTAAATATACAATATTTACTCTACAAATAGCATTGAAATACGACAAACTTAAACTAAGACTATACTAAGTGACGATACTAAACATAGCGATATTAGTCAGAGAGTGGCAGTGGGCACAGCTTGACGACGGGTCTTTTGTACTGACCAGTAGCTGTCTGGACTGTGACAACCCTGCACACACCGTCAGCTCCAGGATGTAGAGCCACAATGCGGCCAAGCGGCCATTTCAAAGGACTTGTCTGTTCATTTAACAACAGAACTAAGGAACCGACGACAATGTTTGTGCTCTCTTTAGTCCATTTAGTCCTCTGTTGTAAGGTATGGACATACTCAGCATGCCACCTGCGCCAAAAGTCCTGATGCATCCTTTGGATTAGCTTCCAGCGATGACAGGGGCTTATCTTTTGATCGACGAAATTCTCCTCAGGAATGATCGACAGAGGTTCTAAAGTTAAAAAATGACCTGGCGTGAGTGCCGCGAGGTCATTTGAGTCCGAGCTGAGGGGAGTCAAAGGACGAGAGTTCAGTAAAGATTCAATAATTGTGGTCACCGTTAAAAGCTGTTCGAAGGTCAACCTTTGGTTTCCGATAACTCGCGCTAGATGCGTTTTTACGGAACGAATCCCAGCTTCAGCTAAGCCATTGAAGTGCGGACTACCCGGTGGGTTGAATGAGAATTTTATTTCTTGCGCATCAGCGGCGCCTTTCATGAGCGAACCGAGGTAATTACTAGCTCCAATAAAATTTCGACCTTGGTCAGAGACAATATGGCTACACCGACCACGGCGAGCGACAAAACGCTTCAGTGCACAGAGAAAAGCTTCAGTCGACAACTCTGAAGCAAGTTCGATGTGGATGGCCTTAGTACTGGTACAGACAAAGACACAAATATACCCTTTGAACGTCTTAACACCGCGACCGCGTCCAAAGGCGATGTCGAAAGGTCCGCCATAATCTATGGCGACACTCGAAAAAGGTTTTATTTGAGAAACCCGATATATGGGCAAATTTCCCATAAGCGGCGCAGAAGCCGGGGAGGGATTGGCGCGGAAGCATTTGACGCAGCCACCAATCACTGCCTGGATCGCTCGCTTGGGCGACAAAATCCAAAAGGCTTGCACAAGTAAATTTTGTAAAGTTTGGGCACCTGGGTGTAAGAATCTTCTATGATATTCGTCAATTAATAAGACTGTTAACCGGTGGGAGCGAGGCAATAATATAGGATACTTGACCGAATATTTAATAGGGGAATTAGCCAAGCGACCGCCCACCCTGACAATACCCGCACTATCAATAAATAAAGAGAGCTTGCGCAAATATTTCGGCAATGAATTTGAACGACCCTCTCTCAAGTGATTGATCTCTACACCGAACGAAGTGAGCTGCACATGTTTTACTAAAAACATGAGAGCTGCTGTCGTCTCAGAGGATTGTAGAGATCCGACAACCTTCTCGTTCTTAGACGACCGTAAGAAACGAAAACAGTAGGCTAACACAAGCTTTAATGTGAAAAGCGAGGAGAACCTGATAAGAAGTTCATCAATCAAGTTAGGGTCGCTTGTAACGACTAAACTACAAATCCGTTGCTCATCGGCGATAGCATCGTTGGCTGAAACGTCCAAAGCTGCACCAGGCCAATCTTCTTCCTTCTCAAGGAGCCATGACGGGCCCTTCCACCAAAGATCACAATCGACAAGGTCTCCTGGCAACAATCCTCTGGATCCTGCGTCAGCAGGATTATGATGGGTGCTTACATGGCGCCAACGATCAGGAGCGATTATATCCTGTATATGGCTAACCCGATTAGCCACAAAGGTTTTCCAGCGCGATGGACATGACTGAATCCAGGCCAAAGTGACGCTGGAGTCAGACCAGGCAAATATTTCCTCTACAACATGCAGAGGTTTCAACGCTTCTTGGACAGACTGCATCAGATCCGACAGCAAGACGGCAGCCTGAAGCTCCAATCGAGGAATAGATTGTTTACGCAAGGGCGCAACCTTCGATTTGGCACAGCAGAACTCTACAAATATAGAGCCATCTGCAGTAACAACACGACAGTAAACAACAGCGGCGTAGCCACGCTCTGAGGCATCACAATATCCATGCAATTGTAACGAAACAAAAGAGTGGATGATGCGACGAGGAATGACTACGGATTTCAACAACGACAATTGAGATCTGAGTCTCGTCCACTCTAAGGCAACTGCTTCGGGCACATCATCGTCCCACTGGACCCCGGATGACCACAGGACCTGCATTAAATATTTCGCATGGAAAGCGACAGGACAGAGGAATCCTAACGGATCATAGATGCGTGCTATGTTCGACAGAATAATGCGCTTGGTGCATCTTTGATGAGTGGGTGTCGTTACCTCGAATTGGAACGAATCTGTCTGTGGACGCCACGACAAACCTAGTATTTTAAGCGACAAGTCAGAGAGTTCGTCAAAATGTTTGAATTCACTTGAATATAACTCCGAGGAGGGAAGATCAGCGATAAAGCCCTTCTGGTTGGAGGTCCATTTTCTCAAATGGAACCCACCGAACGACAAAATTTTAGAAAGGTCTGATCTGATTTGTAAAGCTTGCTCAATAGAGTCAGCGCCCGTGACAATATCATCAACATAAATATCTCTACCTAGTACACGCGAACCTTCAGGATAGACGGTTTCAGTCTCCTTAGCCAGCTGCGCTATAGTCCGCAAAGCTTGGTACGGAGCCGACTTTACCCCATAAGTAACTGTGCGCAATCTATAGTCTTTAACTGGGCCATCGGTAGAGTCACGCCACAAAATCCGCTGGTAATCCGAGTCTTCTTCTGGCACGAGAATCTGACGGTACATGGCTTTGATGTCACCTGTGAAAACTACTTTGTGCCACCGAAATCGAGTAAGGACATCAAATATATTAGTTTGTAATTTAGGCCCTGCCAGAAGGGTATCATTCAGCGATATACCGTTGCTGTCTCGAGAACTTGCATTGAAAACGGCCCGAAGAGGTGTAGAGACAGATTCTGGACGCAACACAGCATGATGTGGAACGTAGTTAAATTTTCCGACACTACTTGGAGGAGACTCTACCTGTTCCATGTGACCGCTGGTTTCATACTCTTCCATAAAAGAGACATAAGCTTTACGAAAATCCGCATGCTTAGCTAGCTTGCGTTCTAGCGAGAAAAGTCTTCGCAATGCGATTTCACGAGTGTTCGAAAATGTAGGCTTATTCGTAGGATCGACGAAAGGTAAGGGTACCTCGAAACGGCCTTCACTCGTACGACAAAAATTATTAACGAAAGTATCTTCGCAAAGTTGGTCCTCTTTCGACAACACAGGTTTACCGGGACTACTAATATTTTCTAACTCCCAAAACCTTTTCAGAGAACTATCCAACGACAAATTTGATTGCGAAGGGTTCGGCACGAAAAAACAATCCTTCCGACAAGTTGTGAAGGATTGTGCATAACAATCACTGCAATCTCCCATAAGGACCCAACCAAAAGTGGTCTCTATTGCCCTTGGTTGACCCGGCTTTCCATCTCTTCGACCACTCAGAAGAGACGAAGCGAAAATCTGAGCATTAAGAAGTAAATCAATTGGTCCCGGAGTAGCAAAGTCAGGATCAGCGAGAGGCAAACATTTAATATGCGGCCATTGCGACGAATTAATTGCAAAGCATGGCTGGTCTGGGACTATGGAAGGAAGTAATGCTACTCGACAATCAAAACCCTTAACATTTTTTCTATTGGGTTTAACAGAACACACTAAAGAACCACAAGACTTAACCCCGGTGTGTCCAATGCCGGTTATTGATTCACCTGATTGACTAATGTGCAGTCCAAGTCGCTCAACACAGTCTTGTGACATGAAGTTAATTGCACTAGCAGGATCCAGCAACGCACGAACTAGCTGATACTGGCCCGAGCAATCCTTAACAGCTACTCGAGCAGTAGCGAAGACAACTGTGCCCTTATCGGAGACAGTGGTCAAACTCACAGCACTGTTCGATGAACCACTCTCCATTGGTTGCGTAGAGGAAACAGTTTCCGATGGTCCATCTTCCTTTTTATTAAAATGTAATAAAGTGTTATGTGAATACCCACAAATACTACAACGAGATGTGTTTTGACACTGCTTCACTTTATGGTTTTTCGAAAAACAAGAAACACACAAACCTTTCCCTTTTACGAATTTAAATCGGGCAGAGGTATCTAAATTTTTAAATTTGTCACAAGCTTCCAAATGATGCGGGTCAGTACAGAAGTCACATACTACTGGCGCTGCCACAAGAGTTACCTTCGTCTTTTTTTGATTAAAAGTAAAATTATTTTGTGACTTATTTGCAGAATTGCCACCTACCACAGACTTAGTGTCCGTCGCTTCTAATGCATGAATCTGCTTTTCAAGAAATTGTTGCAAAACTTCAAATTGAGGAATTTCATTTGAATTAAAGTCAAGTTGAAAGGCCTCACGTGTTGATTTATCTAATTTTGACCACATTAAATGAAATAGCATAAAGTTTTTATCAGGTAAATCAAATTTTTCTAAAACCTGTAAGGTTTCCTTAAATGTGCGACTTACTTTTTCCAACTCTACTGCAGATTTTGATTTGACTTGCTCACAAAACAATATTCTTTCATAACAACTAAAAGCTATTTGTCGTTTCTTATTGTAGAAGTCATTGAGTGCATTATAAGCATCTATGTAACTCTCGTCTGAAATTGGGTAATTTTTGATCAAATCTAACGCCTTACCTTGAACGCATGTTAATAGATAATGCAACTTTTCTATGTTTGCTATATCCCGTTTGTGTATCAATGAATTAAACAATTCAATGAATGATAACCAATTCTCTAATTTACCATCAAAGGGTTTAATCTGAATTTTGGGTAATTTGGCTGAAATACTTTCACATTTTGTTGTTTTGAAACAATCTGCATCACTCTTTATAACGGGAGCGCGTCGCCGTAACCTACTCAATATTGATTTCACTTTGCGTTCAAAGTCAACTGTCACTGAAAATTCTGCGTTAATATCTTGACACTTAGCTAAAATAAGCTTTTGAGAACGATGAAAAGAGGAAGTGATGTCCGTTAAATCTGAATCTACATAACCTTCTAGGTCTTCAGAGTCATACAAAAGTTCTATTCTCATGACAGCATAATTACGCTCTATTAGATTCGAATCCACCTTGACACTGTCAACACTCCTTTCACTGTCCGAAACCATTGTATCTCCGCGTAATAAACAGAAACCGAAACGAAAATCCGCGTAATATACAAGAAAACACGGAACGAAAACGAAAAAGTGTTTTGTTTACAGAAATACGCTGACAGCAGTGACAGTGACAAAGCAACGACAAACGGAACGCAGCTGTCACTTGGTTTGACAATTAACTTATAAGGCAACGACAATTCAAGAATGGAAAATGAGACGTAACTGTCACAATGCTGCCAACAAAAATTCTACTAAATTCTACAAAACTACCAAGTCGAACTTCCGGGCAGCCATTAACCAACCAATTAAAAAGTTTACCCTCCAATGAAAAATCTTAATTTTACAACGCGACAAATATGATTTTTAGCTTAAAATAGGGAACTTTTCACAATTATCGGGTCGAAGGAACAAATGTTTTGGAATGCAATAACTATAAGATTGATTTTAATGGACTGTACTTGCTAAAAATGTTTAAATGAACTTTACACACACATTAATACTATATTCCAATAAGAACTCGCGAAACAAGTAAATACCAATCGAAAGTGCACAAATCACATACCTTGCAATCCGAAGGTCTGCGTTGAATTAGGCAAGCTTCTAAGGGTCTCCGGTGTGGGAGAAACGTGCTGGCCAGTCTTACCGAATCCTCTTTCACCTGGATTAACCTAAAAGCTCCGCCTTGAACTCTCCACAATCCACAAGTGATTTGCACTGATTTTAACTTGTTTCTCTACTTGGTTAAGGCAAAGAAGCGACTTTTAATCTAGTTTTTCACAATTGAGCGCCGGACAACGTGCATTCTCTCCGAAAGTAACGAGAAGGATTAATGGCTACCGGAAAATGGACTAGTGTTGCCCTAAGTGTCACGGAAGTTGTATTAAAATAGGGTTGTGATCCAAAACCGATACGATAGTTAGACAACTACCATGACGATTTTTCAGTAGAAAGTATATAACCGCCATCTTGGATTATAAAACAGAAATTATTTTCGAAATCTACATCCCCTAATTATAAATATTATTTGAAACGTGGTATTTACCTCGCACCCGAAATATCGGATGCCCAATAACGCTAATATGTAAATACCCCGTTTCAAATAAACTCAAACTCAAACTCAAACTCAAACATTTATTCAGTAAGTAGGCCACAAGGGCACTTTTACACGTCAAAGTAAAAGAGAGAGAAAAAAAAATCAAACTACACCGGTTCTAACCCTACACCTCTGACCCGAGAAGAATTATGTCCGGCAAGAAACTCGGCGGGACTTATTTTTTCAAAACAACAGTACATCAAAACTAAACAATACATATAGTGCGTTGTTCTATAAGAAAACATATCAAACCAAGGTTAGATTAACCAACAATAGGTTATAGTTTAAGAAAAATACCAAAGAAAAAAGATGAGTCCAAATCTGACTATTGAAAATAAATTACATACAAGTTTGATATACTTTCTTACCTGAACTGTGTCTTCTACATAAATTTCCAAATTATAATAATCCATCATCAACAGTTAGAAACAAACTTTGAATTTAAATAATATAAAAAAAAGTACTTAAGTGATTCTAGTATACAATAAACATACTATTTCTAAATTATACTTAGAGATGTATAAGGTCTCCAAGTGTCTTGAATAAAAAAATATGGATAATCAAGCACCGAATGTTGTGTCTAAAGCCAATTAAACTAAAATTAAATATGATTAATAAAAAGTTACGTAAATGTGTTGCCCCAGTTAGCCTAAACAGACCGGTCTCCACAAACAGCACCCGTTCACGAGTATGACGCATATCTCAGCCATCGCCTCCCTCAACCTTTCTTCGGGAAAGTGGCGACCCGATCAACGACGCCACCATAAGCAGAGCCTTTTAAGCGAGCATGACATGTTCAAGCTGGCGGGCTTTATTAATTAATAAAAACTAGCCATGTTTAGTCTGGTGAGAAACAATATTCTGTGCTCGTATTTTACATGCGTGAACTAAATTACAATATAAAAGTGACATAGAGATGTACATGTCTCTAAGCGTCAGGATCATTAAATATATATCTATACATATAAATATTTGCGAATGCAAGACTTAGAGATGTATAACGTCTCTAAGTGTCCAAATACTAAATAAAAACAAAATAAAATAAAAATGAAAAACAGGTAATACTGGACACTAGTAAAGCTGCTTCATAGAGTAATGTACCTAATAATTTCTCAATTTGTATTGTACTAACTATATCAAGCTACAGGCTTAAAGGCATCGTTATCCTCAATGAATTCCTTTAAAGTATAGTACTCTCTCCTCAACAAATAGCGCTTAACATAAGACTTGAATTTATTTAGTGGCAAATTCACTACATCAGCGGGGACTTTGTTATAAAAACGTGTACAGTTCCCAGCAAAAGACGTACGAACCTTACCGAGGCGGTGGCCAGGCTCAGCAATCTTATCTTTATTTCTAGTGTTATAGTTATGGATATCACTGTTGAGCTTGAATTTATGGATGTTTTTCCGCACATACATAATGTTTTCAAGTACGTATTGAGATGCTACGGTAAGAATATTTGCCTCTTCAAATTTTCCTCTTACGGATGCTCGACCGCGCATTTTATAAATGCCACGTACAGCTCGTTTTTGTAGCACAAATATGGTCCCAATATCAGCTGCTTTACCCCACAACAGAATTCCATACGACATAACACTGTGAAAGTAACTGAAGTATACCAGCCTGGCAGTTTCACTGTTTGTTAGATGGCTGATTCGCCTCACGGCATAGGCTGCAGAGCTAAGTTTCCCAGCTAGGGTAGCTATATGTGGATGCCATTGTAATTTCGAGTCTAAAGTGACTCCTAAGAAAACAGTTTGATTTTCGAATTCCATTATTTCATCATTTATTATAATCTTGCTGCTGTTAATCTGCTTGACGTTGGGAAGTGTAAATTTGATGCACTTCGTTTTCTTGGCGTTCAAAAGTAGGTTATTAGCCGTAAACCAATTTACTACTTTGGAGAGTGTACTGTTAATAATATTTATAATGTGAATGACCATGTGAGCTTAAAATCGTATATCCCAAAATTAGCTGAAAACGACTACCAATCCCTACGCCAATTCATGGGATTAGGTTGCCAAGCGGACCACAGGCTCAACTGAGCCGTGGCAAAAGCCGGGACAAACGCTAGGAGGATGAATGTATTGGTTTGTGTCAAATCGATTTGAATATGAATAAAAATTGTGTTTTTATTCTTATTCAAATAAATTATTGCCCAACTCAACAGTACGTGCGAACTATGCAAAAATAAACTGAAGGTAAGACACATTTCTTTAACAGAAATTATTTAATTTAAAGTTGTGTACGCGAGCAGAGGAGAGGCTGTGAGTGTGACTTTTCCAGAATGAATAAACGACAGCAAATCTTATATTCACTCAATTTGTTCCGCCGCCACCTCTCCTGTTCCATTTCAAATGAGAAAGATAGAACCGCCTGCCTGCGTGGAAAAGAGACAGGAAAAGGGTAGCCCTATGATAGGGTAAGCGGTAAATATTAAAGCTATCTTTACCCCATTCGACTCTGAAACCACATTGAAAAGGGTTAAGCCTATTCGAAATGATTTCCATATCGATAGGGTAACCCAATGATAGGGTAACCCTATCATTAGGGTAAGACTTTAATAGGGTTACCCTATCGAAACGATTAATCAAATGAAGGGGTTTTCCGGTCCCTGATAGAGACAGTCTTACAGATATCAACCTAGCCCCATAATAAACAAAGCTTGTACTATGGGTACTATACTTCGTTTAAGTAATCTTTTTCTAATGAAAAATCGTGCTATTTCTGCGAAAATTATTTAAAATTATAGAAAAATATGGCGGCAGAAACCCTTTGGCCGCCAAGCATTGGGCGGAAAAATCGCGCCCTCAGCGCGCGCGAGTGCGCAAGGCAAACCGGTTATATTTTGGACGTGATATCACGTGCTGGCGGTGACTTTCCGTGCGTGTGATTTGACGGTCAAAGGGTTAAAAACATTTTTTTAATACAATTGCTCAAAAAGTTTACTTTATGTAGCTGCAAATCATGCGTAAAATTTGATTATACGCACGATTTGCAGATTAGAATTTTAAATAAATGAGTATTCTGCGAGACCCGCTTATGAATGACCCACCTGAACTACGCGCGATTGGGCATAAATTTTAAATTAACCAATCAGAACACTTCACTATATTAAATCCACCAATCACAACACATATCGGAGTTAATCGGAACGCTAGATACTTTTTTGGTGCGTAGGTATACTGTGTAAATAATTTAAGTCCTTAAAAAAACATTGTAATATCAACCAATCAGAATACAGTAATGGTAAAATCGACCAATCAGGATACGCAATTTATTTCTCAAAACATGAGGTGTTTTTTAGTTCCTACTTCACAATCATTAAAAATATTAAATTTTTTGGGAAACGCTTTAAAGTGTGTTTAAACTGTTTAAAGAGCTAATTATACCGTTGTCTGTGGCATTTATTCGCGGTATTTATATTTTGTATCTATGTCAAAGAAGTAAATATAAATAAAAGACCGTCAAGTTATACCATAATTTCACCTTATTTTAGTTATTGTGCGTAAATAATAAGTATTTTTATGATATTTTCTCGCAATCGAAGTGAAACATTGTATGCATTACTCTGGTCTAAAAACTACTATTTTAACCTTTTGTGCATATAGGGGGCCTGTTGGATTCTTATTATTGTATACTCAACACAATCGGGCTAAAAATGCAAACGGTCAACATGACGACCGATTTTTAACAACTTGACATTTTCCTTTGACTTTGATATGACATCTATTTAAGTTTATAACTTTAACATGTGCCGAAACAATAAATTTGTACTTAAAACGTTTTATTTGTATATTAACTTTAAACCATGTCCCTAAAATATTTCATTAAATGAACCTTAAAACGTGTTTGACAGCGTAAACTCCTAGGCGTGTACCTGCACCACGAACAGTCCGTGTTGGCGAACGTGTTCTGCGCGCAGCTGCTCGGCTGCGAGACGGTGCTACACACGCTCAACCACAACTTCGTCCTGTACGGCTGGGACCTCACGGACCCCAACAACAATAACATGTATGTACGAACGTGTTCTGCGCGCAGCTGCTCGGCTGCGAGACGGTGCTACACACGCTCAACCACAACTTCGTCCTGTACGGCTGGGACCTCACGGACCCCAACAACAATAACATGTATGTACGAACGTGTTCTGCGCGCAGCTGCTCGGCTGCGAGACGGTGCTACACACGCTCAACCACAACTTCGTCCTGTACGGCTGGGACCTCACGGACCCCAACAACAATAACATGTATGTACGAACGTGTTCTGCGCGCAGCTGCTCGGCTGCGAGACGGTGCTACACACGCTCAACCACAACTTCGTCCTGTACGGCCGGGACCTCACGGACCCCAACAACAATAACATGTATGTACGAACGTGTTCTGCGCTCAGTTGCTCGGCTGCGAGACGGTGCTACACACGCTCAACCACAACTTCGTCCTGTACGGCTGGGACCTCACGGACCCCAACAATAATAACATGTATGTACGAACGTGTTCTGCGCGCAGCTGCTCGGCTGCGAGACGGTGCTACACACGCTCAACCACAACTTCGTCCTGTAGGGCTGAGACCTCACGGACCCCAACAACAATAACATGTATGTACTAGTAGCCCGCCTCGAACTGAGAACCCGCGATTTCCTTGCAAACGAGATGATCCTGCTCATATACGAACTCTCAAATTATATGTATCTCTGCTACATCCACAATAAATTTAATAATAATAATTATTATTATTAATAGCCTATAGTGTGTCCCACTGCTGGGCAAAGGCCTCCCCCCTCGATATTGCCAAAGAGCTAGGAGTAAAACGTATCGATCGAATCCGAAACGCTACGCTGCGCTCAAAGACAGGAATTGCAGATGTTGGAGTCAAGACCGCCAAGCTGAAATTTCATAAAAATCAGAAAAATGTTACTAAACTTATCGCGGAACAAACTCTCAAAATCAAAAAGCCATCGAAATGCCGAGACGTCCCAGTAGCCAGAAGTTGTTTGTAAGAACTCGCTTCGCTTACGCTCTGCTCGTTCGAATAGTAAACATTGAATATCAATACAATACGTCAGCTTTGTCCACTACTTGAACACATTCGAACCAATGATGAATGCTGCGTCTTTATTTTAACTCCCGTATCCATAAAACCTATCCGTTTGACATATTAACTTGTATCTCATTGTAATAAACACAATTCAAAATGGCGAGGGCGTTTTAATTGCTTATGAATAATAAGGCCATTTCAATCTCGAACTTTTTTTGTGATTTCTTGATCTAATTATATAAATGTTCTATGCAGGTTACTGAATTCCGTGGCGAACGCACTAGGCCCTGTTGCCAGCATGACGATCCGCAGCATCCCCGTGGAGAGGTTGCCAGCTCTCGTCATCATCATGCGAGTTCGCTCCAACACTGAGATCTACTCCGTCATCAACGGTGAGTCATCAGTATATTGATGCGGGTCACTGACCTCTGAACACACTTGTCCCTGTTGCCAGCTCTCGTCATCATCACCACTTAAGGTTTAAATGTTTACAGGTGTGTGAAAGGAGCATATTTAGTTCTGTTTTTAATAGTTTGTGACGAAAATTGGTTTTTAAATATTATTGAATGAATATCAGTATAAGTAGTTCTTTATACTTTAAAAAATATTATAGAGGGAAGCTAATTCATGATAATTATGCTACTAACCTAAATGTGTAATTTATTTTATTTGCTTTATTTGCACATCTGGAGAAAAACACTATATGCCTCGGCAGGAATAGAAATTCGTAGACTCTTCTTATATTTTTCGACTCAGCTGCGCTTCCTCCGAAAAAATCGTCCACGAATTTATCTTTCCCGTCCTCTGCAATAATGTACTATGAAACAGCCAAAATCTTTTATACAATTAGTTATTATCCTTCCAAATACCCAATCTTTCTAATTTTTTTTTAAATTAGCCTCCCCTTTTTCCCGCCATTTGGCCCTGTCTAATGCACACTCCCGCCATTCGTTAATGTGTCCAGGTCGTGCTGCCATCTCCGTCTCGGCCTACCTCGGCCCCGACGTCCGTCCTGCGGGATCCAGCAAACTTTCTAATAGCACTTATAATTGTTGCAGGCAATGTAGGCGTGTCCGAGCTAGTAGGCGGCCTCGTAGAGGCGTTAGAGCGGTTCGCGTCACAGCGCGACGAGGACGCGAGGATGGAGCGCGAGCGGGACGCGCGCCAGCAGGTCAAGCTGGAGCAGGACGAGGCCTACCAGGCCAGCCTCGAGGCCGACAGGTACTTCTACCGCAGACATACTAAACGGCGGTCGCAATCCACAGCGAAATTCGAGCATTGACCTATCGCTATTTGTCTCTGTCGCACGCGCACTGCAATATTGCCCTCACGCTCACACATTACCCTGAACGCGAGCGTGAGCGTAACGGCCTCCTAGCCTAGTCGGTAGTGACCCTGCCTACGAAGCAGGAGGTCCCGGGTTTGAATCCTGGTCAGGGCATTTTTTTGTGTTTATCACAGATATTTGTTCCTGAGTTATGGATGTTTTCTATGTATTTATAAATATTTATCTATCATATATACCGTCGTCTAGTACCCATAACACAAGCCTTATTGAGCTTACTGTGGGCCTAGGTCGATTTGTGTAAGATTGTCCTATAATATTTATAAAAAAAAAACAATGCGCGTGCGACAGAGACAAATAGGGATAGGGCAATGCTCGAATTTCGCTGTGAATTGCAACCGCCCTTTAGCCATAGAGCTTTTATGGTATAAACAATACCAAGATCGAACGGGATGCTCTTATTACACTTTCAATAGGTACGACAGAGAAGGTGCTATTATCGTTGGTCCTTGTCATAGTCTCACCTTTTTTTTGTTACCCTCCACGCCATTACTTATAGCAGTGGAGGGTCATTGCATTTTCACCGATTATTCAAAGCCGACCGATACTTTTTTTAACAAGTCCCGGCTCATTACCACGGCTCTATCGAGCCTGGGGATCCGCTCGGCAACCTAATCCCAGGAATTGGCGTAGGAACTAGTTTTTACGAAAACGACTGCCATCTGACCTTCCAACCCAGAGGGAAACTAGGCCTTGTTGGGATTAGGTTCAATTTCCTCACGATGTTTTTCTTCACTGAAAGGCGACTAGTGATGGCGAGAAATGGTATTTCGTACATAAGTTCCGAAAAACTAAGAGGTACGAGCCGGGGTTTAAACCCGAGACCTCCGGATTGAAAGTCCGACTGACGTTGGTTAGCAAATGGAATAACTTTTTGAAAGCTCTTCAGCCACATTTAAGATGAAAATCATGTTTTTTGTAATTTCAGAGCCAAAGAACAAATGAAGAAGCAGCAAGAACTAGAAAGAAATCAAGAATTAGAAAGAGCAGAGTCTGAAAGGCAAATGGAACAAGCGAAAAAGGAGGTAAGTCAGTATAAAACTACCAATAGATAAATAAAATACCTAAATGGTTAGTAATAGGGGGCTAAATAGGTATCTTAAAGCACCTCAAGAATAAATGTTTGAATTTCGAAAACTCATTAATTAATTATAAAATTCGATTCACATCAATCATTCAAACTGAAATCGTAAAAACAGCGAATTATAAACACAAACACAGTCGTACAAGGACAATTTCATTGCTCAGGCAAACTAAGCGAGACAGCGCATGTCGAAGTATCATTTTTAAACCTCAAAATGTCGATACAATGAATTATAAATCCATACTAATATTATAAATGGGAAAGTGTATGTGTGTGTTTGTTTGTTTGTCCGTCTTTCACGGCAAAACGGGGCGACGAATTGACGTGATTTTTTAAGTGGAGATAGTTGAAGGGATGGAGAGTGACATAGGCTACTTTTTATCTCTTTCTAACCCCCCCCACTTCCCAAAATGGGGGGTGGAAGTTTGTATGGAGAATTCCGGGGGGCAATCAGGAAAGGGGAACCGTGTTACCCCGAATTTAACGCGAGCGAAGCCGCGGGCAAAAGCTAGTCTAATATAAACGCCACGGGCGTAAGGATCATTTTCATTAACAGGCGGACCGCGCGAGTGCACAGGCATACAGTGTCCCAAGTATTAGCTAACCAATCTCAGTCTGGTCATATTACCACAGGGCGGACACGTCGTACTACAAAACTCGTTTGAGCGCCTTTGTGTGCACGGCACATCTGTACACCCTTCAATGTGTGCGTCAGACAACCAAGACAATACTTCAGTGTATAAGTTCACGAATATATATATATATATATTTTTTTTTTTAAATAATGTATGTATGGTACAGTCAAGTGCAAAAATACGTATCGAAAAAATCGTCTCATAAATATGGTACTACGCAATTATTACAACGGAATAAGATACTATGGGACATATTTTTGAGTATACACCCATATTTTTACACTTGACTGTACTACGGGATAAGGTAATGCAGGAGTTGTCCCCAGGTTTTGTATAAAAAGTGTGCAATTTGCGTGTGATCGCTTTATTTGGAAGTCTAATTATAATGCTTCGTAATTAGTATCATCCCAAAGTCGTCTGCTAAGTTTTTATATCGTAAAAGATGTGTCTAAAATGTGGTGGTCAATTTTCAGATTTAGATTACGTCGTAGTATAAAAGTCAAATATAAACCTAAACACAATGGTATAATATTCATTTTAATTCGCAGGCGGACCGCGCGAGTGCACAGGCCCGAGTACCAGCGGAGCCGGCCGAAGGCGCGCCCGACGTCACCCGAATCAGGATCAAACTCCCGCCCCCACACGACTCCAGCCTCGAGCGGCGCTTCCACGGCGGAGACGCGCTCACGGTAAGCGACCTTACAGCTCAAGGAATAAAGTGGATTATCGCATCAATGTACCATAGGAGCCAGCCGAAGCCGCCCGACGATATCCGATTCAGGATCATGTTCCCGTCCCCACACGACACGAGTCTCGAGCGTCGCTTTAATGCCGGAGACGTGCTCACGGTAAGCGACCTTACAGCTCAAGGAATAAAGTGGATTATCGCATGAATAAATGATGGTACGGAGCCAGTCAAAAGGCGCCCGACGATATCTGAATCAGACTCCCGCCCCCAGAGTCTCAAGCGTCGCTTTAATGCCGGAGACGTGCTCACGATAAGCAACCTTACAGATATATGAATAGAGTAGAATATCGCATGAATATTACACTCTACCTCACATGAGTCTTAAATTCCGAACTTAAGATATCACATGTATCAATCGGTGGTCGCCTTACCTGATAAATGACTTACTTACCCAGTAATATATAACAGAGTTAACATTATAAGGAGTGGTCCGGAAAAAAAGTAGCAGTGTACAATCTTGTGTATTTTTTAATTTAGTGCTAATTTTGAAGCAGTATATTTATTTTATTAATCCGTAGATACAATACTAATAAATAAAAATACAATCATAATAGAATATGTGAGAATATTTAAGTTTTCGCGTTTTTAATTCAACATAATAATAATAATAAATACTCTTTATTGCACACCTCATACAGTTACAAGCACAAATTTTACAATTAGATAAATTTAGGTAGAGGTAACAACAGGCGGTCTTATCGCTAATGAGCGATTTCTTCCAGACAACCTTTGGGTAGTGGAGACTAGAGAAAAACAATAAGCAGTAGGTGGTGCATAGAAACAAAAGAGACGAAATAGATAACACAGCACATTCATATGAATATACATACTTAAATAAATACAAAATAAACATACATATACGTACATATATACATATATAATACACACAATAAGAAACAACAGTGTCAACTTAAAAACCTAAGGAAGAGATAAATAGTATTCCTTAAGTTGCGATTTAAAGCTACCAAAAGATTGCGCGCGTTTAATGTTGAGAGGGAGAGAATTCCACAAACGAACGGCCTGGAACGTAAATGAGCAATTATAAAATTTGGAAGATGAAGATGGCACTTTTAGGAGCAATTTTTGAGAGGATCTAATAGAATTAAGATAAGAGAAACGCTCTTTGAGGTAGCGGGGAGTTGCAGGGTTAAAAAGTATAGAAAAGGGTAAAGAAAGTATGTGAGAGTTACGGCGGTGACGGATAGGGAGCCATTTGAGTTGAGAACGAAAACTAGAAACATGGTCGAATTTGCGTAATCCGAAAATGAACCGAATGCAGGCATTTTGAATACGCTCAAGCTTATTAAGTTGCTCCTCGGTTAGGTCTAAATAGGAGATATCTGCATAATCAAGAATGGGGAGAAGTAACGACTGAGCAAGCGCAATTTTAGTAGCATTTGGCAGGAAATTCCGGAGCCGTCTGAGAGACCCTATGGCAGCAAACATCTTCCTGCTCACTTCACTCACCTGAGGCACCCATGATAGACAACGATCCATGATTACGCCAAGATTTTTCACTTGGTTGGAAAAAGGAATTTGGATACCATCGAAGACTATCGGAGGGAGCCTGAGAAAGTCAATTTTGGAGATTTGTTTAGCGCTACCCATCACAATTACCTGTGACTTTAGGGGGTTTACTTTTAAACCGTAATTTTGACTCCAATTTGATATGCGGAGCAGATCAAGATTCGTGGCTTCTATAACTGAATTGAGATCGCTATGCATACCCTGCGAATATATTTGAAGGTCGTCGGCATAGAGGTGATACGAAGAGGAGAGATCAAGAGTTATGGAATTAATGAAGATAGAAAATAAAAGAGGAGACAGCACACCACCCTGTGGAACATAGACAACGATCCATGATTACGCCAAGATTTTTCACTTGGTTGGAAAAAGGAATTTGGATACCATCGAAGACTATCGGAGGGAGCCTGAGAAAGTCAATTTTGGAGATTTGTTTAGCGCTACCTATCACAATTACCTGTGACTTTAGGGGGTTTACTTTTAAACCGTAATTTTGACTCCAATTTGATATGCGGAGCAGATCAAGATTCGTGGCTTCTATAACTGAATTGAGATCGCTATGCATACCCTGCGAATATATTTGAAGGTCGTCGGCATAGAGGTGATACGAAGAGGAGAGATCAAGAGTTATGGAATTAATGAAGATAGAAAATAAAAGAGGAGACAGCACACCACCCTGTGGAACACCAGCTGATGTGCTGCACCAGGAAGAACACGAAGAATCTAGTTTAATTCTTTGCCGACGACCAACCAAATAGCTGCGGAACCAGTCAATCGCTGCAGCCGATATGTTAAGAGACTGTAAGAACGCGAGCAAAATGTCAAAATCGACCGTGTTAAAGGCATTACTGAAATCTAGAAGTGCAAGAACTGTAAGCTTCTGGTCATTCATACCCAAACGGATGTCATCGGTAACCTTGACAAGAGCCGAGGTAGTACTATGGCCCGGACGAAAACCAGATTGAAATGGGTTTAGGAGGTCATTTCTATTCAGGAAGGAAGTTAGTTGCTGATGCACTAGCCGTTCGAGGACTTTGGATAGGAAAGGAAGAATGGAGATGGGGCGATAGTCAGAGAAGGAACTGGGGTTGGATTTTTTGGGTAAAGGAATAATATTGGCATCCTTCCACAGACTGGGAAAAGTACTTGATGAAATGGAAAAATTCAGAATACCGGTGATAATAGGAACAAACAAATCAAGGAGAGGGAGTATCATATTTCGGCTAACACAGTCAACACCAACGGCGTTAGAAGTGATATTCAATATACCCTTCCTAACATCACTCTCACAGAAATGGCTAAAATAGAAAGAAGAGAAATCTAAGGCAGGAAGTGATGAAAGATGATGAAGTGAGTTAGATTTCTTAGGACCACTGAAACAGGTGGACGATGAAAAATGCTGGTTAAGCTGGTCAACGCTAATATTGTTTAAATTGGTTGCCTGTTGAGATTTGCCAACTCCGAGACCTTTCAAAAATTTCCACACTTTGGCTGGATTTCCATCTTCAACAGAACTGTGAATATGACGCCTCTGAGCATCTCGACATATAGTGCTACAGCGATTGCGCAGGGTATGATATTTAAGTTTATTTTTCTCAGAGTTGTTAGCCTTATACTTAGATTTAGATTGATTCTTCCTCTCTATAAGGGCTTTAATATCCTCAGTGAGCCAAGGAGCAGGGAGATGCTTGACTTTTATTGCACGAACAGGAGCATGAGCGTCATAAAGTTGTATGAGGAGCGAATTAAAGAGAGAAACTTGATCGTCTACCGAACCCGCTCGAGCGATACTGCTCCAATCGATTGTTAAAGCGTCATCTCGAAGCTTTTCCACATTTAATCCACTAAAATTGCGCTGCAAAAGAATTTTTGACTTAGATTTGGGAGGACGAATTTTGTAAGAGAGATAGAGCAGATCATGATATGAGAAGGCATCCGCGGAGTATTGTCCAAATTTAGACACATGAGAAGTCGAAGAAACTAAAGTTAAATCAAGAAGAGAAGGCGAGCAATTTGGAAAATAGTGTGTGGCGTCTGAAGGGAGAATAGTTAGATTGCATGCATCTACCAGGGATTTAAGGCGCCGGGATCGACTGTCATCCTTCAGAAGACACGTATTTAGATCTCCCATAAGAATGTGATGATTATAAGAAGGCATAAGGTCCTCGAGAAGTTTCTCAAGAGAATCAAAGTAATTAACGTGAAGGGAGGGGGAATAAAAAACGCCAAGTAAAAGTTTGGAATGAGAGAGGGAAACGTCGAGAAACATATACTCTGCGGCATCAGAAGTAGAAGAGCTGGCAGATACATTAACAATTGAATAGGGGATGTAAGAACGAAGGTAAATCGCAACTCCACCGCCACCTCTTCCAAGGCGGTCGTGCCGAATTAAATTGAAACCAGGTAAAGAGTAAGACGTTGAAGGCAAAGCTGGTCTGAGCCACGATTCGGAAATTAAAATAGCATGAATGTTCTTAATGTCAAAAGAGAGTAACGTATCGCTGTAATGTGCAGGAATACTTTGCGCATTTAAATGCACAACGTTAAAATTTTTAGGTACATCATTAAACTGAGATTCCAGAATGTCGTGAAGCGAAGGAGGCAAACTATGGAAACTGTCTTCACTTACACTATCTAAGGAGGAAAAAGATAAATACTGATCAATGTTATCACTGAAAGGCATCTGAAAAATATATATAAAGTTAAAAATATAATAAGTATATAATAAGTGTATACTAATATTCAATAAATATAAAAATATATACAGTAAAAACTAAACAAAAACTCCACAATCTACCCGCCAGCAGCAAATAAATAATGTATCTACTAACCCTAAACTAATTTAAGGTACCTTAGCTACCCGCCAGCATATCTGGATGGATCAAAATTAAAAACAAAACAACAAATAATTAACATTCAGAGCAGAAACGGAACGCAATAATTTACAAGTGGCAACACTGGGCTGTTCATGTCAAAGCGCCTGTCATGTCAAGTTAATGTCAAAGCAAAGCAAATGCTATTACGAAAACTAGTTAAGATAAACAAATTAATCAAAAAAGAAAGAAAGGGTAGACACAGATAAGTGCTGCACGACAAAATTAAGAAGTCAATTGTAACACGGTAACAAGAAAAGCACTACACAGTAAACAAACAAAGTAGGTACGAGTACTCTACGATCGAATCTTCGCCTTCACAGTCTCCCTCTTTGCACGCTGCTGCCTAGCTCGCGGAGCCTGGGGGACGGGCCGAGTATCAGGTTCCGACGAAGCGGCAGGATGCTCCGCGTCGGCATCGGTAGGCGTCGCCTGCGCAACCGACAGAGCTTTCACATCGGCGACGCTGTTAGCACGGCGGCGCACGCCATCTTTTCCCAGCACAAGCACGTCGCCGTTCCAGGTCCAGCAGTTGCGCACTCCAAAACGCTCACGAGCCTCCATGAAAGCATTGTGGCGGGGCTTTGTGAGAAACTCTCCAAGTGTGACGCCTGAGCCCTTGAGTGCCACCTTGCCAAACCATACATCATCCCTGATGGCTATATCCTTGAACTTGACAAGAATGGCTCTAGGCTTTTTGCCGCGCCCTCCACGACCACCCAACCGATGACTGCGCTCAATATCTGCTGCGGAAAGATCTTCTAACACGGCCTGCAGTTTGTTAACCGCAAGATTTGTTGTGTCCTCAGAATCAGATTCATCTATACCATGTACTAACAACATCTTGCGGCGAGAGCGCGTCTCAATGTGGTCCACCTGGCGAGTGACAAGCTCCACCTGCTTCTGCAAGGCATCGAGAGACCTCACAACAAAGTCCTTGAAAAAGTCAAACTTTGAAGCCACAGCAGCGACTGTTGGATTAGTGGTGCCCGCGTTGTCGAGATCTTTCTGGAACTGCGCCATCGTCTTCTTGAATGTCTCGGACAATTCCTCAATTGAACTTTTTACTGCACTTGTTTCTGACATTTTGTGAGAGTAAAGTGAGTGATAAAAATCGAAGTTAACTTGTGGAGAAAATGTAATGGAAATGCTGGTAGGTTATAAAGGTTATTTAAGCATCAATATTATTAGGTTTAATTGTCCAAAAAGTGATTATAAATATTTTTTTTAACAATAAATTTAGTGCACAAGATGTGACTTGTTTTTCTCCACCTACCCGAAAAAAAAAAGAAAAAAAAAAAAAATACATACCTACTTTGTAACCTTTTGAACAACATAATTTGACAATCTTCAATCGACATCCGCTACAATGCCACAATTGTATTTCCATTTTCAGAACACGTTTTGTGCTTTTCAGAATTTTATCTTAAGAAGCTACATTAATTAACTGTATTTTAGCTAGGATAGTCAGGACGACTCTCTAATCTAACCTCTGACAAAGATTTTTCTATGGGAGAAAATTTTCTATGAAAAAAGGCAAATACATTTAATTAAAAATTACTGTAACTACCTTAAAATGAAGCCAGATAAAAAAGTTTACTATTGAAGAAAGACAATTTATTAAGGGATAAAATAGCTCATCAAATCAAACTATAAGAAAAACCATGTTTTTGAAAAACACCTCAAAAATTCTGTCAGAAGACGCTGTTCAAAAAACTATGTGTATGATGGAATACAAAAGGCGAAAACTTCCAAACGCTGTTTTATTTAAGTATGATTGTATCTATGTTTTGTATGATTGTATCTAGAGATTATTTAAATATAAACACTGCTTCTAAATGGGCATAAAATAAAAAGATAAATCAAAAAAGGCACGGGTACTTTTTTTCCGGACCACTCCTTATTTAATTGTTTCAGATTGAAAAGCACCACGATGGAACCTCAATTGTATTATTAATAATTTTTGTTTCAGGCATTATTTGACTTCCTTGCATCAAAAGGTTTTCCAAAAGAAAGCTACAAAGTGATCTCTAGCTGGCCTAGGAGAGACGTAAGTTTTATCATTTTATTTGCATTTATTTGTTTAAACGCCGAATAAACGAAAATTATTGTAGATTTATTTCCAAATACAATACAATTTTTGTAATCAGGTTTCTTTAGCACGGTTATTTTTGTGAAATAGTACATTATACCAGCGGCCAGGAAAATAAGGATTACCGGCCAAGTAGATATAGGCCTAGGCCTGCAAAGTAGTATGAAAATCCATTACATATCATGCACCCGAAACATGATACCTAGCCTATTATCACTAACCTAACGACAACATTTCCGCACATGTTTGAAAAAAAATGATCTGATAAAAATGGTTTTATTTTATTTATTGGAACTTTATTGAACAACAAGTGATAATGTACAAATGGCGGACTTAATGGCAAATGGCATTCTCTACCAGTCAACCATTGGGCCAAACAGAGACTTGTACGTTGGTGCAGGTGGAAAATGTATTTATATATTTTATTTTATTTTCTTACAGTTAACAATGGAATCTCACAGCAGTACACTGAAAGCGATGAAACTGTTCCCGCAGGAGACGCTCATGCTCGAGGAACGGTGAAGACACACACATACTACACTATATACATACACTACCAACACACCCGCGCAACTGGTAACTGCAGTAAAAACACTTGCTCAATGCATTTTCATACAATAATGGTAAATAGCAAATACCAGTATAATGTCAAATAATATATTATGTCGCTTTACTGGACTATATGAATGATTTGTACACAATTTTGAGTCTTACTCCTTGCTAATAGATTGCAAACTGTTTGCTTTTAAAAGTAACATGGAAATATATGTTTCAGTAATTCATTGTTCCCTAAATTAGAAGTAAATTCTGAGTACGGAACTTCCATCCATTCCATTGTGTCAAAAATGGACGTTTATAATACAAAATGTGAAATAACAGGTCGGTTTCCGGTTTCTGACGCCAATATGGCCGCTGTCTCTTGAGAATAGCTTTTGTTATATGTTCATTTTCGTTGTTCAGTTCGTAATATACCGGGTGATCAATCCAAATGGGTCAGTAGGGAGAAGTCAGAAACTATGAGAGATAGCGACATCTGTTCTTAGGAACCATGGCTTCGATTTTAGATTTAATAATAATGGCATTCTATTTTTTTTTTTTCATTTTTCATACATAACCGGGAATCGAACCTGGTCGAAGTCCCTGTAAATACTACACGCGATTACATAAAGAATATTGACCAGGTTCGATTCCCTGTTATGTATGACTTAAAAAAAAAGTTTGAATCTCATTATTATTAAATCTAAAATGGACGCCATGGTTCCTAAGAAAACATTTAGCTAGTTTCTGACTTCTCCATACTGACATTACTGACCCATTTGTATTGATCGGCCTGTATAGCTTATTGTGTGGTGAGATCTAACGAACAAGTGTGCAGCTAATGAAGAATTAGTCTCAAAACGCGCGTAACCTCTTTTTGGGTCAGACATCGGTTATCCCGGCCAGGCCGCAGTGTGTTGTTTGTAGGAAGCGGTTATATCCCTACAAAAAGCAAGGCCTTTACCGTACAACATGGTATACATATACTGAAGTCTGGCGGAGGCTCTAGAGGCTGCCATTTCTCTTATTTAAAAAAAAAACAAGTCTCAAAATTTACTTCTACGACGGGCGAATTTAGGGCCGCAAATCCTAAGTTATTTTGAAACAATACAAAGCCTAACTTCTATAGAATGTGTTATCAACTTATCACCAAACAATGGGAAAACCTTATGTTTAACCAAATAACCTGTATCGACCTCACTGTCATGTCGAAGAGCTTCAAATGTTTTTTTCAATTTTGTATATTTTAGTCCTAAATAATTTAAACTATTAAACGTATTCATGCAATGATTGTGTTGAAGTCGGGCGCAGACAAACATTTTCTAGTATCATTCGAAACTAAATATGAATTACAAATGTACCCTATCTTTGTAAGAAACGATGAAAGTTGATTATTGGTTTAATTTAAGACAAAAAAATATAATGAAGTGATTAGCCATACTGAACAACTTTTTCTATGAAACTAAACTCTAAATACCAAAAACATATATTAGTTAAAGCAATGGCGCGTAGTTACAGTGTCCAACCGGATGGCTCGCGGTATTTAAACTCCCTACGTGTTGTGGGACCATCATGTGCAACCCGAACTGACCCGCGTTGGACTTGGTTTTTCTTCTCCCCCTATTTTTTTCCGGCTTCCAACTCTGACGGATCGATAACCGACCAGCCGGTGTGAATGGCAATTTGCATGCTCGTACTTCATCATCACATAGAGATACTGGAAATTGAGGGGGGGAGGGTGAAAAACAAGTCCAACGTGGGTCACTTCGAATTGCACAGGACGGTTCCACAACACGTAGGGAGCTTAGATACCGCGAACCATTCGGTTGCTTCGCGGCCACTGAAATTACGCGTCATTGCTCTGAATACAGGGTGAAATATAAGACGTGAATCGTAATATGTTTTACGTCACACCTGGCCATAATGTGAGTTTTACCGCTCGCTACGCTTACGGTAAAACTCGCATTATGGCCAGGTGGGGACGTAAAATTGTGTACTCCCCACGGGCAGTAAAAAAGAAAGCCCTCTATCGCATATTTACAACCCTCGCCTGCGGCTCGGGTCCCAAATACCTGCGATTTCGGGCTTTCTTTTTTTTACAGCCCTAGGTAAGTAATGTACTATTTCTAACTCCATAATCAGCAATCATTTTAATCCCCTAACTCTTACTAAAACCAGACAAGATTTTTTTTTCATTTATTTATTAATTTTTTCTCATTTATTTTTCTTTTAGCAGTGGATTTAGGATATTACAACGGCTTATTGAAATATATAAATTAGTAAATTGAATTGCCTGTTTGAATAGAAACTGTCATTGACATCAAATTTGTTATTTGTCCTAGTTAGAAATGAAATTTACTTAATTGTTCATCTGAAATATCTTATAAAGCTGTTTTAATTCCACATGATCACTTTTAAAAGTAAAATAAACGACAAAAAAAATCTTAGTAAGAGTTGGGGCATTAAATTGCTTGTTGTTTATGGAGTTAGAAAAACATTACGATTCACGACTTAAATTTCACCCAGTATATAGAAAACGTCGACATCTGAGTCGTTCAGTGTGACCTACCTAATCACGTCGCCTAATATGGCCACCGACCGGGGATTGCAATCCCGTACCGGATTCGGCCGTTTCCGGTACTATTTTGGAACACAAATTACCGATAAGTACATGGATAGTTCTAACAAATGAAAATCACCGTATAACTACTATTAAACGGGGTATTTACCATGTATATTAGAGTTTTGGAATACCCAATATTTCGGCGCAGTTGCATGCGCATGCGGCATCACGGAGTAACTAACATTGCGGCGAGTTTAGTATATAACCCGTTTCTAATAGTAGCATAACGTATGATTACCATGTTAGCTTGACATCGTATTATTGTGCAATATCAGGTTTCCGCTCTGGAAATTGTACTGTTTTTGTCATTATCCTCAATAACCAATATTTTTACAATTAATAATGCTTAGAGTATTTTTAAACAAAAAATAATGGATGCTACAGAATGAGATGGTGAATAGTCATTTATTAAAGAAATTGCTAATAACAATGTATATAAAATAATAGTAAAAATTCACATCTCTGCAATGCACGGTCAGGCAGGTGACGGTTTAGTTAGAGCTGGGAATGCCTGCTCCGTCGTCGAACCCCAATAGTTTCGCTG
The DNA here is from genome assembly GCA_947086415.1 of Pammene aurita. Taxonomy (NCBI): domain Eukaryota; kingdom Metazoa; phylum Arthropoda; class Insecta; order Lepidoptera; family Tortricidae; genus Pammene; species Pammene aurita. The sequence continues at coordinate 24,155,562 of OX352302.1, read as the reverse complement.
CAGGTTTGAATTTGTGACGTGTGCCTCGTATGCACATACTGGTGGCTCGAATTATAGTAATGCATATCCTTGTTCTAAGCCAACCCAGTATCGTACTCAGCGATTTATTCCAGCGGTCCGCGAGGGCTTCGCCTATGTGTTTGACAAAGGAGGTCATCTGTGGTGCGAATACGCCATCGACGGAAGTCACGAGAGGGGTGAAGGTAGCGTGTTTCGCTTCGCAGGCAGCGGAGTATTTTCTTTGTTTTTCAGTCTCAGCAGATTTTAGGACAGAAGTGACATGGCGTGTAATGTAAGAGGGAGCGTCAGTGTCTACGACACGGATATCAAAAAGAGCCTCTCTCTGAGCATTCCATACGCCACGGCAAGATAAGTCGCCGCGTAATCCAAGGTCACCTTCTGTGATTATGGGTTCTATTGTGACGTTGCTCCATGCTTGGTGACATAGTTCAGCAAATAGATCACGAACTTCGTTGTGTCGTCTTGAAATTAGCCCCCCAGTCTTGCAGCAGTGAGCATGGTCAGAATGAGATTGGTACCTGAAATTGCACTATAACGGCTCTGTGGAGCTTTTGTTGTTTTTGATTGTTACAGTCATCATCAAATATATCGGAGCCGCCAATGTACTCAAAAATATCTGAACGTGCACTTTATCGCCTTGACAATAGAGGCTTTGTTCAGATATTTATGACCGCCTTGGCCGCTCCGATATATCTGATGGCGACTGTACGTGAGTGAAGTATATTTTTGATTAGTAAACACCGATCAAATAATACTAGGGATAAACAATCAGATGGAAAAAATGGCCCCACAATAGAGTTCTCTGACAGTCTTATTACGGTATAAGACTGGCCGGTTACAAATTTTCACGAGCCATATTTTCAGTAAATCTTGTTTTAATCTGTACCTCCTTTATATTCTTGGTCGAAGTTTGTAAATAAATAGGCGTCACCGACGCTAACTGAAGTCTGCGTTTTGTTTTAGAAATAATCTGGGTCTGTTAATATTTTAGTTTAGAGTTACACGAAACTGATCTATATGGCTATACTATAAGGGTTACTATTGTATAACGAGAAAGGAAATACAGTGCCAGAACTCTGACGATAGAAACGGTATTTTTGGTAATTAAATTTAAGCCTTCGCTAGGAATCTTACCATAGTTGTTTCCAATACTGGGCATTAAACAAGTCAGGATGATTTCTGACTACTATTTATATGTTCGTTTCGCTATAATTAATATAATTATATCGGTATATTTGTAAAATCGCTTGAGCATTGGTTTCAAAGGAAAAAACATCTATTGATTTACCATATATAGATGTCTAGAGCAATAATGTGACAAGGCAGTGAGGTTCCAAATTATGCTATGACTAAATGTACATATTTGTAAAAAAAAAGAATACCAGCACAAGTTCATTATAGTCATAAATTATTATCCTATGATTTCCAGAGTTCCTCAAAGTTGATTTTTTCTTTCTAATAGACATCTGTTTCCAATTTGTGGTATAAATTATTCAAATTTTGCCATCCCAAGATAGTGCAGTTAATACACTTGTTATAAGAAAATACTTCCAACTTGAGCCTTAGTGGCATTGAGATAAAGTTTATTTTAACTTTACGCGTGAAACTAGAGCTTTAAATTTCATCATGAAGTAGTGTTGGGATGAGAGGAAGGGCGACTGTACCGCACAGAATTAACGAACTGATTAACGTTAAATATGGCGGCGGAGCTGACGTCCCATAAAGAACTATCAAACTTTTCATACAATCAATCTTGAACGATGATGTGAACAGACGGTTTGTTCAATAAACGTTAATTCTTTGAACTAAGTCAGAACCAAACTAAAGTACTTAGGGCCAGTGGCACCAACCACTTTTGACGGACTCATCAGCGTCACCGGCACGGGTACAGTCGCCGTCAAATATATCGGAGCGGCCAAGGTCGTCACAAATATCTGAACAACGCTTATATTGTAAAGGCGCTAAAGTGCATGTTTAGGTATTTTTGAGTACCCTGGCCGCTCCGATATATTTGGTGGCGACTGTACTATGAAAATTTTCATACAAATTTAGCGAAAGTTTTGAACGGTGACAGACGGGTTGATGCAACTGACTCTTAGGATTGGTTGCACCACGCATAACTAACGAACTGGTCTACGTTAAATAGTGCGACGGAGCTGTCATACCATAGAAAACTGTCAAACTTTTCATAGGTACAAGATTTTTTAACGATGACGTTGACGTTAACAGACGGTTCGGTGCAACCGGCCCTTAGGGCCTGTTTCACAATCTCCAGATAAACTTATCTGCCAGTTAAAATTATTGCTATCCTTTTCTCAGTCATATAAAAGAAAACGACAGCAAACATTTATCTGACAGATATGCTTTAACTGGAGATTGTGAAACAGGCCATTAGTCTAAGAAACGGCTAACAGATCCTACAGACCCTAGGTTGTAGTTTTCATAACGTTTTATAACATAGTATGAAGATGTATTGCATTTTTATGGCATTGCCAACAAATACGAACGGCGTGTTGAAGTAAAACAAGCGCCAGAAATGTATAAGCAAATTTCCGAATTTATTTGGATTAAATTAGATTGTTCTTTTCTAAATCTGCTGATTGCGCCATTTAAGGTCAATGTGGCTAATTCTGTCATAGGGGCTACTACGTCTACGATTTATTTGATTTACAATCGTAGGAAAAAAACCATTTGCTTTTGATTGCTGAAACTAAAAGCAATCGCTGCTTTGTCGATTAAATTGTCAATTTTGTTCGTTGTTCGGGAAAAACGCTAATGGACGGAATAGTCCCTATGACGGAATTAGCCACATCGACCTTACATTTAGTCTTGAAACTATTCGCTTTTGTACCTTTGCGATTCCAAGGGCATACATTTAAAGTCATTTTCTTCGTTGTTATAGATTGTTCAATAAATGATAACCCTTTGATTGCCAGGTGGAAGTAATACGCCGTGCCCCTGACGCTAGAGTCTAAAATAAAGATGTGCTGTTTAAGTAATGCCAAACATCATAAAGGGTAATTAGTGGTATTTCATAGTTTTTGAACGGACGTCGATGGCGTCAGTGGCCTGACTTGCCGATGTCGTTACTGGAGGTCAAAAGGTTGAATGCGTATGATTTTGTAAATACACCAATAAGTATAGAATGACAGAGTACGTAAAAAAGCGGAAAACATACGCCAGTGTACAGATGTGCAAGTTGCGGAGTTTTCAAACAATTGGATTTTTTTAGAAAACTTCGTAAGAAATGTAGGAAATTGGAAATTTAATAAATGGAAAGTTTCAAATCCCATACCAAAATTATAGAATTTGCATATGTGAAAATTTTCACAATTTTGGAAACTTTCCGACAGCACATCAGTAGGTACGCCAGTGGAATAGTCTCCCAATATTTCAGTCTTACGCATACCGTTAACCTTTTCTACAAACCAGAAAACGCCTGTAAGCAGTGCTTCACTGTTAAATATTTATATAAATTAGCCTAACATAATTTATGATTACGGATAGCAAGATTTTGGATATTTATAATTTTTCACGGCGCGAGTGTAAACTAATGTGAGGTTATGAAGTTATGTACCCAAATAAATAATGCGAAGGAAGATGATATGCTTTATTACTTTCCAATCAAGCTACAGCTAAGGTCAGTGTGCCTAATTCCGTCATAGGGTCTACTCCGTCTACGAGCGTATATTTCTTTGATTTACAATAGGAAAAAAACCATTTGCTTTTGATTGCTCAAACTAAAAGCAATCGCTGATTTGTCGATGAAATTATCAATTTTGTTCGTTGTTCGAGAAAAATGCTAATAGACGGAATAGTCCCTATGACGGGATTAGCCACATCGACCTTATATTTAACACTCACTACCAGACCTAAAGCTTGAACTTATCCTAGAACCCGATAAACTGTACGGTCAACCAATTTGATTCCTAGGCCACTGTAGAAGCTTGTCGTAATGACAGTTGCCCGTGGATACGTATAAACGGAACCTATTTTCCTACCAAACTAGCTATTGTGACAAGGTTCTAGAGTGGCCTAGGAATCAAATTGGTTGACTGTACATAGCGCCTGCTAGGCGGGTTCTTAGTGCCACATATATAGTCTGGCTAATCAAAAAGTGCAGTAACGGGAGAATTAATAAACGATACTCTCCCATTTTAGTGGTGAGAGTATTAGCGTAAGAAAAAGACCTTAATGACTTGCTAATGACTCTAATGAGTAACATAATATGAACGCAATTGATTGTTAGCCTTAGACCTTCCCTCATATTCATAAACGTCTTACAAGCCTATAGCTCACCAAACGAAGACGCTTAACTGCCTGATAGGGGAAATAATTCGTGTATAGCTGAATTTTGGTGTAGTTGTAGATAAAGGTATCTTACACAACATACTAAAAGTACCGGTGGATGGGGCGCCGCTAGCGGGGAGGGAGGGGTGTAAAGGTCCCTTATTTTGGGTTTTCGTAAATAACTCGGTAACGGTGGCTCATACTAAAAAATGTTCTATTGCTTAATTCATCCACATATAATTTTCTATAAAAAGATTCTTTGCACTTTTTTGCTGGGATCAACGTTTAATGAGATGTCGCGGAAATACGATAAACACTTTTTTAAACTTTCGGAGCTAATATTTACGAAAGTATTAGTTTCATCCAAACATTGTTTTAGAATACCCTCACTTTTTTTAAAAGACCTATCCAACGATACTCCACACATTAGGGTTGGAGTAAAAAAAAATTTTACCCCCCACTTCATGTGTATGGGAGGTACTCGAAAAAATAATATTTGTCCAGATTTTGTTTTAAAACTTTGCCGGCGTGAATAAAACACATACTCATACGATTTTTTTATTTTCTAGTACTAACCATCACTGAGCAGGCTGCTCACCCTGCTACCTCACTTCTTACCCTTATAGTTTCGCCATGTCCGTCTGACCCCATCTGTCCGTCTAGACGTCTAGTACTCCATCACTGAGCAAATCCGTGGACGGACAGACGGGGACAGACGGACATGCCGAAACTATAAGGGTAGGCACCCTGCTCACCCTGCTCAGTGATGGCTAGTACTAGACAAGTGAAATTTCGTATGAGTATGTGTTTTTATTACGCAGATAAAGTTTTAAAACAAAATGTGAAAAAATATAATTTTTTCGGGTACCTCCCGTACACATGGAGTGGGGGGGTAAATTTTTTTTTACTCCAACCCTAATTTGTGGGATGTCGTTGGATAGGTCTTTTAAAAAATAAGGGTATTCTAAAACAATTTTTGAATGAAACTAATACTTTCGTAAATATTAGCTCCGAAAGTTTAAAAAAGTGTTTATCGTATTTCCGCGATATCTCATTAAACATTGATCCCAGCAAAAAAGTGCAAAGAATCTTTTTTATAGAAAATTATATGTGGATGAATTAAGCAATAGAACATTTTTTAGTATGAGCCACCGTTACCGAGTTATTTATGAAAACCCAAAATAAGGGACCTTTACACCCCTCCCTCCCCGCTAGCGGCGCCCCCATCCACCGGTACTTTTAGTATGTTGTGTAACATACCTTTGCCTACAACTACACCAAAATTTGGCTATACACGAATTATTTCCTCTAAGTTTTTCTTCATTGGGTGGGCTACTAGCTCAATTACTTAATTTATGTTTTGTTTAATTGCTTCTAACAAACATAACTGTCAAAGTGACAGATGAGGACAAACGGTTATGACTTATGAGTTAAATGAGGCTTGTAAGACGTTTATGAATTAGGAGCTTGTTTTTAAGAATGTGAATGTGACGGTTGACTGGTAGAGAATGCCTTACGGCATTAAGTGCGCCTTTTGTAACTGTAATATTTTATACAGTGCATTAAAGTTTAAATAAATAAATGTTGCCGCACGTAAAGGCCTGCCTGTCAGATTTTAAAATATCGTTGACAAAAGCCGCGCTTAAATTCTAAACTGTATTCTTTTCCACGGCATCCTATCAATCACCAGCTCCATCATGAGCACCATAGTCGCGGCAATTACACCCAGACACAGTATCAGCAGGGGTGTGGTAAACTCTCGCAGTGTCACGCTGAATATGCTGGAGTCTGGTGTCCGAACGCAGAGGGGCTTCGGCTCGTCCCACTGTGACTTCAAACGCTGCATTAGGCCTGCTTCTGCCATCTTGCGTATCCTGCGGTGGGATATAACAGCAGTATGAAAATGATTAACTATTATAAATAAATAAAAAACGACGCAGAAGCGGCTGAACCGATTCATTTTTAGTACTAAGCAGAAACGTCTGCAAGCGAAATTTCAATGTTATAATTGAAAGAAAAATGGAAAAATTCACCGCGTCAAGCAAGATCAAGAAGTAAGAAGGAATCTTGCTCGACGCGGTGAATTTTTCTTTCAATTATAAGAGCTGAACCGATGTTAATAAAACATACCTGAAATTCGACAGTCTGACTAGATGGCGTTCTATTAGACATTACGCTTTTATTAAACTTCTTTCTCAAAAGTGACAATGGGGATTCTTTTTTCATTGGCTTCCTCATCCCTCTAATCATCGAAGCTCGCGAACTAGTAATTTGCCTGTCAAGTGTAACATACCCATAACTTAAATGCTTGATATAAGGCGAGCCCTTTTTCATGGCAGCAAACATGGTCTGTGGCGGGAAGAGTTCCACCTCCTGCAGCTCGCAGATCTCCCGCTCGGTGAACGTCGACCTGACAAAGATACAACATATTCAACATAAAGTCCTTAAGGTGTGACCAGACTGCCCGAATGCGCCGACCTGCGCGCGCGCCGCAACCCCGCCTTTTCAAAAATTCAAAACAGGGCGCCGAATGTTAATATAGTTTTCGATCTGAAGGTCGCGGATGCGGATTCCATCCCTGGCTCGTTCCACCGCACGGAATATCATACACAAAGAAAAACATTATGAAGAAACCGACCTACTACGACATAGTCCTAATAAAGCCAAGTTTTACCCTCTTTGTTGGACTACTTGGACGGCAGTCGCTTTTGTAAATCAAGTGCTTACGCCTATTCCTGGGAACAGTTTGCCGAGCGGACTCCAGGCTCAGGCCGCCAAGGCAAACGCTACGAAGTTAAAGTTATAGCTAAGTTTCTCATACACCTGATGATGGGGTAGGAGAAGGCGGTATCAGCATGAAACGCGTAGCCACCGTGCGTAACCAGTGCCACGCCGTGTTAAGGGAGAGGAGCTTCAGACGAGGGAAGAACACGATCTTGGACGAGTAGGTAGGTACTATTTTTGTTGTACTGACTGACTGCACTTATAGATAAGTTTCTCATTTACCTGATTTAAAAAAAATATACCACGACGCTGGCAAACAGGCATACGGTCCGCCTGATGGTAAGCAGGTACCGTAGCCTATAGACACCGGCAACTCCGAGGTGTCACATGCGTGTTGTCGACCCTTTACAAAAAGGAGGATTCACTGTGTTGACGGCTAAAGGAACAAGAGGGTCCCTCATCGGCAACACACTGCATGGGTCCTTTTTGAGCTCTTACCTGATGATGGGGTAGGAGAAGGCGGTATCAGCATGGAACGCGTAGCCGCCCTGCTTGACTAGCGCCATGCCGAGGTCAGGGGGAAGGAAGTTGGGGCGAGGCGAGGACGCGATCTTGCGGGAGTACAGCTCCAATGCTATGGGGTCGGTGGTGCGCTGCAAAATTTAAATGAATTTAGCGTGTCTACAAATCGAATAAAAAGAAAGATTAAATATTATATCTACGTATGGGTGAGGCCAGACGAGCGTAATTTTTGGAGTTGTGAGCCGCGTAATTTCTGCTACATTCGGTTTCATACAAAAAAAAGCCCTATTTTGCCACACGGCGCGGCGGCGCAAAATGAGTTGTCTCATTTGTATGTAGCAGAAATTACGCAGCTCACAACTCAAAAACTACGCTCGTCTGGTTGCACCCTATTTGTCAAGGTCACTTACCTCCGCGTCCATATATATTTGCCTAAGTTTATTAACATTGAGTCACCAAGAATTTTGAAGCAAATCAAATTATTTTGTTCAATATTTTTTGATTTGCAATTTTTAAGTAGTTACACTACTATATATAAACTGAAAATAGATGTCATATACTTCAGAAAAATCTGAAACGTTCAAATCTGGCCTCGGACACCGGAGGGTTTGGTCACTTTTTCTGAAGTATATGACATCTATTTTCAATTGAGTCACTAAGTTTGATATAAAACCAACATTACATCTACGGCTAAAAATGCAAATTGACTGATTATAGCGCTCCTGGTCGCGATGCGCTTCCATTCCGATGTTTCTCCTCCAGGGTACAGGCATTGCCTAGTGAGGACGTCAGTAAAACTAAACCATTTTGATTTGAGTTCAACTTAGCGTGGTTGCCATTGAATAGCCATTGCACCTGAGATGATGAACGTTTTTGACAGAGACCCATTACGAGATTCAGAATCTTAACAACAATGGCAGATTATCCGACCTAGACCTACTACTACTAGTATACTAGGCATTGTCTAAGGGGCTCGGCTCTGCGCGCTTCAACCAATGCCTTATGAATCTTAGATTATGACGGGCGAGGTTCTTAGTCTGGATCGAAGTAGACCTTTTTAATACCTACCTAAAATGTTGAACATACCTACCCTAAAATAATCCTTGTTATACAGCACGTCCTCCACGCCTGCCTTCAGCTTGCTGTTTAACAGGTCTTCCAGCGATCTGATGGTCACAGGCGGAGCTCGAAGTAGCGTTGAGACGACCAATGCATTGTAGTATTGGTAGACGAAGAGTGAAAACAGGAAGGATGAGAAAAGGACCAGTCTCACTGAGGTCGCGCGGAGATTGACGGTCATTCCTGAAGTTTACGTGAACATGAATTTTGTTTTTACTGTACACAAAAGATACATTTCTTAACCCATAGGTTCCTATATAATCCATCCTATATAATGAGCCCAAACTGAGAAGAGGGCAATTATTCTTAACAGTTTGCAAGCGATATTACAATTTTATAATTGAAATAAAAATGAAAATATTCACCGCGTCGAGCAAGATTCGAACTTGCGACCTTTCGGAACACCGGTCCGATCGCTCTGACCAACTGACGAGCTATCGACGCTTACTGACTGCTTAAAATTGAAATATCACTTGCAGGCGTCAGCAACGCTCAGTTGGTCGGAGCGATCGGACCGGTGATCCGAAAGGTCGCAAGTTCGAATCTTGCTCGACGCGGGGAATTATTCCATTTTTTTTTATAAAGTTCTTAAATTAGGGTAAGGGAGGAAATAGTGATATTTGCTTCTTTCCTCACGCAAAAGCATTCAGTACCTAACCGAACAAATTAAAATGATCGGAATATGCTTATTCTAACGCATACGGCTGCAACAGTGTTTTGTGAATGACCCCGTTTTCTCCTTGACTCTACGCCATCAGAGCAGCTGTACGGTGTCGGTACAAACTTTGTCATTAGGTAAGTACTTATAGCAAAAATATCTTAATCTTAACAACAATGCGAGTGTGAGTTTCATAGCTGCGAGTGTGAGTTATGGACTAAGATGACACAATAATGAGAGCAACAAAATCCGTCTGGTTAAATTACTATAGTATCCTCATTGCTAGATCCGAGCATCTGGCAGCTTTTAATGGGTGGAAGTCAGAGTAACAAACTGGCAAAAACTTTTAATTGGAAAATTTGTAATACCAAAATCTAGTATTCTAGGATTTGTTTTCTTAAAGTGGTTTGCATTCTTTGTCCTCCACCACTTTACAGCTACCAGATGTCCAGATCTAGAAATAAGCATAGTATAGCAAGCTGACTAGAGGGGTTTCGTTGCTCTCATCATCGTGTCATATCTGACGTGACTAGCTCTCCGTCTAAATATATAAGAGATAGGGCTATAGATACGAAATATTTATCTAAATTTATATGGCAAGTCTTACCTTGTTGACACATCGCACTCCATATCGACAGCAGCGCCAGACTCGACGACAAATCCTCGTCATCTCCAGCCGTCCTTATCACTCGCAGCTTTATCAGCACACATAGAAGCGAGCCAGCGAACACTAGCAGGGCTATGATGCAGATCCAGACTTTATCGGATAGTGGTCGGGTGTAGATGGTTAGGAATCCGCCTGGGTGTTTCGGCTGACGAAAGATGAAGCAGGGTCTAGGAAAGCAAAGGACCTTAGAGAATTCAACCTGGATGGAGTAGCCATGTCTGTCATTTTCTATACAAAAAAAGTCTGCCGATTTTTGCGGGGGAGGGGAATATCAAATGTATGGCTATTCGTACGTAACGTAATAGCTACGTCAGATAAAGTCAGTCCATACATGTGTATGAACACTGGTCATATGTTTTCGGCAGAGGGGAACGCCTGTCAATGGCGACTCCGGTTGGTTGAATTCTCTAAGCCAAGGACGTTTAACCATACAATGACCATCTTAAAATAAAGATATGTAGGTACAGTCACAGTTCACAGTCACTTCCAATAAAATCTCACATACCTAAATACGCGCGCGAAAATATCTGACAATCTTATTTACCTATATAAGACCGTACTACATATTTTTGCGACCTTCTTTGTGCAAGATATTATAGCAGGTGACTGTACATGCAAAGTATACTTACCTACACTATATAACCTTGTATGTGACCTAGACTAGGCTACACTACAGATATAGTTATTTAATTGTAATGGTAGTGGGTGATTGATCCATAAACGAATTTCATTTACTATACTATAGATAGACAGTCGCTTAGTTGGACCAAAAGTCGCCCGAAGGTACGGCAGTAGGTACTATTAGTTATTCTGTGCCGAAGGGCAACTGCATCTACCATAGACACCTAAATACTTGTCTTAAAGGTTGTCACGAAGGAAATTGCTCAAGCCCTTTATTAATCGCAATATATAATGGTTGCCCCGACCTTAATTTCTTACGTCGTTGCTCCCGAGGGACCATTATTTACTCCCGAAACTCGTAGAAGTAATTGGTACCTAGGCATGATGTTTTTTTTCATTGTTGCGAAGATCAAATGTCTCTAAGGGGCCAATTGCGTTCAAGCAACACAAAAATCAGAAATGAGACTCAAAGTCTGAGATTCGCATTTGTTTCTCAAAACGCTCCTAACAAAATGACGTAGGTAGGTACAAAAGTGACGTTGTCCATGTTTAAAGTATTGAAAAATTGCTATTTTTACAGTAAAATGTTGCGTTTATGTATATGGTTGCCATACAATTAATTTTACAGTAAAATGTAAAAAATCGAATGCTATCGTTGTTTTATTTAAAGTTCGTATCACTTCGTAAACTTAACTTCTTCGTAAACTTTTGAAATGTTGAAACCTGGGAACTTTTGAAATTTTGAAGGTACCTTTGAACGATTTCATTAGAATTTTTTTAATTTTAATTTTATCTGGATATTTTGATCATTTTGCATCATATCAACTAAATTTTATTGCATAATTCAACGTGTGTCATGGACATGGATCCCTATTCAGGACATTACAAAAGTGTGCTTATAGAAATTTGTTTAGGTACTTAGACGGCCAAGTAGCAGTAACGTAATGTATAAATTTCGCTCGATCCGCCCTGATAAACACAGGGGTTCCCCCAATATCAGTCTCGCCTCTCTGCAGGGTGCCCACCATGCCGTCGAAGCTGCCGTTGGTCAGGTAGCCCCAAGAGTTGGTTCGTTGAAGCTGGAAGCTAAAATTAAAGGCCAAAAGGTCAAGTTAAAAGAGTAACTCCCAGGGCTGTTGCCAGAGTTTAATTTGGGAGATAACCCTACTACACTATTGATTATATAATTACAAGTAGGTCGCTTTATACTTTATTGTCATAGTCGATGGTATTTCTTGAAATAACCTACCTTGAAATAAATTTCCTACTTTGGTAGGACTTGGGATTGTAAGGAAGGGCATTGCCCCATAAAGCACCCCTAAGCTACGGTCCTGGGAACTCTGGCATAAGAGGACAGGCGCGGATACAGGGGGGGGGGGGGGCAACAGGGGTAATTGCCCCCCGACCCCCCCCCCCCCCCACCCCTGATATGCAAACCTCGTATACTACGGGGGCCATAGGTGCGGACCGCGAGATTTTTTGTGAAGGAAAGTGCCCCCCCTGAACGAAATCCTGGATCCGCGCCTGTAAGAGGATCACTTGTATGGAATCACACACATTCTCTGTCTATTTGACTACGCGCTTTGACCTAAGAATTTCTTCCAAATTAATTTATTACTCACCTAAAGTTGTACATTTCTCTCAAATAGTTCAAGAGCGTGAAATATTTCAGCTTATGCAACGAGTCCACTTCAGGCTTCAAGCGACTGATGTACTCCTCAAACGTCTGGTGGCCAATGCTATGTGTCACAACCACAGCGCTTTTCAACACTATACCATCCAGATTCGTCCTTCTATGACCCTTTATACGTAACTTATAACACCAGTACCCTACTGGCTCAATGTGGTAACGTCCGTTGGTGAAATACCCAGTGTTGTAGACTTCGTAAATATTGTAATTATTCTCATGCTGAGAAATTATTGTGACATCAGAATCAACTTCTATCGGATATTTGGACAGGTTTTCGGAAGTAGAAGATACATCGTCTGTTAAGATGAACCACGAGCATAGGGATTTTTTGAATAAGTTAGGACCGAAAAGGTCGAAGACTTGAGTCCAATTTTGGCAGGATGTCTTCAAAATAAGTCCAACTCTGCTATCCGTCGTTTGTATAAAATTTGAAGCATTGCTGTCCATCTTGGTCATTGATACTCGAAAATCAAGTTTGTTTAAATACTTTTGTAGGTAAAAGGCGTTTTTTGGATTTGAACAGTGAAATACTGTTCCAAAATGCAGATTCTTATGTTTGAAAACATCTCTGATGAGGCTGATTTCTGATGTTGAGAGTATGGTAAGGAGAGCGTTATAAGCCAACAAGTTCATGTTGGCATTTAAAGAGAATTGGTTCTAATGTCTGCTGAGAATCTGTCATGAATATTTTCCCAAGAAATCTAGATGACAAGAAAATTGTGCCTGATTGCTGGCTCTTGACTATTACTGTCAGTAGGTTATTTGCATAAAATAGTAGCAATTTGCCACAAAGGAAATTTAAAATAAAAAATTGTTGAGACCGAAATCTTTTAATAAATAAAATAAACAAATTTTATCAATTATGTAGGGACAATAAGGCATTAATTGGTTGCAAAAATATCTTGGAAAGGAAAAGCAGCCTTGTTTGGGACCAGCAGGTCTGCTAAATAGCACACAGTGCCAGCTGTTCCTTCAAACAGTGTCTCCGGGTTGTCAGGAACCCTGACATCAGACAGGAACTGATCTGTATTCATAAAGTCGGCAAAAGCTTTGGCTCTATGCAAATATTTTTGGTCATTTGTAAGTCTGTACAGCAGCAGGAAAACATAGCCGTTCCCAGCGACTCCATGGCAGATTCCTGGGCCTTTCATCAACAAGCCTTTGCTCCATACATTTTCACCGGCACGGATGCAAGCGTTCAAGTACTCTTCTTTCTTAAACACCAGGTATGCTTTAGCCATGAGGTAGATAACCCCTGGAGCTCCATGACACCAGTGCACAAGCTTGTGCTCCTGCTGGTCAAGCTCTTCCATGCATGTCGGCCAGTTACCATCTGAAGACTGAATTGAAGCTATAAAGTCAATCGTAGCTTTGACATCTCTTGTAGCTGACATATCACTGTCCAGATAACCAGGGACCGTCAGCAGCATTTGCAGTATAAAACTGATTCCATGAGCGGCGCCCACGTATTCCGTATTATAGTAATGGTACATCAAGGGGCAACGACTATTGTGTTTCTTAGCATACTCCCTTCCAGAATCCACAATAACCTTGCAAATTTTGTACATTTCTGCTTTAGACAACACTTCTGTGTTCATTTGACTGGCCATCCACAGGGCTCCAACTAGATAGCCAGAACGACCAACAAAGTATTCATCTCCACCGCATTTCAGGAAATTTGGATTCAAATATGTGTTATATAATTTTCTGAAGGAGTTAATCATGTCCGCATAGGTTTGGTCACCTACACTGTGTTTGATCACACTGGCTAAAGCGTACGTTCCGGCATCGCCTAGCAAAAAAGAGGTTTTATCCTGAGCGGGATGCTGAAGGGCAACATTTATATATTCAAGCGCTTTCTGCCGATATAACTCCCTATTTTCTTCAAGCCCATCATTTTTAGATAGGTGATAGAACATATAGGCGACGCCGGCGATACCTACGTACAAGCCTCCATCTACATGTTTGGGCAACGGCGGTAGTCGCTTCACAATGTTATTGATGTGCTCATCGATGTGCCGACGTACATCTTCGTTAACAATTGACACTTCCTTACCCGCCGTGTAATCACTAAGCGTATTCGGAAAGTACCTGACCATCTCTACGTCGTGGCTAGACCTTCGTTTTCTAAAATTGGCGAAGTAAGTTTTAAGATTAAATAACTTACGAATTTTTTGCACGTTCATAGATATCTCGACTTTTAGACTTGGTCGTTACTTTACTGTCGTTCGAGATATGTAAAATTCTTCTTCTAAATAGCTTTGATTTCATTCATCTTCTCTTCTTTACCTTCTTTATTTCGTATGGCAGTGTTTTGTTTTTATTTAATTTGACATTTCGCCACAGAATATGGTATTTCATATTTCGCTCCTTCTTTTGAAGCTGTTTGGGCTCAGTATAAAAACGTTGTTTACTTAGACATTTTTTGTATACAAATAAATAAATATTCCGCTGTGTGTGGGCGCCTAAAAATATTTTCTCATCTTTGAAAACTTAGAGAATTCAACCCACCGGAGTCGCCATTGACAGGCGTTCTCCGCTGCCGAAAATATATGACCAGTGGTCATACACATGTATGGACTGTTTATCTGACGTAGCTATTTGTACGTTACACGTTACGTACGAATAGACTTTTTTTGTATAGAAAATGACAGACATGGCTACTCCATCAGGGTTGAATTCTCTAAGTTTGAAAACGAAAGTAAAAGTAAAATAGAATCTTATTTCAAAAAGGTTTAATACCTACAAAAATGTATACTTAATCGTCTCGTAAAATAACAGATAAATCTTTAAATATATATATGTAGCTATATATATTACGGGATTAATATAGTAACGGTAATAAGTAGGTACCATACCATACAAGGTACTGGTAGGTACGGTAAGTAGGTAAGTACTTCCATAGAATCTCTGAGGTTCTAGGTCATCTAACCACAGCCACTCGCAAACTTGGTATTTTATTGCAACTCATCGAATTTCAATGTAAATTCGTTAAAATCGATCCAAGGTCGTTGATATTGTAGCTAAGCAACGAGTTGATATGTTGATGAAATGGACCAAAAATGCCTTTCCGTATAGACTTATTTTTACCAAAACAGTATCAATGGGGCCAATTTATTATAGTCCTATACAAGTGTTTAAAACGTAGTTAATACATATAGTTAAAATACTAATGCCTATCACATTTAGTCGTGGAAACGTAAGTTTTTTTATCGTGTGCTGTACACAGTAGATGCTTTAGTTTCTTTAGCCGTGTCAGGACATATACTTATTGGCTCATTATATTATTTGTTTTACCCATTCAGCGATCAATGACACATTTAAGCCACCAAAGTAGGGTAGTTGTGCTAGTTTCCCGTCCAGGTCCAGTTTACCGTCCACTTGATTAAACTGCTGCAAATAAATGGGAAAAACTTTTTAAGGTCAATATAGTTAATATTTATAGTTTATTTTTTAGTAGATTTTATAATTTTAAGCTTTTATTTTGGGAAATACTTGAACATAAACATATAAATAATTAAGTATGGACGGAAAACTGACAAGAGTGGACGAAAACTAGCACAATATATCACCCTATTTTACTTATTAAGCGGAAAATTAGATAACTGCTAGGTACTAACGACCTAACGCTACGATATATTTTATCTATATTTGCATTGTGTTTGGAATAAATGAATAAATTAAAGTAGTCTTGAATTTGTAGCGTGTAATAAGTATAGTCGAGATAAAGTTTGGAGTAAAACTAATTTCCAAAAAGACGGTTTTTGCTCTATTAAGTTCCTTAGGGGTGTCTTTTTTAATACTTTTTGTTATAAATATGTATTTATATGTATGACACTATCATTACTCGTATCACACGAAGATTAAGGAATATATATTAATAATCATAATTTTATTTTATTATCATGTTTTAGTTTTGTCATCATCATTCTCTTCTCGCCGTAACCGGCGACAGCGATTGATGAAAAAAAAAACCATTTTGTTTTATTTCGACTATACTATAATAGGTATCACTGATTGAGTGTAAGTAGGGTAGTTATGCCTGTTTCCCGTCCAGGTTTAGTTTGACGTCCACCGGACTAAAGTGGTACAAATATATGAGAAAAAATTATAATTTTCTATTTATAGTTTATCCTTTGAGTAGATTTTTAGTTTTTAGCATTTACTATGGGAAAATAATCAATATAAATATGTAAGGACGGGAAACTGACACATAGGTACACCATTTTGACGAAAAATAAGTTTTTTTAAGAATTAAAAAAGTTAAAATCTAACATAATAACTAAGGTGTTGACTGGTAGAGAATGCCTTATGGCATTAAGTCCGCCTTTTGTACGATAAGGTTTCTTTTGTGCAATAAAGTTTAAATAAATAAATAATAACCATATTTTAAGGGAAAGGTTTCCATTCTATTTTGTAAAAAAAAACGAGGACCCAGCCTGCTGGTAATCAAAATTGCTAAAAGGTTAAGTGACATACGGTCAAAATGGTGTTAAAATACCTACTACAAATATCTGCTCCGTTTAATATTTTAATTTCCATAAAAAAGAAAATTTCCATTACAGGTACGGAAATTAGCATTTCGCACCCGGGGGCGCTCAGCTCAATCCTTCGATGCTGGCGCGCGGGATCCGGCCGCGGGGGGCGAACGCCTGTTCCTGCAAATTCGGCCCGCACTCGCAGACCATAGGGCTCCTATACACCGCTCCAACACTTTGCTTACAGGGTAAGCGTGCCAATTTACGTTGCATATAGTGCAATTTTTTGTAGCAAAATAAAATAACTGTTTATATCTTTAATCATTTATTCAAAATAACATATAAATTTACAATATTGGACCAGAACACTTATATGCTAATACAACACACTTTACAAAATTGGTATAAACAATAAGCGAAACATAAGAATAATAAACACAGTATAAAATATAAAAGAAACACAATAAATACAATTAGGTATTACCTACCATTAAGGATAGTTCAAAATTAATACTTTCAAACTTTTTTATAAGTGCTTTGTTTTCATACAATGCGTACGTAGTGTATATGTAAGTATTTTGTCAACTGGAGACTAAGGATATGATTGTTACGGTACTTGCAGCGGTGATGGTATCTCGAAGGATGACAGCAGGGATGATTCGATTGATCTGCAAGCTGTGGGGGAAGGAAAGGTTCAGCTCTGGCGGACGCCACAGGAAAAAGATAGACTGCCTGATAGGATAACGCTTGACAGGTTCGTTTTAGGCTAAAGTTACATCGGACGATATTAAATTTATTGCTATCATATTCATTAAAGTTAGTTGTTTATGTGACGTAATATCTTAAACCAAATTATTTATGCACAAATGTTACTATAATTCCAACCCACTTATTGCATTTTTAATGGAAATTAACAAGTGTTATTTATATAATTTATAGTACTTAAAATGACTAACGCCATCTATATAGCAAGGTTTATTTATTTATAATTTATACATGTAGTGCTTTTTAGGCCTTCTGCCCTGCTAGCATAACTTACAGTTGTCGCACGCGACTCCATACTTCAAGTACTTCAAGTGCGACTTGGAATATGGAGTCGCGCGCGAAAACATTAGTCATACTAGGTCATCTGATGTTATTTTTTGGAACAAATTGATTTTTTTATTTTCAGACGGGGTTTATCTTCTATCCCACACATAGTCGGCGAGCCTGGGCTAAGGCTTTTGTCTTTGCAACACAACCTCATCAATAGCTTATCGGGTTTAGCTCCGTTAGATTTAGGGAAACTGGTGTTCCTTGACGTGTATGATAATCAGATTGATAAGATAACTTCCTTGGAAAGACTATTTAGTTTAAGGGTTCTGCTCATGGGGAAAAACAGGTACCTTATTTGTTAATATGAATAATCATTGTTGTTTTCGTAATCAATATTTAAAAAATATTAATAATTGCTATTATTTTCAGGATAAAGAGAATAGAAGGGTTAGTTAATCTCGTAAAATTAGAAGTTTTAGATTTACACGGTAATAGAATAAGTAAAGTAAATGGGCTATCGAACTTGTCTGAGCTCAAGGTGCTCAATCTTGCTGGGAACCAAATAAAATGTATTGGACAGACTGATCTTCAGGGTTTAATATCTCTTCGAGAACTTAATCTGAAAAGGAATCGACTGAGGAAACTTTTAGGATTTCAGAATACGCCACAACTCCAAAAACTTTATCTTGGGAACAATGATTTACAAAGGTAAGTGCAAGAAACTCATAAAAAACATTTCATTTCTATTTTGTAATCTTTTATCATATCAATAAGCAACAACTTTTT
This sequence comes from Pammene aurita, assembly GCA_947086415.1. Taxonomy (NCBI): domain Eukaryota; kingdom Metazoa; phylum Arthropoda; class Insecta; order Lepidoptera; family Tortricidae; genus Pammene; species Pammene aurita. The sequence continues at coordinate 24,136,951 of OX352302.1, read as the reverse complement.
TTCAGTGTTGAAGATGTCTCAACATTAGCAGAAACGACAACGCTTATTGAAGTGTCTTTAGATGGCAATCCAGTAGCTTTAGGAGGCGACTGCACACCTTTTCTTGTGTCTTATCTGCCAAATCTTCTAACTTTAACCAACATGCATGTTACGGAGCAGGTGAGTCTAATACTATACATTACTATATAAGCACACATAATAGGTTAGTTGAATTTAAGTGATTCAAAAATACTATGTATATGTAGGTACGAAGAGCAGCAATGGCATGGAGAAGCAACAAGGAAGCTGCTCATGCTGCTTACTGCGCCCTCGGGGGCTCAGCCCAGCAGGCCGCGAGGCGTGATCAGATTATCAACAATGCACGAACCAACTGGGAACTGCTCAGGTTTGGTCGATAATTTCCATGGCATTATTAATATCACATTAATTAACGTATCAAAAACACCATCGCGTGCACGCCGGTGTCATTATCATTAGCGGTTAGTCTTATCTACTACCTCCTACCTAACGGTTGTGGTAAATTTTATCAGACTGTAGTAATAAATCACGAACTGGAAATTTATTTCTTTCTCGCTTTCAGGTCAGAAAATAAATGTTTCAACAATGTTACTAGTCCGACAAAGAATGTAGATTTGGAAAAAGAATTTGAGCTTGAAGCATCAACAGCGGCAGTTACTCAAAACGAAAGTACACCAACCTTAAACATGGCGGCATTACCTGATGTTGTGGTATTACTGCCGCAAGGAGACACTGAAGACTCAGATTGTAAGAACACAAGCGAAACAAATGTGAAACCAAATACCGATCCACCAAAATCTCCATCGTCAATGCGCAAACTGCAAAGAAGCTCAACTGCAAGGAAAGCTCCAGAAAAACGCGTTAATTTCTCGGACAGAAGCGCCTCCCAAGACACCGATGCGTCTCATTCAACTTCAACCAGTAGTGACTTGAGGCTTCCACCAATACTTTTGCCAATTATATCATCTTTAGAAAACGTAAGGCTAGCCGACGGAACTGAGCCGGTTCTAAATAGATGGGAAAGTATATCTAGTGTAGATCCCGTCATCGATTCTTCATTCAGCTCTCTGCCAACGTCTTCTACAGAAAGTGATGACGATAGTAATAAAAGACAAATCAAAAGGATTCCTACAGCAGTTCGGCGGAGAGCAAATTTTAGTACTATGCGATCTAAATCTGTGTGTGATCCTGAAAGCCGGAGAATCAAATCCAAGAACTCGGATATGTGTGAAAATGCTAGTAATATTTCGGGCAGTACTAACGTCGGCTCAGTTCAGTCTTCGACGTCAGGAAGCGATCAGAACAGTAGGATTCTAAGACGAGAGGGATCTGTAAACAGCAGGTTAAGCAACAGAACAGTAAGAAGCGCCACAATAGCGAGGAGAAGTGAAAGAGCGTCATCTGCTTCGGGCAATCGGGCATCGACTGCACGGATAAAATCGGGAAAGAGTTTAGCTAATTTGAAATCTTCTGAGCCGGTACCCAAACCGATGCCAGCTTCGAAAGATAGGGAACAAGGTCAGTATGACGGAAAATGTATATGGTACTAAAAAAAGTTGGCACTGCTTTAATAGTTCTTTCTCGTTGTAGTCAGAACTATCACATAATTGTATTGTACTGTACTTATTATTTCAGGAGTGGATTATCTAGTCGAAGTAGGTGACGGTGTAGTCAGCGCCTGGGGTGCTGGTGCGGTGCGTCGACTGGCGAGGGATTGGGACTGGGATAGAGCAAGAACTGTGACTCGCGCTGCCTTCCACTACGTACACTTCAATGCCGTAGCACAATCCTTACCCGAATTGAAAACGAAGTAAGACCTTTTTACTGTCTTTTATATAATAGATTCCTGTAATGACAACACACTAATACTAATAATATTAGTTCGAGAAAGGGGCCCCTAATGGTTACCTATGACAATGCTGAAAGAACAGTAAACTACTAGGGCCTATAAAGTATAAGTAGTACTTCTCTATTAGATTAATGTTATTAATATTATGACCTCAGTGGCATCTGAATCAATTTAATTTATGTTTTGATTACTTTTGATGTATCTGTTATTTTATTAGGCTACCTACTTAATAACAGATACATCAAAATTGGCTTATTCTTTTTTTTTACAGGTTTCCAAACGTAACACACGTTTCAGTCCGGGCGACAGGCCTTCAGTGGCTCGGCCAACTGCATGCTTTAGCTGAGCTGCGAGGACTCGTCGGGCTGACGGTGCTGCCGGAAGGCAACCCCATACACGCGAAGATTTGGCGAGACTACGCTATTTACAGGCTCGGCCATTGGGGTTTAAAGGAAATCAACGATGAACCGGTAGATTTGGCATTATCATTATCACTAACGTACTTATTACTCTTAGGGAATGCAAACCGGTTAATTTTTGTATGAAAATAACCGGTTTATTCCGGACGAATTTTGGGTTAAAAAACTTAACTGAAAAACCGTCCGATAATTTTTTTTTTATACTAAATATAACCGATTTGCATTCTCTAATTCCTCTGGTGCATCAACATCAACTGTATGTATGTATGGTCTTACAATGGATGGCAGTCTTGTTCGGTTTCAAATCGCCAACAACCTTGTCAGTATTTTAGATGACTACGACTCCTACCAGACATCATTCGAACAGACACGATAATTCCTACGTGCTTTAGATGGTCTAACGAATCATTATGAGATTTTGACCTGGCTTCGTCACTGTTACTAAATCATAACAAATAGTTCCTATTATCCATGCGGTATTCGCGTACCTTATTAAGAGTATACACCTGTAGGCTCAACTAGGTATCCTAGTAACCTAAGCGACTAAAAGTCGACATATTATTTCTCCAAGACCTTTTTATAATATGTTAAATTACAAGCAGGTGTCTGAAGAAGAAATAAAGGAAGCTAACATCACGTACAATGGGCTCAGCGATCTAGTGTTGCGAGCAATACCTGATGCCCCCCTCCAGCCTCTGTTGGCACGACTGGGGAGGAGCGGGAACAGCACAGTCAGTGCCAAGGCGTGGTTGAGGGCTGCGGACCCGGCGTTAAGGGACGTCATTGCTAAAGAGGCGCTGCAATTTAAGAAAGGACATGTTTCACAGGTAGGTTTAATATAGTGAGACTACGCTAAATCTGCACCGACGTTGCAAGAGTCTTTATACAGCCTAATCGTGTTTTTTTAAACAAAAAATTAGTAGTAATTAGAGTATTGGTAGCAGTTCATTTTGCTGCTCCAAAGTCCATAGAGATTTATAAAAGCTATTTGTAAAAGCTGATCGTACTGTAATATAATAGTATTATTCATACGACGAACCACATTGTTTAGAAAAGCTACTGCGATAGTGTGAATACAATTACATTCTTCTTTTGTTGTCACCGCCGTTATCATATCAGCTGAAAGACATCCGCTGCTAGGTATAAGTCTATTCCATAAAACTCCACAACGATTGGTCGTGCGCTGCCCACATTCTAAAGTTATGTTTCATCATTCTTGGGTTATCTGGTTCACAGTGGTAAAAAAAATCATAAAGTAAGCTTAGACAACAATGCATCTCTTCCCGACAATCTTTTTTAAAGGAGGACATGAGCTGGCGCGTCCGCGGACGGGGCCAGGTGTCACACGCCATCGAGCTGGCTTGTGGTGCGGCGCAGCGCTTGCGAGCTCTAGAGCTACAGTGGCCGGTCATACTTGTCGAGATGATCGAGGAGGCACTCACAGATTTCTCTAATATGGAGGCACATGTCAAGGAACAAATGCGTATGATTATGGAAACTTTGTGAAATACGTATTCGATTTTGAGGCCCTTACTCCCTTTTGATTTATTAAAAACTCGTAACCGAATATGTTTAATTGCAATAAGTTAATTTTAGAGAGTTGACACTTGGCAGTAAGTAGCATCAAAAAGTTTTACTCGAAAGTAGATAAAACAACTACTTCTAGAATATTTAAAATTATACAATGTTTTGGACAGTGGAGCCATTAAGTACAGTAGGTACGATGAATTTTATTCACCAGCCACCCCCGAACCAATTTTTTGTCAACCTATTTTTAATTGGTAGGTAGGGTAATTGTGCTAGTTTCCCGTCCAGGTCCAGTTTACCGTCCACTTGATTAAACTGCTGCAAATAAATGGGAAAAACTTTTTAAGGTCAACATTGTTTATATTTATAGTTTGTTCTTAAGTAGTTTTTTTTTAATTTTAAGATTTTATTTTGGGAAAAACTTAAAGATAAACTTATAAATAAGTATGGACGGAAAACTGACAAGAGTGGACGGAAACTTGCACAATCACCCTACTTCTTCAAAGTTGTATGGTGTCTAACTCGGCCGCACTGTGTAAATCTACCATTCTATTGAAATATATGTCGCACATGTGTAAAAGAAGTGTCATTTGGCTGCTCAAAAACGAGAGCAATTATTAAATTGGTAATTACCGTACTTAGAAAACAATGTAGGTATATAGATAGATAAATTTTCAGAACTGAACGTGTCGATTTTGACCATGCTCAATATACAACACATAAAAATTCACTAGTAATTCGCTTATGTAATATTTTTTTAATGATAAGTAAACAGACACTGTTTTGTATTAAATAATATTTATAATTACAAATAAGTTAGGACCTATTTTGTCGAAAGATATTAGATTGATTTTAATTTTATTAGTCCACAGAACTATGGATGGTACAAGGAGGATGGGTCTCTCTTATAGGAAAACGGTCGAAAAAGTGTCCAGCGGTACCAAAGAATATAATACTCACTAGCGGTACGCACTAAACAATAGTTCCAAATATCTCCGGGTGGCGCTAGGTATTGAGCATTTGAAATGAATTACCGATATTTAATACTTATATGACATTCTAAATAAAATGAATATTCAGAGTGTTTTTCTTCTCCGCAAATAATCATTTTGTAAATATGTATGGATTTAATTTTTCTATATCAAAATTAATTTAATCAAATTTAATATCATTGTGGCGCCATCAGTTTATCGCCTTCTGACGGAGTACGGACACTTTAATAACATAAAGATTTATTGTACAGTCAAGTGCAAAAATACGTATCGAAAAAATCGTCTCATAAATATGGTACTACGCACTTATTACAACGGAATAAGATACTATGGGACATATTTTTGAGTAAGATGAGTACACCCATATTTTTACACTTGACTGTACCATCTATTCACCGAACTATCAACTCATATGGGTTTCCATGACAACACACTATTAGTCTAATATTGTTCGAGAAACGGGTCCATATCGTCAGGTGACAACCAAAACTCACTAATTGCACAAAAAATGTTTTAACGAAAATCAACTTTGTTTTGTTACTAATACGGTTAAGGCTATGAACTTGTGGTAGCAGTTAATGGGTTTTCGTTGTCAACCGATGATATTATGTAAATGAATGTGTAAATATAAATTAGTCTTTTTAAGTTGTATTTTTATTGCTGTTACTTGATAAACGTACTACAAACGTACGTACCTAAAGGTACTATAAACGTACTGTAACGTATATATGTACCTACCTATATGCGTCTAGTAACGGGTCACGGTCGTCACGGATCTTACGATACTTACACTTATTTATGAAAATGTTTAGGGCCAATATATCGGTGTTTTACCCTAGACCCTAGCAATAGCAAAAGTTATCATTCGGTCGTAGCTTTTTTGTATACAAAATAAATTATATTGACTAAAAAAAGAATACATTAACATCCATGTTTATACATTATAACTTTAAAAAATAGTAATAGGAGTATTATGATTTTTGTTCATTACAAAAAAATATTAATCCTTAAGTTTATCCCTCATCATTTTGTTACACAGATCGTCGTTTATAACTATTACTCAAACATGACTCAAGCAGAGCTTATCAGAAATGTCAAACTTAAATGTCACTGTCAATGTCGTAAACACGTGTGGCGTGCAGTTTTATTATATTTAAATTACTTAAAATCTTGTAAAATGAAGCCAAAGTCTAAAAATAATGCAAAACCGTTGTTATCAGACAAAATTGCTGATGCTTTGACCATAAAAGCGCGTCCGGACATAGAAGACGACCAAGTTTTCGACACAAAACCCCACACCGTTTCGCGAGCCGACTTGAGCTCATCTGAAAGCGAAGACGACGCCGCTATCAGTGATTTTAGGAAAAGAAATGTTAATTTACTAAGTGAGATCAATAAAAAGTACGAAGGACAAGTTGTAACTAGGAAAGAGCTTGATAAAAATGCCACAGAAAGTGAGGTCGAGAGTGACTCTGACGGTGGTGATGATGGCGGATTTCAGTCAAAACTGGCTTCTCTCGCGAGTAAATTTAGTCAGGACGACTCTGATGATTCCGATAAAGAGCAGCTTCATGTTACCAAAAATGGTAAAAACACATCGGGTTCGGAAGATTTAAGCTCTGGTGGCGAGAGTGACGATTATAGCATTACTCAACGTCCTAAAGTATCTGATAGCGACCAGTCAGAAGACCAGGACGATGATGAAGATGAAGATGGAGAAGGTTACGACATTAGTCAAATGGAGGAGCCGGTAAAAGAGCAATTTGAGCACATGAAAAAGCAGAATGTTTCCGAAGAGGCAAAGAAGGGTGCCTGTGTGAGGAACCAGCTCTTAGTGTGGGAAGGATTGCTGGAAATGAGAATACACCTGCAGCGGTGCATGAGCACAGCAAACCAGATGCCTCTACCGGAGGTCCACAAAAATTTGCAGCAAAATAACGAGTTTGCTGAGACCTGCAGTTCCGCAGCAGGCAATATTGCCACTGTCTTAGATAAGTAAGTATTTGTATCTATTTAAAAATTAGATTCTATCTATTTGTAGGTAGTTTTAATTTATATTATTTTTAGTTTTTAGTTAGAAATTTTCCAATTGTACCATGACATTACGTTTTGTTTCAATAAATTATTTCATTAAAAAAAAAAAATACAGTACAATCTCCATAATCCGACACTGATGTACCAGCATGTCCAGTATCCGGCACTAGAAATATGATGCGGCTGACCATTAAGTCTTCTTTCCTACCCACCTTAGTTCGCATTACAATTTCATTGTAAATATCAGTGTCATGGATAAGTAATGTATGAGGTTGGTTTTAAATAGGTAAAAAATCAATTTTTTAGTTTATTTACTTTTAAATAAATAAAAATACTGAAAATAGATGTCATATACTTCAGAAAAATTGACCAAACCCTCCGGTGTCCGAGGCCAGATTTGAACTGGCGTCTTCAGCTTTCGCGGCTGCGGCTTAAATAAAAATAAGTAAAAAGCTAACTACTCCGAAACTACTACTAGCGAGATTGTACTGTAGCGAGATTTATTTACTATGTATTTTCCAGACCTTGTCGAATACAGCTGTGTTAGTTGATTTCATTAACAACTAGCTATGATACCCGGCTTCGCTCGGGAGTTGATATGAGATTACGTGGTAGATGAAATAAAAAAACATACTATGACGTAAAAAGTAAAAAATATATTTTGAAAACATTTTCTATATTTACATGTATTTACATTTTCTCATTATTTACACTACTTGTTTATAAACAACATTTTTCATTTTATTGTCCGGGGTATATATATATAAATTTTTCGAACTTCCTACTCTTGAGCAAGCTACATATAGCTGACCGTGAGAGAAGCAGGATTCTTTGAGGTTGATGCCACAATATTTCAAAGTTTGCCCTTGCGCTTTGTTAATTGTAAAACTAAAGGCTAATTTAATTGGAAACTGCAATCTTTTAAATTGAAATGGCAATTCAGAAGAGATCAGTGGTATTCTAGGTATAAATACTGTGTGTCCTTTGTTCTTTCCAGAAATAAGTTCAGCTTCAATGACATTATTCGATAGCTGTTTTACGATCATCCTCCTTCCATTACATAGTTTTGGGGAGTTGAGATTTCTGAGTAGTATGATTGGAGATCCAATTTTCAGACGAAGGCAGTGTAATGGCATTCCTGGTACTTGTAAAGAGTTTAGAAATTCAGTAGGAAAGTTGACACTTTCTTCAATGGATACCATCGTGTCGATCGATTTATATACTTTCTCTTCACCAGGTATTTTCTTTAGAATATTAAAATTGATATCATCAACAATATTATTTTTAGTGGCCAAAATTGCTCTTTGAAATAACCACTCTACGTTGGTATAGTTCTGAATAATATTTGGATAAATTTTGTCGATTAGTTCGTTTTCAGTAGTAGCTATGTTACAGAAATCACTATTGAGTTCAATGAGGCCGGTCGTTTGGTCAGTAGGATATGTACCTTCGCCTATTTGTAAAAGTATTTTAGCAAAATGTGCTGTTGTTTCATCTTTTGATAATTCAACCCTCATGTTTTTTGTTAATTGCAGTATTTGTGGCCAGAGATGTGACTTTTTTAAGCATGCGAGACGAGATCAATATCTCGTCTGCTGGTGTTGATTTGGGAATAACTGGAAGTGTTTGTCGAAAATCTCCTGAGAGTATGAGTAGAGCTCCTCCCATCATTTCAGAGTTTTTTCGCAATTCTTGTAATGTTCTGTCCATGGCTTCTAGTGATTTTTTATGGGCCATGGCATGGTGCATTCATCCCAGAAGATAATTTTAGCATGTTTTAGAAGTTGACCCCGTCCAGATGTTCCTGAGATTTTACATAACGGGAATTGTTGTTCGGCTATATTCAACGGTAGTTGTAAGGCAGAATGGGCAGTTCGTCCTCCTTCCATAAGTGTGGCTGCAATGCCGGATGATGCTAGTGCCAGTGCGATGTGTTTTTCAGCACGTATTTCCGCCAGTATTAGATTTATTAGATACGTTTCGTCCAAGTAAATAATTCCACCAGTGTTGTTATTTATTAGGTTCATTATAACGTTGTAAATTTTTTTTTGATTGTCATTGAGGAGTGGTTTGTTGTGAGCAATGTATTCAAGTAGTTCATTGACGTTGTAGCTTTTTTCCTTTGTAATTTCGTAGTTTAGCACACTGAAAGTATTTCTTTGTGGTGCTGGCATTCCAATTTCTACTAAGGTCTGGTTATTTATTGCTAAACATTTATCTTCTAAGCGAATGAGTGTTTCATTGAAGATGTCGTCATTGAATTCTATAGTCAGTTCTGGATTAGCTTGTCGGATTTGGTACAATATATCATCACTCATATTCCTTTTGAAAGAGTCCCATAGCTGTTTTGGGTTTGATGGGTTACATGTTGTTAGAATTATGGCGAATAACTCTCGAATTTGTTCAGCTGAAGCTGTGAGTGTGGCTTCTTGTAGTGTTAATTCCCAGTGGTTATCGTTTTCCAATAATCCTAAACGTTGACATGCTTCTCTGTAAGTCTGGCATATGTAGCCGTCAATAGTCCTGAGATCTGTGAAACTTGTTGGTCCCCGTATTTCGTGTAATAACATTCGGAGATAGAAACATTCGGCATTGTTTGGATGTACAGTGTATACTCGACCTATTGCGTTAGTTTTCATTATTTCTGGATGACCCTCTTCTGGCATTCCTTGTTTTCGTCGTTGAAAAATTTTCCTTGTTTTGTCCCACGTATAATAAATAGGGACGTCGACATACAGTAACGTCTTTGCGAATGGATCCGTTTGGCAAAGTTGGAAAAAAGCTGTTAATGTTGTGTTCTGAGGTGGTTCGCTTGCAATTTTTCTAGCCGAGTCTTTTGTGAAGTAAACTCTCTGTCCATTCTCCAAATGTACTGCTAGATGTTGCACAGCTGGTTCGCGTTCGTGTATGGGAAAACTAAAAATCCTCCACGCTGCTTCGTTACTGTTGATGTATCTTCTCATTTGGTACATGAGGATTTCATCATTTCTATTATTTTGTTCGCTATTTTGGACTATTTGAAATACTGCCATATCACTACCTTTGTTTACGTACTTACATATATACTTAATAGATTTTACTGAATTGCAATATTCAACGTTTATGTGTGCTTGGAACATTTTGGAAAGTAGTGGGTTATATGGTACTACCCATTGATTATCTATTTCCAGTTCGTCTCTGCCTTGTATTCGTATTTTTGCTGTGAAGCCACCGTTTTTCGGTGATCGTCTTCTATATTTGGGATAGCCGTCATCTTCAGTTTTTGTATCGTCCAAGTATCGTTTTGGATATTTTTTTGTACATTTTCCATCACTCATGCATGGCGCATTGAAGTTTAATGGTCCACATGGTCCGTGAATCATGTTTTTCACTACTATGTTGTATAGTTCCGGATCATTTTGTGGATTGGGAAATTCAGCTTGGATGATTTTGTCGATATCCGTGGGATAAATTTTATCGTGTAGCCATATGAGATTGTGTGAGTGAGGTAATCCTCGTTTTTGCCACTCGATTGTATACATCCAGCATCTAACGGTTCCAAAGATGTGGTATTTTGTGATGACTTCAATAAATCTTATTTGTTTTTGTCGAAAAACTCGGGCTATCATGTCGTGTCGATCCATGGAGGTTTGTCCGTATTTTAGTTGTTCTTTGATTTCTGGCCATGATGAGTTGCATGTAAATGTTATGAAGAGATCAGGTCGTCCATATTTTCTTACGTAGGTCATGGCATCTTGAGTATATTCGTGCATATGTCTTGGACTTCCTATGTATGATGAGGGTAAGATTACCATTGTTCGAATATCGTCAATATTGCCGTCATTTATGATCGCATCTCGAAGGTGGATGTATTCTTCTGTGCGTAGTTTCTTCTGATTCAGTCTTATGTAAAGCATCCGTTCTGCTTCTATTTTTGCGTACATATCTACCAGAAATTGTTGGAATAAACGGCGAGTGTTGAGAATGTGATTGTATATTTCATTGTCTCTGATCATTAAGCGGTAAGCATAGAACTCCTTGGAAGTGACTTTTTTGTTTGTTTCTATGCCTGTTTTAGGATGAATTTGTTTTATATTGAAATGATAACCATCCTCTCCGTGCAGAAATATTAACGGATATTGAAGAGCATCATATGAACGGTGTGTCTCTGCAATGCGTTGTAGTCCTTTTATTCTTCGTTGTACAATTATGTCACGGCTTGTATTTTCATCGTCCACAATTACGATGGCGACTTCATCTATCTGAGGTGCATTAAATCTACGTTCGTGTTCTCCACGTGGTCTTTTATCGGCTCGAATTACAATTTTATAGTCATCAGAAATCATGCGGTCTAGTGTTGTTTTGAATATGTAAATCAGTTGATTGTATTTGTGTAAGATCCTCTGTACATCTTGGATTATTTCGCGTTTCAATCCAATAAAATTTGTACATCGTTGATCAATTTCGTTTTCTTCATTTCCGATGAAATATACTTGCAGAAATTTATAGTCATCGTTAGGCATTGGTAGTAACGATCCAATTTTGTGATAAATTTGCCCTTGAATTGAAAATACATATTCAAATTTGTCTCTATTAGTGTCAGTCGAAGTAACACCGAAAGAAGTCATTTGAAAGCAGGAGTTGTATGATCTTATATTTTGAAGAAAGTGTTTTGATTCTGGTGTTTCCCCGGTCATGTAATGTAGAAATTCCTGTGGAGGTGCTTCCAGTGGTGGTAATCGAATTTTTCCATTCATGCAACAGAGACCTGGTGTTTCTTTACTGATTTTTTTCGCGTGGCAAAATTGGCAAATGTTATTCATTTTTCCGATCACAACATATTTATGATCGTAATATTTCTTCGTCGGTTCGTAGTGGAATGCTTCCTTTGTTAGATTATCTTTTAAAATGCTCGATTCTTCAATACTTTTATTTTCTTTTCTTTCTTCGCTTTTTCCGCTTCTCAGGGTGCTCATTCTGGTTCGTTGATTTTGTAAACGTGCTTCGCGCTCTTCTTCCGTTTCATTTCTTCGATTTTCTTTTTGTTTACGCCGTTTTGCTGCAGAACTGGCAAGATCTCCACCTCTTTTACGTCTAGGCATTGTATTCTGTAAAATATAAATTAAATGAACATTTTATAGACAAATATATTGTTACGTAAACGTGGAGCACGTTGAGACAAAGAAAAAAAAAAAATTTAATCTTCAAGCGGTCGCGCGATATTTTGTTTACGGCCAAAGTATATAGAAGGCATCGATTCAACGCCGCGCGACTACTTGAAAGTTAAGGAAATTACAATTAAAAGAAAAAAAAAAACCATTAGAATTAATTAAATACACTATTAAAAATACTCACATTTGATATTTCACAATAAAGGCTCACAGATAACTTTTTTCTTCTTCGCTTCGAAATCGAGAATTAATTAAACACACTATTAAAAATACTCACACGTGATACTTCAAAATAAAGGCTCACACACAGATAATTTCTTTCTTTTTCGTTTCGAAATCGCTTGTTTCGCTGTTCAAATCAAACTAACTCTGGCGGGTGACACCGGGCTCTTATATATTTAGAAAGCTAGGCTCTAGGATATTCGAGAAAGTTGGCGCTAGGATATTCGAGAAAGTTTGGGAATAATCGTTCGTTTAAGTCCATATTGTGTACAATGAATGAAATTCAACTATTCGACAACAGATGGCGCCACTTTGGACAATGAATGAAGTTCAACTACTCGACAACAGATGGCGCCACTACACTTACTTTCCGAGTTGAAGGGTTGGAAAAGCCCTTATATCTTTAAAGACACACCCTTTAGGTTAAAACGGGAACTTTCTTGTTCGAGGGGGAATAAAGGGCTATCACACTATATAAGTCCCTGTATCGTGCTGGGACTCCTTTTTAAGTTTTATCGGCACGCACATTTTCTCAACTTAGTTTTATTATATATAATGATTATGCTGACAGTGCTACAGTTGAGTGTTTGTGACCCTGCCTGTTGATGTACTGTCAGTTGTCTGTTGTTTAATAAGAGTCATTTTAATTTGACAAAAACATAATTTTGTGGCCGCTAAGGGAAACAATTTTCTACATTGTTGCCTTAATAAGGCAGAGAGAATATATTTCCCACCATTATTTGAACTTATTTCAAAGTGATAGAGTTCAATTTCGCTTAATTTCTGATACCCTTTTGCCTTATAAAGGGTTAAAGTACGTAGATAATCTTTACCAGTGACTTTAACTTCTCTATGCTCATATTACGTACTCTTCTACTGTGCTCATTATTGCAAATTCATGATAACTGTATAAAAAGCATCATACTAATTAAAACCATTTCCTTTTCAGGTTTTTATCCCTACAAAGTATGTTGCTAAAAGGCTTTCCTGAAACTAAAGCACTGTCCACAAAGAAACAGGCAACAGAAACAAGTACAGAGAAAGAAGACAGTGACGAGGAGATCCCCAGCGACACCGACAATGAAGAAATACCGTCTGACACAGAAGACGAAGATACCACACCAGTCGTAGACAAATCTCCAAAGAAACCAAGCAAAGAACAACCACAGAAGAAACGTAAACTAAAGGACTACGAAAGTGAACTTGCCACAGCACATAAAGTGTTCAAACCATTCAGAGATGCAACCATTCAAAAATGGAATGATAAGACCCGGTTATCTACTGCTACTAACATCAAAAATGCGCCAACAAACACTATTCTACAACAGATATCTTACATCCTATCGGATAGAAGCAAACTGATTAAACGAACACAGCTAAAGCGTGCAGAATATGACATTATCGGATACAAAAGGCAGCCAAACAACATAGAAAATCAGGAAGTTAGTGAGAACCCTATAATGAAAGACAGAAAAGACGATGATGAATACATAACTGAAATATTTGACGATAGTGATTTCTACCATCAGTTACTTCGAGAGCTTATAGAATGTAAATCTGCAGATATATCAGATCCTGTTCAGTTGAGTCGGCAGTGGATAGCATTGCAGCAGATGAGGAGTAAAATGAAACGTAAAGTAGATACCAAGGCTACTAAAGGACGGAAAATCAAGTATGTTGTACATAACCAACTGGTGAATTATATGGCGCCTGAGAAATGCACTACATGGAACGATGAGAGCACCAATGAATTGTATAGCTCTCTGTTCGGCAAGATGTTTGAACATAATAATGTAGGATTGAATGCTATCTTAGAGAATGGAAAATAAAAGATTTATTTATATTCTCGTTTTATTTGAAATTTGCACGACAAACGGCAAAACATAGCGATCAATGGTTATGTACAGTCGCCATCAAGTATATCGGAGCAGCCAAGGTGGTTACAAATATCTGAACATCGCCTCTATTGTCAAGGCATTTTCAGATGTTTTTGAGTACCTTGACCGCTCCGATATATCTATCAAGGCTTGTATCGTGCCACTGATTATAATATTTCGGTTGGGTTTATGTTTAGCAATGAATGAATTTTTAGTTAGGTTTTCACACGATAGTTTTTTGGATCCGACAGATTTTTTTTTAATACTACGACGGTGGCAAACATCCATACGGCCCGCCTGATGGTAATCAGCTACCGTAGCCTATGGACGCCTGCAACTCCAGAGCTATCACAAGCGCGTTGCCGACTCTTTACAAAAAGGAGGATTCACTTGTGTTAATGGCTAAAGGAACAAGAGGGTCCCTCATCGTCAACACACTGGGTCCTCTGAGCTCTTTGGCAACCTTATTCTAGTGCTATTTGGCTGTGGTTTTCTGCAAGGTGGAGGTACTTCCCAAGTCGGGCTCTGCTCCAGATTTGAGCGAGATGACATTCGTTGTGCTATGCCCTACCACCATAAAGCTCTATAAATGGAGTACGCTTCGCCTGCCATCTTTCCAAGCAAAAAAGTCTGCCAAAATCTGAGGGGGGCGAGGTAGCACGCATGTGAAGTTTTCAAGTCAAAGGTACATCATTGTCGGTTGTTAATACAGTTTATTTCTAAATGAATTTTTATGGCAGCAACGCTTTATTGACAACCGACAAAGATGTACCTTTGACTTGAAACACCAAACATATTTGACATATTCTTTTTATACTTCATAACACTAAATGGAGCAATAGATAGTCGACTGTACAAATGTTAACATATGGTTCATTATTGGATGCAGTCTTTGGAAATGTCAAACAAAAAAGCCAAGGATCATTTTTGATTGTATTTTCAAACAAAATATAGAAGACAGCAGTCCTTAAGCGCGTTAAATATGGAGAAGTGTCAAACGTCAAATATTTACTGCCCGTCAGAAAGAAAACGATTGTCTTTGAATCGATTCTGTAAACGAAGCTTGATTTTCGATAGGTTAAATCTTTTATTACGAAAGTAATGATAAATAAAGTAAAACTGTACTTACATCTGAAATGGTATTTCATCTTTTTGTAAACTAGACGAAATACCTATAACATTTTTTTACATCCAAAAACAGCGCATAAGGGCATTTTCACGGAGCTTGTTATCCATTGACAGCGATGACGAAAATGGCGTGACATCGATTATTGAAATAGTTTTTATAGATGTACTAGATTTTCCGCCAATACTTTTGACAGAGTGGAAATGATACTCAGGGCCACTCCTGGTTTAGAACTCTCTGCCTACCACACATAGCGAAGTGACATTCGCAGTACCCATACCATTTAAGGACACGTGTCCGGACGTAGTTTAAGGGCATACCCGGGTCTGGGTCGGGTGTGATATTTCGTAAATATAAGTTCCTAAAATTCCATTAGTAGTTGGTACGAGCCGGGTATCGAACGAAAAAATCAATTGGACTACGTACCCCATAGAGAAATAAGTAAGCTTAGTGAGCACGCTCTATACAACTGCCCCCTGGCTGCTCCTCCCTTAGTCATCTAGCCTTTCTAATATCAACTTTCGGGCTAATAACTAGTGTCCGACCGAAACATGCTTTTTTGCCGAAACCGAAACAGAAGGTTCGGCTCTGGGTCCAGTTTCGACCAAAACCGAAACCGTACCGAAACCAGGGATTGCACAACCGGTTTTATTAAATACCTGTAAACAAACTGTCAAACTAATAACGGTTTAAATTTTATACCTGTATTCAAATTAGAGGTATTATTTTAATATTGCTATCATCATTATGACAATTCAAGTCCTAATTTCAGTATTATTTACCGGTATTCAATACCTATATTCAATGAATGATAATTTTATTACTAGTGCGAGTGAGACATATGTATCTAAGTTACGGTCTCTATCGGGCCGAATTTATACCTAGCCGACTAGTTCGACGACAGACCTGCTAAGGCGTTCCTATTTCAAAATTTCTAGAAATAAACCAACTAAATAAAGTAGTAGTACAAAGTGTCGTAATTCACAAATTAATTTCTGACTTTTCGAGTTTTATGCCTTTTAGGTGCTTGTCTTTTGACTTCTTATACTGCTAATAAAATCGATTACAGGTAAACATGTCATTTGCAAAAACCGATAAAGCTTTTGAATACCGGTAATACTTTACCACTATTCATGGTTTTAGCAATATAAATAGTGAAATTCAAGTATAACCGGTTAAACCTAAATTACAACCGGTTTTGAAAATACCGGTAACGATCCCTGACCGAAACTGATAGACGTGTTAAATAGTAGATACATATTTATTTCAGTTACATGTCAGCCGTTGTAGAGTCACCTTAGTCGCCGCCATATCGAGGCCGTTTTTTGGCCGAAACCGAACCTTGGGCTGAAACTCGTTTTTTTGGCCGAAACTGAAACCGAAACTTCGGTCGGACACTACTAATACCCACTTGCAGTAAGCACTCTATGCTTACATATTTCTCTATGACCTACCTTATCGCTTCCAGAAGTTATACAGGGGGTAACAAAAATACTGGTCATCCGTTTAAGAGCATAATAGGCATGATGACACATGTTGAATTATGCAATAAAATTTAGTTGATAGGATAGGATGCAAAATGATCAATATATCCAACTAAAGTGAAAATTTATAAATTCTATTAAAATGGCTCAAAGATATCAAGCTGCAAAATTTCTAAATTTTACGATTTTTTAAAGTGCGAAATTAAAAAAAAAACAATGATACCATTCGATTTTTAACATTTTACTGTAAAATAAATTGTATAGCAACCATACACATAAACGCAACATTTCACTGTAAAAATAGCAATTTCATAATTTTTCCATACTTTAAACAGGGCGACTATATGATCGTGACGTCACTTTTGCACGTCATTTTGTTAGGAGCGTTTTGAAAAACAAATGCAAATCTCGGACTTTAAGTCTCATTTCTGACTTTTGTGTTGCTTTAACGCAATTGGCTCCATATAGACATTTGATCCTCACAACAAAACGAATCGATTGATACCATACATGAAAAAAATTCACCATGCCTATTGGTATCGTATTGCGAGTAAAGAAAAGTAGGAGAAAAATTTTTTGGACGCGAAAAAAATTTTTTTTGTTGGGACACGTCGTCCCAGCCGGCGGCCGACCCTCCATACAAAACCAATTTTTTTTCGGGAGAAAAACATTTTTTTCTACTTTTTCATAATTAGAATACATCTTGGATAATATCGGGTCGAATATTAATTAACCTACACCCCAGTACGACATCAGTAGCAAGCGTCCGGTGGCGCGACCAGCGTTCCGTCGATTTACCAAGGGATTTGAGCAGCGTTAGTGTCAATTTCCAATCAGTATCTCTACCAATAAAAATGGGTAACTATCATAAACAAAATTAAAACTAATAGGTATGGTACGTATTAACCCTTTGAACGCCAAGAACCCCTAAAGAGGTCTTAATTGTGTCGTCGTGCCCACCACGCCAACAACCAACAACCCATTGAGAATACTTTGATCATGAATAATAGTAGTTTATGTAACTGTTACGTAATAAGGGTCCTTAAAACATGAGTGTGGTTTTATAAAACGAGCCGCAGGTGAGTTTCATAATAAGATCACACAAGTGTTTTAAGGCCTAATTACGTACAGTTGCATACACTGCTTTATCTACACTCATATTATATATATTAAATTAAGTGCTCGGAAACCATAGAATGACCGCCATTGCACCGCCATGGCCAACTCGATTGTGCCGGCGGTCGGGGAGGCGCGTGTCGGCGGCCGCGCGGGCGCGTGCCGTTGGTCAGGAAGGAGCACAGGATTTACATTATGTTATCAAAACTGATAGCACATCAATATTTGAGCATGTAAATTTAAAATTACGTTACTGCCACAGATAAAAAGCCTATCATAGTAAAATCGGTTGTGGTAATGCTAGCCATTGCCTACCGTTTTTGAACACGTTTTAGAGGACTTACAGTATGAGTGTAGATAAAATATATTATGAATCGTTTTGCACAGCACTACGAGATTCGTCTTTTCTACCGACTTCAAGAGTAGATAAAATATATTATGAATCGTTTTGCACAGCACTACGAGATTCGTCTTTTCTACCGACTTCAAGATTTCGAAGGAGGAGGTTATCAATTCGTCGGGATCTTCGTTTTTTTTTTTTGTATGTTCACCGATTATTCGAAGACGACTGGACCGATTTGGAAATTTTTTTTTTGTTTGAAAGAGTATACTTCACAGTTGGTCCCATTGTAACCAGGTCAGGATCTGATGATGGGATCCTGGAGAAAATGAGGGAACTCTTCAACTATTATAGGCACATCTATAGTGATTTGAGTATTTTTTACAGCAGCTCGAGCATTTGCTTTTGGAAAGATAAATGAACTCGGTTCTTTTTTGTTTAAAACTATTTGATAACGCAACAGTGCTTGGCGTGTGAGTGATCACTTCATTTAAATATGAAAGCGTTCAAAAGGTTACTATATCTACCTGATAACCCTACAAACATAAGATACGAAAAAGGAAAAAAAAATAATCAACGGAAAACAAAATAAGTTTATAAAAGAAGGCTTAAATAAATAAAATAAATAACCAGATGGGTCTATGAAGTGTACTGTTTTCCAACTTCTGGTTATTTTCACTCCGTGAGGTAGGCAATGAAGTATATGGGGTGAATGACTTGTAGGTACTATGAAAATGGGATCAAGCCCAAAAATTGCTATGTAGAAAAAAACAGTAGCAGACCCTCAATTAGAATGATATTCCTGCTCTAACGATGGCTACTTGTTTGAGCATAATTATCTTTTATTGCCTATAGCAAAACCAAAGTACCTGCTGCTTACTTTGTGATCATTCAGTAGCATCAACCTCCAATTGGTCGCTTTTTAGGGTTCTGTATAGTCAACCTTTCGCCATGTCCGTCTGTCCGCGGCTTAGCTCAGTGATCGTTAGTAATTGAAAACTGAAATTTGCAAAGCATTAGAAAACGCGAAGTGGTAGAGCAAAATCTGAAAATATTTTATTTTTAGGGTTCCGTACCTCGAAAGGAAAAAACGGAACCCTTATAGGATCACTTTTTTGTCCGTCTGTCTGTCTGTCTGTCTGTCTGTCTGTCTGTCTGTCTGTCTGTCTGTCTGTCTGTCTGTCTGTCAAGACCATTTTTCTTAAGAACGCGTGGAGGTATCAAGCTGAAATTTATATCAAATACTCAGGTCTATTGTCCCTTGGAGCTGTGAAAAAATCAAACTTAAAAGCCAACGCAATCAAAAGATACAGTCGTTTATGCTGCAAATTTTAGTTTTTCGGCACTCGCAAAACCTACGGGGTACTTCCCGTGAACTCAGAAACTTGAAATTTGGCACGAAGCAACGTCATATAGCATAGACTATGGAAAAATTACAAAAAATAGAAATTTTTAGTAATATCATACAAAAAATATTTTTTTTAATTTTAAACTTACTACCTTTTTCCTCGTAAACGCGTGGAGGTATTAAATTGAAATTCATGTCAAATACTCAGGGCTATAGGACCTTTCAGATGTAGAAAAACCAAACTTTTATGTCAACGCAATCAAAAGAAATAGCAATTTAAGTTGCATATTTTGAAACTGAGTACTCGCAAGAAACTCAAAACCTAAAGGGTACTTCCCGTAAACTCAGAAACTTGAAACTTGGCACAAAGAAACTCCATATAGCACAGATAAAGGAAAAAGTTAGTAAAATCATACAAAAAATATTTTTTTAAATTTTAAACTTACTACCTTTTCCCTCGTAAACGCGTAGGGGTATTAAATTGAAATTCATATCAAATACTCAGGTCTATAATACCTTTAAGCTGTAACAAAATCAATTTTTTATGTCAATGCAATGGGTGAATTTTTACTTATATACCTACAGGTTTGTACGGAACCCTCGGTGCGCGAGTCCGACTCGCACTTGGCCGTTTTTTTTAGTGTATTCCGGTTACGGTACACATGAAGGGCGGGTGACTTTTTTTTTCGCTTTAATCCTATTTTGTGGGGTGTTATAGATAGGTCTTTTAAAATGGATAAGGGTCTCCAGTGGCGTAACTACGCTAACTGAGGCAAATTCATAGTATGGGCCCCTTTTACAGAAAATGTTAGAATTCTCCTTTAGTCTTGTCCCCTCCGGCCGGGGGCCCCCTTAGGCCAAGGGCCCGTGGCATTTTGCCAGCTCTGCCACCCTATAGTTATACTTACGCCACTGAGGGTCTCCCAGAACAAATTTTGGATTTATTTAATAGTTCCATAATAATAGCTCACGTCGAAGATATCGAACACGAGGTTTAAAAGAGATCAATGAACTCCAATTAATAAGATAATTTTGAACAAAAAAGAACCGACTTCATTTAGCCTCCACCTTTCCAAAAGCAAACGCTCGAACTGCCTTAAAAATACCTACTGAAATCACTATAGGTGTGCCTAAGATAATAGTACAAGAGTTCCTTCGATTTCTCCAGGATCCCATCATCAGATCCTGACCTGATGACAATGGGACCAACTGTAAAGTATACTCTTACAAAAAAACATAAAATGAATTTTCCAAATCGGTCGAGCCGTCTTCGAATAATCGGTGAACATACATTTAAAAAAATATCCAGACGAATTGAGAACCTCCTTTGAAATCTCGATGACAAGACAATGTTTGAACTTTGAGAACAGTTTTCCACTGCTACGTTAGTTTTAATGAATATAATTTGCGTACTTTGCGGGATACCTACATGTTTGAGCACGTGTCAAATAAACACGATTTAATTACAACCCTATTTAAACAAGTTGGACACCTAGTCGCATAGTTTACTTAACACAGCGATGAGTTAATTATATAGACAGCAGTTGCGACGCGTCAAAAATATTCGTAGGCAAGCCACAAACTAATTTGGCTTTTATTTTCTTCGTAAGCAGTCGAATGGACGCCGTATTATTATAATGTGATATTCTGCATAAGACAAATTACATTTCACCTTCCTCCCACTGAACTCGTATTAAGTACTTAGTTTTTTCCAAAACCCTTCTGAAAAATATCGCTTTTTGACGAAAGCATATTGTTAATGAGGATTAATTGCGCTTCTTAATCGCAGCAGTCTTATTAAATTACTAGCCTTTTCCCGCGGCTTCGCCCGCGTACCTACTATAAGTATTCAAAAAGGATACGATACCCATGTTGATTTTCAGACTTTGTGACCACATTTGCCCCTTTTAGGGTTGAATTTTCAAAAAACCTGAAACATGTGCTTACTCATTTATCGTTAGGAATACTCCTGTGAAGTTTCGAATAAAATAGTCTAAAAAATCTTGATTCGCCATACAAACTTTGGACCCCCATTTTACCCCCTTAGGGGGTGAATTTTGAAAAATCCTTTCTTAGTGCATCCCTAGACCTTATAAGGAACCTACGTGCCAAATTTGGAATCTCTAGAACCAGCGGTTTGGGCTGTGCGTTGATATGTCAGTCAGTCAGTCAGTCAGTCAGTCAGTCAATCAGTCAGTCAGTCAGTCAGTTTCTTCTTTTATATATTTAGATTAACTCGTCTCTGCCACAGTTTTGAAATAGAGGAAAAATGGAAAAGTCCACTGCCTCGGGTCTTGAACTCGCCACTCCGGTATACAAGCCCGTCTCTCTACCAACTGAGCTACCGCGACTTATCCGTTGGCTGCGAATGTTGTGCTGTCGTGTATGCTTAATATAAAGTTTGCTTTGCAAGTCCGATGTGCACGCTGTTAACTACAATGCCTGAGGCACCTACCCGGCCCGGCCGTTCTTATTCACTGGTCCAATGAGCACTGGCCAGTTTTCGGAAGCTCATAGAGCGCCAGTTGCCTGTTTTACATTTTTTTACTGTAATATTAGATTTAAAAAAAAATTGAGAGGAATTCGAAGAGCCACAACTGACCCTTCAAAGAGCCGCATGCGGCTCGCGAGCTGCCGTTTGCCAAGCCCTGATATAAGCAGTCGGTGGCATTCGGTGGTGTACATACACGACAAAAATGTAAATAAGTACTCGGGCCCCAGTGAAAGGCGGGTCACATCAGATGCAGCCTTTGACGTATGACGTATGACGATTAGCAGTCTTTGTTTAACTCGTCTCCGCTTAATATATCGAAAGTTTGCTTTGCAAGTTCGATGTGCAGGCTGATGCCAACTAGTCAACAGTGTCAGAGACACCGACTCGACCCGGTCCGGTCGTTCTTATTCATTCGTCGAACGAACGTGGGCAAGTCGAATTCTTGGGCGCCAGTGTGAAACTGGTAGGTATGCAATTTCTCGGGCTCAATCTGTCGGATAGAAAGGTGTAATAAAAGTTAGGTTAGGAGAGGCAAGGTACAAGACATGACGGGCCCGAGAAATTGTAAAGTATAATACCAGTTTCAGGCGGGTAGGTATCACACTTAGGGCTATGATATATAATAATGACAGATGGGTTATGTACGCTCCAAAAGTGAAGCACTTAAAATGAGTAAATTCAAACAATTGTCGCTAGTCGCGCACGGGGCAGCGTGAGATGCGGACGTGCCGACGAGGTCCCGTCACCCGCGTGAGAAAGAGACAAATTGTAATTTTCTAACAATGAGCGTGACAAAGATGTAATGATTGTCAAAATAGATTAACATAACTGAATTGTTGCGAGGTTATGAAATAAGTCTAGTAGTATTTTTTCTCCTCATTTTGTTAGAGTATAACCCATCCATAGTAAAAATCATTGACTTAGGGATAGAGTTGCACCAAACTGTCTGTTAACGTCAACGTCATCGTAAAAGTTTTCTTGTATGAAATGTGATGGATACGTAGAAAAGGACACATAGTTAGAGAGTCCATGACACTGAACCTAGTTCGATAAGTCTCCTAGATGAGATATATATCATTAGTCGCGTCTTTAATGGGGGAACACGAAATGCCGACGCTGCAATGCAAAAAAAGTGGTGGCGTATTTTGTTTTTTTTTTGAAAAAAAAATAAACAACCGGTTTCTAGTACGATAAGTTTCCTAGATTTCCTTTGTTCCTCGAAGCAGGGGAGGGGTATGGCTACACGATAATGCGGTGCTGCAAGCCCCCCTGTGCGTGGCCTTGTCAGTGGCAGCAGCATCAAAAGATTGTAGATGTATGAAAAAACAAAGCGCCTGATCTTTTTATAACAAAAACAAGATAAATAAACCGCAACAATGACACTGCCAACAATGACAGCTCACATGCGCTCACACATGCATATCATCCTGTCATTAAAATTATTGCCAGTGTAAGAAATTAGTTCCAATGAAATTCCGCAGCATGGCGCATGATCATATATTTCTGGTTAGGCTTTAGTATGTTTAGAGTTACGGTAGGTAATCAAATCAAATAAATATTTTAATAGTTCCATTTTTGTTTGTTTAACATTACTGCTCGACATTAGACTGGACCACATTCCATATTTCAAATGGCAATGGACGGATGCCCACCATACCGCATATAAATTAAATAAAAAATGTGTAGCTTTCAGATCAGGTTTTGGTTCATTTCAATTCGGAGGCACAGCTGTTCTTGACATTCGATGCTGGACCCCGAGGCCTTCGTGCGATTTTATCGCATGTGGACTCCGGAGGCCTAGAGACGCCTTTCTTTTGCCTAACGGACGTTATCGACAGCTGAAACGCAATACTCTCAGCTACAGAAAGAAACGACTGCAATTGTTTTTATCTACACTCATATTGTAAGTCCTTTAAAATGCGTTCAAAAACCGTAGGCAATGACCAGCATTACAACAAACGATTTCACTATGATAAGTTTCTTATCTGTGGCAGTACCGCAATTATAACGTTTCATGCTCAATTATTGATGTGCTCTGAGTTTTGATAACATAATGTACACCTGCACGCGCCCGCGGCCGGCGACACCCGCCCGCGCGTCCGCCGGCACAATCGAGTAGGCCGCGCCGTCACAATCGAGATGGCCACGGCGGTACTGTGGCGGCCATTCTATGGTTTACGAATACGGCATTTATAATAAATAATATGAGTGTAGATAAAGCAGTGTATGCAACTGTACGTAATTAGGCCTTAAAACACTCGTGTGATCTTATTATGAAATTCGCCTGCGGCTCATTTCATAAAACCACACTCATGTTTTAAGGACCCTTATTACGTAACAGTTACATAAACTACTATTGGGGTGTGTCTCTTCCATCAATATCTGTATTGGACTAAGAGCTGGCCGCGTCAGATATGACAATAATGACAGCAATAAAACCAGTCTCGTTAGATTGCTATACTATCCTTATAGCTAGATCCCGGCATCTGGCAGCTTTTAATGGGTAGAGGTCAGATTGACATACCAACAAAAATTTAAGTTGGATCAAAAGTAGTCCCAAAATAGGTAAACGTTTGACTCATTTATATAGGACAGCCTGTATTTTAACATTATAACAACAAAAATTGCGTATTATTGCGAAAACAAAAACAGTAGGTGATAAACTATGAATACCACCCAGACCCAGAACTCTAGGATTTGCTTTCTTGAAGTGGTTTGCATTCTTAGACCTCCACCACTTCACAGCTGCCAGATCTCCAGATCTAAAAATAAGCATAGTATAGCAAACTGACTAGAGGAGTTTCGTTTCTCTCATTATTGTGTCATATCTGACGTGGCTAGCTCTCCGTCTAATGGAAGATCAAAACCGTTTGTCCTTCGCACAAATCACAAACCCCTTAAGATAAATAAGATAAACCGCTTATATCGATTATTGGACCATATAAGAAGCAACAGCGAACCGACTCCAAAGATACGCAAAATTTTTAAGCGCATATAATTCTGCTTTCAGTTTTAGGCGTTCAACACACTTAGCGGAATGCAGCGCGTAAGTCAGGTACCATATACAAAAGTCAGTCGGAAGAAGGAAATCCGGCAAAATATTGTCTATGGTTCCATGAAAAAACGCAGCTACCATAGACAAAATTATGGCATCCGGCTTATTTATGTCTATGATAGCTAAATTCCTCTTTAACGTGTGGTGCGCCTTAAGTGGTAGGTAAATATAGACGATTATAGATTTTAGAAGTTGGCGTAAGCGATATAGCTTACCTATTGAACTTTCAAGTTCCGACTAATTTGGCAGCGAGCGATTGGAATTGGAAACCTGAATCGATTGCTTAAATCCCAAGCGACGCGTATTTCATATTCGAAAATAGATTGGATAGTTAAAGAAAAGTAAATTTAGTTGCCATGCCACATAAATTTTATCGCAGAATTTGGAACTAACTAATAAGTACTAATAACGTACTTATACACTAAAAAAAATGTTAGGTTGGATTTAATAGATTCTGCGTAAATGTTACCAAAGTTTGTGGTTGATTTCGGTCCTATCACAAATTTTGGTTGATTTTACCAAACACATTAAGTTGGCGTTGTACCAAATTTATTTGGTAGATTACACCTACATATATTATAGACTAAATTCACTTTCAAGCGCTTGTTGCGCAAGCATTTCCTTGACAAGCTTTCTTCATCGTCCTCCTGATGGTTCACACAAGGTATATAAAATATATGTATGTATGTTTATTATTATATTTATTTGTGTAAGTCTATAAATATAGCTTAATATGTATATATTGTTAGTTTTTTTTTTCTCTTTTAATTCTGTCATATTTAATGGACCCTGCACCTACTTAACCTTTCTGTTTAGCCCATTGGTTGACTGGTAGAGAATGCCTTATGGCATTAAGTCCGCCATTTGTACCATCTTGTATTGTGCAATAAAGATTAAATAAATAATAAATATATTTTGTACAATTTTTACCAAAGTAATTTAGTTACTTTTCTCACCAAAGTACTTTAGTATAATTTTTTACCAGAGTAATTTAGTAAAATTTCTCACCAAAGTACTTTAGTATAATTTTTACCAAAATACTTTAGTAACATTTCTTACCAAAGTACTTTAGTAACATTTTTTACTAAAGAACTTTAGTAGATTTTCAACCAAAGTACTATAGTAACCTTTTTATCAAAGTACTTTAGTAAAAAAAGTACAATGTAGTTTGCTGCAATCTACCAAACAGATATTGTATATATTACCCAACATACTTGTCTTTTTTACCAAATACATTTTGCATGTTCTACTCATGTTCTACTGTTACCTTTTGTAACGTGACTATCAATATTGCAGTGGCATCACGGTGCTTAATGTCATAGTAAATGAATGGAGACGTCACTATCGGTCAGTCACCGTTGACAGTTGACACTTCGGAACGAGGCATCTGTGTGTAAGGTCGGTAATGTTTTTGATTATTAGGTAAACAGCTGAATATTTGTTGAATAAAACTTTAATTGATAACGTATATTACAATACTATCCTTTAACTTTGTGATACCGTAACATCTCAGAAGTAGGGATCGTTGCGAAAAAAACAAACTTTTCGTACCACGCCATTAGCTCGACTTTTATTGAATTCAAATCTTAAAGAAAATGATTTGTTATACAAAAATATAAGCGAAAATAGAAAGAACTAAGATATCTAGTCATACGAGGTAGCGTATATTTCAAAAATATCTCATTATTGAACCGATCCACATGGATTTTAAAATTCGTTTTCGGCCGACATATTTTGTTTTTCTTGTAAATCGGCAAGTAATTACAAAAATATAGGTGAAAAGTTAAATAACATGAACTGAGTGCTTCTATTCATAAAAATAAAAGATGATTGAATAAATAAACATGGATTTAATAATATGTTTTTAAAATTCTTCATATTTCGTTGAAATATAAAAATACATGTAGTAATAGAAAGAATAAATGTTTCTAAGAACATACTGTAAGTTTAATGACGGAAATAACAACACATGGAGTGGATGAATATGGATTTATAACAATACATTATGTACGAGCGTACATAAGAAGTGAAACGAAATACGCAGTCGCATAAGTTCATTGGTTAAATGCGTATGAAGTGTCGGCAAGATGAAAGTAGTGGGTAATTATAATATTACCGGTAAGTCTGCTAATCCGAAGCAATGTAAGCTGTAAGTAATTATGATAGCCGTTGATGCCCTACAGTGACAAAAGGGTTCTGATACAGGTATGTTGAATTGCCATACAACATACAACTATACTATACCACAGATTTGAGTTATATAAATATATACGCATCTATAACTAACACATAATGGATGCCATTTGAATTTGATCATAAGTTTTGTGGTTGGTTTGCACATTTTGGTATGATCTGAATGTTCCTGGATGTGTTTTAGATGTACTGTACCTAACAAATGGGTAAGGTAGCATAAAACATGTACATTGAAATATTTGTGCTAATAATAATACCTATAAATGTTGGCTTGGTGTGTGGTGTGTTTGTAATGTTTGTATTTAAGTTCCAGATAAGAGATTACAACACACCTAAGATAGAAAGATATTGGACCCGGATATTCACCCATCATCCAGTCATCGGTCAGCAATGAACTGACTGAAATTCTATGTTTGCTGTGTCCTTTACTAAAAGTCTAGAAATACATAAATGACAAGAAACTGAGCAAATACAATAAGGTCTATACTTAGCATTAATAAGGGTTTGCTGAAGTTCAGCGGAGTGACCGGAGTAATAACTGACCACTCAACATGATCAACCATACCGCAAGTATTGAAATTTATACTTAATAGTCAAATGGTTCTAAATGGTAAGACAGGAATAATTATGTTAAATTAGCTTCTGGTGACGTTCAATGGATGTGATTCCAGCTCTAAACTTGTTTCAAGCAAAAATAAAAATAGAAATGATTAATTTTATGATGAGAGTAAAGTTTGTGAAAAGTAAATTAAATAGAATCTACTAGCAATCTTTATTTTGATAGAATTTTAAATTGTAATAGTATCACATAACCGTCCAAGTTTCAGTTGGTATAATGATGTTGATGATGATTATTGCTAAAAGTAGCTACACTAAGTACTAAAGTAGGCACATTGTTTTTTAATTGAATAACAGTAGTACGATGGGAAGGTAAGGTACAGTACCTATGTATAGAATGGAATTATACTGTTTCTTATTGCTATGTTGTGTGTGTTTTTATTAATATGTTCACAGATTAAATAATTGTGATAAAATATTGGATGTCTGCAACTATACAAGCATTAAGTTAATAGCTGCTTGATGTTATAATATGAAGTGCACATGCACACAAGTTGGATGAAAATAAAATGAAGATGTGATATTTGTTATGATTACCAGAGACAAGTTGATAATATAGACTGGCAATACAGTTTGTAAAATATAGAATGGTGACTCACTGTTTCTTATTGATTTGTGTTGTCTGTGTGTTTATACTACATATGTTCACAGATCTTCATATATAAAATACTTGTGATTTCTTCAAATAATACAAACAACGTTGATAGCGGTTTGGTTTTATCATATGAAGTGCACGTAAGTTGGGACAAAAACAAAATGAAGATGTGATATTTGTTATGCATACCAGAGACAAGTTGACAATAAAGACCGATAGTACAGTATGTAAAAATATGAAGTGTTGACTAATTGTTTCTTATTATTTTGTGTGTGTGCTTATATTATGTTCACAGATGTTCACAGATAAAATATCTGTAAAGCAATGTTGTTTTTTGCAAATGATACAAGCATTATGTTAATAGCTGCTTGATTTTATAATATGAAGTCCACACAAGAGGAAGTAAAGACAAGCAAGATATGGTTATTATTATGCGTCTCAAAGACCAGTTAACAATGAAGACTGACAAATGAGACAAGAGTATCGTTTTATTATGTGTACCAAAGACTAGTTAACAATGAAATCTGACAAAGGTATAATTTTATTATTTGTACCAAAGACTAGTTAACAATGAAGACTACAAATGTATAATTTGATTATGTGCACCAAAGACTAGTTAATGATAAGGACTGCACATGAGGCAAAGGTATAAATTTATAAAGGTAGTTCATGTAAGGTGAGATTGTATAAAGCCTTATGTATAATAAAGGCGTATGATTGTTAGTCTGAGTTTGATAATGTTCAAATATAAATGAAATAGATTCGATGATAGCTAGTAATAAAAAAAAAATATGACACTTCATATAATTTTCTCAGATTTGAATATTAGGCCATGATGGGGAGCGGTAAAGGTTTCATAGAAGTTTTATGGGACTTGTATAGTTTTTCACTGGAGCCACAGAGTTGTATTAAGGGTGAACCTAAGCCGTTTAAGAAGATACAGTATGAGATAATAAGAAATGGAGGTACTATTTATTATTTACTGAGAGTTTCCTGTGTCTGAGTGTGTGTGTGTGTGTGTTAACATTATGTTTACAGATAAGGTATTGGTGACAGTATACTGCTGTCTTAAGCAGTAAATCATGCAACCATGACTAGTATGTAGTTGGCATTGGCCGTATAAAGTTGACACAAGGGAAAATAAAAATCTAATGGACCACTACCTGTGTTTAGTATTTTTCACATATGAAATAAATTGAACAGACAGGAATAAATGGTAAGAATGTGATACAGACTTTTGGTCATGGGCAATTGATAAAGGTGAGTCCTTATTGATCTGGTTTTGATTTACAATCTGCAAAGTTGTCATAAATGTCGTCATGCATGATAAATGATAGTAGGTTTACAAGGGTAAGTGTCCCAGTATGTGGACTCTACTTTTGACTCCATTGATAAAGAAAGGGAAGAAGGTTATGTAAAGGACTGTGCGAGAGAAATGACTAATGATAATAAAAGTAAATAGCAAGTGATTTTTACATAACGATTGAATTAATTTCCTGGTTGATTTGATTAAATGTTTGTTTTACAAAGAAATAAATTATTATTATGATTAAAGCATGCAATATAACAGGAAACGCTCTTAAAATAAAAAGTTGAACTTCAAGTACAACAGTAGTATAGTTAACTAATGGGACCCAGTCACGTACGACTGGTATAAAACAATATGAATCTGCATAAAGCCATTGATGGTATATGATGACATGAATCAATTTAATGTCTTCAGTAAATTTTCAAATAAACATGCGCAAGTATGTCGTGTGTTTGGCATGTTGCTGCTGGCGAAAAATGCAACCAGCGCGTGGAGTAGCAGTATGAAAAATCAGGCGAGTGGTCGGAGCGCGAGGACATGGCTGCGGTGGTCAGTGATATGAACTAAGCAGTAAGCCGATAAACCTGAGACAGCAGTATGGGGTAAGCCTGTAGTCACAACGCCGCCGTGCAGTGATGTTTTTATTCATGACGTTTTATGCTGTGATGCCTTTAGTCTTGGGATCACGTCGCCTTCAAGCGGTGATGTCATGATGATTGGTGTACGACCTCACCGCGCAGGAGTCGCTTCAAACATTGCAGATATTGAGTCGGGCATGATTGGTGTACGAACTCACCGCCCAGGAGTGGCTTCAAACATTGCAGATATTGAGTCGGGCAGGATTGGCGTATGAACTCGCCGCCCAGGAGTGGCTCAAATCTCATTTGATGACTCTTTGACTGAGAAGTGAATTAGTGTCTACCTACTAAGGGACAGTATTTGGAACCGGGCATGATTGGTGTACGAACTCACCGCCCAGGAGTGGCTTCAAACATTGCAGACATTCGAGTCGGGCAGGATTGGCGTATGAACTCGCCGCCCAGGAGTGGCTCAAATCTCATTTGATGACTCTTTGACTGAGAAGTGAATTAGTGTCTACCTACTAAGGGACAGTATTTGGAACCGGGCATGATTGGTGTACGAACTCACCGCCCAGGAGTGGCTTCAAACATTGCAGACATTCGAGTCGGGCAGGATTGGCGTATGAACTCGCCGCCCAGGAGTGGCTCAAATCTCATTTGATGACTCTTTGATTGAGAAATGAATAGGTAGACACTTAGCGACAGTGTTTGGAACCGGGCATGATTGGTGTACGAACTCACCGCCCAGGAGTGGCTTCAAACATTGCAGTCGGGCAGGATTGGCGTATGAACTCGTCGCCCAGGAGTGGCTCAAATATCATTTGATGATTTTTTGATTGAGAAGTAAACAGGTAGACACTTAGGGAGAGTGTTTGGAACCGGGCATGATTGGTGTACGAACTCACCGCCCAGGAGTGGCTTCAAACATTGCAGACACATGACAGTATGGCAGTTGGAGAGAATAACTCTCATACTTCATGTCAATAATCACAATTATTTTATTATACTTAGTTGTGTATTTGATAGATAAGTGTACGACTCGAAATTAACTAGTATTATGATTGTAACGGACTTGGATAAATAGACTAAGGCTTAGAACGAAGAGACTCGTTCCTAAAGGATGGCCGACTGTAACGTGACTATCAATATTGCAGTGGCAACACGGTGCTTAATGTCATAGTAAATGAATGGAGACGTCACTATCGGTCAGTCACCGTTGACAGTTGACACTTCGGAACGAGGCATCTGTGTGTAAGGTCGGTAATGTTTTTGATTATTAGGTAAACAGCTGAATATTTGTTGAATAAAACTTTAATTGATAACGTATATTACAATACTATCCTTTAACTTTGTGATACCGTAACACTTTTTTGGTACAAATTACCGAAGGTAGTTTAATAGAAAATGCAAAGGTATTTGCTAAAATCTACCACAAACATTTGGTAGATAGCACTTATTATATGGTAGAATGTATTAAACCAGTTTGATAGAGAAAACTAAACTTAACTCGTAAGTATAATCTATTTTATTTGGTAAACTGTAAGGAACAAAATTTAGCAGTATTTACTAATCACGTTCGGTGTATTTTATCAGCGTTAGTTTGGTAATAATTACCAGATTAAATTTTAGTTACTACCAAAGGTTGTTTGATATATCTACCAGATGTGTAATGCAGTTCTCATCAAGGTTAGCTTAGTATAATCTATCAGATGTGTATAGTGCTTTTTATCAGAGATAATATTCATAATATTGTATTGTCTACCAGAAGTGTATCGCAGATTTTATCAAATATAATTAAGTATTATCTATAATGTGTGTTTCGTATTTTTTCCTCAAATTTGTTTGGTAATATCTAACAGATTTGTGCTGTAGTTATTACCAAACTTTAACTGGTCATACCTACCAATATTTTATCAGTGCTTGTTTTGCTGATTGTACCGGTCTTAGTTTAGTAAAACATACCAAATAAATAGTGTAAATTTTACTGGTGTTAGTTTGGTTAATTTATCAAACTAACACTAGTAAAATGTACACGACTTTTTAGGTTATATTACCAAACATTAATTTCCAGAATATGAATAGGGTGTGGTATCATTGAAAATTTAGCTAATCTGCAATATTGCTGACATGGTATCAGAGTAATGTACCATTCCCACCGAGAGGGCAGAGTCGCCGCGCGTTTTACTAGAACTAAAGAAAAATGGGCCTCGCGTGTAACGAGTTACGTTGCATGTTTTGGAATGACAGCTCCGCGCCACACGGCTTGCTTGCGCATGCTCGCGACCATTACAGCTGCCATTAGAATATGACACGTATATGCTGTATAGAAGGTTCAAATTCCTTTACTGCTAGTAAAACGCGCGCCGACTCCGCCCGTTTAGTGGGAAACGTACATAAAATTATATTGCAGTTTAGATTTTTAAACTACGTACTACTTTCGTAGCCACACCCTAAAAATATAGAAGAAAAAACCTTACAGGAAATACAGGATCTGAAAAAAAAAGGTTTTAAGACCGTTTGACAAACACTTCAAAAATATACAGGCGTATTGGTAACTCAACATATTCCTTTTTAGGGAGATATATAGTAAAGCCCATAATTTGCAGTTAAAAAGGTCATGTAGGCTATCCGAAAATCAGCACTTTTTATAGAATATTACGTCGAATTACCAGTAACCTTGTTTAATATAAGGTCTTAATAAAAACGGTGGTTTAAAGAAAAATGAACTGATTTTTGGTACATATCTTAAAATTTATTTTACCAATCATAAATACAAAATAATCAGATCACTTATTTTCAAATGATATCAGTATAGGATTCAAAACATTTCTTATTTTAAAAGATACAAGGCTGCCAGCTTTCAGCCAGGATGCTGATAAGCCGTACCAGGGTGCCCGCATTCGGCATTTGCATTAAAACGTTATTACCGTGATGTCGCCACCAAAGTGCACTTTATCTGTCAACGCCACGCCATACAATGGGAGTGTTCCTGCTCGGAAATGCACACTTCCTATAGGTTGGCGTTGAGAGCTGAAGTGGACATATGGTAGTGATATCGCATCGATCGGCCCACATGTAGAATGAGGGTCTAGTTAGGCACAAGTAAAATCAAAATTAGAAAATAACTAAACCTAAGTATAAGTAATACAATAATCACTAGATCACCTTATTTTTAAATTATGTCAGTATCTGGATCAAAACTTTTTTTTATTTTAAAGGACAAGGCTGCCAGATTTCGGCCAGGATGCTGATAAAGCCTGTCTCGCGATCGCTACGCACGCCGCTGCGTTAATCGTCACCATACATGTCTGCGTAATAACATCGTGTAGTATGGTGACGCTTAACGCAGCGATGTGCTTAGCGATCGCGAGACCCAGGCTTAAGTCGTACCGCAAGGTGCCCGCATTCGACATTTGCATTAAAACGTTATCATTATCACCGTGATATCGCCAACATAAGTCCGCTTTATCTGTCCGCTGTATCGATGGTTGGTCCGACAGCAACAATGAGGGATTGGCACCGTAGACCCTTAGCAATTTGGGCTTTTCGCCGATAGTCCAGCTGGGTGAGGACTTCGCTTTGGTTCTGGAAATTAGAATGAACTGTTTACTTTTAACCGTATTTTTTTATAATTCCTAGTCAGTGTTGACACTGAGCAAATTTTATTGCTTTGATATTACAATTATATTTATTTAAAGGGGTTCGGAACGTACTTCACCCTTATGATCAGTCTGTGCTAAGCTCTTAAGCAAGAAGTGTAAGGTCAGGTGAGGTAAGGGAACACAACTGGAAAGAAAGTAAGGCTCTGGACACATGTCCACGGTACGGCGCCGCCACCGCGAAACGGCAAGCTTTACGGCGGCTTTTAGTAATAGAAATTGCTATTTATTTGGCCATGTGTCCAGAGCCTTACATCGACGTATGAGGCCGATTTTCGGGTTCAATCGCAATGCTGTACACATATGCATTTGATTTAATTGCGCGATAGAGATGTTTCTTACGTGGATGGAACCTGAAGTTGGGCCACTGTTTCTCTTATCGCACTAAAATATAATATATTTATCTTACCCCATCTGACCTTATATACATCACGCAGTAATAAAAGGAATTATTATTTAAGAAGATCGCGAAGCATCGGCGAAAACTAACCTTTTCATACAAACGGCGATAATGATTTCCACCCTCCAATTTCTCACACATTTTCAGCTCCATTTTTATTTATTGCCAGCAAAATGTTTGTATGCTGACCAAATGATTTAAGGGCAATTTTTTTTTGCGAATCAGTTTTAAAAACGGCTGATCATTTAATTACCTACTTCCCATTTAGATCTACCTTACGCACGCTCGAAAACGTTGCGTAATTAGGTACCCCGCGACCCCCGCGGGAAGTGGTTCAAATATTGCTCACCAGATTTGAAACAAACAAACAAATATACGGGGTCAAGCTAATAAAAAGCTTGTAAAAAGGGTCACAACTTACCAACTTATATCCGAAACTCAATTTATATGAGGGCCAATCGTTCACGATGTCATGTATGTTTGCATATTTTTCGGATTGTAGTTCCTTAAGGCACAATTTGGAAGTTTTCCTCTAATTCTCGATTACTTCGGGCACTGGCTCCTTGTTGTAGTATTTCAGCCAAACTTTTAACTCTTCATATTCTTCATTGGATACTGGTAAACAATACATCAAATTTAGTTGAGCTTCAGCCTTTATTTATAGCGTGATTTCCATACAATTGTTTTTCATATACACTTAATCTACCTAAGTTGAAAGGGGTTCAGAAAAAAGTCAATACAAAAGCTAGGTTAGTACGTTCCGATTTTCTCAATATCATCAATAGATTTAATTATATTCTTGTTTTAGTATTTTCATACAAACATTTCGGCCCTAATCTGTTTATTGATAATTAATATTATAAATAATAAACAATATTATATTAATCTTGAAGGAAATCAAATTATTTTGTTCGATATTTTATCTGGCCTCGGACACCGGAGGGTTTGGTCACTTTTTCTGAAGTATATGACATCTATTTTCAATATTATATTATTTTTTGCGCACCGTTCCGACGTGGCTGTACCCCGATCACGTCGACTCGTTTGATCTCGAGCTGAGCGAGTCCGTTGAGTGTTTGTTGAATGTCTCGCTTAGCTCGGATCAATGGAGTGTGGCTTCTTTGCCCATTCGGAGTGGGGGGCCTGGGTTTACGGTGCGCGCGGGATGTGGGACTGCCGGCCTTCTTGGCGTCGGCGGGGGGGGTTGTTGGCCTTGTTACTGACATTCTCTCTAACAATGGTGACAGGGCAAATATCCCCTACGCGTCTGATGCCGTGGCGGCTTGGTTGGCCCTCAACCCGGGTGTGCAGTTACCTGAGAGACCGGACCAACAGCGCGCGTGGGATGATGTGGGAATTAAGAGGGTGTTTGAGGGCCTGGTTGGGAGGGCAGTGGGTGTGGACAGGGCTAGGCTGTTGGCGGTGTCGAGGCCAGAAGCTGGAGCGTGGTTACGGGCGCTGCCCTCTCCGCATCTGGGCACACTTCTCGACGATGATTCGATGCGGGTGGCTGTTGCTCTCCGCCTGGGTTGCGATGTTTGTGAACGTCATTTATGCATCTGCGGCACCATGGTGGAGAGAAACGGTCATCACGCTTTGAGTTGTGGTCGATGTGCCGGCTGATTCCCACGTCACCACGCTCTCAATGAAATTGTCCGGAGAGCGCTAGTCTCGGCAAATGTTCCGTGTGTGTTGGAGCCATCAGGCCTTAGTCGCACGGACGGTAAAAGACCTGATGGTTTGACCCTGGTGCCGTGGCATAGTGGGAAGTGCCTTCTCTGGGACGCTACGTGCGTCAGCACTTTTGCGGCTTCGCACCTCGGTCGCACCACGTGCACGGCTGGAGCAGCTGCTGAGACGGCGGCTCTTAGGAAGCGAGACAAATATTCTGCATTGCAGAATTATTTATTTGTTCCGCTCGCGGTAGAAACGACCGGTTGCTGGGGTTCGGAGGCCATAAAATTTGTTAAGGAGATCGGGCGTCGTCTGGCGGAGAGGGGTCATGACCCCCGTTCCGGGTCATTCCTGGCGCAACGTCTGTCCATCGCGATTCAGCGCGGCAACGCGGCGAGCGTGATGGGCACCTTTCCGCCGGGGGTGGCTCGGGGCGGGCTTTTCGACTAGGTTAATGATTTATCTTTAACCCATATGACGATTTAGTTATTAATAAATATTTAATAAACTAGATAACGCTATAAAATATAACGGTTACACTCACGTCACTTTAGTCACTTCGCGCGACATGTTTCGGAGAGCTTAGGTCTCCATCTTCAAGCACTAAGAGTGCTATTTTGAACCCGCCCGTAGCGCGCTGTTGCATGACGCGTTGCCGACTGGCCTGCGTCCCGCTCGCCGCGCAGCTCGTGTCCTCAACAAGCTCAAGCTCTGTCAGAGCGGGCGAAGATGCGAGACCTAAGCTCTCCGAAACATGTCGCGCGAAGTGACTAAAGTGACGTGAGTGTAACCGTTATATTTTATAGTGATAGTATGTCTCACGAAAGTTTAAATTTAATAACTAGATAACGTAGAAACTTAGATTTTGGTTCGACTGACGGTATATCAAAAATGTGTCAAAATCGGTTAACGCTTAGGGGGTGCAAATCGTTATCGCCGTTAGTATGGAAAGTCGTCATCTCACAATAGTATGTTAAAAGTGAAATGATACTTACCTTTGCATGAAGAATGAAACTGTTCATAGCTTCTTGAATACTTGGCTTTATGGTTTTTTGCCAGCTGTATCTTGGCACAGTATTCTCACAGTTGGAACTATTTTAAATCCAATTGCCGCGCAATAACAGAAGTCTCTAACATCTGAAAAATAAAAATGGTTTTATTATCAAAACTTTCACGAATTTCACACAAAAACCGAAACGTCGAGTTCGGTTTTTGTGTGAAAGTCCTGAACGTTTTCATCGATACGAATATAATGGTAACCAACCTTCACTTGGATTTTCTTCAATCAGTTTAACGTAGATAGAAGCAGCATTCATCGTTTTCAAAGGATTGAGCGCTTTCTCTAAAAATATGGGCCATTTTTTGAATAGTCGGAGCTCTGATCCTTTATATTTGGATTCGAAATCCAGTTCAATCTGAAAAAACAAACGCGATTATAAGTATATAATATATTTATGTATTTATTGCAAATAGGTTTGCTCTTGGCCAGTATTTCAGCCGAGGTAAGGGTTCCGTACTTTCTTTAATAGTAGTTATAAACTCTTTTCTTACAATGTGTTCATTATTGTGTTTTGCGGTTGACCAAACAAAGGCATTGTGTTCTTTAAGTAGATTTGCCAAAACGAATTGCTAACGACTATAGACCTGCACCAGTACCGATGAACTAATTGGTAATGATTTAGTCAAAAACCATGATATAAGAATATACGCCATTTTACTTGCAACCGACACTTCTATTGGCGGCTGGCTCAGCGCGGCATGGGCTAGGGCGTGAGCGTGGCGCGGCGTGCGTTGGGCGCGCTCTGTCTGTATGACCGTTCGCGACCCGCTCACACCCAGTGGACGCTCACGCCGCGCTGGCTGTGTGCCGAAGTCTTTATACAAATAATAAGTTTCTGTCAAAAAAAAAAAATTTGAGGCAAGCTTTTTTTTTGCCGACTGCACCATAATAAGTTTTGCAATGTCATCAGAGTTACGTACGTATAGCAAATTTCAACTCAATTGTACACCAGCATGGTAGTCACGTAACTGTTCGAACGTACTATAGGTAACGTAGATCTAACTGTCATTTTAGTATGGAAAATAACATTTAAATCGGGTGTCATTTAATCGATCTGCAGAATATTCCTATTTTGGTAAGCAAAAATATATATTCGGTCAGCAAAATGAAACACTTGGTTAGCAACTTACGGTCAGCAAGTATTTCTAAACCAGTTCGCAATTAATGTCATACTGAGCTGCTCTAAAATGATTTGGTTGGCAATTTAATTAATTCAGCAGCAGTAAGCTATCCGCCTTTAATCAGATTTCTTTAAGCAATCAGTCGGTAAGCGAATTATTCAATTTTGAATTACAATTGAACTGATCCGCAAAAATTGGTTCGCTAAAAAATCTGTTGATCAGCAAATGTCTTACCAACCTAACCAACCTTTTGCTTATCAGCTGATTTTGTGAAACAAAAAAAAATACTAGGCATCGTTTAATTACTTTCCTTTCATTTTGGCGTCAAGTAAAGTTACATAAACTTAACTGTTTACGACATAGAGCGGTTCTTCTACTTTCTCTCTATGGGGTAAAATATAACTAACAAACCTAACGAAGTAAAAATCCTAATTTTTTTTTTCTCATGCGGTGGTCTACGCCCCCCCGTCCCCCATTTTCCTGTCTTTGTCTGGTGGGTTGAGGGTCACAGTTCTAACCTAACCTAACCCACTTTATTTGTAGCCGTTCGGGTCGGTTGAGGGTCACAGTTCTAACCTAACCTTACCCACTTTATTTGTAGCCGTTCGGGTCCATTGAGGGTCACAGTTCTAACCTAACCTAACCTAACCCACTTTATTTATAGCCGTTCGGGTCGGTTGTGGGTCACTGTTCAAACCTAACCTAACCCACTTTATTTGTAGCCAAATTTAATTATATTATAATTTTTTAAAGTCCGTGGCTCCGTAGTAGTAATTCTATGACCGAATTCGCAACTTTGGACCGCTTTAGATCTTAAACGGGCAAGTTAATCCAAAAATAAAATTGTACTAATTTCACTCCAGTTACAACTCTGCGATTTTTCAAATTAAACGCCACCAACTTTATTATATCAAATTACCATTGCTTTAATATTAATATATTAACCTTTCAATTAAACTGCTTACAGCCAGGTATTTTCTACCCACCAACTTTTCAATCTTGCTGACCAAGTAATTATTTTGCAGCTTAAAAACTTATTGAGCAGATAAATTATAACAAAAGCAGATCAATATTGGTTATAACGTTGTCCATTTGTGAGTTTTTTGCTGAACAAGAGTTGTAGCTCTATTTTTATTTATTGCCAGCAAAATTTGCGAATCAGTTTTAAAAACGGCTGATCATTTAATTACTTCCCATTTAGATCTACCTTACGCACGCTCGAAAACGTTGCGTAATTAGGTACCCCGCGATCCCCGCGGGAAATGGTTCAAATATTGCTCACCAGATTTGAAACAAACAAACAAATATACGGGGTCAAGCTAATAAAAAGCTTGTAAAAAGGGTCACAACTTACCAACTTATATCTGAAACTCAATTTATATGAGGGCCAATCGTTCACGATGTCATGTATGTTTGCATATTTTTCGGATTGTAGTTCCTTAAGGCGCAATTTGGAAGTTTTCCTCTAATTCTCGATTACTTCGGGCGCTGGCTCCTTGTTGTATTTCAGCCAAACTTTTAACTCTTCATATTCTTCATTGGATACTGGTAAACAATACATCAAATTTAGTTGAGCTTCAGCCTTTATTTATAGCGTGATTTCCATACAATTGTTTTTCATATACACTTAATCTACCTAAGTTGAAAGGGGTTAAGAAAAAAGTAACTTGTGAAAAAGTAGATAGAGCTTTTGGATTAAGAGCTGGCCACGTCAGATATTACACAATAATGAGAGCAACAAATTCCGCCTGGTTATATTGCTATACTATCGTTATTGCTAGATCCGGACATCTGGCAGCTTTTAATGGGTGGAGGTCTAGATATCTGTCCGTCTATTTAGGCATGACTAATGAATAAAGAAAGATGTCAACATAAATTGAAAGAAATATTCCGATCCTATGATCTTCTGTAATTCGATAATCTTAAATTCGATACCTTAAAGGCTTGGTCACACAGACCACGCTGGTCGCACGACCGCTGCACTGGTATCGTATACGGTAAGGTTAGCAAAGCCACAAAGGATGCGCGACGCAAGCGGGACGTCCTGTGTGGCGTCGCTAACCTGTTACCATACATTCCGATGCGCAGCGTTCGCACTGCGTTGACGTCGTGCTTGCGTCGTGTCGTACCATTTTTACAACTTTATAACAGTCGTACTTACTACTACTTATATATCCGGAAACAAAAAAACAAACAAACGTACACGGCTGAAAATGGTTTTATTGTTTTTCAAAGTATTCCCCTTGATGATCTATGCACTTTTGCATTCGCGTGAACCAATTTTTAAAGCACTTCTGCCACTCCGCCTGAGGTACCTCCATAACGTGTTGTTTGAATGCGTCGACAGCATCTTCAGCGGTCGAAAATCGTTGACCGCGTAATTTATTCTTTATATTTGGAAATAAATAAAAATCGTTGGGTGCCAAGTCAGGGCTGTACGGCGGATGACCCGTTAATTCCACATTTTGACCCTCCAAAAATAGAGTTGTTTCGCGTGACGTATGACAGCTGGCATTGTCATGATGAAGAATGATTCTTCGTCGCTGGTTAGTTTTACGAATTTATTCAAATACTTCCGGTAAGCAAATGGTCGTGTACCACTCTGAATTAACCGTTCTACGGTTTTCTAGTGGCACTGTAGCTACATGGCCATTAATACCGAAGAAGCAGGCCACCATTTGTTTCAATGTACTTTTTGCACGAGTAACTTTCGTAGGGTTCGGCTCATTTTGAAACACCCATACCGTTGATTGTTGCTTCGTTTCGGGATCGTATGCATAGATCCAGGATTCGTCACCTGTATAGATGTTATAAACGGCTTTTGAGTCACCACGGTTATATTTTTTTAACATTTTATTGCACCATTCGACGCGAGCATCTTTTTGCTCTTTTGTTAAGTTGTGGGGTATCCAACGCGAACAAATTTTTTTTACAGCCAAATAATTATGTAATATGCTATTAATGCTGGTCATAGAAATACCCAGAGTCGCCTCTATCTCGCGGTACGTAACATGTCGGTCGTCCATTATAAGTTTTCGCACAGCCTCGATATTTTGTTGTACAACGACCGATTTCGGGCGACCTGCCTTAACTTCGTCCGTAAGCATACTACGTCCACGATTGAACTCACTAAACCAGTGATACACAGTAGTTTTAGATGGGGCTTCATCACCAAAAGTTGAAGTTAGTTGATCTATGCACTGTTGTTGCGTTAAACCACGCCGAAAATCATAATAAATCATAGCACGAATATTTTCACGAGTGAGTTCCATTCTTGCTGCGAGATGACATTTAAAACCCGTCAAAAACAAAACACGAGCGTTAATAAGAAAGAAAAAATATACCGGCCAGTACTTAAAAAAGTTCAAATTTTACCATGGAGGTCAAATATGCTATTTAAGAAGATTGTAATCCCGGTTTCCGGATATATAAATAGCAGCCCTTGTACTACTCGTACTACTACTTAGTAGTACTTTACTTTTTGGACCCGGGTATGTCCTTAAACTACGTCCGGACACGGGTATGTCCTTAAACTACGTCCAAAAGAGAGGTATGGGTACTGCGAATGTCATCTCGCTTTGTGTGGTAGGGCACAGCACAGCGAATGTCATCTCGCTCAAATCTGGAGCAGAGCCCGACTGGGGAAGTACCTCTACCTTACAGAAAACCTCAGCCAAATAGCACTAGACCCTACTCATAGTGTTTTGTTCCTACTGTTAAGTAAGGTTGCCAAAGAGCTCAAAGAGGACCAAGTGTTGACGACGAGGGACCCTCTTGTACCTTTATCCGTCAACACAGTGAATCCTCCTTTTTGTGAAGGGTCGGCAACGCGCATGTGACACTTCTGGAGTTGCAGGCGTTTATAGGCTCCGGTAGCTGCTTACCATCAGGCGGGCCGTATGCTTGTTTGCCACCGTCGTGGTATTAAAAAAAAATAGATTTATTGTAATTCAAATTCCACCAGAACCCTTTGCTCATTCGCAATACTGCAGATTAATAAAAATAATTTGATTCTTTAGGGAGATTGAACTTTCGCTAACTAGCCCTCGGAAAAACAAAGAATTTCTCGTGGATCTTGTATCATATATGCTCAAAAATTTTATACCACTTTGATTTTCAACTGCTGCAGCTGCTGCAGCTGTGTCAGCCGGAACATCGTCGGTGCTCGTGTGGGCTCTCCTTTCGTTTATTATTACCCCGCTCTTCCGCAGCAAACGTTTGTGATTGTTATATTTGTCAGCAAGTTTTCCCCTTGCCGGAATATACTTATATTTGCCAAACTTTTGGCTTGGAATGTAGTATGTCTCCTATGGAAATCAAAACGTTTGTAAACATTATAAGGAACTAAGCATGAAAGTCAAGGAAATCAAAATAACCATTAAGTGTATTTGCCATGAATATCAACTTAACAACATGGAAATGATAGTTTTTAGGGTTCCGTAGCTTTGGGTAAAGGGTAAAACAGGACCTTATTATTACTATTACTAAGACTGCTGTCCGTCCGTCCGT
This sequence comes from Pammene aurita, assembly GCA_947086415.1. NCBI lineage: Eukaryota > Metazoa > Arthropoda > Insecta > Lepidoptera > Tortricidae > Pammene > Pammene aurita. The sequence goes on along the minus strand of OX352302.1, from coordinate 24,094,181 downwards.
CTGTCACCAGCCTGTATCTCATGAACCAGTTGAAATTTTCACAGATGACGTATTTCTGTTGCCGCTATAACAACAAATACAAAAAAAACAGAATAAAATAAATATTTAAGGGGCTCCCATGAAACAAACATGATTTTTTTGGCCGTTTATTTTTAGTTTACGGTACGGAACCCTCGGTGCGCGAGTCCGACTCGCATTTGGCCGATTTTTTGATATACTTAATTCATCAACACATATCTATTACTTGTTTATCTGCAATAAAGTGATATATACATATCATGCATGAATATCAACTTAACAACATGGAAAGGTCTTGTTTTGTGATATACTTAATTCACCAATATAGTTCATTCACCTTAGCAAATTCACAAATCTATTAAGTACCTTTTATTCCTACTTCAGTATTAAAAGCAACTACCTACAGTACAGCATATGTTTACTCCATATAATACAGGATGATTTCGGGGTCGTGATCATGAATCAGTTTTTCCGACTTGAAATCTGCAAGACATTTAAAAAAAAATTACGTGACGCGAAACAAACATTTCATTTTTAATTTATCGCACAATATGGAGAGTTGACAGTGGGATAGGGTAACCAAGTTGTATGAAATAGTATTTTTTAGTTTTTTTTTTAAATAAGAGAATTATTTGAGCAAACATATAATAAACCGTCATACCAACTGTGATGTTGTCTACTTTGAATTCTTGACAATGTAAAATAATTCCGGATCATGACCACAAAATCAGCCTGTATATTAAGGTGCGTCCACACTTGTATCATTTCTCCGATCCGATCTCGACGTGTAACGAATATTATTGATTTTTAAATATGGGGGCCACTTTTGGGGGTAAATTAGAAAATTTAAAAAAAGTGTTACATATTGAATGAAAGGGCTTGTTTTGAGAATCAGAAACCCCCCCCACCCCCGCCCTTTGTCTCCAAAACTACTGGGCCTAAAATTTGGAAAAAAAACACTACACTACATCATAGTCATCAAGTACCGCGCGCGCGCCCTTAGCGTTCGGACGTGTCACATTCCGTGCGAGTGTACTTAAATAATGCCGCAGTGTAAAAAGTGTAAATTGTTTGTGGCATTGAAGGAAGATACTCTGATTAAGTGCAAAGGTGGTTGCCAGGGATTATTTCACAAAAAATGTGCCCTTCAGGCGAAAATGGCGAACGAGACCCGTGAGGATTGCCTGCGGCCCGGCACTCCCAAAACGCCAGGCATTACGCCGGAGACCTCTTCGGATACAGTGCTCGAGCAGATCAACAGAAAGCTAGATATGTTGAATAGCATGCAAAAGTCAATTGATAGTCTAGTAGCAAAAGTTGAACTGTATGCCGGCAAGTATCAGGAGTTGACAGAGTTTAAGGACAAAGCTGAAAGGAAGTTGCTAGCAATCGAACAAAAAAATGGATTCCTGGAGAAATGCATCCGAGCCCTGGAAGAGAGAATGTCGGCCTTAGAAGCTACAAGCAAAGAAAAAAATGTGGTCATAAACGGATTAGAAAGATTGGACGGGGAGGATACCAAGGCAGTAGTTGAAAAGTTAGCTCAAAAACTAAAGTTAGCTACGGAATGCATAGTAGAAACTAGGAGGGTAGGATCAGCGAGTGAGAAAAACAAGCAGCGGGTAGTCGTGACGCTCGCGAGCCGCGCCGCCCGCGACCTGTGGCTGCGCCAGCGCAGGCGCGCGACCACCAACGCAGATGTCTACGGCAATGAAAACACAGGCCGCGTCTACATAAATGAGGACCTCACCAGAACGACTAGCCAGCTCCTGTGGCGTGCTAGAACAGAGCTTAGACCGGACTACGCCTACGTCTGGGTCGTAGACGGAAGAATCTTAGCACGTAGGGACGAGAATGATAAAAAAATCCATAACATACGCTCTGATAGCGATATCCAAAACACAATCGTTTTGGACCCGGGGTATGTCCTTAAACTACGTCCGGACCTGGGTATGTCCTTAAACTACGCCAAAAAGAGAGGTATGGGCACTGCGAATGGCATCTCGCTAAGTGTGGTAGGGCACGTTCAGCGAATGTCATCGCTCAAATCTGGAGCAGAGCCCGACTGGGGAAGTACCTCCACCTTACAGAAAACCACAGCCAAATAGCACTAGACCCTACTCATAGTGTTGTGTTCCTGCTGGTGAGTAAGGTTGCCAAAGAGCTCAAAGAGGACCCAGTGTGTTGACGATGAGGGACCTTCTTGTTCCTTTAGTCGTCAACACAGTGAATCCTCCTTTTTGTAAAGGGTCGGCAACGCGCATGTGACTCCTTTGGAGTTGCAGGCGTCCATAGGTTACGGTAGCTGCTTACCATCAGGCGGGCCGTATGCTTGTTTGCCACCGTCGTGGTATAAAAAAAAAAAAAAAAACAAACGCATACGACAAATGAAATGTTTTTAATTGTTGGTAGGTACCAAAATGCGCATACGACGCCATCGCTTGTACCGCCTCGCAGTCGTACGTCATCTGTCGTTTCGATCTGGGCGCTTACATTTATGTTTCTGATTCTTTTATTTGTCGAATACCTACTTGTGCGTGTTTTATAGACTCCTGGCTTTGCTTCACGATTGGCTTAACGTTAACATGGAAAGACAAAATAATTGTATGTCATATAATCGATCTGTGTTACGTCGACGAAAACACGTGCTGACAGAGCTCTTTTTGGATAGACACCGTGGTCATGCAGTATTATTATTGCAAGAAATAAGTAAGCGCCCACGCAAGGTAAGTACTCTACCATTACTCCGTACATTACTATGAGATAGCGATGGAAAGATATACTATTAAGCATGCTTTTAACATTGTCGGTTCGCTAATTCAGCGTCGCAGTAGTTATTATCATAAAGCCGCTGTTCTCCGATGTGTTTCTTTATATGTGATGTGACGAATTAAAGTTCGATTAACTACAATTAAACCATTTATGGATCCAGTTACTGTGTTATTAATGTAGGCTTCACAGAGGCATTGTTGCTTGATCACAAACCGTGGAACTGTTTGTTGTAATCGTTGTTACAGATTCGTTTTGATGACTCGAGGGCCATATGCCATGCTTGTTGGATAAGGTTTGATCGTCATTTGCGAAATGAATCCGTACCAGACCAACCAGTTCAAGATCAACCTATACGAGATGAATCAGAACAAGATCAAGCACCCCCTCAAGTTGAAGGAGAGGTAAACGAGGAGAGAGAGGTTGCAGGTCCACAATTAGGTTTTGTTTCACCTAGAGGATATTTGCGAGCATCAAATACAGCGAGGCATTGTATTTTTGCAAACTGCAGAAATGTGGTGGCCCATAATGTTCCACAATATGCTAAGTTCCTACTTCTACACAATCACAATTTTTACATACCAGAATTAGATCGGGTTTGCAATGCTCATTTTATGAACAATGACTGGGAAGACCTGCTTAATAATCCAGCCTTCGAAAACTTTAACAGTGCTCATGTTGTTGACATGATGAAATTATATAAATGGGGTTTCGAACGAAGAGGCCACCATGAAACTGAATTTCACTTTTGGACGGGAGTCACAAAATATCATTTTAATGTTATTTTGAACCAAACGCCTTCACTGCGTGATAAATCAGAGGCCCATTTCTCAAAAGCTTGTAACTTGTAATACAAGCGGAAGTCCCTTTCTAGCAAAAGATGTCGAAAAGTGACATCCGCTTGTATAGTTACAAGCTTTTGGAGAAACGTGCCCCATGTCGTTCCGCCACGGCTCTCGGAATGTACTTAACAAAAATAAGAACTGGTGAACCAGATGAGCGCTTAGCAACAAGATTCAGTATGTCGAGCAGAACCTTAGAAAGGAACTTGGCGATAACAAGATAATGCTTAAGGGATGATTTTGTTCCTCTGAATTTGGGCTTAAATCACATTACTAGAGAACACGTGGTGGCCAGAAATCTTGCTATTCCAAGCCATTTCTTTGGTGGTAACCAGAAACGCAATATAACAGCAGCTATTTAAAGTATTTTTGAAATAATTCCTATAGTTCTGACTTAATTCATTGCAAAAATGCTATAAGGGTAAGAAATGATTTTATTTTTTTTCTCAATTCTCCCATGTCTTGCAAGAATGCGACTCATACCACTGAGTAGCAGATACATTTACCTACATACCTAGCCCTATTTCGTTTGTGTACGCTGTGGGTCATATGTTCGAACAAAATGCCCAATGACCTTTACAATACTCTTTAGTGATTTTAACCGCAGGGACAAGTAGGTAAGTACTTTTAAACACTTAATGTTTCGTATTAGTTATTGTTGTTGGAGAAAATCATACGACTTTGTGCGGCGTGAAAGGTTGCAATAACCAAAGCAAGATAGAATGTTATATCACCTACAAGATAATTATAATATAATTTAACAATTGTAATTACCAAAGCAACATGCATACGAAATGTATAAGATGCCACTATAGGGTGCCATCTGAAACGTGACAAGTTATATGTTTTTCTAACTCCATAAACAACTAGCAGTTGAATGCCCCAACTTTTACTAAAATCAGACATTTTTTTCTTTTTTTTACATGTTTTTGTAATTTATTTTTCGTTCAAAAGTGATAATATTAGTGTAAAACAGTTTTATAAGATATTTTATCTACACTCATATTGTAAGTCCTCTAAAATGCGTTCAAAAACCGTAGGCAATGACCAGCATTACAACAAACGATTTCACTATGATAAGTTTCTTATCTGTGGCAGTAATGTATTTTTAACTTTACATGCTCAAATATTGTTAAGTTATGAGTTTCAAATTTGGAACAGCTGTCAAAACCAACACAATTTCAATGGGTTTCTATTCTAGTATCCATAGATTTTAAAATGTTGTCGATACGAAACGTCAGTACGATATATTTTTTGACATAAACCGCACGACATTTTGATCTCGGATGACATGAGAATAAGGACTTCGTTCGTTGGCTAATATTAAAAAAAAACTCTCGACAGAAGTTTGTACGGCCGCCATTTTTGTTATCAACTTGTCAGTTATTGTATGTCGAAACATTTTTAATTGCGAAAATGTAAATGTTTACTGTTAACTATATTATAATAAATAAATATACTTTTCTTATCAGTTCTAATTTATTTATTTTTATTAAGCTTACACCTGTGGGTACGTTTCAGCACTTGTATCTATCTACCTAGTAATGCAGGTCAATTGCCTTCGGCTTCTGAACCCATCTTTGAGTACTTGCAATATGTGTGTAGATAAAGTAATGTATGCAACTGTACATAATTAGGCCTTAAAACACTCGTGTGATCCTATAATGAAACTCAGTTGCATCAGAAGTATCAGTTGCATAAACTACTATTATCTACACTCGCATTGTAAGTCCTCTAAAACGTGTTGAAAAACGGTAGGCAATGGCTAGCATTACCACAACCGATTTTACTATGATAAGCTTTTTATCTGTGACAGTAACGTAATTTTAACTTTACATGCTCAAACATTGATGTGTTATGAGTTTTGATAACATAATGTACACCTGCACGCGCCCGCGCGGCCGCCGACACGCTCCCCCCCGACCGCCGGCACTCTCCCTCCCGACCTTCGGCACAATCGAGTTGGCCATGAAGGTGCAATGGCGGCCATTCTATGGTTTCCGAACACGGCAATTAGTATAAATAATATGAGTGTAGATAAAGCAGTGTATGCAACTGTACGTAATTAGGCCTTAAAACACTCGTGTGATCTTATTATGAAACTCACCTGCGGCTCGTTTCATAAAACCACACTCGTATTTTAAGGACCCTTATTATGTAACAGTTACATAAACTTCTATAAGGTAAAAAAAATATTAAATTACATTTTATCCGGAATAAATGACAAAATTGTTATTAACGACAGTTCCATTTCAAAGAGGTAATTCAATTTAATTATTTAAATATTCTAATAAGTAGTTTAAATATCCCGAAAACCCCGTCAAATGAAAAATAAATTACAAAAACATGTAAAAAAAAAGAAAAAAAAATCTGATTTTAGTAAAAGTTGGGGCATTCAACTGCTAGTTGTTTATGGAGTTAGAAAAACATATAACTGATCACGTCTCAGATGGCACCCTGTATGAATAGTAAACCATCAAATTATCACAAAATAATTTTTAAGAAAAAAAAACCGACTTCCATGGGGGTAGCCGGTGAAGCATTATTGTAGATGGTGCACTTAGATTCCATACAATGAAATAACTTGCTTAACAAACGCAGCGGAGAGGACAAATCGCCAAACCTGAACTATGCGTCGTTGAAGAGTTCCGTTCTGATCATCATCAGCAGTTCCACTTCATCAAATGTCACTCTTTTGAATGAAAATGCTTGACTTGTTGATAAAAATACAAAAATCACTATGTGTAAGCCCTTAAGATTTGAGGAGTTCCCTCGATTCTTCATGGATCCCATCATCAGAACTTGAGCTTGACGAAAATTTGTCCTGACAATTAAACTTGCTAAACAAACACAGCGAAGAGGACAAATCGCTAAACGTGAACTATGCGTCGTTGAAGAGTTCCGTTCTGATCATCATCAGCAGTTCTACTTCATCAAATGTCACTGTTTTGAATGAAAATGATGGTTTTGTTGATAAAAATATAAAAATCACTATATGTATGCCTTTAAGATTTGAGGAGTTCCCTCGATTCCTCATGGATCCCATCATCAGAACTGCGTTGATAAAAACGGGACCAATCTGTATATATATACTTACAATCAAAAAAAGAATTTTCAAAATCGGTTCAGACATGACGGAGTTATAAAGTAACAAACAGAGACGCCGAATTGAGAACCTCCTCTTTTCAAATCTTGAAGTCGGTTAAAAAGGAAATAAACAAAAATGAACAAAATCTTAAAAATATATGATGCTTGAAAATTTCGAAAAACAAATATTTTTAAGTACTTAAATTAAAAACAGGGTTCTCAAGTATGTATGTATGTAATAATAAACAACAATTTGCATAACAACTATAACCGAAACGCATTATTTCACGACCAAAACAGCAAATTACTCGTTTTTCCATACAATGGTAGTACGGGGTCATAGTGACGCCGTCGCATAACACTGTCTCAATACTCTCAATCAACAATTAGTATGGGACGATTTGGGATGTTTTCAGGGCTCGGCTGTAGGTACTTTGAGACCCATTTTTAGGGTTCCGTAGCCAAAATGGCGAAACCGGAACCCTAGTTTCGTCATGTCTGTCCGTCCGTCCGTCTGTCCATCTGTATGTCACGGCCGATTTACTCGGAGACTATAAGCACTACAATTATGAAATTTGGTAAGAAGGTGTATGGTAAATTATCGCCTATTTTCTTAAATCACTTCAATACTATTCTAAAATTATAAAAAACCGGCCAAGTGCAAGCCGGACTCGCGCACGAACGATTCCGTACCATTATCTATAAGGACGGCAAGAACATTACGTTTGTTGTATGGGAGCCCCTTAAATATTTATTTTATTTTTAGTATTTTTTGTTATAGCGGCAACAGAAATACATCATCTGTGAAAATTTCATTCAACTGTTAACTATCACGGTTCATGAGATACAGCCTGGTGACAGACGGACGGACGGACGGGCAGCGGAGTCTTAGTAATAGGGTCCCGTTTTACCCTTTAGGTACGGAACCCTAAAAAATATGTAGATTTGAGATTCTTAGAACAACCCTTTGACCTGATATGTCACACACGATAAACTTTTTTTAAATTTTCAAGTTAACCCCCAAAAAGTGACCCTATGTTTACAATGCATTCATTTACGTAACACGTCCGTCTTTGGGTCACCGACTTACATATGTGTACCAAATTTCAACCCAATTGTTCAGTGGTTTCGGAGGAAATTGCCTGTTACAGACGGATCGGACACGCAGACACACGAGTGATCCTATAAGCGTTCGGTTTCTTTCCTTTTGAGGTACGGTACTCTAAAAATTGAAATAATTAAAAAATAAGGGGGGTCGTCCTCGTCATACAAGAAACGTGTTTTTCTAAATATTCTAGTCTATAAAGTCAAGCGTGAGTTGGACTTCCGAATATACATAGTTTTAAATAAACATGTAAAAATTATAAAATGTTGGTACAGAACCCTCGGTGCGCGAGTTTGACTCGCATTTAACTGAATTCATTTTTATCAAATGAGTATACTAGTCTAGTCATTACCAACTGTCCCGGTAAATGAACTATAAATTGCTTTGAAATTAACACAGTAACAATGATAAAATCAACCAAACTATGCGGTTGTGATTTGTTCAGTAAAGTGTACAATATTCTTTTCACCTCACTGGCTCGGAAAGCTACCTATTTTTTATTCTTTAAAAACAGATAGCAAAACTGCATTTTATTCACAAGAGTGCAAAGAATATTTGAAATTCGAACGTGATATTAGTCACTTTTTTAAACATAATAACATGTAAAGGCCACTCCATACAGGACAATCTTCGCCCATCTGATTAAATTGTCTGATCAAATCAGGTGCTGTGGACGTGTGGACGCAAAAATTATTTTATATTTAATTGTATTCAATTAAAAACATTTAGTGTAAACAATTTTGTTTCATGATTTTACTATAAAACGCTTTATATCTTCCAAGAAAGATTATTTTGATCGATCCATTTTAATTGATGAACTACCTGTCTCAGAATAATTCGAAAATTGTGCATTGTTTTTGTTTTATCTGTGACATGTAACTTTTTAATTTTAAAAAGTTAGTTTTGTTTACTTATATTTTTAAGTTTCAGATTGCGTTTTTTATTATTTATTAATGTAATATCTGCCATCACCTTTCAATAAATGTATTAAATCAACGCAAAGACCAGTTGAGATATTTATGTAGGTACTTACGACAGGTGTAATACATTTTTAGTGATATATGTGACTTTGAGGTTATGTAGAGTTTTGTATCGAATTATCATTTCAAGTTCTTTCTTTCAGTGTAAAATCGAATATTTAATTGAAGCGAAAAATAGTGCTAAATGAAGTCCAAGATCGTTTGTTGCATAGGAGCAAGTGGTGCATATTGTCACAAAGCAAGAAAACACTACAATTTAACAGGTTTAAGCACCAAGCATCCCGCTACCTACAACAGACTTTTATCAAGCCTTTGAAATGTTTTCCTTTATGTACCTACCTAAGCTATGTATAAAATAAATAAACACCAAAACCTCACGTGCGTTTATTTATTATTCAATTATACAATTCGTACATTAGATTAAATAAGTGCCTACCTAAAATAGTCGTCAAACGAAATGTAAAAGGAAATCATAATAAATAAGTAGGAGTATACTGAGTGATATAATGTAAGTTAACATGACTCTCTTATTCATACAGATAATGAAGCTGATCCTGTTCCATTCTAAACTGAAAAGTTGTATTTTCTGGTAGATATAGGTAGTTACTCGTTTCCCTCGACTGGCCTTATGATTTTAGCAATCATTGTAAGTATCAATGTTTCATTCCTTCCTGGATGTCAACTATTGTATTTTGACCGCATAATCTTCTGTCATTTTTATGTAGTTATTTTAATTTCTTGGCACCTTCTTTTTCATTGTAAAGTCATAAATATATCAGAATTATCAATTATTTTATTATTCAATGCAGAATTACAATTTTCGAAATGACGTACAAAAGCGCGCGACAGGCGTCCAAAAAATACTAAGTTTTGTTTGATGTACATTGCTGCTTTTCTATGGAGCAATGCTGCTGTTCAATTCGCTTAGTGTTGCTATATTTTTGTTTGTTGTACATTGCTACTGCGTTCGTTGGCTGGCCAGACTATATTTTCCTCGCTTTAGTGAGGTGAAAAGATTTGTGTTACACACGGCTACAAAGTTATTTTCACGTCTCGTGTGTTGCAACACTTGCTACGCTCAGGATTCTATTTTTGAACTACTCGCTTCGCTCAGGATTCTATTTTCGAACCACTCGCTTCGCTCGCGGTTCAACCATAGAATCCATTCGCTACCTCGCAGTTCAACCCTAGAATCCATTCGCTAGCTCGTGCTTCAATTCCACACTCGCGGTTAAAATACAACTTTGCACCCTTGTATAACAAATAACTATTGTTAATTTACACCATGAACTCTGGCAGGGACTATATTTTGACCTCAACCTTATTAGTTTCGTAAGTTCAACCGCAAGGTCTTGTTATATCTATCATATTTTTATGATAAAATCAACCAGAGTAGGTTGGTGAAATTAGTTTTGTAAAATGTACAATATTCTTTGTTAATTTACACTATGAACTCTGGTAGGGACTATATTTTGACCTCAACCTTTTTAGTTTTGTAGGTTCAACCACTTCAACCGCGAGGTCTTGTTATATTTATCATATTATGTTTATGGTAAAATCAGCCAAACCAAATTGTTAAGATTTGTTTGGTAAAATGTACAATATTCTTTGTTAAATTACACCAAGAACTCTGATAGGGACGATATTTTGACCTCAGCCTTTTTTGTTTCGCAAGTTAAACCGCGAGTTCTTGTTATACAGGGTGTTACAATGAACGTAATACAAAACATGTTTTCCAAACTCGTCTTCCTTATGCTAAAATACTACGTTAGGTCGCGTGTTGTTAAACTAATTAATAATCATTAGTATCATTGTTTTCATAAAATCTGTTATTTTGGTCACAACATGGTTACCCTACCTAGGTTGTTAAGAGAAAATAGTTCGAACCTAGTGTAGTAGTATAAACTCACCTTTTTGTTTATCTAGGCTGATATTTTATGAATAAAATGCATTCTGACGTGTTACTTGTCATATCATAATAAGCAAAAATTGTTGTTATCCGTTATAATTGCCAATTTGAGATTTATTCTAAAAAATATTAAAGTAGGCAATAATGCCTCCCGCTTATCCATTTACAAACATTCAGCGGACAGCGATAATAGAATTTTATTTCACATCGCAGAGTACGGTTCGTACGCAAGCATTGTTTAATGAACGATTCCCGGAATCCCCAATCCCCACACGGCAATTGATCTACTCATGTGTCCAAAACCTGAGAGACTATGGGCAGTTTACCGTCCCAGTTCATGCCCTAGGTAGAGGCCGGCAACCAAGATACGGAGAAGCATTTAAATCCCAAGTAATGAGGTATTTTGTCCGCCACCCTTTAGCCAGTACAATAGAAGCAGCGGCACGATTTGGTACAACTCATGTTTTAATTTGGAGACTGTTAAATGCCGAAGGGTACCACCCGTTTCATTTTCAACGGGTGCAAGACATCGTCTTAGCTGATTATCCCAGGAGAGTATTTTTTTGTCGGTGGCTGCTGCAAAATCTACATCTTAACATTTTATGGTCTGATGAAGCTACCTTTACCAGAGTAGGTTTATTTAATGTACAGTCACGTCTGAAAATATGGATACATTTAATGTGACAAAAATATGTAGCCACGACCCTATTACCAAGGCGTAAAGTCTTGGATACATGTTTTTGTCACATTAAATGTATCCATATTTTCAGACGTGACCGTACACAACGAACACTGGTGGAGTGACATAAATCCTCATGTGACACGGAAAGACTCATTTCAAACTCGTTTCTCACTTAATGTTTGGGCGGGAATACTCAATAATTATGTCATAGGGCCTCATTTTATTGACGGCAACCTTAATGGAGCAAAGTACGAAGAGAAGTAAGATCTTTTGAGAAACGCATTGCCAGTATTGTTGCAACGAATTCCGGAACAAAACCTTGAGAATTTGTACTTTCAGCAAGACGGAGCTCCAGCACATTTTTCTCTGCGGGTTCGGGGCTATCTTGATCGAGAGTTTCCCGAACGTTGGATAGGACGCAACGGTCGAGTGCAATGGCCGCCTCGTAGTCCGGATCTCACTCCACTGGATTTCTTTTTGTGGGGTGAGATAAAAAGACGAGTGTACAAAAGGGAATCAAATAATGTCGAGGAACTCCGCCAAAAAATTATTCAGGCTTTTGATGTCGTAAGAGCTAACGACTTCGTACTTGGTAGGATTAGAAGAAATCTACGACGACGTGCGGAGTTATGTGTTCAAAATGCACGTGCATTTTGAACACTTGTTAAAATACGTTTGAACTTAGGTTTTGTAAGTTCATAATAAATTATTTTAAACAGATATTGTTTATTATTATGTGTGAACGTATGAAAAAAATTACTAATCAGTGGAGTGCCTTATCATTTATTTTATTGGTTGCGATTGATAACAGACACCTTGATAACTGATAGATACCCAATTGACGTATAGCAAGACATGCCATGACGTCACAATGAGTGACCACACTTCAAGAATTTGGTTTATTTATTTTGTTAGAAAATTAGCAAAAGTTAATTACGAAAATTTTTAAGAACTGAATAAGTGCATTATATTCTTCGTCGTTAATTGACCAGAAATCACTTATTTTGTATTACGTTCATTGTAACACCCTGTATTTATCACATTTTCATAATAAAATCAACGAGAGTAAATTGGTGAAATTTGTTTGGTAAAATGTACAATATTCTTTGTTAATTTACACCATGAACTCTGGTAGGGACTATATTTTGATCGCAAACTTTGTAGTTTTGTAAGTTCAACCGAGAGGTCACCTTTGTAGTTTTGTAAGTTCAACCGCGAGGTCTTGTTATATTTATCATATTTTTATGATAAAAACCAACCAGACTAAATTTTGGAAATTCGTTTGGTAAAATGTACCATATTCTTTGTTAATTTACACAATGAACTCTGATAGGGACTATATTTTAACCTAAACCTTTGTAGTTTTGTAAGTTCAAACGCGAGGTCTCGTTATATTTATCATATTTTTTATGATAAAACTAACCAGACAAAATTGTAGAAATTCGTTTGGTAAAATGTACCATATTCGTATTTAATTTACACCATGAACTCTGATAGGGACTATATTTTGATCGCAACCATTGTAGTTTTGTAAGTTCAACCGCGAGGTCTTGTTATATTTATCATATTTTTATGATAAAATGAACCAAACTAAATTGTTGAGATTTGTTTGGTAAAATGTACAATACTCTTTGTTGATTTACATCAGAACTCTGGTACCAACTTCAACCTTTTTAGTTTTGTAAGTTCAATAGCGAGGTTTTGTTATATTTATCGTAGTTTCCATGTAATTCAGCCAACCTTTGCTAATTTGGTAAATCCAACAAACCATTTTTTCAGTGTACCATGCACTTACCATTTTGTCTCTTTAGCCGTCAACTTAGTGAATCCTCCTTTTTATAAAGGGCCGGCAACGCGCATGTGACACCTCTGAAGTTGCAGGCGTCCATAAGCTAAGGTAGCTAGTTCTCTTTTAGTACAACATTTAATGCACTTTAGAGCTAATAGAGCTGCCATAGCGGTTTACCAGAATCTTCATTAGCTTACTTACAAACATTGACACAAATGACGCTTCGAAGTACTTGAATTAAATAGTAGGATCTTCAGATATTCTAAAGACAGGAATTCGAAGAATCGGATAATATATCAATACCTCACTGATGAACTCTTTCATCAAAATTTGTCAATTAGCCAGCCTATTAGGTACGCAAAATCGGGAGATTGAGGTGGTTTTGTGCAATTAAGTATGTTGATGAAAGCACGTGGAGCGTGGATCTTACGGAATGTGATTGGTTGGCTTCTGTATACCATAATTAGGTATAAGTATAAAATATTTCTTGATGAAAATTGCCATTTAATTTGTGTAAGAAAAATTATGAAATAAGCCATTTACCATAGCAAAACACAACAAATCATTAAGTGATTGAAGAACGTTATGCATGGCAGGAGCTGTGAAAAAACTTGGTTTCCTTAGATCTCACTTCTGTTATTAACGAAACTGTTTACGCACTCTGGCTTCACATAATCATCACAAAATTCACCTACCTTCATGTACCTCTATATGTCTATATACATAGCTATGTACATAGCTTTATAACTTATAACCATAGAGCGAAGATGCTTGAATACCTGCTACAACACGACTAATTTATAAAGAACATTATAGAGGGAAAACTTGAAGCAAAGAGGAAGCCAGAAAGTTAAGGAAAGCAATGGATCTAATATAGGCAAAAGTTAACCACGTATCGTATCAGGCTGTTAAAGAGAAGGTACAGGATAGACAAACATGGGACTTACTTCACCCACGATAGCTATAGCTATATACATGGCGATCGTCCTGCCGAATCTAGCTTAAGCTTTAGAAAGCTCAATACTAAAGTAGCCACTTTAGTAGTGAGCTTTCTATCATGTGACCGGAACAACTTGGAACGAAGCTTGCCGAACGCTGCCGAAGCTGCTCATATTCTGCGGTAGGTACCTACATTGTGGCGACGAAGCTCACGAGACACATTGGCGGGTTTACGCTCAGGACATTGGTTGCCTTCGCGGCCGAGGAGGGTGCGGATATTCCAAGCTCAAAAGGTCATATTATAGTTTAGGTTTAGTTTTATTCTTATTTTTCTGTTTTCGACCACGTATAAAGTAATGCAGAAGCAACCGCGGCCACTACTTCCGTTTTAGGAGGTTTTACTTTCCGTTAAAGCCTTTTTTGAGACACCTTTTCTAGTCTCCTCCCCGGTTAAGCAGGGCAATTAGGGCTTTTAGCCCTATTTATAGGGCTGCTGCGTCACTCAGGGTGCTGCCGAGTCCGTACTGTCAACCCAACTCAGTACAGAACCGGCCACTCTCCCTGACCCGCCCATGTGCAGACATGATCCACAGCCCGGTTGGTATCACACCCCCTCTGATCCATCGCCACAGGTCTTATGTGAAAATCGAAGTCCTATGTTTGGGAGCAGTCTGATTTCGCAGGACATATTAAATAAAGCGCATAAAATGTTTGCGCTGGTACAAATGTACTTTCTTGTCCTTACCTCTCTGAACCTGATGGAATGGGAGACCGCTACAGAGGAGAGAGGTTCGGATGTAGTGAATAATCAAGGGCTCTTATAAATCTGGTACAGTACATTCTCTAAGTCGGCTTTTATGACACCCAAGGGGGACATGTTGGCGTTATTTTAAGCCGGCGACCACACGGATTATATTATATCATGAATAATATGATTTAAACTCAGAACATATTGTATATATATTATTGCATAAATATTATACCTATGAATATTTACCCTGCAAGGGCACAGATAAATGAATACTTATCAACTATAATACGAGGTCAGAATAGGTAACTAATGAACACAATAAATAACTTAATAACTATGAGATACATGTAAGTAGGTATACATAACTTTAAAGTATTCACTTTTAACTAATACTTACTTTTGTTTTTTAATTATTCGCCATGCAAACTACCAACCCCTGTTCTACTCCTCTAGGATTGATTTTCGGCACAAAAACTGTCCCTTATTGTTTGCCGGGACTCAAACTATATCCACAACAAATTATATCTAAATCAGTTCGCGGTAAAAATTCTCCATACAGACCTCCAACCCCCACTTCACCCCCATAAGGATTGATTTTCGGGATATCTAAATCGGTTCAGCAGCTTAAGCGTGAGAAGCTAACAGACAGACAGACACACTTTCGCATTTTTAAATATTAAATTCATGTACGAACTTTCATCGTCGTCTGTTCAGCGGTTAATATTTCGCCATACAAACTACCAACCCCTTTTCTGCCACTCTAGGTATGTGTATCGGAATAAAAACTATCCTATGTTGTTTTACGGGGCTCAAACTATATCCATACCAAATTTTATCTAAATCGGTTCGCTGTTAAAAATTCTCCATACAAACCTCCAACCGCCATTTCACGCAATTTTTTAGAAACAATACCCATGTTGATTTTCAGACTTTGTCACCACATTTCCCCCCTTTAGGGGTTGAATTTTCAAAAAACCTGAAACATTTGTTTACTCATTTATTGTTAGGAATACTCCAGTAAAGTTTTGAATAAAATAGTCCAACTAATCTTGGTTTCCCGTACAACTCATTTGATGGGATGAATTTTAAAAAACCCCTTCTTAGTGGATCAACGTTATTAAAACTACCTATTGTGAAAAATTCAGCTCCCTAGGTCCAACGGTTCGGGCTGGGCGTTGATTTAAGTGAGTCAGTCAGGACTTTTACGTTTATATATATAGATAAATGTTGTGTGTGTGTGTGTGTGTGTGTGTGTGGCTCTGTGTGTGTGTGTGTGTGTGTGTGTGTGTGTGTGTGTGTGTGTGTGTGTGTGTGTGTGTGCGTGCGTGTGTGGGTGTGTGTGTGTGTTAGCGTTAAGGGAATGAAAGGTTGTAAAATTTAAGTTTAAATATTTTTAGATTTTCTATTGTTCTTATTGATGTCGGAATTTAATATTTTTTCCGAAGACAGGAGTAGATAGCTCATTCTCATTACCCTTTGTACTGTATATTTACTTTGAGATTCGCGCCGTATTGTGTAACCCGCATGGATGCCACGAGCTGCTGTCGTGACTCAATTTTAGAGATTACCCATACACCTTCATGATTTTTTTCATATTTTTGGACTCGCGGTTCAAAAGTGCGAGGAAAACACATATTTTGGTCTTGCAGAGCGATTATTTCCGAAAGAATTTACTTTGTCAAAAATTGTTTCTAAGATATACTTCTTCCCCTATTTTTTTTTTAAATACCTATACAACGAAAATATTCACTTAATCACAAAATATTCAAAGATACCTCGATGTTACTTTTAAAGACCTATCGATTGACGTGTAAGATGTTGATATTTGGTAAAACATTTTTTTTAATTTAGTAACATTTAGTAACATAAGTATATAAATAAATCTTAAAAAATATTTTTTCCTGCAATTTAACTACCTACATAACTAAAAAGCGGCAAAAAAATACACCTGATGTTTAAATTTTATTAAGATACGTGTTATAGTTTCCGAGTAAAACTAAATTAGCAGTGACATACGGACGGACGGACAGACCGACGGACATGACGATACTATTAGGGTTCCGTTTTTGCCATTTTCGCTACGAAACTCTAAAAATGTTAATGTTAATGGTGAAACGAAAAAAGCCTTCCTGTTCCTACATCCATTTCGCATTTTCTTCTTTCTTCCGTCCTTTCCGATTAAAAATTCTGACAAAAGGGTACCTAAGTGTACCTAATAATAATTGTCTATTTAACGGACTCTGCACCATATTTTCAAGATGTTACGTATCCCAATATGTACCCTTGAGCACTACAGAGTGCAATAGGTACGAATCCGGACCTCTGGCCCGCGTATCTCGCAACCTCGCACGGGGTTATCACGCGTCTTACAAACAACATTTCATATTTAAATTATTAACACGATTTTTGTCATCCTATAACTATAACAAACACGCTAATAAGTCGTAGTTTGTTTATCAACTAGTTGTGGGTGCTTAAAGTGATTGTATTGTGTTCGCATGTCGAGCTTTAGGTAGCTACCAGAACTACTGGAGTAAGCAATGAGGGGTCGACAATTTAATATTTACTCGACTGCCCAAAAAAAGGACTATCGGTATATTATTTTTGTGCAAATGTAAGTACCTAGGTATACAATCGCTAAAGCTACATTAATCATAGGTTCATTGGGTTCATAGGACAAAGATCAATATCTCGAGAACAGTCGTACAATTTTGTCATCATCATCATCCTCTTAGCGTTTGTCCCGGCTTTTGCCACTGATCAATTGAGCCTGGCCGCTTAGCAATCTAATCCTACGAATGGACATAGGTACTAGTTTTTACGAAAGCGACTGGCATCTGATCTTTCAAGTTCCATAAAACTGTGTGTTACGAGCCGAGGTATGAGACCTCCAGATTGAAGGTCGGACGTCTTACAACCAGGCTACCAATGCTTCTAGTCCTAAAATTTCGTATTGTATTATTAGGGGGTTGTTGAATTGGGCGATGTCACTCTAGTATCTAATCTACATTTGATCTCGCGCAAGGATATCTACGTTTCACAGTTTGGCATGTCGAATCCGGTCTAGTTCTAGAGGTCTCAGTTGATTGCGTCTCAGTGTACGAATAGCCTAAATCACTACATAGTATAAAACAAAGTCGCTCTCCGCTGTTTGTCCGTATGTATGCTTAGATCTTTGAAATTAAGCAACGGATTTTGATGCGGTTTTTTTTAAATAGAATACATGCATTATTTAGTAGAGAAACACTGATGATTTTAGATGTTTCCAATGTGATGTCGTAAATAAACCCATTTTTTGCGCTTACAATGCAAACGCTGGCTGAGTCCTAAGAGATAGATCAAAATAATGTACTACAGTATTGTACATCTTAAAAAGGTCTATAAGAAGTCCGCAATAGTATATGTCTATCTCTTAGGGATAACCCACAATAACCATTTTTTACCCCGTGCGAAGCCGGGACGGGTCGCTAGTATTGTAATTACAGTAACTGAATCGGTTCACATTTATTAAAGTAATTTTAAGCATTTAAAAAACAGATTATTAGAAACGACTCGTGATCCTAGGGATGGCTCATTCCTCGGGCACAGAATAGCCATTCAACGAGGGAATGTAGTCAGCCCTATGGATACCCTTCAGGGAGGGAACAGACTTGGGGGTAGTAAGCAATATTAGAGAAAAACAGCCTTTTTACAACAGAACAAAAAGGTTTCAGAAAACAAAAAAACTGTTAATATAGCTATATATGATCTTTTACAACCCATTATAGATAGCATGGACAGGAGTAATCATATTTGCGCAATGTTCATGGACATGACTAAGGCGTTTGACTATGTAGACCACACGATACTCCTAAAAAACTGAGTGCATATGGAATACGAGGCAATGTGTTGGACTTGTTTAAATCGTATTTAAGTAACAGAGATCAATGTACAGAGCTCACTCAAATGTGTTTGCGTACTAAGCAAGAAAAAATATTCCGATCCACACAACGTAAAATAAGATACGGTGTGCCGCAAGGGAGTGTTCTCGGCCCTCTGCTGTTTTTACTCTATATCAATGACCTATCACGACACATCAAATACCCTATGGTCCTATTTGCTGACGACAGTACTGTTATTATTGAATGTAAGGACATGAATAGTTATGAATCTGAAATTAATAATACAATTGCTGACATAATTCAATGGCTTAAACAAAATAATTGATTGATAAACCTGGATAAAACTAAGATAATTCACTTCAGGCAACGTAAAACGCCTCCTCCAATTTGCTGCAAATATGATGGTAAAACTATAGACTCTGTTACTGATACTAGGTTTTTGGGTGTACAGATAGATGAGCATTTATCTTGGAAGGCACATACGGAAGAAATGTCCAAAAGGCTTAGCCAATATGCCTACGCCTTACATAAACTAGCCAAACAAGCCAGTCCTCACGCAGTTTTAATGGCATATCATGGTTTTGTGGCTTCAAAATTGAGATATGGCATTATATTTTGGGGCAACTCCACAAATAAAAAATTCATTTTCAAGGCACAAAAAAACTGCATTAGATCAATGTGTGGCCTAAAGACAACTGACAGTGTTGTATCCTATTTTAAGAATTTAAAAATTTTGACAATGCCCTCGCTTTTCATTTTCGAAGCAATTATGTATATTAAAAACAATACAAGCCTATTCACAAAACATAGAGATATTTCTCGTAGAAATTTAAGAACAAAATATGTACATAATATCTGCACAACCTCTGCCAATACAGCACTGAAGAAGAAGAGTGTGTATTACTTAGCTAGTAAAATATATAACAAGTTGCCGAATAACCTTAAGTCCTTGAATATGCCAGAATTAAAAAATAAGTTAATGACATTATTAATCAATAAATGCTATTACTCCCTTGCAGATTATTTTAAAGATAGTTTAGAATGAAATATGACAATTAACCAATTAAATAACTATTTTATTCATTATTCTGATTATGTTAAAAATATTTGCCTTGACTCGTTTTTTTTTTTTAAGTTTCATATATTTAGTATAATGACAAACTGCTGTAGCTTTACAATCTGTATAGTCTGTGCATGATAGGATATATATGTAAATACCTTATTGTTTAGGATTAAGTTCATATTTTTTGTACGCCTGATGGCAAAATATAGTGAAACTATGTATGAATTTACCACCATTGTAACTACCTATATTTACAAATAAATCTTACTTACTTACTTACTTAGTATATTTTTTAGTCTAATATTAACTAAGTATGTTTAGTATTCGTGTTTTTATTTGTTTGTTATTTCATCTGGATGTTATGTTCATTACTTACGTAAGTAATAAAATTAAATATATGTATATTAAATTTAATATAAAAAGGTTGAAATCGTTATAAAGCAGGTACCACAATGATTATTAGTTGTATTTTATTTAGTTGTAGGTATATTATTAGTGCTCACGTGTTAATATTAAGAGCAGGAAATAATATTATTTTGACCTCAACTAACCTGTGAGTCGTTCGTACTAACTAACTAACTAATCATGATTGCATCTCATCTGTCAAAGTGGGTAATTATTTATGCTGTTATTTGCTCCACCAGCGAGTGTGATAAAAAATTAAACATCAACCAACTTTTAAAAAATCGACAAAATTAGAAAAATGCCATCTATTTAGGACAAAAACATCTCTACTGATATACGTTTTTTTTTAAATTTATAACAAGCTTAAAGTTTTAAAAACTGTAACCCGACTACGAAAACAATAACATATTGAAGTCAGTTCATTTTCATTTAATTTCATTTAAATCGGATGTATCGTTTTGGCGCTACGGTGGTTGCATACTTAAATACTAATATACATACTGTACCTAAACGGGAGGTCTTCTTCGTATTTAATTACTAAAATAAAAATAACACAATAAAAGTATTACCCATTTGATTATAGCCATTACGGGTTTGGTTTATTTTTGATCCATTCTAACAATAAGTCCATGAAAATCAAACTCACTGCGAGTATTGTAGCGACATCTTACGAATTATTAATGCAATCTTAAGTCATGTAGCGGCTTAAAGTCTGTCACACTAGTATTTTAGACAATTTTTGGTTTGTCTCAAACAGCTTAGCTTGACGTCTAATATATTGACAGCTGTCAACGTCATGTGAAACAGGTTGAACGAATTGAACCTTAACGAGATTGACATAAGGAGTGTCGCTACTTTTGTATAGGATGTCGCTACTTTTGTATGGAATGTAGCTCGAAACTCATAGTATGTCGCCACATTAGTATGCAATGTAGCTCAAAATTCATAGTATGTCACTCCATTTTCATAGTTTGTAGCTTAAAACTCATAGTAAGTCGCCACATTAGTATGGAATGTAGCTTAAAACTCATAGAATGTCGCTACATTTTCATAGTTTGTAGCCTAAACCCCATAGTAAGTCGCCACATTGTCACACAATGTCTCTCGTCTGGAATTTAGTATAAAACGGCCGACGCCAGCTATCGAGCATTCATTCAAATCTCTACGCTCGGACCGACAAGTGACTCTGGTTTACTAATCTATTGGTAAGTGCAAAATTCTGCTATATTTTTATCTCTGTGTTTGGTTTTATGTGCAATAACTATATTGTCGTAATGCTGTGACTTGGAGATGTGTCTCTGTTCTCCGATTCAGGAATCAGCGAGGTTTCAGTAGCGGGGAACTTTGACATTGAGATATATGTGGAATGTTGCACTTTATTGTTTTAAAGTTTGTTTTATTTTCTTATTCCTTTTATGTAAACTTGTTGTTATATTTTAAAAGCCAGAAACTGTCCAGACATAAGTCG
Source organism: Pammene aurita (assembly GCA_947086415.1). Lineage (NCBI taxonomy): Eukaryota > Metazoa > Arthropoda > Insecta > Lepidoptera > Tortricidae > Pammene > Pammene aurita. The sequence continues at coordinate 24,072,493 of OX352302.1, read as the reverse complement.
TTTGACAAGCTAGCTATAACCTCACGGTGACAAGCGTGGCTAGCTTGGGGTCCATTTTGTTTCCAAGTTGATGGTGCTTGGCAATCCTTTTTTAACAACATAAGGATTGAAACACCTCTTAAGGTGCCATCCCTGGTTCTGAAGTCCAGCTGTTAGGCAAAGGCGGGGGCCACATAATTTTATACTAAGTTGGCCATTCGGGATATCCGGACCCGCTAATGTCTGCAGTAATTGGTGCCAGGTCTTGTTAAATATATTTATATATTTCTTTATATACACCGGATAGGGCCGAGTTACTATTCACCACCCTGGCCGCGGCCGTGAATGGGGGACTCACTAACACGGGCCTATAGTTTTGCTATCTCGACTTCGCCCATCGAACTGTACAGATTCCATAGGGATACGAGTACATTATGTATATTTCAAAGTATTAAGTTGATGGTAAGAACAGCTGGTATTTTGAATGTACTAGATTAGGAACAATAGATTAGGATAGAGTCACACACACTTTCTGGGAAAGTAGGTAGGGTTTTTCTTCCACAGGTTTTCATGATTTTATTGAAATCAGGTGGTTCTTTAAAGCAATATATTTACTACTTATATGGTAGGTTTTTGACTTTGAAATCTTTTGGTATTGAGTAAATGAGATCCTTGTTCTAAAAGCAAATCTTTGTAATTCTATATTTCTAGGTTCCTTTTGCGAAGGCAGGGTATCTCTGGAATATAGTGTCCGGTCACATTCATTTTTATCTGGGGATAGTAAGTCAGTTTGAGATGGACGACTGGCTTGCTCCTGACACCAATCAATGCAGTGTGTTGGGAATATGTCAAACTGATATTGTAAAGGTTTGACTCTTCTGTTTAGGTCACTACTTTAGTATTTTGCCTTTGTTTTAGATAAACCTAGAAATATCAGCTTTTAATATGTTGAGAATGAATATTGGGCATGTCAAAAAAGATTGATATTATTTAGTTTGTTTTAGAGTTTCTTCTCATTTAAAACTAGGATACGAAACGCTGATTATTTATGTTGTGGAGTTTAGGAATACCTAATAACAATAATACAAAATAAATTGGGTATTAGGTTAGCGTGACTATTCTCCATCCGTGCATGTCAATGAGAAAGCGTCTGCTATGCTAGTATTGTAAACAAAATAATAATTTCGCCCAAAGAAATATATACATTTCCCTTTTAGCTAGCTAGTTAGATATGGGGTTCAGTAAGGGAAATAATTATGCAGACGACAAGGGCTTTCCTTGACATGTTACCCGGTTACCGGTAGGTTTCGGTTGGAGATATTATTTTTTTAAATAAATAATATTTTATAAGTCTACTAACTATCTTTTACCACGTTAAGCCAATATTCTGCTATACAATCTGTAAAATCACTAAAATCACAATCACAAAATCACAAAAACTAATTTTATAATGAACTTGTAATTCCTCTGTTTACTCATCAATCTACTTTAATTCTTAAAATCTACACTCAACTTTTAAATTTTCATCGTACTCTTCTATAAAATTTAGCTATTAAAATTGTGATTGTGTTTCGAGAGTTCGGAAGATTCGCCAGTCTTTCATTAAAAGAATTTGGGTTACACGGAGCATTTCGAAGGGTTGGGGACCCTTCGAAATGCTAGACAATTGATCACCAAGGCCATATTAAGGGGTTTCGCGCCCCTACGTTTAGTCTATAAAAGGGGTGATGAGCGGGAGGTGACAATACATATAAGTACATACACACATACACACATAGACTGCTAAACTCATAACCCTTCCTTTTGTAGTCGGGTAAAAAAATACTTAATGACACTGGAAATTTCAAATGTCGTAAGGGACATCTTGTCGTTAAAATTGGAGCGTTAAAACTGACTGGACAGCATTTCTAGGCAAAAAAGTATTTAACACACATATACAAGATATCTCTAATATACTCCTACAAAAAGAAGCGGTGCGGGACGGGAACACGCAATGCTAGACAGGGAACGCGCGATTATTCCGTGGGGCGTAAGACAGAGACAGACATTAATGGTTGCCATGGAGACGTACTAAGTTGACTGTTACTTCCAATAATTAGTGTATGTATAACATTTATCTAGGTACCTTAAATAACAAGTTCATGTGTACAAATTCACAATTAAAGCATGATGAAAGCACGTGATTGTGATTACGAAGCAACAAAGGTAAGTGTTTTTTTTTAATACTACGACGGTGGCAAACAAGGATACGGTCCGCCTGATGGTAAGCAGCAGAGCTACCGGAGACTATAGACGCCTGCAACTCCAGAGGTGCCACATGCGCGTTGCTGACCCTTTACAAAAAGGAGGATTCACTGTGTTGACGCCTAAAGGAACAAGAGGGTCCCTCATCGTCAACGCACTGGGTCCTCTTTGAGCTCTTTGGCAATCTTACTCACCAGCAGGAACTCAACACTATGAGTAGGGTCTAGTGCTATATGGCCGTGGTTTTCAGTAAGGTGGAGGAACTTCCCCAGTCGGGCTCTCGAGTCGGGTTGTTGGGGATTTGAGCGAGATGACATTCGCTGTGCTGTGCTCTACCACACATAGGGAGATGACATTCTCATTACCCATACCTCTCTTTTGGACGTAATTTAAGGACATACCCGTGTCCGAACGTAGTTTAAGTTAAGGACATACCCGTGTCCGGATGTAGTTTAAGGCCATACCCGTGTCCGGACGTATAGTTTATGGAACATATCCGGGTTTGTTTACATTATTTTACTTTCTATTGACCCAGAATTTACGAAACAGCCTCCTAGCCCCGCTGGTAGTGACCCTGCCTACGAAGCAGGAGGTCCCGGGTTAAAATCCTGGTAAGTGTATTTACTTGTGTATTTATCACAGATATTTGTTCCTGAGTTATGGATGTTTTCTGTGTATTTAAGTATATATCTATATATATTATATATATCGTCGTCTAGTACCTACAACACAAGCTTATTGAGCTTACTGTGGGACTAGGTCGATTTGTGTAAGATTGCCCCATAATATTTATTTATTATTTATTTGATGTTGAGAGGCATAAGATTGTAATCAAATTCTTGGTATCTATAGAGCCCGCAGGAATTTGAGCTGTTATTCTCATTAAGGTGATATTACCCCCACTTAGCCTAATTAAATGTATTGAATAATATTTCTTTGAAATACTGAAATGGTAGCCAAGCGGCATCAGAACTTGAAACATTTGATATCAACATGATATTTCTATCCGAGCGTCTCACATAGCTAAATTGAACGAGAGTGTCGCATTGAGCTTGATATGATATTTTTTATAAGTTGAATACGCTTCCAAACCACTGTCCCGATAACGTAGCTCAGAGTGGCGTGCTACCATGAGGACCTAAGGTTGTATTATTTCATAAGAGTAGCGGGTTGTGATAAAGAATGCGTGTCACAACTTCTTATTTGACACTCAAACCGTTTGTACTTTGTAAGTTTCTAAACCATCGAGCTTGTATAGTATACTATATAGTCTGTCCATCCTTACTTATCTTATCATGACAGACTATATCTGCTAGCTTAATATGGTCGGATTTGTATCCCCTGTCACCATAGCTGTCACGTTCTAACAAGTATGTAGTGCGAAAGTGATGCATGACGTGATAGGCGATAAAATTACAACCATGATACGCGTTCTGATAGACGGAGAGCTGGCCACGTCATATATGACACAATAATGAGAGCAACGAAACCCATGTAGTTAGTTTGCTATACTATGCTTATTTCTAGATCCGGACATCTGGCAGCTCTAAAGTGGTGGAGGTCAAAGAATGCAAATAACTTGAAGAAAACAAATCCTAGAGTTCTGGGTTTAATGAAATATTATAGGAAATCATGTAATTAATTAGGTTATATGATATCCAGAAGGTTGTGTTGGCGGAAAGTAGTGCCAAATGATGTAAAATGCAATTTTTGGTTAGTCGCCTACTATTTTTGTTTGCGCAATAATAGACAATGGTTTTTAATCTAATGTTAAAATATAGGCCCTGTCCTCTATAAATTACACTTTGTAATTTTTTACCTATTTTGGTATTACTTTTTTCCAACTTAAAAGCTTTGTTGGTCTGTCACTCTGACATCTACCATTTAAGAGCTGCCAGATGCCCGGATCTAGCAATAAGGATGGTAAAGCAGTCTAACTAGACAGGTTTCATTGCTCTCATTATTGTGTCATATCTGACTTGGCCAGCTCTTAGACCATGATGGTAAAATCGGTGATTCCAGAACGCGTATCATGGTTGTCATTTTATCGCCTATTACGTCATGCATTACTTTCGCACTTACATACTTGTTAGAACGTGACAGCTCCATAGCTGTCATTTTCTACAGGGCAGGCAGAGAAATGGGATGACAAAGAATGCTTGTCAACGATCAAAAGTGTGGCAAAAAAATGAAATCCATGTATGTGTCTAAATTGTCTATGTGAGCGTAAAATAGTGATGCCAAATACAATAGGTTAATTATCTATCGGTATTTGACTTTCTTATCGATACGTTCTAAAGGCCTCTACAGACGTAAGCGACAAGTCAAAGTTGTCAACTGTAACGTCAATTGACATCCCCACTACCAACTTGACGTTTCATTTCACGCAAAATTTCGACTAATATTATTACATTACCTAATAGTTAATAACTAATATGTTTGTTCTAAGCAAATTATATTCTTTAGTATGAAAAAAATGTAAAAAAACGAAACTATTTATTATTAAATTAAAAATATTAAATAAACAAAATTATTTCCTAAAATAATTTCAAATATTTCATAAAACGGAAAACGGAATTTCAAGTGCGAATGCGCATTCGATTGATCGCACGACCATTTTGACAGCTGACCTCTCATTCCTACTATATTTCTATCTCGTTCTAAACGTTCGACTAGTCGCTTGTAGGCGTGGCACACACTTGAGCGGAATCCAGCCCAGCTATCATAAATAAAAATCAGCCGCAGCATAAAAGTCAGAAATTTCTTTACGGGAGCTGAATTTTTGTATGGAGCCCATGTACAATATTCAGCCCGATTTCCGTTTTCGGATGCTTTTTGACGATTTCCGCTAAATGTGTTGAGCGCCATATTTGAATGAAATAATACAAGTACTGCAAGGTAAAAAAATCTTTAATAATAAAAAAACCCGTTTAAAACTGGATATAATAAGAACCTAATTCTTCTTACGTAATGAATGACATGTGAATATAAGATTAATTTATTCAAAAGATTTTTTTGAAGCAATAATTATAATTTTCATATTGAACAGTTATCGATATAAGTCCCTAAAACGTTTTGTCAATCCCTAGCGTCGAATAAATGTTTCGGTTTTTACACAAAATAATCATGATTATTAACTATTATGATAAAATATTGGCACACAGTATAAGAAACACTAATAATTAATTGTATCTAGTAAATACTTACACGATTTATTTTGCTATTTTGATAAAATATTGTTTCAAAGACATCGATCGGAATATCATGTAAACCTGTGAAATGAGTAATTACTTGGGTTTTTCCTATGAGTAATAGTCCAATCTGGAACACAACACGACACCATGTTTCTCCTTTTTCATCCCAAGTTATTTTATTCACGATTGTTTTATATTTTTCACGCTAAAATATGAGCTGTCACGACGTGGGTACGTAAGCTAACTACCCAAATTCAAAAGCTGCCACTCCTTCAAAATGATCGTGTGTCTCTTTTACACTCGTGGAATATTCATATACGTGTTGGTTTCTCTTTTGCGCACTTCGTTTATCTTTTAGCGGCAAGCGCCATTTTATATCTGAGGGCAGGCGATAAAAATCTGACCATATTAGGCTAGCAGATACCTCTATAATTCATAGTGACATTGAAAGATGTAGGAATTAACACATAAATCAGATCGTTTCTTTGTCACATAGACTCGTTCGAAGGTTTGATACATACTAGCAAGTTGTTTTAAAGCTAAAAATCTTCATTTGAAATCCTGTCTCATTTATAGCAGACATTGAAATTGAAAAAATTGTGCGCATCGAGAAAAAGTTGTGAATTTTTGACCATGGATAGAGTGCCCCACGATTAATATTTTTTATTATTGGAGGTCCGTAAAATTTTTGGACCTTCACGTCAAAATCAGGGGTCCCGTGCAATATATTTTTACTCTCTGGTTGAGGCTGCAGAATTCATTTTTGATATTAAAAAATTAAAAATCCATATTTAAAAAAAGTTCTGCGGAGAGGAAAAACACTCAAAAAATATTATTTTATAGAACGTTATATGACTAATAAATGTCATGTATTTTTAAATAAAAAAATATCTTGAGGAAGCATATTTAATGCAGTTTTTAAATATATACAATTATTAATATTACGCTTTTATCATACAAAAACTACGCAAAAAAAATTCATATGCGTCGTGGTGTATATGTTTTCTCCGTAGTAAGTCAATGTGAAACGTCAACATCCGTAACGTATTGACCTTAAAATATGTATTGCTTATTATTAGTCAATTTTGCTCAGAGTACCTTCTACAAAATAAAAAAAAAACACATATTTCCTTAAGTACTAACTTAAGTATTAATCATTAGAATGGAAGTAAATGACGTTTAATATATGTGATAAACCTTCTTATAGGTAAATAATTTAAACCTAAATAAATCTAAAATTGAACACGGAACTAAAAATGAAGGTATAAAAACTAAAAACCTAATCGAAAAGCCCACCCCGTGTCGCCCCAGGCGCAAAGGTACCCATCACGCTCGCTGCGTTGCCGCGTTGAACCGCGATGGATAGCCGCTGCACAAGGAACGAACCAGAGCGGGCGTCAAGGCCCCTAACTCTCAGGCGGCGTCCCACTTCCCTGAGAAACAATTTTGCCTCCTCGCACCATACACCCGATGTTTCGACGGCAAGTGCAACAAAGATGTAATTATTGAGCGCCGAATACTTGTGCCTTTTGTGCATGGCAGCCAGCTCAGCGGCTGCGCCAGCCATCCGCATTGTGTGGGTTAGGTGCGAGGCGGCAAAGGTGCTTACGCATGTTGCGTCCCACAGCAGGCACTTCCCTTTTTCCCACGGCACCAGTGTCAAACCGTCTGGTCTTTTGCCATCTGTCCGGCTGAGGCCAGGCGGTTCTAGCGTGGAGGGGATGTTCGCTGACACTAGCGCCCTACGGATTATATCATTTAGGGCGTGGTGCCGTGGGAACCTCCCCGCGCAGCGGCAACAGCTCAGTGCGTGATGGCCGTTGCTCTCCACCATGGAACCGCAGATGCATAAGTGGGGTTGACACACATCGCAGCCCAGACGGAGAGCAACAGCCACCCGCAGTGAGTCATTGTCTAGTAAAGTGCCTATACTGGGACACGGGAGAGCGTATAACCAGGCACCGCTGTCAGGTCTTGCAGCTGCGTTTAGTCGCGCCCTGTTCACATCGACAGCATTTGCCAGCAGGTAATCAAAACATCGCTTTATGCCTACGTTGTCCCAAGAGCTTTGATAAAACGGTTTTTCGGGTAAGGGCGCAGTCGGGTTGAAAGCTTTCCAGGCCAACTGGGCGTCAGAGGCGTAGGGTATAGAAAGCTTGTCTCCATCAAATGATAAAATTTTAGAGACAAGTTCCGAAACCCCAGCCGCCGACGACAAGAAGGCTGGTAGACTAACATCCCTGGCGCGACGCAGACCCAGGCCACCGCTCCGAATGGGTAGAGATGCCTGGTCCCATTGTTCTGAGTTCAGGGAAACGTTTAGAATGCATTCAGCTGTCTCCTTCAGTGTACGGTCGAAGGAGTTAATGTGTTCGGGGTGTAGCCAGGCCGGTACGGTTCGGAGAAAATATGTAACTTTAGGAACAGCAAAGCAGGATCGTAGTAGAGTAAGCGCAATGTGTGCTGAGAGGTTTTGAAGCCTTTCCTTGGCGAGAAGAAGAAGCTCTACTCTTACCTTAAAGGCTTCGGGGATTGCTTCGGGAAAGATAGGAGAACCAAGGAGGTTTAAATTTTGAGGGGATAGCTCTTTGAGTCCAGGGAGAAAGGCACTGAATGAGGTTAATGATGTTCGGGAGTTTTCGCTGCAAGGAAAGAACTCGCATTTATTGGAATTCATTTCGAGTCCAAGTTGCTTTAGGAGTGGAAGAAGCGTGAGTAGGTCTTGTTTGACTTCTTCTGGCTTGCCCCCGAGAGTGCCATCGTCGAGGTACCATACGTTCAATGGAGATTCAGGAACTGTAATGGCTTTGTGGATGGCAAGGCTAAAGATTAGGGGGCCAAGCGGATCTCCCTGCTGCGCGCCGACCTGAGATAGTATGAGGGATTCGTTGTAAAAAAGCTTTGTAGGGGTTGAATAAGCCTGGTACAAAAAAGGGTAGAGTTTAGGCACTTTTTCCACGACTTCAGTTAATAGGGCATCGCGTTCCAGTGAGTTGAATGCATTTTTAATATCGAGCTTAACTACCACGCAGTCTGCGTTACTCGGGTCGATCGCAAAAGCTCTGGTAGCGTGGATGGCAGCCTCGCAACCTAGTTTGGTGCCAAACCCAAGTTGGCAAGGCTGCAAATACGACGCCATTTCTTCCCGCACAGCAAGGCAACCGAGCTTGGCAGTCAGGCGGCGATAAACACTTCCAATTGCAATTGGCCTTAAACCGCCATCTTTTTTGGAGAGAGCGCATAAGGAAGCACCATAGATGTATGGGCAAACTGCTGGATTCACTTGGCCGCTAAGGAGGAAGTTACTTAATTTCGTTAAGCACTCAAGCAGCCGGGGCCCGTTGTCACCGGCAGAGCCAGAAGTAAGCTCTTTCAGGTGTGATGGGCGGATACCATCCAGTCCTGCGGCAGAGCTGTTATTAAATGAGCCTAGGGCCGCAGCAACTTCATCTGGCTTGACAGATAGAGCAGGGCTAGATCTGTCCGGCTCAGGCGGTAGATTCAGCGGCCTAGATGGGGTCGGGTGCTTTGACAATAAACTAGCTAGAGTTTCGGGATTGGAAGGCGCCACACTGTCGTTCGACATAAGCAGACGAACTGCCCCCCTAAGATCACCCTCAAAAACTTTAGATTCAATTGTTCTAAGAACTGAGGGCGGTCTTAAGGCCGCTGTATCGGCTTGGACAAAGAGAGAGTCAATCACACTAAAAGATTCGATGTTTCGTTTCACTTTTGTTGTCAGGTTACCCGAGCCGGTTGTTTCTGGTGCTTTTAATGCGGAATACGCAAATGATAGCAAACCGAACCAATCTGTAGTGCCATTGTTATTAACACATTTATCGACGATGCTGCAAAGTTTGCCTGCCGCTAGGTTGCGAGCTCCTTTAGGTATGTGACGTAGGATTCGTACCGATTGCTTCAAGGTGGCAAGGTCATCCAAGTCTAAATTGCAGTTGGCGTTTGGGGGAGCTTGTTGCGGCTGCTGTTGCTGTACGGTAAGTGTTTGACCAGAGGCTATCGTTCGAGGCACAGCTTTATGTTTGCGTCCTATATGTACCTTTAGCCCGTGAGAATTGAAAGTGCGCGAGGAGTTAGGGCAGTGGGGACACTTCGACTGGGTTAAGGCTTGCATGTAAAAACAGTATCAAGAAAGCAATAAAATTAAAGAAAAACACAACACCTTATGCTAATACAACTTAGGGTATGGTTATATGTATAAGCTAAAATTAAACTAGATACAAAACTTATTATTAGCACGATTGTCCTTGCGCGAGCCTGAGGGGTAAGGTAGGTGCCAAATCCGTAGGTATGATCGTATGCTTCAGTAGATTAAGACATTAACATTGCACGCACTTTGAAGTCAATTGTTGAATCTAATTTAGGCGAAAACATGTAGAAATATCAATATTTGTATGTAAATATTATTATTTTCTTTGAGATGACAACGTCAAATGTCAAGGCGGCTAGAGGCGCGCCCCAGTTGGGCTGCGCGGGCCTGTGCTGCGGTCTCCGCAGAGACGACGTTCCGGTGCGGCTTGTCTATTGCGACAGTAGAAAGTAAATCAAGAAGAGTAGGTGTACATTTGATAATTTTCAAAAATTTACACGCAAGAGCAAAATTTCATGCTTGTTTATCCGTTGCTAAGCAAACGTTTGCTAAGTAAATGTGTTTTTTAATTATTTTTTTTGCATTTTTGCATTTTGTACAAGGAACTCTGAGCAAAATTGACTAATAATAAACAATTATTTTAAGGTCAATATGCTACGGATGTTCACGTTTCACATTGATCTTCGATACTTACTATGGAGAAAACATATACACCATGACGCGAATGATATTTTTTCGCGTAGTTTTTGTATGATAAAAGCTACAAAATTGTATATATTTAAAAACTGCATTAAATATGCTTCCTTACGAATGTTTTTTTATTTTAAAATAAATGACATATATTAGTTATATAACGTTGTAGAAAATAATATTTTTTTGAGTGTTTTTCCTCTGCACAGAACATTTTTTTTAAATATGGATTTTTACTCTTTTAATATCAAAAACGAATTCTGCGTGTCTATTTTATAAGGAAACGATACCACACAACCCCTAGCAGCCTTAACCACAGTGTAAAATCATATTGCACGGGACCCCTGATTTTGACGTGAAGGTCCAAAAATTTTACGGACCTCCAATACTAAAAAATATTTATCGTGGTGCACTCTATCCGTGGTCAAAAATTCACAATTTTTTCTCGATGCGCACAATTTTTTTCACCTTTGTACTGAGAGGAAACCCTACTATTAATATTATATTACATTACTAGCTGTGCCCGCGGCTCCGCCCGCGTGGAATTCGGTCTGTGTCAGTAAGCGGCTAATTCACCCCTAATTTCTAGTGTCCGACCGAAGTTTCAGTTTCGGTTTCGGTTTCGGCCAATTTCGGCCAAAAAAGTGATTTCGGCCGAAGTTTCGGTTTCGGCCAGAATCCGGCCGAAACCTTCGGCCGGGCCGAAATTACTTCGCGGCCTCTCGCGGCTCTCGCATCGGGAGCGCTCGGCTTAATTAGGGCGCGCTCGGGCGGGTAGGTATAGGTAATGCATCGGCGGCCGGCCCAGCTGGGACCAGCGACGTTTGTATGTGAACCACGTGGCGCGCGACAAAATATGGTGAGTGTTGTTTATTTATTAAATTATTATTTACTTTTTAGAATTTGTTACTGCATTTTATGCTGTGATTAATAAATTATACGTTTGATATTAGGATTGTGAATTTAGTTTAGACGTGATAAGAATAGGTTGTTTGTTTTGAATAATATAATACCTATGCCGCGAATTAGTGAAGTCTTGATAACTGCAGTAAAATAATACCTTATTAACCCTATTACTATCCCTTAAATATGTAGGTAGGTATGTTATTTTAAATAACAAGTAAACTTAACTTATAAAGTCATAAATAGCAGATATATAACTTATTTAATTGCCGCAATGAATTGAAGACCTACTCTTACCAAGTAATACCTACCTATTGACAGAAAAGTTAAATTTGTACGTTAGTCATAGTTATGCTAGGGTTGATAAAAAGAAAAGAAAAGTTAATACTTTAAAAACAATAATTAGATCGAATTTTAGTAAGTTTTTTTCTGTTCGTAAATAAATAATAACTTGTTAAGTTTGAATTCGATAAAATTGTTCTGATGTGTGATTTCGTTAACATCTATGAATAAACATTTTAAATAGTTATATTCAATACAATGCTGGAGTCTTTATGTTTAAGCTGTGATTTATCTTGCAATTGACTTTGTCCAGGTATTATATTAATTAGGTAACTTTGTTTAAAAATTTAAACATTTGATTTTATTTGGTTTAAAATTTCATAATTTACCTCTAATTATATCTATTTTCATTAAAAATAAAGGTTTTTTTATTTTGTTTAACAAAAAAGTAACTGTTCTCATATAAGAAATCCTTGCAATAACCTTTTCCTTACGATTTGTACAGTAATTTTGAATATTTTGATACGTCTTCAAAAATTTCGGTTTCGGTTTCGGCCGAAATCAGAAAAAAACCGAATATTCGGTTTCGGCTAGAAATCGTGTTTCGGTCGGACGCTACTAATTTCTCTCCCGCTACCCTGGAGGCGAAACTTGAAGTAAAGTTGACAGATGGATACGCTAGAGGACAGTAGTCCTAATAAAGTATTTTAAAGTTACCACTAAATGAAACTACACTCAAAAATGAATACTTTTTTTTATCATATAAATTTTTTTTGGCATGATTTAAACGACATAGAGTAGTAGGTGTATATCAGACGATACAGGACCACTCCCAAGTAACACAGGAAGTATTATAATATAACATATGAATAGTTAACTTATTTCGAACTTAAGGACCGTATAAACTCTTATATACATTCACCGAGCAACTTGTTGCATTATATGATGCTTTGAGCTGTATAACGGTTGTATAATGGCATATCTAAATGCTTTTGTAAAGCCTTAAGCTTTAGTGCAGCAAACCACAACGCAACTGTACAGCTTTCAGCTGTTTAAAAGCACTTAAGTGCTTTAGGTTCTACAATAGCATTATATAATGCTTTAAGCTGTATAACGGTTGTATAATGGCATATGTAAATGCTTTTGTTTAGCCATTACTTTTAGTGCAGCGAACAACATGCAACTGTACAGCTGAATGCGTTGCGTTTTGGTTTGCTACACTAATGCTTCGGTTTGGTTTAGTGCCTTAGGTTCTACAATAGCATAAATAAATGCTTAATGCTGTTTAAGAGCATAACATTAGCCATTATAATGCCACGTAAATTCGCTATACAGCTTTCAGCTATTTTTAATGCCTTAGGGTGTACAATAGCATTTATAAGTAGGTAATACATCCCTAATGCTGTATAATACCCATAATATAAACCATTATAAAGCCAAGTAATTCACTATAAGGGGCTGTTCATAAATTACGTCATTTCAAATGGGAGGGGGGGGTCTGGACATCGGATTATGGTAGCATGACGTAGGAGGGGGGGGGGGGGCGGTCATTCCGAAGATCACATCATCTCTCGCATCTTTAAAAAGTGCTTCAATGTGTAAAAAAGGAATGAAATTCGTGTTTCTATAACTTTTAATGCTATAAAATATTATCTACTAAATAGTTTTTTATTTTACAATTAAGCTAAAAACGCATTTTTTTTAAATGACGTCACTTATTTTGGCAGGGGGAGGGTTGGATGATTTTAGGGGAGGGGGGTAAAAATCATCAAAAATTTATGACGTAATTTATGAACAGCCCCTATACAGCTTTAGCTGTTTTAGTGCCTTTAGGTCTACAATAGCAATTTTAAGTAGTATATAATGCTTAATGTTGTTTAATAGCATAATTATTCACGTGTAATGCTGTAGGCATTAATAAGCTTTTTTTAAGGGTCACTGAGCTGCTATTGGACTAAGAGCTAGCCACGTCAGATATGACGCAATAATGAGAGCAACAAAACCCGTCTGGTTAGATTGCTTTACTATTCTTATTGCTAGATCCTGGCATCTGGCAGCTTTTAATGGGTGGAGGTCACAGTGACAGACTAGCAAAATGTTTTAATTGGAAAATAGTAATACCAAACTAGGTAAAAACTGCCGAAGTTGTCTCAGTTATAAAGGACAGGGCCTATATTTTAAGCGGCTCCCTGGCGCCAACGACCTTAGATCTGATTCCCTTAGTTTTCTAATGATTTATATAGCTTATCATACTGTCAGTAACGGCTTTAAACAATATAGTATCCTATATTTACTTCAATATTCATTGTCTTCGAGATATTTAACATCAAAGTCGAACCGGTTTAGGCTAAAAAAGTGGTTTTATGGCCATACATTTTGTGTTAATTAGTTAAAAATTAAAATCTCTCTACAGTTTTTAGAGACATCAAAGAGGAACCCTAATATGTAGATCACGTATATGTAAGATTCTTTACACCATTCGAATATCGATAAAAGTGTTTTTTAGACCATATCTTAAAAATATCGTAAAAAAATAACGGCTCATTTATTTCAAGATCCGGCTCTACAGAATGGAGATAAAAGATTCAAGAACCGATAGTCGTTTGCCTTATAATTCTATCTGTAGTGATTCTATATGTTGGAATATCGACTCAAAACTAGTCAAAAATCGATAAAATACGTTAGACTAAAAAATATTGTGTATTATTACGTGTTTAAAGTTCACCGACCCACTCTATAGCCTATGGAAGATTGCTACGCGAATCTGTCAGGCGCTTTTGTATTCGCTCTTCTGTATGTGTCAAGTTAGACATTACACGCATAATTAGATCGAAAGCCGTTTTAATTTTTCTACTCCTGTAATACTCCAAAACATGGTCCTTCGAACCGGACTGAAGATTTACAGCCCATAATCCTTAAATAATTAATAAAAGGAGCTGACGAGTGAAGAAATTAAGAAATTCGTCCAACTAGAACAAAGGATCACGCTTACGTAGAAAAGAGGTTGCTGAGATCGTGTTCATATGGGATTGCTGGACTTGAAGACAGTGTTAAGCTTTCAGTATTCTTAATTTTCACCCATCACTCGTCATACAGGTAGTAATTAAGTGTAAGGATACGATTTAAAACGGTTAGTACCATTTCAAATTCTCAATTGTTTAACTTAGCCACGTACCTAACCGTTAGGTTAACCTTTGTCCCGTCAGATTACTAGTTCACTTTCATTTTATTTCGTACATAGTTAATTTCGTATTAGTTCCTCACTGATATTTGCCTAGGCATTTAATTAACTTCTTATTTAATGTAAGAACTGTGAATCTAGTCAATCATTATTTATCTCGACGTTAGGACACAGGTGTTAATTGAAACAATAGATTTAGCTTTCACCGCTAATTTAATAAAATATTAGTTGCAAAACATTACATTCATTTGCAATTATTCGTGTTTAAACTTTAAATTAAGTAAATTAAATAAATTTACACTTAATTAGCTGTTGATTAGGTATAAATAAACTTAGGTAGTTAACAACTGTACTTCCATACATTTCTTATACATTTAAGTTAATCTTGCATTGTATAATCAAAAGATGTGGCATTTATAAAGGCAGACTAACTAAGACTAACAGCCTTTTTTTTTTTTTTGAACCTGACTTGGGCTTTATGCTTCTGGAGCGCTAAAGCGGGCGGACTGTGTGGTGGGATGGTTGCCGGGGGAAAATCCAGGACCCTTCCGCGACCAGACGTGACGTGGTTGCTACGCTGGAATGCTCCTACCGAGCTTGCGCTTCCAGCGAGGTCAGTTGAAGCGAGTTCAACCTGATCTGGGTGAGTGGGGGGGGGATCGAGCTAGTGGGAGTTTTGTCGCTGGTTCGCTACTCCTAGCCTAGCTGAGAAGACTCCAGCAAGAAACTCAGCTAGGCCCGACGACTGTCGGGGTGACTCTATCCGGTATGCGGCGGTACCGGGTGGATAAGGGACTGAACGTGTCGATGTGGTCGCGACTGTTCCGAGGTGGGCGTCCCCGCCGGCGGGGGCGCCGCAGTGTACATGTGGGGGAGGGCGCATGCACAGCGTTCCATTTCTCATGAATGGCCGCTGTGAGTGCGTCGTCCTGGTCCGTGACGTAGTGTCTAGGCCGCCGAACCGAGCGGCCCCTAATCAGCGACTTCCGTGTTAAGAGTCCGGGGGGGGGAGGGTTGGGAATGTAGTTCGCAGCCTTCCTAACTAACGGATTACTACTGTGCGGAGCGTTGTCAAAATAACGCCGGGCAGTCTGCTTAAAGAAACCATAAAGGGAGTCAAGCCCCGCGTCATGGTGCAAACTGAGGGTCGTCTGGTACCACGGGGCACCAGTCGCCCTACGGAGGAAACGATTCTTTAGTAAGTACTTCACTTACCTCTGTTGCCACCAGTATGTTATTCAATCAAATACAAATTGGTTGATTATTTTTTCAATGTTTTCAGTGTTTGTATTTGATTGAATAACATACTATTCTATGAGTGGAATGCCCCACTTTAAAAACATGTAAAATAATTGTGAGTTGATAGCAGCGCCATCTATTATTTCCGTTGTGACACTTGCAATAGGGTCGGCGGGAAGGGTATCTAACTCTAGTAGTTAGCACCTAGATGTCGCTTACGGCTGCTATAAAGTCGATGTAAAAATAAATGCAAAAAGATGATTGAAGGCATTGAGAATTTCGTCAACTCAGTAACTGAACTCATAGCTTAATTGGTAAAGCGATCGAGCCCCGGTAAGGCGTATCGATGCGAGGTTCAAATCCTGCTGGGTTGATTATTTTTTCAATGTTTTCAGTGTTTGTATTTGATTGAATAACATACTTGCGTACTTTAATGAGAATGTGTGCGTGTAAATGCCGGCTACGCTGGTTTTGGAACAAACTACGGCTGATACCGTCTCCATATACTCCGTGAGAATGCCCCACTTTAAAAACATGTAAAATAATTATGTGCATTAATAAAGGTTTATGATAGTAATAATAAAGAGCATGTCGCTCGCGCCATGTTAGACAATGGTAGTTTTGCATGCCTAATATCTCAGAGTTTCTGTGAGAAAATAAATGTACCTACGAGTCAAATCAACACATCTGTTCTTGGCATAAATAAAATGACTACTCAGATAGGAAAAATGTGTCTGCTTCCTATTAAATCTTTAGATGACCCTTACTCAGATACTGTAAACTGTTTCGTTCTGCCAGCCCTCACTGATGACGTCCCGTGTCGTCAAATTGATTTGACGGATTTAAATATCCCAAGCGACATTTGTCTGGCCGATCCTAATTTTTATAAACCTGCTGCTGTGGATATTATATTAGAATCTGAAGTCTTTGGGGACTCGTTAGGGACACAGCCTCAGCTCATTAGATTAGGTACCGGACTACCGATACTCTGTGAAACTCGCTTCGGCTTTTTGGTTGCAGGTCGAGCAATTACCGACCATCTACCTTCTAGCATGCATTGCTTTTTTGCTTCCGGTCTCTCGTATACAGGCAATAATGTTTTAAAATGTAACGACGACATTCAAACCCAATTAACGCGGTTTTGGCAGCTCGAAGAAGTTAACCATAAGTCGTCTCATTATTCACCTGAGGAAAAAATGTGCGAGAAACATTTCGTTGAAAATACTACGCGGTTAGCCGATGGGCGATTCTGTGTCAGGCTTCCTTTAAAACAAAACGAAAGTGTTCTAGGGGATTCATTTCAACGCGCCAAGCATTGTATGCTGTCATTGGAACGTAGAATTCCTTCATTTAAAGGCTCGTATACTGATTTTATGGCAGAGTAGGAAAGTTTAGGTCACATGTCGGAGGGTAGGCAGGTCTCTAAAGAGGGAAAGGGTTACGTAATCCCCCACCACGGAATTTTACGTTCCAGTTCCTCCACGACAAAGCTTCGTGTCGTATTTAATGCTTCTAGCCCGTCTAGCTCAGGTGTCAGTCTGAATGACATTTTGGGTAGACTCAACCATAGTACTGGGTTGGCTTAAGATGATGCCCAATAGGTTGCAGCCTTTCGTGAGAAATCGAGTGTCTGACATCTTAGAAATAACCGGCAGTTGTACTTGGAGGCATGTTCCAACTGATCAAAACCCAGCGGATTTAATTTGCCGCGGATTACATGCAAGTGTTATCGATTCGTTAGACCTGTGGTGGTCGGGTCCTAGTTTCCTACAACAAGACCAGTCTCAGTGGCCCTTGAATCCAAACACAAAACAATGTGATGAGCTGCCTGAAACCCGCGTTGAGGTTTCATTGCACGTTAATGAAAATTATGAGCCATTGATCGATTTCGATCGTTTCTCTAATCTCTCGAGGCTCATTCGCGCTCTTGCGTATGCTCTGCGTTTCATTACAATATGTCACAAAAAAGAAACGCTTACGTTGTCTACGTTTTTAAATCATGACGAATTAAAAAAATCATTAAAGGTTGTTATCAAAATCAGTCAGAGCGAATCATTTCCAGAATATAATCTGTTAATAAACAAACAAAGTTTACCAAAAAAGAGTAAGCTCTTAAAATTCAACCCATTCCTAGATAGCGACAATATAATGCGTGTGGGAGGCCGTCTTGCAAATTCCGAATTTCCGTACGAGAAGAAACATCCCATTATTTTACAGTCCACTCATCGTTTCACAAAGTTATTATTCAATCAGGAACATAAAAGGCTTCTCCATGCACCGCCCCAGCTGTTGTTAGCAACAATTAAGGAAACCTACTGGCCTATTGGAGGTAATTTGGCAAAAGCTTGCTACCATCAATGTGTGCGTTGTAAAATTATGAAAGGACAAGTAATTGCCCCATTGATGGGCAATTTGCCAAATTCTCGGTTGTCACCTGGAGGCTATCCGTTTAGGAATGTGGGCGTGGACTACGCAGGTCCACTCATGGCAGCCAGCCGTCAAGGTCGTGGCTGTGTACTAGTTAAAGTTTATGTTGCCATTTTTATATGCTTCACAACCAAGGCGATACATTTAGAATTGGTGGGAGATTTAACTAGTAAAACTTACTTATTAGCACTGTCTCGCTTCATATCTCGAAGGGGACAGCCAGACAATGTTTATTCCGATAACGGTACTGC
The DNA here is from genome assembly GCA_947086415.1 of Pammene aurita. Lineage (NCBI taxonomy): Eukaryota > Metazoa > Arthropoda > Insecta > Lepidoptera > Tortricidae > Pammene > Pammene aurita. The sequence goes on along the minus strand of OX352302.1, from coordinate 24,053,995 downwards.
GTTTGTTGGAGCTTGTAATGAAATCACGAAGTTTCTAAAAGAAAACTGCAACTCTTTGGCTGAGACATTGGCTAGTGAACGAACTCGGTTTCATTATCTGCCTGCTTATGCACCTCACTTCGGGGGTCTTTGGGAGGCTGGTGTTAAGTCTGTCAAATTTCATTTGCAACGAGCGTTGGGAAATTGTAATCTAACTTATGAACAGCTTAATTCTACCCTCATAAATATTGAAGCACTTTTGAATTCTCGACCGCTCACACCTCTGTCATCGCACCCGGACGATTTCTCAGCTCTTACCCCTGGACATTTTCTTGTTGGACGCTCGCTTACCTCACTACCGGTGCAGGATCTGCAAGACCACACGTATCAGCATCTATCCCGATTCCACCGAATCGAACAGCTTCGCCAGCATTTCTGGACTCGGTGGACTAAAGAATACGTCCCAGAACTGCAACACCGAATCAAGTGGAGACTCAACCATGATTCTCTCAAAAATAATGCCCTCGTTGTTCTGAAGGAGGACAATCTTCCTCCGTTGAAATGGAAACTCGGACGCATCGTAGCCATTCACTCTGGACAGGATGGAATATCCCGAGTGGCTGATGTGAAGACGGCTGGAGGAGTCGTTCGACGAGCTTTCAGCAAGATTTGTCCGCTTCCTGTGGCTACTGATTCTTCTTGAAAGGCTTCCTTTCAACCCCGCCGGCATGTTTAAATTTCACCGACCCACTCTATAGCCTATGGAAGATTGCTACGCGAATCTGTCAGGCGCTTTTGTATTCGCTCTTCTGTATGTGTCAAGTTAGACATTACACGTACAATTAGATCGAAAGCCGTTTTAATTTTTCTTCTCCTGTAATACTCCAAAACATTACGGAAACAAAAACAGTAGGCGACAAATTATGAACTATATTATACATCGTTTGGCACTACTTTCCCCCAACATAAACTTTTGTATAACTTCTCTTAATATTGTATAGTATTTGTATAGTTTCTCATAATATTGCATCAAACCCAGATCTCTAGGATTTGTTTTCTTGTGTGACGTTCTTGGTGGGAAGTTTAAATAAATAAAGCCCAAGACGTCCACAAATAGAAAGTTATTTATTAAAAAAAAATAAGAGTCGTGGGTGGTCAAGGCCCGGTCTGAATTCACACTCGCGGCTCCGGTACTGCCCTGGCTGACGAGGGTCCGTAGCAGGTGGATGTCACGCTCGGCCAGCGGTGAAGAGGAGCAGGGGCGACGGCGGGCGAACGACTATGGCTTCAACCCTGCCGTCGAGGTGGTGGTGGAGCGCGGAGCTGCGCGCAGTTTGTAATATAAATTACGCACCCTGTGGAAATTCACACGTCTTAGAAGTGTGTTCCTGCTCGCTCTGCTTTGTGAACACCCTGTGATGATGATGATGATGATGGGACCATGGGTAAGCCGGTGCACCATAAGCGGAAACCGTGTTTGTGTTCACAAGCAGAGCGGAGTTACAAAAGCTGTGGAAAGCACAGAGTAAGGAAAAGAAGAAGAGAGAAGTAATAAAAATAACTAGGTGGGTACGAACACATACATACTCGTACCCGCTATTAAGAACAAAGGAAGCTTTATCATTCTGCTGGCAAAAGACACGTAGCAATACATGAATACGGTGAAAAACCTAATGCAATAAAATTAGTTTAACACTGAGGTACTAAATTATTAAAGTGAAGCTACTTATACTATAATAACCTTATAATAAAAAAACAGTTCAACACTTTCCACTTACCAATACGTGGGTGCTGGAATAACTTAATAAACAACCCTCTGGAATACGTCGCGAGAAGTATTTTGAAATTAAATGTCCGCGTACGCCTATATTAAATAAATAATTGCAAGCGCGGGACGACACGCATTCATTTTTGAACGCCGCATGTACGGGTATGCGTAGCAAGGCGGTTTGACGCGGACTGTCTGACCTCTGGCCGGCGTGCGGGGGCGGGGCGCGCGCGCAGGTCGCTTCGAGAACAATCCGTGACGTCACGTAAGACCGGTCGCGGAGTACAGTTGCTAAGATTAAGTTAGAATGCTCTAAAATACATGTAATAATTATTTAATTTCTTATTGTATAGTTTGCTAGGTACGTTTCAAATCATATTTTACGATAGTAAAATAGATTGAAGTAATATTCATGTAAATAAAAATTGATTAATAAAATCGCATAAATAAATAAATAATGGATTATAAAAGTGTGTTAAGAATTAAAATAATAAATCGTTTGTTAATAATTTTAAAATGTTATAAAAATAAGTTAATTTGATATTTAAAAAAAATTAACTATTTTCATGTGTAAAAGTAGTAAAACAATATAAATTAGTAAACATGTAAGTGCAACGTTACACTTGAAATGGTTTGCATTCTTTGACCTCCACCACTTTAAAGCTGCCAGATGTCCAGATCTAGAAATAAGCATAGTATACCAAACTGACTAGAGGGGTTTGGTTGCTCTCATTATTGTGTTATATCTGACGTGGCTAGGCATCTTTTATACGGATTAGATCGAGATTTAGGTTTCGAAGCCATCGTGTATTTTCAATGTTTCGCGAGCGCCACGTGACACGACTATCGTGCGAGCCGAGCGGCAGCCCACTGCTATATGCCTGACCGGGAGGCGCGCCGGCAAAATGTACCTAAACTGCGTAGTGAAACCCCCCTGTTAGTACGCTCTATTAAGTTGCCCACCGCATTAAAGAAGCATTAATACGGCCAAAAAACTTGCTAATCGCAGTAAAGAAGCATTAGTACTCTCGATTAACTTGCCAATCGCAATACAAAAGCATTATACTAGCATAAGAGTGTAGTAAAATAAACCTTACGTCAATGCAAAAACGTCTCTAACACCGACGGAACAAATGTTATAATACAATGAACGTTGTGATTTAACTACTTTGTCTCGCAATATAAAATGACAACTCGCAATACAAAAAACTAAATGAGTGACACGTCATATTTGTTTGCATCCTAACAAAATTTATAAAAGTTTTTGACTCTTTTACGTTATTATATCCTTCAAATATTACTGCGCAATGTAGTTTACTGTAAATGTGTATATAAGTTTCATTGAAAATTTTCACGCGCCTTTGATTTATTGTTGTTTTGCTATAAAATATTATAAAAAGATATGCGTCAAATAAACAAAACAATTGTGTAATCCTCGTATAGAACGAGTTTTGCATTATTAACATAATAGTGTTGGTTGAGCAGTCTTAAATTAAGTAATTTCATTATTAAGAGTATATAGGTATTTTCCTTGTATAAATAGGTCCGCATGATTTTATTTTTAGGTTATAAATTATTTACAAAATGGCGTTGGTCTATATAGACGGAGAGCTAGCCACGTCAGATATGACACAATAATGAGAGCAACCAAACCCCTCTAGTCAGTTTGGTATACTATGCTTATTTCTAGATCTGGACATCTGGCAGCTTTAAAGTGATGGAGGTCAAAGAATGCAAACCATTTCAAGAGAATAAATCCTAGAGATCTGGGTTTGATGTAATATTATGAGAAACTATACAAATACTATACAATATTAAGAGAAATTATACAAAAGTTTATGTTGGGAGAAAGTAGTGCCAAACAATGTATAATAAAATATAGTTCATAGTTTGTCGCCTACTGTTTTTGTTTGCGGGAACGATTTGAGAAAGAGTAGAGCTAAACAGATAGGTTAGCCTGAGAAAATATCATATTATGCCTAATGAATAACTATCTCTCTGTGAATAGCATACACACTATGATACGAGCTTTTTTTCTTAGAGGCATGTTTGGATTGAATATTATATAGTATTTTTAAAATGCAATTGCATATCCGAAATTTATTAACTAGATCTACCTAAGACAAAGACACGGTATAATAAGTGTCAAATATTAATCTTGACGTCCGATATTTATGAACTATTTAGTTAACTGAAGAGGTTGACAATGATCAGTCATTACATGAATTAATAAAAAAGTTCTTGAAAAAATCATAGGTATATGTACCTACAATATATATACATAATAGTCAGCTATTACATATAAATTGTATATAGGTATACCTATGATTTTTTCGATCAATTATTCATTAGGTAGAAACCTGCTAGAGTACATTCCGTTTTTTAAGTTAATGCCTACTCTTTGGCTAATATCAAACATTCCCGCACCGAAAACCCCGATGTATGGTAATAATATACAATATTTTTTGGTCTAACGTTTTTTTTATCGATTTTTAACCAGTTTTGAGTCGATATTCCAACATATTCACTATAGATAGAATTATAAGGCAAACGACTATCGGTTCTTGAATCTTTTATCTCCATTTTGTATAGCCGGATCTTGAAATAAATGAGCCGTTATTTTTTTATGATATTTTTAAAATATGGTCTAAAAAAACACTTTTATTGATATTCGAATGGTGTAAAGAATCTTACATATACGTAATCTACATATTAGGGTTCCTCTTTGATGTCTCTACAAACTGTAGAGAGATTTTGATTTTTAACTAATTAAAACAAAATTTATGACCATAAAACCACTTTTTTAGCCTAAACCGGTTCGACTTTGATGTCAAATATCTCGAAGACAATGAATATTGAAGTAAATATAGGATACTATATTGTTTAAAGCCGTTACTGATAATATGATAAGCTATATAAATCATTAGAAAACTAAGGGAATCAGATCTAAGGTCGTTGGCGCCAGGGAGCCCCTTAAAATATAGGCCCTGTCCTTTATAACTGAGACAATTTCGGCAATTTTTACCTAGTTTGGTATTACTATTTTCCAATTAATACATTTTGCTAGTCTGTCACTGTGACCTCCACCCATTAAAAGCTGCTAGATGCCAGGATCTAGCAATAAGAATAGTATAGCAATCTAACCAGACGGGTTTTGTTGCTCTCATTATTTTGTCATATCTGACGTGGCTAGCTCTTAGTCCAATAGCAGCTCAGTGACCCTTAAAAATGCCTTATTTATGCCTACAGCATTACACGTCAATAATTATGCTATTAAACAACATTAAGCATTATATACTACTTAAAATTGCTATTGTAAACCCTAAGGCACTAAAACAGCTAAAAGCTGTATAGGGACTGTTCATAAATTACGTCATCAATTTCTGATGATTTTTCCTCCCCTCCTAAAATAATCCAACCCTCCCCCTGCCAAATAAAGTGACGTCATTTAAAAAAATGCGTTTTAAGCTTAATTGTAAAATAAAAAACTATTTAGTGGATAATATGTTATAGCATTAAAAGTTTATAGAAACACGACTTTCATTCCTTTTTTTACACATTGATGATGTGATCTTCGGAATGACCGCCCCCCCCCTCCTACGTCATGCTACCATCATCCGATGTCCAGACCCCCCCCATTTGAAATTACGTAATTCATGAACAGCCCCTTATGGTGAATTACTTGGCTTTATATTATTGCTATTTTACAGCATTAGGAATGTATTACCTACTTATAAATGCTATTGTACACCCTAAGGCATTAAAAATAGTTGAAAGCTGTATAGCGAATTTACGTGGCATTATAATGGCTAATATTCATGCTCTTAAACAGCATTAAGCATTTATTTATGCTATTGTAGAACCTAAGGCACTGAACCAAACCGAAGCATTAGTGTAGCAAACCAAAACGCAACTGTACAGCATTCAGCTGTACAGTTGCATGTTGTTCGCTGCACTAAAACTAATGGCTAAACAAAAGCATTTACATATGTCATTATACAACCGTTATACAGCGTAAAGCATCATAAAATGCTACTGTAGAACCTAAAGCACTAAAAACAGCTGAAAGCTGTATACCGGATTTACGTGGCATTATAATGTCTAATATTCATGCTCATAAACAAAATTAAGCATTTATTTATGCTATTGTAGAACCTAAGGCACTAAACCACACCGAAGCATTAGTGTAGCAAACCAAAACGCAACTGTACAGCATTCAGCATTTTGGTTCGCTGGACTAAAACTAAAGGCTTTAAAAAAGCATTTATACATGCCATTATACAACCGTTATACAGCTTAAAGCATTATATAATGCTATTGTAGAACCTAAAGCACTTAAGTGCTTTTAAACAGTCGAAAGCTACAGTACAGTTGCGTTGTGGTTAGCTGCACTAAAGCTAAAGGCTTTACAAAAGCACTTAGATATGCCATTATACAACTGTTATACAGCTCAAAGCATCATATAATGCGACAAGTTGCTCGGTGAACGTATATAAGGGTTTATACGGTCCTTAAGTTCGAAATAAGTTAACTATTCATATGTTTTAATGCTTCCTGTGTTACTTGGGCTACTTCCGTGAGAATCAGACATGATCTATATAAAAATTTCTATCTCCGGATAAAAATTTAATGTTTACAAAATCAACGTTTGTAATTCCTACATATTTTTCTTTAAAATAATAAATCAATAGGTATAGGTACAAAAACTTGTCAGGTGACAACCCTCACAGCTCGGTCATAAAACTGCGGCGCGCAAAGAAGATTCACGGTTCGTGCGCAGTTATAAGTTTCAATTTTGCTTGCAGGCGGCGAGTATAGGTATAATTTTATACCTAAACCTGACGTTTGTGAAGGAGTGAATTTTCTGTACGGTAGTACTATTAGTTATTGGCACTTTCCATGACAACGATAATGCTAATAGCGCAGACATAATGCGCCTGTAATGCTATGAAATGACCCGTATAGGATCTCAAGCTGGGTAATTTGTGCCCATTTAAGACCTATATCAGCACTATAAACGTTTATAATGCTACTATAAAACGAACTGAAAATGCTAAAAGCATACAGATATGCTGTAAGACGGCCGTTATACTGCTTTGATGTGTTACTTGGGACGTCCATGTCCACGGCAAATGTCATCCAAATCGATCCTTCCGTCAAATCAGTCTAAGCATGAAAGGTAAGAACAGCCGCGGTTGAAATTGGGGAAGGGGGGGGGGGGTCACAAATGCAGAAATGATATTTTTCTATTTGAGGTGCACTTGGAGGGGGAGGGGGGTCCATGACACATGCAAATTTAACTCAATCTAGTGTAGTGGCTACCCCCCTCTTTTAGACGTTGAATTTTTATAGGCTACGTATAACCTGGCTGGGGATTTTCTTGAATTGGAATTAGTAATCCTTAAGGGGTGATTTCCGGGATAACAATGCAAAAAAAACCGGCCAAGAGCATGTCAGTCGATACTCAGTGTAGAGTTTCGTAGATGCTGCCCTGTTACAAAACATCCGTTCAAAAGGTCGTTTATTAAGGGATATTTGGCGGCGCTTACGTCATTTTACTATTCGGCACTTCCTTGAATATGCGTTTTTGACTGATAATTCAAAAACGGCTGAACCGATTTTATTCAATATAGCTATTATTAATGACCTCGTCGTTCCGGGCCAGTAATCATCGATGGCACGCCTCTCGAAGTTGTCAAGGAATGTGTCTATCTCGGGCAACTAATGCAGTTGGGTAGATACAACTTCGAAAAGGAAGCCGATAGGAGGATTCAATTGGGCTGGGCAGCGTTTAGGAAGCTGAAGCACATATTTTCGTCCGGTATACCACAGAGCCTGAAGACGAAAGTGTTTAACCAGTGCGTCCTTCCTGTAATGACGTACGGAGCTGAGACGTGGACACTGACTGTGGGGCTAATCCATAAGCTTTAAGTTGCTCAACGTGCTATGGAAAGAGCTATGCTCGGAGTCTCTCTGAAGGACAAAATTCGGAATGAAGTGATCCGACAGAGAACCAAGGTGACCGACATAGCTCTAAAAGTTAGCACGTTGAAGTGGCAATGGGCTGGCCACATATGTCGCAGAACCGATAATCGCTGGAGTAAGCGTGTTCTGGAGTGGAGACCACGGTTAGGCAAACATAGCGTTGGACGCCCTCTGGCCAGATGGCGGGATGACTTACATAAGAGGGCCGGTAGCGACTGGATGCGTAAAGCAGCAGACCGGGCTCTGTGGCGTACCTTGGGAGAGGCCTATGTCCAGCAGTGGACTGCAACGGGCTGATGATGATGATGATGATGATGATGAGCTTTTATTGAAAGTTCTTATCAGGCCTCACCAAATTTCAGCTTTCTAGTGCGAACAGTAACTGAGCTAGACGGATATTCATTACGTTACCGTAGGTAATGAATTTTCATACGTTTTTACCACACTGTCACAGATAATACACTGATGTTACGTTACTGGTTGCAATAATGGTGGTAATTACATACGGTTCCGATAGAGGATTTATTTATTTGTTTGAAATTTTGGAAAATTTTGAAATTTTTGAAATTGTGGAATTTTTTGAAATTTAAGAAATTTAAGAAATTTTTGAAATTTAAAAAATTTGAAATTTCAGAATTTTTGAAATTTTGAAAATTTTGAAAATTTTGAACTTTTGGATTTTTTTCTAATTTAGAAATTTTGCCATTTTTGACATTTTCGTCATTTTTATTTCATTCCATTTTACATGTTTCTCAATCGTATGGGTGTCGCGTTTTCGTGACGGTCACGTGACTTTTTTTCGCCTAGCCCCCCATCCTCGAACCGTCCGATAAGGAACTTCGTTCCAAAACTACCACCGGTTCTAATCCTACACCTCTGGCCCAAGATTGGACTTACTTACTGGCCCTTATTTTTTCAAAACAGTAATACATTAGTAGATCTTAAAGATACAAAATAATGCGTAGTTCTTCAAGAAGGCATATCGAAACATCTTGAGAGACAGATAATGTCCCATTGTTTAATTATAAAGAAAAATAAATCCTAATCTGACTGCTTCACAAAACGTTTGACATGTTTTCCTACCTAAACGGTGTCCTATAAATGTTAGATGATTTTGTAGTAGTTTTTTGGTTTGGGCCATGCAACTTTGTCCGTGATATATAGTCCTCGAATCTGCAATAACCCTTTGACATTCATGACATTTTCAAATATCTCTTAAGAGCGGGTAAAGATAAATTTAAAGCATCGACGGGTAACATGTTATAAATATGAACACCTTGACCAAAAAATTACAAATTATTTCAATACCAAATTTCATCTAAATACGTCTGTACGTATTACATGAGTGTACGTATTAGATAAGTTTACATGGGGAAGAAACAACCAATAACCGCTGTCGGTTATTGGTTGTTTCTTCCCCATGTAAACTTCCACCCCTTTTGCATCCGCTTAAGGGATAATTTCCGAGATAAAACTATTTTATTTCCTTTTCCAGAGCTCAAATTATCTCCATACCAAATTTTTACCAAATTTTATCTAAATCGATTCTGCGGTTAATAATTCCCTATACAAATTTCCAGCTCCATTTTCACCCCTTTAGGGTTGATTTTCGGGTTGAAAACTATCCTTTGTCCTTTCTCGAGACCCATACTATCTCTATACCAAATTTCATCTATATCAGTTCAGCGGTAAAAAAATCCTCTTACCAACTTCCAACCCCCTTTTCACCCCCACAAGGGTTTATTTTCGGGATGAAAACTATTCTGTCGTTTCTCGGGACTCAAATTATCTCCATACTGATTTATATTAAAAATTCGCCATACAAACTTTCAACCCCCTTTTCACCCTCTTCAGGGTTGATTTTCGGGATGACAGCTATTCTTTGTCCTTTCCCGGGACTCAAACTATTTCTATACAAAATTTCATCAAAATACGTTCAGCCGTTTTCACGTGATGCTCGGTCAAATAAAAAGACAAACAGATAAACAGACAAACAGACAAAAATTCTAAAAATTGTTGGAACGTGTTCTGTTATCGATTCTACGTATCCCCAGCCAACTTTTTTTCGAATATATCCCATGAACAGACTTTCGACTCTCTTCAGCTTTATTATATGTAGATAGTTTTTATTGAAAGTACCTTTCAGGCTTCACTTCCATTATTTTTTTCAAATTTTTTGGACCTACGGTTCTAAAGTAAGATGGGGGGGGGGCTTTTTTGAAGATGAAACTATCCTTTGTCCTTTCTCGAGACCCATACTATCTCTATACCAATTTTCATCTAAATCAGTTAAGCGGTAAAAAAATCCTCATACCAACTTCCAACCCCCTTTTCACCCCCACAAGGGTTTGAAAACTATCCTATAACGTTTCTCGAGACTCAAATTATCTCCATACTCATTTCTATCAAACGTTTCAGCGGTTAAAATTCTCCATACAAACTTTCAACCCCATTTTCACCCCCACCAGGGTTGATTTTCGGGATTAAAACTATATATTATCCTTTCCCGGGACTCAAACTATCTTTATACAAAATTTCATCAAAATCCGTTCAGCCGTTTTCACGTGATGCGCGGTCAAATAAACAGACAAACAGATAAACAGACAAACAGATAAACAGACAAAAATTCTAAAAATTGTTGGAACGTGTTCTGTTATCGATTCTAAGTATCCCCAGCCAACTTATTTTCGATTATCTTCCATGTATAAGTACAGACTTTCGACCCTATTCAGCTTTATTATATGTATAGATAGATAGATATGTATAGATAGAGTTCATCTTGACTGTATACAGTTGACTTTGTAATTTTGTTTGACCTTTTACAACATTTTAAAATGAATGTATCATTCATTTTTATTAAACTTTTTTATGCATTAAACCCATATTACAAATCTTGAAGCAAATCAAATTATTTTGTTCAATATTTTTTGATTTGCAATTTTTTTTTTTTAAGTAGTTACACTACTATATATAAACTGAAAAGATAGATGTCATATACTTCAGAAAAAGTGACCAAACCCTCCGGTGTCCGAGGCCAGATTTGAACTGGCGTCTTCAGCTTTCGCGGCTGACGTCCTGACCACTAGACCACCCGGTCACGGCGGAACTTGACAAATTTTCTCATGTATATGCAATCTCTGAATTTGAAACGGCTAGGCGCCGTTGACCATACTCTAAGGGCATGCGCAGTACGTGCTTGCACCTCCTATCCGAATCTCTTACGTGATTCTGGTATAGCGAGAGAGATGGTGCTGCCATCTATGAATCTTGAAGCAAATCAAATTATTTTGTTCAATATTTTTTGATTTGCAATTTTTTTTTAAGTAGTTACACTACTATATATAAACTGAAAAGATAGATGTCATATACTTCAGAAAAAGTGACCAAACCCTCCGGTGTCCGAGGCCAGATTTGAACTGGCGTCTTCAGCTTTCGCGGCTGACGTCCTGACCACTAGACCACCCGGTCACGGCGGAACTTGACAAATTTTCTCATGTATATGCAATCTCTGAATTTGAAACGGCTAGGCGCCGTTGACCATACTCTAAGGGCATGCGCAGTACGTGCTTGCACCTCCTATCCGAATCTCTTACGTGATTCTGGTATAGCGAGAGAGATGGTGCTGCCATCTATGAATCTTGAAGCAAATCAAATTATTTTGTTCAATATTTTTTGATTTGCAATTTTTTTTTTTTAAGTAGTTACACTACTATATATAAACTGAAAAGATAGATGTCATATACTTCAGAAAAAGTGACCAAACCCTCCGGTGTCCGAGGCCAGATTTGAACTGGCGTCTTCAGCTTTCGCGGCTGACGTCCTGACCACTAGACCACCCGGTCACGGCGGAACTTGACAAATTTTCTCATGTATATGCAATCTCTGAATTTGAAACGGCTAGGCGCCGTTGACCATACTCTAAGGGCATGCGCAGTACGTGCTTGCACCTCCTATCCGAATCTCTTACGTGATTCTGGTATAGCGAGAGAGATGGTGCTGCCATCTATGAATCTTGAAGCAAATCAAATTATTTTGTTCAATATTTTTTGATTTGCAATTTTTTTTTTTTTTAAGTAGTTACACTACTATATATAAACTGAAAAGATAGATGTCATATACTTCAGAAAAAGTGACCAAACCCTCCGGTGTCCGAGGCCAGATTTGAACTGGCGTCTTCAGCTTTCGCGGCTGACGTCCTGACCACTAGACCACCCGGTCACGGCGGAACTTGACAAATTTTCTCATGTATATGCAATCTCTGAATTTGAAACGGCTAGGCGCCGTTGACCATACTCTAAGGGCATGCGCAGTACGTGCTTGCACCTCCTATCCGAATCTCTTACGTGATTCTGGTATAGCGAGAGAGATGGTGCTGCCATCTATAAAAAAATCAAAAAATATTGAACAAAATAATTTGATTTGCTTCAAGATTCATAGATGGCAGCACCATCTCTCTCGCTATACCAGAATCACGTAAGAGATTCGGATAGGAGGTGCAAGCACGTACTGCGCATGCCCTTAGAGTATGGTCAACGGCGCCTAGCCGTTTCAAATTCAGAGATTGCATATACATGAGAAAATTTGTCAAGTTCCGCCGTGACCGGGTGGTCTAGTGGTCAGGACGTCAGCCGCGAAAGCTGAAGACGCCAGTTCAAATCTGGCCTCGGACACCGGAGGGTTTGGTCACTTTTTCTGAAGTATATGACATCTATCTTTTCAGCCCATATTACAAATCAAACTAATTAATGCTGTGGTCAACCATAGCAAAACAAAGAGAAAAAGTGCATTGTAGCGTTTCAAGTATCGATATTTAACCTATCGCTAGCGGATCTCATCACTCGGCCGCGATTCGAAAAATAAGCCAATGTGTGACCAATGTGAGACCAATGTTGAATGAAAATCTGTTCGAATAGCAAATGTCAATGTCGTTATAGCGTTGAGTTGAGTTGGGTTCGAGCTGTGTCTGTCCAGTGTGTGTGTTTATTTTTTGAATCGCGGCCCAGCGCTATTATTGATGAATAAATTGTCAACATAGTCAGCGTCATGTCATCGTCACTTTTCCTATAAGTTTTCAATTACTTGTTACTTTAATATTCAAGAACGTTAGTGATAAAAAATATTAACAATTAATACTCATATCGTTCAGCCACTTGTTGAATACGTCCGCTCGCTAACGGTGCGGCCCCACCCTCTCCACCAGATAACATCTGGGCGCCGCCCGCCCGCAGTAGCAACAGCGCGCGCGTCCCAAGCCAACGTCCTACGGCTTGGCAGTGAGTGACCTAGTGTAGTGTTGTGAGTGACTTACGGATCACATTACTTTTTGGTGAGTTTTTAAATTGTGGTTTTATTTTGTTTTAAGTTTAGGAGAAAAATTGAAAGTTTTTGGAGCGAAAACTTTGGTACTTACGTAAGTAAATAATTTAAAAAGTTTTTTCAAAGCGAGAATTTTAGTGATTTTTGTGAACACAAAAAACACATCTGAAATGGAGAATACAACAATAAAAGGAATAAAATACTGACTTTAATGTGCGCAAAATAATATCTTCGTATTTATTGATAATTAAGTAGCATAAACAACACGTGACTAAACTATTAATTATCTACTGTCCTAGAGTAGGTATTTATTTAAATGCACATGACTTAAATAAGTAATAAGTTTACTCAACAAATATACTTAAAAAAACACTTTCTCGAAAACAACCATTAGCTTTGCCGGCGCATATTTTTTACCATCGCAATATAATTTTATTTGAAACAAAATGCACGCATTATTTAGCAAAAATGTGTATATACAATACATACCGCCATATCTTTTTTTGTTTTTTTTCTCATCTACATATAGGTATACTACAGGTAAAATAAGTTATATTATGATGGATTATTATAATTTGGAAACTTATTTAGAAGACACAGTTCAGGTAAGAAAGTATATCAAACTTGTATGTAATTCATTTTCAATAGTCAGATTTGGACTCATCTTTTTTCTTTGGTATTTTTCTTAAACTATAACCTATTGTTGGTTAATCTAACCTTGGTTTAATATGTTTTCTGTTAGAACAACGCACTTATATGTATTGTTTAGTTTTGATGTACTGTTGTTTTGAAAAAATAAGTCCCGCCGAGTTTCTTGCCGGCGGACATAATTCTTCTCGGGTCAGAGGTGTAGGGTTAGAACCGGTGTAGTTTGATTTTTTTTTCTCACTTTTACTTTGACGTGTAAAAGTGCCCTTGTGGCCTACTTACTGAATAAATGTTTGAGTTTGAGTTTGAGTTTATAAGACTACATTATACCCGTTTGGCGGCAAATTATGTACATCAATGAAACTTTGTTTATAACTTTATCTTGACACTAGCAATGAGGATCTGCTGGAGTATGGGCAAGGGGAAAATTTTAAAACCAGCCAAGTGCGTATCGGACCACGCATAATAGGGTTCCGTACCTTCGACGGAATAAGAACAAACTAATATCAAAATGTCGTATCTGACATGGAAGAAGATTTTTGGAGATGGTTCAAAAACTTAAAAATTCAAAAATGACTGAACCGCGAATATTCTAATCAATTTTCGTAGAAAAGTGTTAAGGCGCATTTTCTTGAATGTTTTCTGTTTTTTGACTTATGGTTTAAAAGTTGAATAGCCGGACACAATGTTTTAGACTTTCGAAGCGTTTATTTTTGAAAATATTTACTTATTCAAAAAATATTCAAACAAACCTCAATTTAATTTTTAAAGCCAATTATTCATGTTAATATTTGGTAAAATAAATTTTTGACAACCCTTCATATGTATATCGCACAATATTGATCCTATATTTATTGGTATGGTCTCATTGGATTCAGCGCTAAAAACACAGAAAATGACACTTCACTCGTCTAGTTTGTAAAAAATGCGTTTTTTAAAATTTGCCCCCTGCCCACAACCCATCATTTCTAGTGCCAAGATAAAGTTAATAAACAAAGTTTCATTGATGTACATATTTTTCCTCCAAAATATGCTATTTTTCCTGCAGTATTACCTATGCATAGGTACAGTCGAGGACAAAGAGATGTATACACTTTTGGACCTTATTACAACGCAATAAGGTCCAAAAGTGTATACATCTCTTTGTCCTCGACTGTACCTAGAATGACGGCAACGGGGAAAGGAGATGCAAACTCTACTGGTTTTAATCTTCTTGCATTCGACTCATGTGTTAGAGAGGGACATATTGATTCTCTGTCAAACATCAGTTTTGTTAGGCAGTAGGAAGTCTATCTTCCTCGTCCTCCTTAAGTTGATCCCTCTCTGCTAAAGGTGCAGTTCTGAGCCAAGCGACACTGACGCCACTAACGCCGCGTTAGTATCGCCGTGTTCGTACCGCCGTCATGTATTTCTATATAACCTTGTACTATCGCTCTGCCGCGGCGATACTAACGCGGCGTTAGTGGCGTCAGTGTCGCTTGGCTCGGAACTGCACCTTAAGGATCGTGGCTTCGTCGGAAACGTTGCAATAAGCCTCTATTTGTTGCGGTATTTTGCTTGATGGAGGGCCTGTGACGTGACATCGGCATTTGCAGTTTCTTGGCCACCTGGTTCTGCGTTTGGGACTCTCCTTGGTTGTCTGCTGTCGTCGTTCTAAACTAGTAGATCGCCTCGAACTAAAAACTCGCGATTTTTGTAAACGAGTTGACTAGTATAACAAGACCTCTAAACAAAACTCTTTTAAGCCTTCTGATTCCAGAGCTCCCTGGTCAATCCAGTTCATATCAGAACTCTCTAACTGTATTTATGTCTGCTACAATCCCAACGAATTTCATGAAGATCCGATAAATATTACCAAAGTTCTCAGGGAACAAACATTTCGAATGCACGGACGTCCCCAGTAGCCAGCTGACAGTTCGGTTGTGTTCGAAATTGCGAAAGTTTTCTGTAATAACTTCGCTTCGCTGCGCGTTCACGGGCGCAAGTGAGCCAATAGCCAACCCTACTTGAAAGTTACTTTGACAGCGCACAACATAACCACTTTATGTCATTTAACCATAAATATTTAGGTATTCTTGGCACTGTGGGCACGACAGACGGATATATCCGTTATAAGATTTGGAAGGACCTGCCCCCGCCGCTAAGAAATAATATGTCCCAAAATACTTTTTAAACTAAATTGAAGCGTACCTATTATAGAAAAAGGAAAAGAATATTGAAGCGCCCTTTAAATCGAAAACTGTAGTTTTTCATGATTTGCCCTAGCTATACTATTATTTTCTTTATATGCTTGGTAGGTACGAGTATTATAAGCTAAAGTTATAAGGACTCTTTATACCATTAAGTGTTTTTTTTTTTAATTTTAATATATCTACGCCTGTTATATGATATTGTAAGCTGAACGGAACGAACTTGCGGGTCTAATGATAAATAGAAATAGTTGTTTGGGGTGAACCGCAAACCAGCGCTGTAGTTGCTAGTCTACGCCACAGCAAACGCTGAATACATCCCTTTTGTTACGTCTCTGTTTCTTTTCATTTTGTAGAGAGAGTAAGAAGATACCCTACTTTTATTTTGTTGCTTCTTGGATGGTGACAATAAACCTTTATCTATATATCTATCTATAAGCCACCATACGTTTTACTCTAAACTCATTATTGGTTTGGGGTATGAATGAGTGCATTGACATTTTGTCGTAAACGTTCTTGGCATTGAAAAGATTAAGCTTTTCAGGATAGTGATGTTAGTACTGTGTTGTCTAGGGACACAGTACAAAATCTATCGATCATCCGCTTATCCATTCATCATTAGTCGTTCCCTCAGAGCTGAGGATCGTGACATCATGTCCTTCTGTTGAAGACCAGGTTCCTCCATAAACTTCTATCCCTCGCTAAGCGCATGGCTTCTTGCAGTTTTAATTGCATGGGTGCAGTGGGACACACCAACTTGCAGGGGGAGGGCCTCTTAGTCTTGTGCCTTCAACTTTTTCCGTCATGACGATCCTCTCCAGGCTATCCGAGAAGCGTCGAGAGAGGTGTCCGAAGAATGTAAGTATATGGTCCTGGTTAATGTCGTAGACAACCGGCGTCAATTATCCGTATCGTCTAATCTATTGTCCGTTATGTGCTTATTATGTGGAAAAAATTAGTTTTGGTGTTGGTGAATTTGTATTTTCACGCCTACAGCTGTACAGCTAAACCAAATATGTATGCAAGTCACGATTTGCGGCAATGCATGTAGGGATTACGACCAGTATCAACAAAACACTAATTTGGATCCTTGTGCAGTATTTTAGTTTTAAAATAAAATACAATACTATAGTCGTACATTAAAAACACAATCCATCTCAAACATAACTCCAAGAAACAACAAATAATCAACCAATATTGAAGTTCTGTTGGAGATGTATCGGAATAATTTTCAAGCAAATTCTAATATTTCTGATTCCGACGTTTAGGCGCTAGCTGTATTGCGTAGTTAATGCTTCGGAGTTGTATTGAAGTTTGATCGTGTAGTGTTTTAAAGTTAGAATACGGCCCTCGGTATGTTTTTAAACTACCTCCAAAATACATACATGTATGGGCACTGCGAATGTCAAACCGCTAGATTTCGTTGGGCACAACTCGCGAAATGTCGTCTCTCTCAAATCCTGCCGATGAGTAAGGTTGCCAGGGAGCTCAAAGAGGACGCAGTGAATACTCCTTTATATTAATGGGCCGACAACACGCATGTGACACCTCTAGAGTTACAAGCGTCCAGTACCTTTAATTGAATTAGTGCCAAACGACGTATTATGTAAATCATAGTTTGTCGCCTACTGTGTTCATTTCCGTAATATTACGCAATGTTCTATTGTTAAAATATAGGACCTGTACTTTATAACTGAGACAACTTCGGCAGTTTTTACCTATCTTGGTATTACTATATAATCCAATTCAAAAATTTTGTTAGTCTGTCACTCTGACCTTCACCCATTATATGCTGCCAGATGCCCGGATCTACCAATAAGGATAGTATAGCAATCTAACCAGACAGATTTTGTTGCTCTCATTACTGTGTCATACTTATCATACCTGACGTGGCCAGCTCTTAGTCCAATAGGAATATTGATTATGTGTTAGAGTGAACTTATGATTTCAAGCTCACATGGTCATTCACATTATAAATATTATTTACGCCGCAACGTTAGTTACTCCGTGATGATGGTGCATGCAACTGCGCCGTAATATCGGGTGCTCGTAAACACAAATATACATGGTAAATATCCCGTTTCAAATAATATTTATAGAGTGAACTTACGCGTAAACTACTGTAACATCAGATTGAAATTACTTTTAGCCCCATTTTACATATTTGAATATAAAAATCCATTCATTTTTAAAATAACACTGCTCTCTGAATACTTGGTTAAACAACTTAAAAGCTCTATCAACTTTAAATTAAAACCCGTACATTTTTCAGGGTTTTATACAAGCTTCTATTTACATTAACCGGTCCCGTTGGCGCTGGTAGTCTGGCGGTAAGACGTCAGACTTTCAATCGGGTGGTGTTGGGTTCAAACCTCAGCCATGGATTAATACTTATGAAGTGGGTTCTTATAGTTTTTCCCTGACCGAAGTTGAACCTTATTATCGAGTAAAGTCGTTCATAGGTTACTATTAAAAAGTAGTAAAAACGGTCCGAAGAGACATTGATTTATACAAAAAGGGAGATATGGTATCAAATATAGGTTCCGGCACCTATATTGTATTAGTCGTGTGGCAGAGTCTCCCAGTCACACTTTGTGCAACAATGCGCAAAATATGGAGGTCTCCCTTGCATACCCGTGTTAACTATATAGGTTTATCTCTTTTGCCCATGATGCACATACATTATAGCGGTGTGTAGCATTTTACAAGTGTGTAGGTGCAGGACCACATTTCATTTTGTTACTATGAACGTCACTCATCTTCCTTTTTGTTTATGTCTATGCGAAGAGAGCATAATGTAGGGAGCGGTGTCTCACTCACAATTGTTACAAAATTTTCACATTTGACACATACTTATTGACATTTTGATTGTCTGATGACGTCATTACCATACATCATAAAGCTCTATAAACCATACATACATTTCAGAGAGTGTGCCGAGCAACTGCATAACCTTATTCCTCCGTTCCCATTTTACCATCGGACTACCAGACGATCGGCACTCCGGCATCTCTTCATGGTAAGTATTCCACATATACGCACGAAGCGTTTCGCTTCAACATTCCTTATGCGAACTGCCAAGGAGTGGAACGGCCTGCCCGAGTCTGTTTCCACTTGAGTAGAATTTGGGTCTCTTCAAAGCGAGAGTAAATAGGTATCTCATAGGTAAGCGTGGCTCCACCGTAGATCGCATCATCACTTACCATCAGGTGAGATCGCGGTCAAACGTCTGCCTATTCTCCATTTAAAAACTTCCTTGGTCAAAACGAGACACAGTCTCCTAGATAACCTTCTCTTTCGGCCTCACTTTGTCACCGAAGAATTAGATCCACTTCATATAAATCCATGAGCTCGTACCAATGAGTTCTTCGGAACTTATGTACGAAATATTTCCTTGCTATCGAAACCTGCATACATCCGCGGAGAAATTCAAAGATGTATCTGAAGTCCCCAACCCGCTTTGGGTAAGCGCGATCCCTCTCGTGCATGAGAATGCCCAGCAGTGGCGTGGACGTATATAGGCTAAGCATATTTTTAGTACATATACCTGTCCCGTTGTCTGTCTGTAATCAACTCTTGCAAGTTTTTGACCCACGTCCGGTTTTCTAATTGAGCTAAAATTTTTAGTGCGTGTGTAAATCGGATGACAGTGCAATATTATAATGACATATCTATTATACACGGTGCCCGCGAGGAAACGGAAAGATTTTAACAGGATATTCTAGATCGTATTTAGAGACATAAATGTTATATAAACTTTTTAGAAATTCGCCTAGTTTCAGAGACACATTCAGGGCCGAGACCCCGACTGTCGAGTTCTCTCTTCGTAGCTACTACGCGCTACATACGACGAATAGGTGGCTATGGGCTACGAGCGTAGCACGTACCACTAGGTGGCACTGAATGTGTTAATACCAATTGATGAAAAAAAAAAATTGTGTTTCAGTGCAAACCCCTTTTTGACGGCAATGTCGCCACTATTTGGCCTAGTCTAGACGTCCTTATTGAAAAATATCAAAGTTACTAGAAACACTTTGAATAAACTAGTTTTTATGAAAAAAATTACCAATTTATATTAATTGATAAATTTTCCAAGAACATTTTACTTATTATGTATAAAAAGTCAAAATAAAAACATATTTTTTTGTTGGCGGAATTGATCTCAACTTATATACTGTTTTTTTCCTTCTTATGACCATGAGGTCATAAGAAAAAAATAACCACGCATTCATGAGACTGCGTGGGTTTTTTTTTCATTTCCTCGCTGGCATCTTGTATATCGTCGTCTATTAGTACCCACTTGTATGTGAAAGATATCCCATAATATTTATTTATATGTGACATTGTCATGGTAAAGGTAATATGTCGGTATTGAGTTATTTGTACCTCCTTATAGTTCAAAACATTCTCCTTCATATGCAAAAAGAACGAGATCGCTATGTTGAGTATTTTTATTTTTAATATTTTTTTGAAGTTTCAACATATCTTTGTACTGTTTTGAGATATTCGAGTTTAAAGTTTGAAAGCCTAAAAAACCTAGTTATAGGTTGAAGTTATGGAGATAGCGGTTTTAAAATGTTCCACATACATTATATTACTCGACAAATCATATGTTTTACATTTTACATTTTATAGAAATAATACAATAATAATGCACGTAGGGTGTAGAGTCAAGAATCAAAAATAAAATATTTTATATAACTCAAAATCGACAGATTTTCAGCTGGCTTATGTTGATTTCTGAATATGATGTAGGTAAGGTTTATAATAAAAATAATGAAACAACCATATCTCAAGGCATAATTTTTTTTTATAATAATACAAAAAAAAACAACACTTACATAAAAAATATACAAAATCAACATTATAATTTTTAATTCTCATTGTTTACGTTAATTTAGGAACAAAACTAACGATCAAGTGTAATTAATTAAACTTTGTAAGTAATGTAGTTTTCTATCAAAAAAGTGACTTCAAAGTTTAGACTTTTAACATGATTTTTGTATGTAAAGTGATCTAGGGTACCACATTGTCGCTATTCATAAGTTTAGAGAAATAAGAATTCTACTTCCATTATTTAACATAGTGACCACACTATAAGTGCATATATCTAATACAAATATTATTATGAATCAATAACATAACTTATTTTATAAAAAATAACAGTGTTTTCGTCAGCTTTACTAATTTAGATCAAGTTTGTTAGTTTAACATTCCTTAGGGTCCCACATTGTCGCGTTATGACTTATGAGATCAAACTTATTTTTAAGACTTATTATAATAAAATTATTACTTACAAAAGTAATAATTTGCATTTAACATCATTATGAAAATGATTTACTTTACACTTAACTACTCAACCTCGCACCTAGGGGTACGTAAGTGCTGACGCCAAGTCATTTAAATTCTTACGTCTGATTGAGAGATTGGTGACTTTGTACGAGTATTAACTGATTATCTATACGGTTGTCCCTCAGAGGCTTGTTAAATATAAGTCAACTATATTTTCTGTTAAAAAGTTTTGATTTGTCACTAACTTATATCCCTCCCCTTATTTATGTTTAAGTTTTTGTTATGTAATTAATCAGTATTCAAAGCATCTGCCAGGCACCCGGGTTATTAAAATTGATAGTATGGCGCACTAACTAGAAAAAATTTCATTTCTCTATATAATAGCAAACCTATTTCCGTTGCTAGCTCTCCGGCTAGAGCAACGCGTGCGCAGCGTACGAGCAGGATATTCGTGGCGTATTAAGACAGTCTGGACGCACTTTTAAATTGTAAATAATTTTATTATCCTATGTGATCTATTTATTTATTTTTAACAATCCAATTGAATAAACTAACATAATATGAATTTCCATTAGTATATTTTGTATTTAGTTGATTGATTTAGGCCAGATTAAAATAGACAGTTTTGCTTTGTCTTAATAATTATTGCTTTTTGACCACTATTGTTAAAAGGGTAACATAACGTAAAGCTAAGTGAACGTAACGGGCAGCTGAGTTACGAACTGTCAAGCAAATGGATGGGAGTAAACTGAAATTCAGACAACACGTGTTACTACATTTTCCAATGGCCCCATATTACTTCAAGCTTATGAGCGACAATGTGGTACCCTAGTCGGTAAACTTTGACTGTGTTTTTCTCCTACTTTTAGTTGAAACGTTTAACTTTTTATCAATACACCGTATTTTTTTAAGTGTGTAGAAGCTATTTTTAATCAAAACCAATTTTCACTATTTTCGAGTTGATTAACAAAATCAGTGATATCTCGGAATCCATAAGCGACAAAGTGGTACCCTTAACCATGATAACGTCACATATAATGTCTGTTATAGATAAATTAACGAGAGCATGGAATTGCATATGTAGTAGTATTGTATGTTTACAGGCATTCTATATTTGAATTTTCTATTTTCTCGTACTATCAGCATAAAAAGAGGTTTGTTATATATTGAAGAAATAAATACCAAAATAAGGTCATTGTCAAATTGTAAATATTATTTACGTTGTGCATATATTTTTACGTCTGATTTTATTGTATTCTCACAATTATCAGAATAATTTTGTGTCAGCCCGTACGACTAAGTGTACGTTACATAATTTTTAAAAAATATGGCAGTGAGTAATTTTGGTCCGATTGAGAGTCAAAGTAAGCAAATTATTTTTAACTGTTATAAATATTTTGAAATGAACTGAAGAAAAAATTAAATTCCCCATACACCGCTGCCCAGTTAGTTGAAAAAGCTACAGGTGTTTGTCTCTCTACTGTTTATAACATTGTGTCTGAGAGCAATAGTGAGAAATTCGCAACAACAAAGAAATTCACCTCCCCGAGAAATAAAAAGTTACGTACTTGTCCGTCATCAGCAGTAGACGATTTTGATCAGGAAGTCATCCGGAGAACTATATACAATTTTCATCTGTCCCATAAGCAATTTCCAACCTTAAAGGCACTCCACTCTGTGTTAAAATCCGATATAGATTACAAATTTGGCATTTTCACCTTACGAATTTGGTCCATGGTAAAAGGATATGTAGCGAAAAGAAACGTTTCATTAAACATGCAAGACATTATGAGTTTAGCAACTGAACGAATGAATACTATTACTGCTGAGGACTGGGAAAATATTTGTCGCCATGTCGAAAGTGAAGAAAATAAATATCGATGTCAGGAAGGGGAAATTGATCTTATTATCAATACTTGTGACAGCTCAGATGAAGAACATGATAGCGACTAAAAGCAGAAAACAGAGGACTACTACTTATTCCATTTCTTAAGGGTATGTAATTTTATTAAATTAAGAGAAAATTATTCTCCTTTTGTTGCAAACGGTACAACCACTACAAATGCAATTCCATGATCTCGATAATTCATCTATACGGCGGCTCCCCTGTACAGTGGGGCTGAATTTTCGTTAGTAGTTTTTAATTTTATACACTTTTATACCTAAAACCTTAATGTTGTGGCTTTGATACCTCAATTTGGCTAAAACTTTTACAAAGACTTCAGCTCAAATAATTAACAGTAAGATCGCGTTTCAAACTAAGTAACTTAGACCTTCGCTTAGAAGTAAACTTGGTGTTTGGGATCACTTTAGCTTTCAGCTAGATAAACAGTTAGGTACTTACTGCCTGTCTAAACTTTTCTAAGTATATCAATGTTTTAACAAGTTACATACCTGCAAGAAAAAAAGAAAACCGACCATGCGCGTGTCGGACTCGTGCGCCGAGGGTTCTTTCCATTAGGTATATTAATGTAGCAATGTTTTTTTCTTAAGTCCTACTCACGCTTGACCGTAGAAAGTGTATTCCCGACTGTTTCCTCCGAGAACAGATGTGATTGGGATTTTTCATAGAAATCATTCCTATCCGTCCGCGCCATCGCCATAAGGCAGTGCGCGCGATGGCAGCGTGACGAATGGGAATATAAGTCCATATGTTCCGCCTCAATCGCGCGCTATATTATTTTTCATCTCTCCTGATCGGAAAGTTTTATTTTCCTGTGTAGTGTGAGCGCTTCGCCACACTCACACTCTCACATATTGGCCCTATATATAAGCACCTAGCACGTAACCATTATCCATTATACGCATATACTACAACCAAGCTGTTTCACTCTAACGTCCCACATTACATGGCGACCCTGCCAGTGCGGCCTCGTGCTGCACTGGCGGCGCGCTGCGCCAGTCAGAGTACGTAGTGACCTTGGTGTAATCCAGTTAAACATTTTTTTTAATAAATAGAAAATGAGAAAAATACATAGACTACTGAAATAAACGTGAAGTGGAAAATTTTGAGACTAAGTGTAAAAAGTTTAAAGTATCAAAGACTTTTAAAAAAGTGGCCTTGGAGCAAAGTGGACTCTAAAAACATTAAGAGAGTATGAGAGAGTAGAGTAAAAAGTGCAAAAATAACTGACATTATATCAATTCAAGAATAGTGTTAATAAATTTACAACAAAAAATAAACATACATAAACATTTTAATACAATTGAAAAGTGATTTGATGGTTGCTGCTGGGAGTTGTTCGTGTCGGTGGACATAAGGACGTGGCCTGAAGTACAGTTTCTGCTGCTCTTGGTTAAGAAACGAGGTCCCGCGCATCAAAGTGGAAGTGAAATTTTGGGTGCCAATTGGACATTGAATGTTGGACATGGATTTTATTTTTTAGTGATTTCTATTTTTTATATGTTTTATTATATTCCTAAGAAATTTATTTTGTTGATATAATATGGTAATGAATGAGGTTTTTTCTCGTTCATATATACTGTGAAATCTGGGAGCATTTAGACACAAAAGGTAAAAAAAATTATACATATATAAAACACTAATTAACCCGAAGTAAACCGTATTGTAAGAATCATTACATACAGGTATGGTTACGGTGTGTACCTATGGTTTAAATGAACATTTGTAGCATAAGCATTTTAATAATATTTTGTTTAAGTGTGTAAATGCCGCTCGATGACGAAACACATAGTTAAAAGAACGGTTGTCCTACTAGAATACCTACTTAATATGAGAGTAATTATTTTTTATATATTATACAGATGCATAGTTGTTTTTTAAATTAAATTATTTCATGTTAATAATTTGTAGAAATAGTCAGGTACATGACATACTTTCATCCTTTACAAATATGGCACATGCCGGCAGCGCATGCCCTTCATATTAGGATTGGCATGCGACGTCTGTAATTTCATCTCTAATTTCATAGTCTTTCTGCACTGTTATAGATCACTAGAATTTAATCGTAATGAAATCAAATAATACTATATCATTAGTAGCTCATTTTTTTTAGATAGTAAATGCAAAAATATTTCACGATGTTTTTAATCATATATTTAAGTTCGTAATACGTTTTATTTAAAATTATTATTAATTATAATAAATATAAAATATATTTTAATGTGTAAAATGTGCCGGATTTGACTATATTTTTACATGGATTAGACATTTATTTTTTCAAGGAATGGATTACAAATTGAAATGAAACATGATGTATGATTTATGATAACGACAATAAGGAACAGGTTTTACAGGTAGGTAATGGTTAGTTTACGTAAAGATTTCGCGTTGGATTTTAAAGGTTGCGGTTGTAAAAGGGTTGCGATTGTGTTGTTGAAATAATGGTTTGATTTTAGATTGATAACTTGGGCGATGGAGTTCGTACGATGTTTGGAAAGTGTATTTTGCAATGTGTTTGGGAAAACTGAAATAAATAAGTTTTCAAATGACGATTAGACTGATCATCTGAGAGTTACTGAAAATCTTATATATTGAAGTTTTCATGGTTTTTGAGTGAACTGACTGCGTATTTGAATGTTTTTTTGTGAAGAGAGAGACATGAATGTAATATGAAACTAATTAAATAAATATACCTATAACGTCTTCGGTGGCCCGAGAGGCGGCCTTGAGCGAATAGGTATAACAAGGGTACGCCAGGATACAAGGCAGGCACGGAATCCTTGGCGTCAGACCATGGTTCGATCGAGTATCAATCGTGGAGACCCTTGGACACTTGGAAGGTTATAATGTATGGACGTGTTAAAAGATTTGCCTGTATGAGTATATAAATAGTATGGTTGCGCGCTAAATAAAATAATAAATCCTTGTATCCTGAGCAAATAAATAAATAAATGTATATGAAGGTCGGCCGACCACTATGTAAGCGTTGTGAACCCTTGACGTAATAGAGATGCACGCTAAAGATGCACAATTTAAATAAGTTGAAATTATAATGAGAAAAATAGAGAGATATATAATGACATGGAAGAAAAATAGAAATATGAATAAATACATAATTTAAGGTTGTAAAATACCTGTATCACGGAAATTACATAACATAATTTTAATTGCATACCAGAAAAGAAAAGATAACTAGGTACCTAGAAAACAAATGGATGTGGAACACCGAAAAGAAATTAATATTTAATGTTATTAATTTTATTGTAATTATTATGCTTGTAATTCTTATTAAATGTGCTTTTTTGTTTTAGTCATAAATAATAGAATTTGTATTATTTTAGTTTAAGGTTTTTATATGTATTCAAGTAAAATGTTTCCTTTCGTCATCAGAGCATAAATTAGTAATTAAGTAAGTAATTAGGTTATGTAGTAAGTAAGTATAATTAAAATTGTTTGATTGTGTGAGCGGTTTCCGTAGTAATATTTTTTTATCCTTGTATCTTTAATTTTATTAATAATATATATATATTGCGTAGAGCAGATATTTTAACCAATTTATTGTGTATGTTTTAAGACTGTTTAAATTTGTATGTGTTTTTTCTTAACTGTATTCATTTCGTGTTTTCTTAAAAAAAAATATATTTACTAGCTACAAATAATCTATTTGTTTTTATTTAAGGAAGGGAGGTGTAGTGTGAGCGCTTCGCCACACTCACACTCTCACATATTGGCCCTATATATAAGCACCTAGCACGTAACCATTATCCATTATACGCATATACTACAACCAAGTTGTTTCACTCTAACGTCCCACATTACACCTGCGTGGACACTAGTGGAAAGTATTTTATTATTATTAGGGTAAACCATATAGCTATTGCCCACATAAGGATTTCAAACACATTGACATGCAATAAAAAAGAAAATATGATAGGTACCAACTTTTTATTTCTATTTTCTTATGACCTAATAAACTCTCCTACAGAATATCAACAGTTTTTAATTAAAACTTACATAACATAGGAAATAATGCAACGAAATTAAAATCATTTAAAAAGTACAGTCATTGCCCATAGTCTACAGTAATTGCCAACATCACGGCACAGTAATTGCCCAATACCTTAAAATCATAAATCATAGTAGTATGCAACTGATACATAATGAGGGGCCTTATAACACGAGTGGGGTTTAATGAAACGAGCGCAGCGAGTTTCATTATAGGATCACACGAGTGTTTTAAGGCCTAATTATGTACAGTTGCATACATTACTTTATCTACACACATATCGCAAGAACTCAAAGATGGGCTCAGAAGCCGAAGGCAATTGACCTGCATTACTAGGTAGATAGATAGATACAAGTGCTGAAACATACCCACAGGTGTAAGCTTAATAAAAATAATTAAATTAGAACTGATAAGGAAAGTATATTTATTTATTATAATATAGTTAATAGTAAACATTTACATTTTCGCAATTAAAAATGTTTCGACAAACAATAACTGACAAGTTGATAACAAAAATGGTGGCCGTACAAACCATAGAGAAATATATATATGTACAAACTTCTGTCGCGAGTTTTTTTTTTAATATTAGCCAACGAACGAAGTCCTTATTCTCATCTCATGTCATCCGAGATCAAAATGTCGTGCGGTTTATGTCAATAAATATATCGTACTGACGTTTCGTATCGACAACATTTTAAAATCTATGGATACTAGAATAGAAACCCATTGAAATTGTGTTGGTTTTGACAGCTGTTCCAAATTTGAAACTCATAACTTAACAATATTTGAGCATGTAAAGTTAAAATTTCATTACTGCCACAGATAAGAAACTTATCATAGTGAAATCGTTTGATGTAATGCTGGTATCATTGCCTACGGTTTTGAACGCATTTTAGAGGACTTACAATATGAGTGTAGATAAAAGTCTTCGTCTGACGTCAGTCGTCTGAATTGACTTTAAACATTAAACTCAAACCTAACAGGATAGTTTTCAATAAATTAAAAAGGGTTGCGTTTAGCTTTCATAACAGCATCAAATAATTCTTTCGCTGATGATGATGAGTCAGAATCATCAGAGTCAGAATCATCTACCATAAAACAATGATGGCATAAAAATAAAGTCAAATCGGTGCTGTCGGGTATATGTTCCTTATGGTTTCGAGGAATGCAACGCACATGAAAGATTATTGAACAAGCACTGCAAGTCAGTTGACTTTTTTTCACATTAGTATGACAAACTCCGCAAAGACTATTATTACCAGGCTATATTACAACGTTACTTAAAACAGTTATCTTTTTGTCGCTGGTAATTGCTCAATTTCTTTCTTGTCCTTGATTTTTACGTTTACTTCTTTTTTTAATCTCTTGGGTTCGAGTTGTTGCTTAAAATGTTCAGTTTGTTGGTGGTCATTATTTCCTTTAATTGTATCTGTTTCCTTGGTGTTTTCGGTCTCACCATTGGCGTTTATAATAGAATCTTCATTTTCTGGAATTTTGTTCGAATTTTTATTTAGGTATTTTTAATAGGTGATGTTCGCAACACTTTGACCAATAATCTACCACGACAGCTATTGCCCGGGCAATAACTATAGACATTACCACATGGCAATTACTAAAAAAAGGGTGGGCAATAACTAAAAATATTCAAATTTTGGTTCAGTAATTGCCCACAGCTAAAATGACCGTTAGGATTCAAAATTGAACACATATTTACATTAAAAACGATGTAATTATATTTAATTTTATCACGTTCATGCAATAGAAGCTGAATATCAAATAATCAACACACAAAAATAACCTTTAAGAAAGTAAGGTCTTAAGAAAACTGTTAAAATGTTTACCTGTTTGAGTAACACTTTCACCCTTCTAGACATAATTTTTAAGAAAAAAAAAACCGACTTCCACGGGGGTAGCCGGTGAAGCATTATTGTAGATGGTGCACTTAGATTCCATACAATGAAATAACTTGCTTAACAAACGCAGCGGAGAGGACAAATCGCCAAACCTGAACTATGCGTCGTTGAAGAGTTCCGTTCTGATCACCATCAGCAGTTCCACTACATCAAATGTCACTCTTTTGAATGAAAATGCTTGATTTGTTGATAAAAATACAAAAGTCACTTTATGTATGCCTTTAAGATTTGAGGAATTCCCTCGATTCCTCATGGAATTCATCATCAGAACTTGAGCTTGACGAAAATTGGTCCTGACAATCTAACTTGCTTAACAAACACAGCGAAGGGGACGAACCGCCAAACGTGAACTATGCGTCGTTGAAGAGTTCCGTTCTGATCATCATCAGCAGTTCCACTTCATCAAATGTCACTCTTTTGAATGAAAATGCTTGACTTGTTGATAAAAATACAAAAATCACTATGTGTAAGCCGTTAAGATTTGAGGAGTTCCCTCGATTCTTCATGGATCCCATAATCAGAACTTGAGCTTGACGAAAATTTGTTCTGACAATTAAACTTGCTAAACAAACACAGCGAAGAGGACAAATCGCCAAACGTGACCTATGCGTCGTTGAAGAGTTCCGTTCTGATCATCATCAGCAGTTCTACTTCATCAAATGTCACTGTTTTGAATGAAAATGATGGATTTGTTGATAAAAATATAAAAATCACTATATGTATGCCTTTAAGATTTGAGGAGTTCCCTCGATTCCTCATGGATCCCATCATCAGAACTGCGTTTTGACAAAAACGGGACCAATCTGTATATATATACTTACAATCAAAAAAAGAATTTTCAAAATCGGTTCAGACATGACGGAGTTATGGAGTAACAAACATAAAAAATAAAAGTAAAAAAAACATACACGCCGAATTGAGAACCTCCTCTTTTGAAATCTGGAAGTCGGTTAAAAATCCGCCATTACTGTTTTTTTTTTAGTGTTGCCAGTTGTCAATTTTAAATCTACTAAACATCAAATTACAGCACCATCTAGCGAATTCTAATCCAACTAGAACGATCCAAAGCTAACATTCGATAATGTTTTCTTTAAAGCGGGCAATCACTGTCAGTGGGCAATTATACCCTGGTTTACCCTACGATTAGCCACGAAGATAATTGAGTTTTGTTATTTTGTGGATGGGTCGGAGCCCCCCTAGATGACCCCCTCCCCGACCACCGGCAAAACATTGAATCTGTCTTTTTCTTTAAATTTTAATTGATTATTCTTTATATAATATTAACACATGTTATGTTTTATAAAATGTGCGTGTAGTATTTTACTTTCCTCACAGTCGAAATGAAAAGTAGAGTGTTTAACTCGGGTGAAATTACCCATTTTACCCTCGAACTATTGGCGCTCGAAGGGTGAAATGGGTCACTTTCAATCCTTGGTTAACAATATACTATTTCCTGTATAATAAATATTCTACTAAATTGTCTCACGAAATTGGCGTTGACATTAGTTTTTGAACGAGGTAAAGGTAGGCCATACAAAAAACTTTTTATATGGGGTCACCCCCGAAATTTCCAAAAAATTTCGGAGTTCGTCTCATAGTCAAAGTTGTTCAGTTTGGCCTATCTAACCACCTCGCACAATATTGCTATCTGTTGAAAAAACAGCCTCTATTACTTACTGGTAAAACTTTTCTTTGTTAACTGAGTCGAGCAAAAAGGTCTGTTTACAGATAACATTCAAATTTACATGTTTAAAGCTTTGTGATAAAAATTTGTGTAAAACGTCAAGGTATACCCGAAATGCCGAAGGCTTCGAAAAAGGTTGGCAAACCTGCTTAAAATTCGTATATAGTAACCGACAAGGGCCGCCGGTGACCCGTAAAGTCTTTTCGGTGTAAACGGTGGTCTATTTACTTATCAAATAATACATTATGTACCTGTATGCTGTTGTTGAATGTCCTACCCGCGGGACAATGTGGCTCGTGTGTTTCTGCTTTTATTTTTATTCGTGGGTCATTGAGAGAAATATACGTGCGTGAAAGTAAACCGTATACACTTTACGACTGTACCTGCTTTTTATAAACTTAAATAGATGTAATATACAAAAAAATGGTGACTAAAACCCTCCGGTGCCCAGAGCTGGAATTGAACCAGCGTCTTCTGCCGCGAATACCACATTTATGAAAGAAAGAAAGAAAATACATTTATTCACGTCACAACAGTTAAATTATAGGTACATGCAATTTTATAAAACGGACGATAAAGGACCCCCACTCAGCGTAATGTCACGGCAAGCCGCGGCGCTGATTTTCAGTGGGGACCTAACTTATAGCTAACTTATGACTAACGAGTGACGACACAACTACAGACAAGAAAATAAATAAATAAAAAGTAACAAGCAACACAGAAAAAAGAAAAAAAGAAACAATTAGGAACAATTATGTGCACGAATCAAATACATTTTGTAGAGAATTTGCCCCCCGGATTATAAACCACCCGGTTTCTACGTGGAATCTACGTTTTATTTATTGCTCTTATTATGGCCCACAACCTGTATAGTTCGTGTGTGTATTTTAAAAAACAAATCAAAGTATTTATTAAAATAACTTGATATGTACTCTACTTATTTAGTTCCTGATTATTGTTCCATTTTTCAACTCTACTTCTTTAAATTTACAGTTACCTACAACTGTATTAATCGATTATCTATCAGGAGAACTAAATCTACATTGTGTTGGCAATTTCCAGAAACCTAATATTTAAAATAGCGTAACTGATAAGGATAACATAAGTTTTGGGTCCGAGTAGTTCTTACCTAATACTCAATAGAAATGACAATGTTATGGGATTAGAAAGCGCCGTACTACTTCTAGAGTAAGTGATACGGTGCTTTGCAATCCCTTTATTTTTTTCAGTTATAAGTAAGTAACATTTTCCAAGCTCAAGTGGGATTGGGCTGGACATGTCTGCCGCATGCACCCGGAACGATGGGCAAAATTAAGTACTGAATGGACCGAACAAATCGGCCGGGGCAGAGGCAGACCAAATAGGAAATGGCGGGACGATCTGGACGCATTTTGTAGCGACTGGCAAGAGCATGCACTAGGCCGTGACGAGTGGCGGAAGCGAGGGGAGGCCTTTGCCCAGCAGTGGGATACAATATAGTCTACGGAAAAAAGTGACATTTTAATTCACAATTTATTTGTTTATTGGCTATTCTATTAAATTAATTTAAATGTCATGTTTTATATTTTTACGCTGTAGAACCCCACGTCACGTCTGAAAATATGGATACATTTAATGTGACAAAAATATGTAACCGTGACTCTATTAACTACCAAGGCGTAAATATATTCAAACATGACCGTGCCTAGTGTACCTACTCGAATCAGTATCTTCATTTATCGGCACACTTTACAATTGACAATGTCCTTTCACATAATTATTCTGAAACAATCTATGTACTTAATCCCATTCTAATTGCGGTTTGATGTACAACATATGTTGATATGATATACAACATGCCTACAGACAGGCTCAGTGAACCAAATATTTGGGACGTGTGTCGAGTCGACATTTAGCTTCGATATATAGACATGTAACCTATTGTACCTTAGTGAGTTATTGTACATGTAGAGTGTGGTTGCTACTTGCTATCTATTGTACCTTTATTAATGTTCTGAGAAGTGATCCAAGCCACTGATAAATATCAAAACAGGAGATGTGAGGAATAGATATCAACACTTCTTTTATATTCTAATAGTTATTGATTGATAGGTACTTCATTTGTTCGTCAATATAGTTATTGAATTAGAACTTTCGTGAGACATGAGACATAGTACATTGGAGCGTCGTCAGGTCAGGACCTAGACCATTTTGAAGACTACATCGTAAAAAGAAAAAAGTTTATGTAATGTATATACTTTCATCGGTGGGAATAGCTGCTATAGGCTTTCAAAGATTTTAAGCAACTAAAAGGTCACATGTACGTGTTTGAGCACATCAGATATTGAAACTGGAAGCTTCTGACGTGTCACTGATGATGCAGTATAATAATCTGACAAAATGGATGAGAGGATTGAAAATAACTTTATAATTAAATTGAATCCGACAGATTAGCATACTTCCTAAAGATAAATGTCAGATTATGTATTAGCATTAGCACAATCAAAGCATCAACTTGGAACATAACAGAATCCATAATCTATCAACGAATTCTTTAACTGCACACCAACCAACCTACCAAAGGCACCGGCTAAAAGAGGTTGAGGGAGATTTCCACGGGTTGCAAGATATCACCATATCTTAATCTGACGCGCTCGATAACTGCAAAAATCCCCTCTTGGTCTTACTACCACGCTATTTAAAATTTTCCGCTTTACTCACTTGTTTTTAGTCACTACGCTAGACATGTGAAACTAAAACAGTGTCAATGTAGTTATTGTGATTAAGTGTCTAAGTTGAGGGCCAGAGGGCCGATTTTTGACTTTTGAGCGCTCTAATTCAAAGAAATTAAGCCTGAAAATATTCGCACACAAAATTTTGTCGCTATTATTTTCGAATGAAATTAATAGTTTAAATAATCATGATTATAAATTAATATCACTGTTATTATTAAAACGCCATTTCATTGAATTAGACAGAGTTTTAAATGTCAGATTCGAGCGCTGGATTCTCAAAAATAGTCCCCAAGTTCAGTTTCATTTCACGAAAGTTTTACTACTTATACAAATAAAAAAATGTCGTGAAAACGGGTTTCTGCTGCCCATTGAGATTCTGAATGTCGTAGTCGTAACGTAATTAGGCAGTGTCATATTTTGCATGGTTGTAGATTTTACATGTATGTGAGCATTAAATCAAAATCTGTAACACATTCATTATTTGAAAACAAAAGGTAAAAATATGATTATGACAGAGTAGACGAGTTTGACTGACCATTTGTAATCCCTATTGCAGCGGCATAAGGTCTATCGATGGTCAGTCAGTGTGCTGCTGTTTGTACATGGGTATTTGGTGTATTGATCGATAACGTACTTATATTACTTTTGTAAAGTGTGGTTCGATGAAATGAGGAACCTGATGAAATATGTAGCAGTATTATTGTGACTGTGTTCTTCTTCCCCACCGAACATAAGACCCGTAGCTTTTAGATTAAGACAATACCAAATGACAATTATGATCAACGTCTATCGATAGCTTTTCACCGTTTTCGGATTGGTATTCGTATACGAGACAAAGTTAAAGATGTAAGTGAGTGAAAGGTGTTAAGTTGGTACCTAATATTATATATATTTAATGTATATATATATATATGATTATATATTATATGTGTATTTCTTATACCTTAGGTTAAGTAGATAATTTGTTGAGATATTTGTATACGGAAACAAATATCTAAACAAATTATCGGTGTACTACACTAAGTACATAGTGAATGTTTGTCTATCTTATACTTTACTCTCAATTGCTCAAAGGTTGACTGGAAGAGCTCCCTTAAAGGGATATGTTCGCCTTTGTACTTTGTTTATTTTTCTTTTATCATGTTTGTTTTGTTACTTTTTTATGAACAATAAAGTGTTTACATACATACATTCATACAACCCTGTGAATTATGACGGAGTTTAAGACCGGCGAAGAAAAAGCGACTAGTGGCGACAAATTATATTCATGCATATGAATAAAATACATGCATTTAATCTTCTTTCATTTGATACCACACACGTAGGTACAGTGCATAGTTTGGATGAAATGTGTACTTTGAGAAACGAATCGGCAGCCATTTGAGCCATTTTGATGACGTTATTATGCGGGAGGCATTCACCTATGTCCCCGTCTCTCGGCAGTTTTAGGGGCCCAGTGTCATGCCAAATAACATACTAAAAGTTTGAAACCGTATCCAACTCTGACCTATCACTTAGGCTCTCTCCCATAAGGGAGAGTACTATAAGAACACTGCTGTAAAATAATCTTACTCAGTTTACTACTTAATTCTTGCTAATCGTCGGCGGTCGGAAGCTTTAAATTGCGTGAAAAATTTTCAACAAACTCGGTTGAAAGTTCCAAAAGATGTCGGATATTGAAATGTCGATCAATCACATGTCGCCATGGCGTTCAACGCAATTTCGTGTTCATATGAAATTATAACTCTCTTTCATCATACGAACATCGTTTCCTAAATTGAAACTATTTTTAATGGCGAATCATGTTTGTATGTCCTGACGAACGCAGACCAACGTATTGGGCTGCGTCCACGAGGTCTTTTCCCATCTACTTTGCCGGTCACGATGAGCTTCTCCAAGTTGCCACCATCTTTTATTGAAACGCGACCGAAGTATTCTAGGACTCTGCGTAGAAACTCGGATGATAGCCGAGAGGAGATTTTAAGTTCTCGCAATATGGAGCCGTTAGTCCGCAATTCTGTCCAGGGGATACAGAGCATCTTTCTCCAGCACCACATCTCAAAGGCCTCAATGCGTTTGCGATCTGCAGCTTTCAGTGTCTAAGTTTCAGCGCCATACGAAAACATCGAAGTCCGTACTAGTTTGGTCTTGGTTTTAACGGAAATGTTGCAATCTGTCCATATTTTTTCAAGCTTAAGACATTGCGCTTACACTCTTGCATAAACCCAGGTACTGATGATGAAACCCAGGTAGATACAGTAGTCCACTGTTTCGAAGCCCCATCACGCGCCAGTGAGTTCCAATTGCCCAGTGATGATCTGAAGAAAATAGAACAAATATTCCGCTGCTGTTCAGCCGGGTTTCCAATGCGAGCGGAGTGGACTCCGTAATGACTCCGTTTGACGTTCATCGCTGGTGGCACTCGCAACAGTAAACAGAACTAAGTATTCAAGTACCCGCCAGCGATGAACGTCAAACGGAGTCGTTAGGCTGTTTCCACCAGAGATGAGCGGGGATGCGCCGCGAGGAATGTGTTTGTTAAGAACCAATCCTAGAGCTGCGCTGTGTGAGGTTTTTTTTAAAATACTACGACGGTGGCAAACAAGCATACGGGCCACCTGATGGTAAGCCGCTACCGTAGCCTATGGACGCCTGCAACTCCAGATATGTCACACGAGCTTTACCGACCCTTTACTGGGAGGATTCACTGTGTTGACGGCTATAGGAACAAAAGGGTCCCTCATCGTCAACACACTGGGTCCTCATTGAGCTCTTTGGCAACCTTACTCACCAGCAGGAACACAACACTATGAGTAGGGTCTAGTGCTATTTGGCTGTAAGGTGGAGGACCTTCCCCAGTCGGGCTTTGCTCCAGATTTGAGCGAGATGACATTCGCAGTACCCATACCTTTTGGACGTAGTTTTAGGACATACCCGGGTCCAAATAAGGTCCGAAGAAGATAATTAAATGAAATGATTTTATCCTCGCTCATCTCTGGTGGAAACGCAGCGTTAACGGAGTCCGCTCCGCTCGCATTGGAAACCAACGCCTTAATACTCATGCGTAAGCAGAAGTTCCAAGTTTTAATAAATTGATTCCTTATACGACAATAATAAGTTTGCCAACAATATACATACCGAATTCATCCTAACTTGTCTTATCACGTAAACAAACACTTCTCAAAGACATTATCACACTTTCCTCTGGGATTTTCACTTAAAATATTGATGTATACTTAAAGAAACTCTCGAAGTATTGATTTCAACCAAGTAACCACTGTAAAAAACATTTCTAATAAAATTTCTTCAATCATTTTAGTAACGAAAGAATAACCACAAAAATAACTGACGTTACGATGTAGACACGGGTGTCATAATTATTGTGTTACATAACAATCTAAATAAATTGATTCGAATGGTCGCCGGAGTTATCGTACGATACGCGTTTTTTGTAGTCTGTTCAAATAAACTTTTAAAAGGATATGAGCTCCTATAAGCCACGACACTTCTCTTTCTGAACAAACTCTATTATAAGGGCCATTTTGTCTCGTGGTGGAGTGTTTTTTTTTGTGGCAGTTTCCGGGTCTGAAGAGCTGACTATGTCACAATAAAATAATTGACGCATGTTTGTTTACATGATCAGACAAGTATAGATGAATTCGGTATACGCCCACTGAACGTTGCGGTAAATAAAATGAGCAAGGTGATCTCTTAATATCAGTAATTGATCTGAAGGTCAGAGAGGAAAGGAACTCGATCATGAAGTAGATACCTACGTATGTGTAGGTACGGTCACGGACTTTAATTGTTAAACTGTTCAGGGTTCACTTTATATTGGATATTATATACAATAAAAATAATAAGTACTAAACAAAAGAAAATAGCTTGAACAGTACGCGTAGGGTATATTTTCAACCGTATAATAATACCGCGAATATTCGCCGGTTTTTTAGATATTAGTATTTGCACCAAAAACTACTTTTGAACAAGAAAAGATGATAAATTCTCATCATCATCAGTATTTAAGAGCTATGCTCTTGTCGGTGGAGTAATCGCCACTCTTCTTTTTGCTGGGCCAGCCTTTTAACTCCCTCGTACGACACGACAGAAACTTTTTCTTTTATTTGGCTGAGATATGTGAGCCTGGGCCTTCCTCTGCCTCTTTTCCCCTCAATCTTGCCCTCCAGGATGTTTAAAAAGAATCTGTCGTGCCGCATCAAGTGGCCAACCATCTTGCCCCTTCTGTTAGCTATTGTGTCTAACAGGCATCTCTTCTCTCCTGCCATGCTCAAGACCTCTTCGTTCGTCTTCCTTTCTGTCCAGCTAATCCTTAGCATCCTCCGCCAACACCACATTTCAAAGGCCTCCAATCGCTCTCTGTCCCGTTGTGTTAGCGTCCACGTCTCACACGCATATAAAGCGATGCTCCAGATATACACCTTAACTAAGCGTTTTTTGACATTCTTCGAGATGTGTGCTTTGAGCAGGTGTTTTTTGCTATTGAATGCTTTTTTAGCCATTGCAATCCTCTGCTTGATGTCCGCCGTGCATCTGGAGTCATTGGTAATAATACTTCCTAGGTATTTATATTGTTGGACTTGTTCTATTGCTGTGTTCTGTAGTAATATTGGATTGTGTAAAGATTGGTGTTTAGAGATGGTCAGAATTTTGGTTTTCTTACAGTTTATTTTGAGTCCGAATTGTGTGAAAATATCATTCATTTTTGAAACTAATAACTGTAGTTTGGAGTTAGTTTCGGCAAAAGCCGCAATGTCGTCAGCAAATCGGATAAATTGAATTTTCTCCCCATTAAATGTAACTCCTCCTAAATCTGACTCTACTATTTCTTGAATGGCATGTTCTATGAAAATGTTGAATATTAGCGGTGAGAGTGGACACCCCTGTCTTACTCCTTGGTTTATTTTGGCTTTCTCTCTCTCTTCTTCTATTTCGATGATTGACTCTTGGTTTTTGTATAGTTGGAATATAATCTTTCTATCTCTGTAATCGAGTCCAACATCACGGAGGATACCCATCATTTGTTTCCAGTTGACCTTGTCGAAAGCCTTCTCTAAATCTATAAAAGCTATGTGAGTGTCTAGGTTGAGATCTAGTCGCCTGTCTACTACTAGTCTAAGTGCTGAAATGGCCTCTCTGGTCCCTTTATTTTGTCTGAACCCATATTGATCCGGTCCCAGATGGTTTTCAGCTATTGGTCGTAATCTGTTCTGAATGATTTTAACTAGAATTTTTAAAGCTTGTGAAATGAGACTTAACGTCCGATGCTCTTCACACTTAAGGGTGTTAAGTTTTTTGGGCAGTGCAACTGTTTTAGTAATTAGAAAATCTGTTGGTAATTGTCCTGTGATATAAATGTTCTCTATTAATTTGAAAATTTCCTGTGTCATGGGTTCACATACAACGTATTTGATCATTTCTATATATACACGATCGTCCCCCGCTGCTTTGCCATTTTGGATACTATTCAAGGCTTTGACAAACTCTTCTTTCAGGATAGCTGGACCTAACTCTTCCTTTTCTACTAATTCCTCTTCTTCTATATCATCTTCGTTCAATCCCTCCCCCTTGTAAAGTTCTTCTATGTACCTTTTCCATCTTTTGACTATATCACCGTTGTTTATTAAAACATTACCCTGTTCGTCTAAAATAGTATTACTTCTTGTAGTGTGTTTTTTATCTAGAGATCTAATCATATTATATGCTTTGTCCATCTGACCTTTTCGCATATATTCATCAATTGTTTCGCAAATATTTAATGTATCCTTCTCCTTACACTCTCGGCATTTACTTGTAATTTTATTGGATAGTCTTTTATATTCATTCACACTATTTTCATCGCATTTATTCCGGAGTTTTCTTCTTTCAATCATCAAATCTATAACTTCCTGGGTGAGCCAGTGTTTCCTTGGTACAATTTTCTGCATTTTCAAACATTCGTCGGCTGAGGATGTTAAAATGTCCCTCACTATTCCCCACTTATCATTGACACTAACATTATCATACATATCTGTTTTATTCTTGTATTCCTCTAGTTTATTACCTACTTTATTACTAAATTGCACTCTAATATTGCTATCCTTATCATTAAGTTTCTTGAGATCAAGTTTCTTTGTTTTGTGTCTCTTATTTTGTTTTCTGCCTTGAAACATATGTTTACTTAGTAATAAATTATGGTCTGTGTTGAGATCGGCTCCTGGCAGTGTTTTGCAAGATGTCACTTGGCGTCTAAATGCTGATTTAACTAATATAAAGTCCAATTGATAACGTCCAATGTCCCCGGGCATTTTCCATGTGTATAGCCGTCTTTTTGGTAGCTCAAAACAAGTATTGATGATAAATAAACTATTTTCTTTACAAAACTGTACCATTCTATCCCCTCTGGTGTTTCTCTTTCCCAACCCAAATTTTCCAACTATATTATCTTCTTCTCCCTCTCCCACTACTGCATTGAAATCCCCCATTACTATGAGATTATCTTTTTCTTTCACAGCGTCTAATATTGAGTCTAGAGAATTATACATTTCTTCAATTTCATCATCACCATGGCTGCCCGTGGGCATGTACACTTGCACTATTACTATATCTACGGGTTGAGCTTTAATCTTTACGGAAGTTATTCGGTCACTGTGATGAATAGTGTTATCTACTAGTTGGCCCCATTTTTTGTTTAATACTATTGCAGTTCCATTAGCACCTTGTATCTCTCCAGTGTATATAATTCTATAATCTCCATCCCAATAATCTCCACTTCCTCCCCATCTTACTTCGCTTAATCCTAGAATATCTATATTTAATCTTTCCATCTCCATCTTCATTTCTTCAATTTTTCCATCCACCAACATCGTCCTCACATTCCACGTCCCTATCTGGCAAGGATTTCGCAGGATGACGACCGATTCAGCCTTGCGTCTGAGCCTGCCGGACTCGGACCGCCACGGCATGTTACTTCGTGGAAGCCCGTTGTCAAGAACCATATTATCATTGTTTGTCATACCCATTACTCCATATTTGAGGAAGTTAAGTGCGGTAGTATCCTCATTTGCTTTCCGCACCGCAGTTCAGAAGCCAACTTGTCGCCTTCTGATATCTGGTTACAGAAGCCCTTCCGGAATCCATTTCTTCGGCCTTCTGCCAGTACTAGTATCACCGCTGCCTGATACTAGGGGAATGCTTATTTAATGGCGGCATTGATTCGCCATGTCACAAAATCGTCTTGGGACTCGTGTGATACTTTATAGGTAAACCCGTCCCGCCGGGTTTCCCATCACATCCTGCTAATCTTGCCGCTGTGTGGTTGGGGACTGCTTATTCAATATATTCGCAGCTAACCACCATATCTGGTGGCCGTTCACTATCCACCGCCTGTGACCCCGTAGGTAGCCTCCAGCTCAGCCCCTGATAAATTCTAATGGTGTATAAATATTTTGAAGAAAAATTGGAATTTGTGTCGTATTGTATTGTATTGTAGTACGGGCAGGTTTCCGCAACTCGACGTCTAGCGCCTATTTTGCGTAAAGGGGGAGGGCGGCTAGTCCAGCCAGCCCAGCTCCTCGAGGAATCCTATCAAACCTTTGATGTTGAGTAGGACCTCGGGGAGATCACCTGGGGATCCGAGGTGTTTTGCCCTGTACGGGGCCACTCCGTTGCACTCCAGCACCACGTGAGAGGCTGTTTCTTCTGTCTCCATGCACCCACGGCACAGGGGACTGTCTGCAACACCTAAGTTAAAGAGATGTTTGTTAAATGGTCCATGACCTGTTATCACACTAGTTACCATCCTTAAGCGGATTTTGCCGAGACGGAGAAGTGTTTTGGTGAGTCTGTCGTTAATACTAGGCATGGCTTGTTTAGCCTGTCTGCATTCCTCATGACTTTGCCAATGTGTTATGTGCAGTCTCCCGGTTCGTTCCAGCAGCGTCGAGCGTACCTTGCTGAAGGGCGTCAAAAGAATAGGCTCCGGGCCAATTGACCCAGCACCCGACCCCTGCCTGGCCAGCTCATCCGCAGCGTCATTCCCCCGGGATCCGCTGTGACCTTTGATCCATTGAAGGACAATATTGTTATTTTGACCTACCTCCATTAGTCGTTCATGACACTCGTGTATAAGTCCAGATGTAATGATGTGACTTCCTAGAGCCATCAGTACTGCCCTACTGTCAGAGAGTATACGGATGGAGGCTCCTGTTACTTTCCTTGCAGTTATGGCGGCAGCCGCATTGATGATGCCCATGCACTCAGCTTGAAATACTGAGTTGTGAGCGCCCAGCGGTGTGACTATAGACATGTTCAGGTCTTCAGAAAAAGTTCCGCAACCTGATCCCACGTCTGTTTTAGATCCATCAGTGAAGATTCTCAGTTCCCGGAGGTTGAGTCCTTCCTGATTGTCGTCCTCATGTAATTGTATTTTGTACCTTTTATCGAAGACAGCACGTTTGTGAATCCGATCCGTGCCTGCCCTTAGCACTGGAAGTTCTTCGTATACCCTTCCCAGGCATATTGTGTGCAGAGTGTTCAAATTAGACCATACGTTGAGGGTTCGCAACCTTACCGCTGACAGGGCAGCCTCCTGCTGTATGTGGAGGTGAAGCGGTGGAAGGTTTAGCATGACTTCCAAGGCTGCGGTCGGAGTGCTCCTCCAGCAACCTGTGGTAGCCACACATGCAAGCCTCTGTAGTTTCTGCAGCTTGTTTCGTACGGTGGCGAGGTTCGTTCTTGGCCACCAGACCAGCGCCCCGTAGCAGAATAGAGGCCGGATTATCGTCTTGTAGAGCCAGAGAGTGATTTTTGGGTTGAGCCCCCACCTGTTACCAATCATTCTTCTGCACTGCCAGAAGACGACTTCGGCCTTGTTAATGCGTTTGTTTATGTGGTTGGTCCAATGGAGTCTACTGTCAAGAGTGAGTCCTAAGTACTTTACCTCATTGGTCAGTTGTAACTCAGTTTGGAACAGTTTTGGTTTGGTAAAGCTGCCAAGTGCCCTTTTGTTGGTGAACATTACCATTTCTGTCTTGGTGGGGTTTACTGATAGGTCGAATTCCTTGCACCAGCGCTCCACGATTCTGAGAGCTGCCTGGGTGAGGTCACAGACCGTACTGGCGAATTTACCTGATATTAATATCGCCAGATCATCAGCATAGCCAATTGTGTAAAGGTGTTCCTTGTTTAGTTTGGTTATAAGGTTGTTAACTACTAGGTTCCATAACAACGGTGATAGGACTCCCCCTTGTGGGCATCCTCGCACCGCCGCTACGGCCTGCGGCTCACCTGCATACCTTATAGTCCTTTTGTTGAGCATGTTCATGATCCACTTGGTCAGTCCGGGTTCCGTGCCGTGATTAGTTAAGGCATTCCCTATACTGGCAAAGTGGGTCTTATCGAAAGCGCCTTCAATGTCAATAAACGTGCCGAGGCACATTTCTTTGTCACCGATGGCCCTCTCGATCCGGCTAACGACCATGTGAAGAGCCGATTCTGTAGATTTACCTGAGCTATACGCGTGTTGGTTGTCGTGCATCGGTATGTTCTTGAGCGTTAGATCCCGTAGGTCCCTGTCACACAGTTTTTCCAGTGTCTTCAACAGGAATGATGTGAGACTGATGGGTCTATAGGATTTTGCATCTGTATAGTCACTCTTACCTGGTTTAGGTATGAATATCACGTTCACATCCCTCCATAGCCTGGGCACGTAGCCCCAGGTCAGACAGGCCTTCATGATCTCGATCAGGGTTTCCAGGATCAGTCCTAGGCCCCATTGTAACAGACCAGGGAAGATCCCGTCCGGGCCAGCCGCCTTGAAGGGATGGAAACTGTCGATGGCCCAGCTGAGCTTTTCAGCCGTGACGATTCTGTTCGCCATTTGCCTGTTGTCGTCTGTAGTGTTATAAACCTCTTCGTCCTGCCGTTCCTGATCTGTGAGACTTACACATCCAGGGAAGTGAGTTACTAACAGGAGGTGTTGAGTCTCTGCGGAGGAGGTTGTGTATGTGCCATCGGGTTTCCGCAGCGATCCCAGTTGAGTCATGGATTTGGGGGGTAGTGCTTTCCTTACCCGATTTGCGTGGTCTAGTGTTTCTATGCTGCTGCAGAAGTTCTTCCATGACAGAGACCTCCAATACCGCAGTCGTTTTTTGTACTTGGCTTTGGCTTCATAGTATTTGTCCCAGTCCGCCTCGGCCGTGGTGTTCATTGCCCTATTAAAGAGTCTTCTGGTTTTGCTCCTGAGTCTCTCCAGTTCAGGACCCCACCACTGATGACCTGCCATGGCAGTTTTCGATGGTGGGTTCAGGGGGCAAGCCACATGGTAGCTGTCTAGTAGGGTGTCAGTTTGGGTGTTTACCTGTATTTCTATCTGCGCTGGTCCCTGAATGTCATCCTTAGGTGGGAGTCTGTCTAGACCCTTACCCAGGGTCTTCCTGAAGACGTTCCGATCTGTTTTCCTAGGATTCCTTCAGGGGGCTGGTGTATCGAATGATGCTTGTAGATTGAAGCGAATCCATCTGTGGTCTGAGCATGAGGCCTCGCGTGAGACGTGCCATCCCACAACTAGATCACTTACATTCTCTGAGGACAGAGTCAGGTCTATAATCGTACTGCACCTTCTGTTTACAAATGTTGGTTCCGCACCTACATTTAGGATGTTTAAGTTAGTTGTAACAAGGTATTCCACTAGTG
The DNA here is from genome assembly GCA_947086415.1 of Pammene aurita. Taxonomy (NCBI): domain Eukaryota; kingdom Metazoa; phylum Arthropoda; class Insecta; order Lepidoptera; family Tortricidae; genus Pammene; species Pammene aurita. The sequence continues at coordinate 24,009,906 of OX352302.1, read as the reverse complement.
TCTTACCTCTGTTGTTGCTGGTCTTCATCCCCCACAGAGGATGGTGTGCGTTGGAGTCGGCCCCGATGATGATCGCGAGGCCCTCTCTTTCGCAGTGGTTGACCAGCTGTTGTAGTTCCAGTGGTGGCGGCTCGTCCTCCTCGTGCATGTAAGCCGAGGCAAGGACTAGCTCTCGGCAGCCTGTGGTTATAGGAACTTGTAGTTTAATTGCACACAATTCTCTAGAGCAGAATTCAGTGAGCGGTTGTGATATTATGTTTTTGGTAGTTAAGATACACGCTCGAGGGTTTGCGTGTGTTGTAGAGTAATAGAGCTTACCTCTTATATTACAGAGTCCTCTTATGTTCCCGTCGCCCACCCATGGTTCTTGTAGGAGGGCAACGGCTGTTGGTAGGCCCTCCAGACAGCGCCTCAGTTGGGCCGTGGCGGTCACGCTGTGCTGGAGGTTGGCCTGTATGACGCTAGTCGGCGTCACTGTCGATGTTGGTTGGGTAGCCATCAGAGACGTGCCCTCCCTCCTCGACCAGATTAAGCCCTGTCTCCATCCATCCCGATAGCTCCTCGCCCTCGGAGACTGCTCCGGCTGGTCCCTCACCAATGCCGAGGAGCTCCTCCTCCGAGAGTTCGGGTATGATCGGTCTGGATGTCGACGGGGTGGCCGACTCCTCGACTGACGCTGGAGGGCAACCTTCGTGGCTGCCCTCGCCCTGTTTGGGGACTATAGCCCCTGTAACCTTGAGTGTGGACTCCTCCTGGAGGGTGGGGGGCTGGTTGATGTATTTGCCCCCAGGACCTCTGAACTTGAGGTAGACTTGGCCTACCCCACAGTTCATGGTTCTGTCCCTCTCCATGAAGGCGGACACAAGGTCCTCAGGAATGGTGAAGGTGGCGAACCATCCCTGATCCTGGCGCATGATTGCCGTGATGGCCCATGTACCGACCTTGGCCCACTCGTTTTGGTACTTTAGTCCATCAGCTGCCTGACGGACATTTTCCCATGACGAGTTGTCCACATTCGGGATAAATAGCCCGCACCTAATTCTCCTCACCATCTCCGACTGGCGTACTGCCATGAGGGAGACATCTGGTAAGGATAGGGCCTTCACACACCGCTGAGACCAGGCGGCCGAGTGTTCGTCTTGTGCAAAGACCCTCAGCTGCCCCTCTGCGAAGATTGGTCGGCCCTTGAATTTCGGTGGCGTGGCTCCCGGAGTGTTTTTCCGCGCCTCCTCCACTATTGCGGTGTGTAGACCGCGGAGGATCGCGTTTGATTGCTCGGCGGTTATCTTACCTGACTTCTCGTCGGTGATGACGATCGTCAGGTCAGACGATACCGCCTGAGCGTAAGTTATACCCGTTTGGCTCGGGCTCACCAGCCGCTGCTTTTTGAGATCTCCTTGCGGGGAGAAGGACTCGTCCCGTGTCCTCTTTGCAACTGCTCGTGCGTTCTTGCCTGGGTTATGTTTGGTGGACTTTGCGGCCTTCCCAGCAGAGGTACTGGCCGACGTGCCAGCCTGACGGGGAAGGGTGGGACCCCTCCCCATCGGCGGACGCCTACCAGCAGCCGACTGCTGCGTCGGCGCCGGCTTGGGCAGAGGCTCCGAAGAAGCCTGAGCATCCTCGCCGGTTGCAGAGTTGTCTGCCGACAGCTGCTCCCGCAATAAGCGGGCCGCGCGCCGTTGGTTTTTGTTCTTTTTCTTCTTCTTCTTCTTTTCCACCCCTCCTTGACGTTTAACAGGGGGGGGCAGATTGGAAGAGGAAGAGGAAGCCTTCGCTGGCCTGGCTGGGTGAGGCTTCCCAGTATTGGGTCGCCTCTTTTTGGACCTGTAGTCCACTTCCTGCCAGTCCGCAAAGGGGTCTAGACCGGTCTGCTCACCTGATGGTTTGGCGGGCGGACCACCCCGGGAAGTACTGGGTTGGGGTTGTCTGACCGTTGTTGTTTTAGGGGTCTGGTCCTTGAAGTTGATCAAGTTGGTACCATTGCCCTGTGGTCTTGGGACCTTGCGGCTTGTCCTTGGGGTCTCCCCCGCAGTTCTGCCTTGGGTCTCAGTGGTACTGCCGGTTCTGACCGGCGTACGGGGGTTGTCGGCTTGACGCACTGTCGCTAAAACAGCTTGTTTTGCCTTGCGATTGCGATGCACGCTTCTGGTTTAGCCTGGGGTTTGTTTGTATTAGACCTGTTTTCCATGTTACAAACTTGTATACTTCATCCTCATCGGCTCCCGCCCTACAAGGGCCCGCACCTCTGGGAACTCTTACTCACACACATATAGGTGCTTTCCGTCGCTAGGACACCGACTCGGGTATAGCAGTGCAGAGTTGGCTAGTTGCGCGACATCAGGGGCTTGTATAGATGGGACGCAGGGTCATCCAGGTCAGACGCCCTACGCCAGAGTCATCCATACGCACTCCATCAGCATGGCTGTTCACCACCGCTTTGACAGCAGAAACTGTCTCCGCGGCCTCCACACTACTCGCCGTGAGCCCACCTACGGTTCCTCACATGGCCATTTCCCATACTGTGGCTAGCAGTAGGGCTACCGTTTTGCCCGAAATTAGGGCCTAAGGGACGTGTTGACACGCGGGTTGGCAATGCCTCAATCCCCAGGATCCCTTCATCCTTGCTTACGGCGCTCAACTGTGCAGGGCCTAGCACAGGTGGATAAAAATAGGTCTTCAGGAGTACCCACACCTCCTGTCGACGCCGGAGCTCGAGGGCTCGAGGGTCTATCGTTCGTGACTGAGCTCCCTCTCAGCCATGCATCCATCGGCACGATAAGTTACACCTTGGATTAGGGGAGTGGAACAGGAGGAGGGGAGGGAGTGGACGGGAAGTGGGTCATTTAAACTGGCGCTCCCCCCGAGCCCTCTGCTAGGACACCTCTCTGCTGAACCGAGTTCGTCAGAGATGCGTCCAGACATGGGGGCGGTGGAGAGCGTCAGTCTAAGTACCCTTCGGGATGTAGGGGGAGGAGTGAGTTGACGGGATTGTAGAAAGGAAATGATTAGTTGGAGCACGGGATTTTTCTGGGAATTGTAGGGTTTAGGATGGGATCACCTGGCGGATGGGAGTGCCACATCGCAGGGCACCTGGCACCTGGCGTAGCTCACACCATAGTGGGGCCCTCATACTTAGCTACTAGTGGTCCGGGGTGTGATGGTAAGGGGTGCGACGCCCGTCAACGACCACTAGCATTCCCAGGGAGTACGACCCACCCAGAAGGATGGGTTCCTCTCTGGCCTGCGGCGGCAGAGCCAAAGAGGACGGGGACGTGTATGATAGGCTTGAGGTGCAGGCCAGTAGCCTAGCGTCGCGTACCTAGGCGTACCTGCTGCCCCCACTCCCCCAATTTGTGTCGTATCGAGGCTTCGGAAATATTCCACGCAAAAGTGCCTAGAAGCCTGTTGACATTGACACCCTGCAAAATGCGTTTTAAGACCCAGGGTTTGAAAAACAAAAACGCCTGAACCATTTAACTACCACAACCGTTTGCCTCTCTTTCCGTCAAATCAGGACGTTAGAAAAGGAGGCAATTAGCGAAATTAAGTAATAATAACATTATTTTAAAGTCCCTGGCTCCGTAGTAATTCTATGGCCGAATTCGCAAGTATTATTAGTTATTCTGTGCTTTGGACCGCTTTAGTTCTTAAACGGGCAAGTTTATCAAAAAACTGTCATTAATAAAAGATGTTTATTTTAAAGCATTCTTTAAAGTCTTCATCGAAAAAGTAGCTGAAAAATTGCGAATTTTTTACAAAAGTTTTCGGATTACTGAGATCGGGCTCCCTTTGCTATACTCTGACCAGCTCATATCCTTTCCGAACCGACTACAAAAATCGCGTATCGTACGATAACTCCGGCGACCATTCGAATCAATTTATTTAGATTATTATGTAACACAATAATTATGACACCCGTCTCGCAGCGTGTTGCTAAAGGGTCGATTAGTACAATTTATTTGATGATTATTAGTTAATGATACCTACTGTGCAATGTCAGAGGGTTAATTAGCTAAAAAGAGTCATGACTCATGAGTGCCGAATCCTTAAGATTAACTATTTCAGCTTTTTTGGTTTCATGCAGTGCTAGAACGACAGGATTCACCAGGTTATCCGTTAGCTTTTTTAAAATTGAGTGCTCTGTATAAGTAAATCGAGTTTCATATGCCTACTCGAATCAATTGGGGTTGATTTAATAAATATCCCTGACTAGGGACAGTACCCTGATTTAGCGATGAGAAAGTAATTATAATTACATTTATGTAGAATATCAATATATTTTTTATAATACATATTTCCTTCCGATTAATGATCTCGCATGAACAAAATACGTTTAACATCGTTTTGTTTACTGCCGACAACTAGTTGAGGAAAAAGTCGGCAAATCGATTTTTGTAAGCAAATTATAGTTAGGTATTATTCTATTAACCCGTTTCTTTCTGTCAGTTGTTTGATCTGTTAAATTTTCGGTATTTTATATTAGAAGCACCGATCAAATAATAATAGGCATAGGTACACAATCAGCTCAGAAAAGTGGCCCCACAATAGTACCGCAAGAACGACTCGAGCGGTACTTTCTTAGACAGTCTTATTACGGTATAAGACTGGCCGGTTACATAATTTTCAGAAGCTATAATTTTAGTAAATCTTGTTAGAAACTGGACCTCCTTTATAATAGTTGCTTGAAGGTTAGAATAGAAGCCTCATCCCTACTATACGTAAGTATATCGATATCAGAGCTCCCTTTAATAGTTTAATAAGCCCCGTCCCGGGACTGAAGTCAAGTGCCTAACATAAGTTGCAGGCCTATTGTAAAAGTCTTAGCTTTGAGAACACCAGTTGTAGCTAGGGTACTAAGGGTACCTAATCTAGTTTAAACTCAAGTTTTCGACCAATTTGCTACGCGTAATTTTATTCTGCTTACTCAGATCTGTCGATTACTCAGTCTTTGTTCAGTATCGGATAATAATTTATTACAATGTCTAAAAAGATCTTACAATTATCTGAAAAAAAAAAATTTTTTCATTTTAGGAATAGTTTTCGCTTTTATTTTTCATTTTAAATTTTCCTTTAACTGTTACTTATAGATCAGTAATTGGAGCATTGTGCCTTACAAAAGGTGGTATAAAATGATTTAAAGGCTATTGGTAGGTTACAGGATAATTATTAAAAATTTAGATTTTAGACCTTGAGGGGGCTGAGCGGCGGCCGCCATCTTGGTTTAAAGGTGTCAAAATTCGGTTTTTAGGGTTTCGCCATGTCTGCCCGTCCGTCCGTCCGTCCGCGGATAATCTCAGTGACCGTTAGCACTAGAAAGCTGAAATTTGGTACTAATATGTATATCAATCACGCCGACAAAGTGGTAAAATAAAAAGTGGAAAAAAATGTTTTATTAGGGTACCTCCCCTATACGTAAATCGGGGAGTGATTTTTTTTTCTTTTCAACCCTAACGTGTGATATATTGTTGGATAGGTATTTAAAAATGAATAGGGGTTTACCAAAATCATTTTTTGATAATGTAAATATTTTCGGAAATAATCGCTCCAGAAGTAAAAAAAAATGTGTCCCCCCCCCCCTCTAACTTTTGAAACATAAGTTTTAAAAAAATTATTTTGAACTTGATAGGTTGAATAGTTTTTGAAAAAAAATTACAAAATAATTTCTGAACTAAGTTTGTAATTTAACCGTATAAGCAGGTGTTTATTGTACCTGTAATTTATATAAAATCACAATGAAATGACGAGCTTTCAAATAAAGTAAAAACGGTGAAAATCGGTTCACGCAATAAAGAATTATTCCATAAAAATCATCTTCCATACTTTAAGCTCGCGCGCAATAGTTTACTTAATTTGCCGATAGATGTCGCTGTACGTGGAACACTCATATCATATCCTACATGGCGGTGTTATTTTAACTCTTAAGTGCGGGACACTTACTGTGACGGACGGAAAACTACGGAACCCTACAATGAGCGTGGCCCGACACGCTTTTGGCCGGTTTTTTAACCTCAGATGCTTCCCCGATTATTGGATTATAATGTCGTTCTTCAGTCGGTCAGACTCAACTACCGCAATCTTTCCATACATTGATAAAAACCCTTTTAAAGGGGATAATTTTTAACGGCCTCCTAGCCTAGGTCTAGGCATTTATTTGTGTGTTCATCACGGATATTTGTTCCTGAGTTATGGATGTTTTCTATGTATTTAAGTATTTATCTATATCTATCTATTATATATATCGTCGCCTAGTACCCTCAACACAAGCCTTATTGAGCTTACTGTGGGACTAGACTAGGTTGATTTGTGTAAGATTGTCCCATAATATTTATTTATTTATAAAGTTAAAGTGTTGAATTTCAAGATAGTCTGATAGTCTCCTTATAGTATTCAGCAATTTAAAATATTTGTATATATATTGATTTAAATATTGGTAAGCCGCGATTCCACTTATGTGTTTGGAATTATTATCAATTAAGTGGATTACATTTAGGTTTCGACGTAAGGGGTTTATTAAGAAGGCTTTAATCTTAATCGAATCGTTTTAGGTATCTTTACGTAGAAAACTAAATGAAAACCACTTATTTATGATTTCAAATTGTGGTTCTAATAAATATCATACAAATATCTCGTACTAATTTCAATGTAAGTATATGTAGTTTGTCCGGCGGCTTAAGGACAAATGCTCCATACTTAAAGTATGGCGCGGATAAGCCGCCGGACAAACTATACACAAAACACAAATTACAAAAAATTCATAACTAGGCATTCTATGGGTATCAAAAGATACCTTATGTAGTTGCCATAAGGTGTTTTTTGGTGAGGAATAGGGAAACGGATCGCGGGACACCGCAACGATCGGCCACAGAAACAAAGGTAGCGGTGGTCGGGAGCGGAAGCAATATCGCTTGTAGCGTTTTTATTGTGGTCGAGCTTCGAGCAAAATGTAACGGAGGTACAGTTTCAAATTAGATTAATTGAAAATATGGCTCTCGAAAATTTGTAACCTTCAGCAGTAGCAGGCAGTCAGGGTGGGCCCTCTGATATTAAAGTTTTGCCAGAGACTAATATATACACGGTGCCCGTGAGCATTGCGAGAGATTTTAACCACGCATTTCTGAGGTCAAAAGAAGGAAAAAACATTATACTTATGACTATTGTTGTAAAACGCCAAAAAAATTTTTTTTTTCACTTTTTTGGAATGCTGTTCTACATAAAAAGTAAATGTCATTAGAAAAAAGTAAATTGCTACATTTTTTCTCGTAAAAATTAGTTCATGCAAAGTGTTTCTTAGGTCTTTGATATAGAGAGATTTGATAAGAGATGTCTAGACTATGCCCCATACTGGTGAGATCGCCATCAAAAAAGCATTTTTACACTGAGAAAAAATTAAAAATGCTATTTTTTGTAAGTAGATACTCTGAAATTATGGCGAAATTCGGAAAAGTTTGTAAGACATTATTTCTCTAAATATGATCAATGAATACACTATTAAAGTCTCTCGCAATGCGCACGGGCACCGTGTATATAATAGACAGCCACAGTCTAAGAATTTTTCTTCGGCGCCACTACGGAACACTACTCGTTACTAGATGCCGATGCCGCTGCAGTGCATCCTCTCCTCTTTTTGTTGGGTATCTATGAGTTGTTCTCGTTCATATGCCGCTTCAGACTTGGAGCCTCAAAAAGTTCTTAGGCTGTCGATTATATGTACAGTCTTTGGTTTTACCTTACCTAATACGTTCTCTGGGGGAGCAAATACAAACCATTCCGAAGCATCAAAACAGGCCATTTCGCTGTTCAACATCCAGGAAATTTCTACTTTGTCAAATCTTTCATTTTTTAAACAATTTTAATACGTGACTCTATGCAATATCTGAATCACGAAGTACCTTGTGACATTGGCTAATTTACTAAAAGCCACAACAAAAAGTACCTAACTTATACAGTTATACATATATTCAAGTGTACTTCGATTTGCTAAGATAGGTTGTTCTATTCCGAAGAAGTGGACTGTTTTAATCTATAAATTACGCGAAATGTACGAAAAACGATAGGCTAAAGTAGGAAGGTTGCTATGCAGTTCGAAGGTCGCTAATGTGTCGTGTAAATAGGAGTTACCTTACAATCCGGGGCTGCGGTCGGCAGAACCGTAGGTCGTTGTTAAAGGTGGCTCGAGTTGAGAGAGTATCCCGTCGCTTGCTAAAGTCTACTTCAAAACCGTTACCTCGAGAGAGATGGTAGTGGTGCCTTTTCGGTTTATAGTGCGAAAATGGGAACTGTGTCTACGGACGACGTACGAATGGACACACGATAGTTCGCTAACTGACTGGAGAACCGGTCATTTCGAATATGCTACGGCAACGCGGTGTTGCCATACTACACGCAAGAAAATATACAAAAAAATACAAGAGCTAAACTAAACATTGTGCTTGCCCAAAATACGTCTTGATTAGCCGAGAAAATATAAACACTAATCTCGATAGAATTAAAACTACTTAAACGAAAACTGGACGACAGGGTCATAGTGGAGAGCTGAGAAATTGAGCTACTTCAATCGAGAGAAGCTCGAGTGGGGCGTCTGCCCGCCCTCAAATGACACACCACGAGAGCGAGAACGGTGACGGGAGTCTGAGCAGCCATCAAGAGGATAGCGATAACTAAATGCAGAGCGAAGATGTGAAAATGGAAAGGACGAACGAGTGTGAGAACGAGAATGGGAACGAGAGCGATAACGAGAGTGAGAGTGACGACGAGGGCGAACACGAGAGTGGGAACGAGCGCGAGGACGATGGTGAGAGCGAGAACAGGGTGTGGGTTTGAGAGCGAGCGAGAACGAGAACGATAGCCGGCGCTAGGCCGAGGGCGAGTACGCGAGAGAGAACCGGAGCGAGAGCGAGAACAAGAGTCAGAGCGAGGGCGAGAACGAGAGATGGAGCGAGGGCGAGAACGAGAGACGGAGCTAGGGCGAGAACGAGAGTCGGAGCGAGACCGAGAGCGTGGGCGAGAACAAGAGTCAGAGCGAGGGCGAGAACGAGAGATGGAGTGAGGGCGAGAACAAGAGCGTAGGCGAGAACAAGAGTCAGAGTGAGTGCGAGAACGAGAGCGAGAAGTACCGCTGTCCAGAAGGACAGGGCAGTAGCTGGGGTGAGAGTGACAAGAGGAGCGATAAGCGTCTGCCGTCGACGCGCCAGCATCACCCATCAGGACCCAACCAAACGTGATATTGAGGGCAGTGGCTTGCCCTGGGTCCCCGTGGACCAAACCAGGGCGCAGCAATGAAGCGGGAATGTTAACGCTAAGAAGCAGGTCGACAGCCCCCGGAGTGTGCCACAAGGGGTCAGCTAAATCCAAATTCTTAATATGGTGCCATGAAGACACGTCAACGTGCTCGGAGGGTGTATCCGGACAGATCTCTGGAAGCAGGTAAGCATCTAACGCGAAGGCATCGCTAGGATCTCCACTCCTAGGCACAACACTAATGGACAAAGTTCCACCCGGCTGAGATACAGACCCCCCCAATGCCAGTTACAGCGTGTTCCCCGTAGTCTATGTGAAGACCAAGCTTCTTAGCACATGCTTCACTCACAAAATTGCAACCGCTAGCCCCATCGAGCAGAGCTCTAACTGGAACGAAGTCACCTTGGGCAGCTTTCATCAACACTCGAGCTGTTTTGAACAATGAAGAAGCCACCATATCATTTGCCACCATAACCAGCGGGTTCGGAGCATGTAACTGCTGCTTTGAGTTGTCCACATCCACAGTTGGCAGTACCAGTATGTTTGCATCCCGAAAGTGCAGCAGGGGCAGGGCAGGCTATGATGTGAAAAACTGCAATGTCCACACCGCTGCTTGGATTTGCAGAATTTAACTGAATGCCCGCAGGACAGACACAAAATGCATAATCTGTTGTCCTTAATACATTTAAAGCGAGTAGCCGAGTCATACTCCAAAAAAGTTACAATGCTATGAGCCTCCCTACGATATACCACACACACTGTAGCAGACACAACCAAACCCAAGTAACACAGGAAGCATTATAACATATGAATAGTAACTTATTTCGAACTTAAGGACCGTATAAACTCTTATATACGTTCACCGAGCAACTTGTCGCATTATATGATGCTTTGAGCTGTATAACGGTTGTATAATGGCATATCTAAATGCTTTTGTAAAGCCTTTAGCTTTAGTGCAGCAAACCACAACGCAACTGTACAGCTTTCGACTGTTTAAAAGCACATAAGTGCTTTAGGTTCTACAATAGCATTATATAATGCATTAAGCTGTATAACGGTTGTATAATGGCAAGTGCAAGTGTGCATCCCCACACGTCAGATCGCCTCCCAGTTAAAAAATCCAATTAAATATCTAGAATGGCGCAAAAGGCGCTTCAAGCTGCCATTAGTGATCTACAACAAACATTGAACACAGTGACAAACCGTCTAAGTGCACTCGAGACGAAGATAAGCGAGCAAACGGAAATAATTCACAAGCAAACAGAAACAATAAAACACCTACAATCCAGCAAGGAGGGTACCTCAGCGACACGTAAGTCCAACATCAACTTTACGCCACCTGCCCCGCCAGCGCCACAGCGCCCAATGCGTGAAGCACGATTAAAAGCTCCTGCAACCGCCGCACCCGTCGCCGCTAAAAAATCAAGCGCTGCAGCCGCAGGCAGATCACGGACACCTGACGTCGCGAAAACGCCCGAGGTAAGCCGACCGGAGACGAACATGCCGACCGAGGAGCTAACATCGGCAGTGACCTTAACGACTACCCCCGAACTTAATGAAAGCGAGTTGGACTTGCGGGCTACAAATGAGGTAAACGATAATACCGCAAATGACGACATGAAATTATCGATTAGTACCACCGATGACGAATATCGCAACGTGTCATATAAAGGAGGCCGTATGAAGCCGCAACCGACTAGATTTACAATCACTGGAACTGGCCCAGTAGATACTGACTTACATACTGTAGAGCGCGGCAAGAAAATACACGCTTGTTTTTTTACAAGCGACACAACCTCGGAGGCCGTCAAATCATATATAGAGAGAAGAACAGGATGCAAAAACTGCACGGTTGACAAACTACGCCTGAAACACGAGCATTACGCGTCGTTTGCGATTACCGTCCCGTGCAGTAAGTTCGAACAGATTATGTCCCCGAACATCTGGCCGTCCGGGACAAAGGTCAGCGAGTGGTTTCCAGCCGGCGCTGGGCGCGCCGGGCGCGCTCCCCCCCGCAGCCGCAATAGCCGTTTCGCTAACAGCGGACGACCGGCCGCCGCAGGCGCAAAATACCAATGAGCCGCTTGGTGACACACGGACTAGGCGAACTACGACGCTCACAGTTTGTCATCAAAATATAAGGGGCTTAAACTGTAAAACTAAGCAACTAGAAATGATTTTAAGTAACGATATGACGTGTGATATTTTAATTTTAACTGAACATTTTTTGCGCAGCCACGAGATTCAGTCTGTAACACTAACAAACTACGATCTACTATCGTACTATTGTAGACCTAACATTGAACGCGGCGGAAGCTGCATTTATGCAAAATCATTTGTAAAGGCAATAAACCGACCCGACTATTGCGAGCTCTCTCGCGAGCAGGTATTCGACGTTTGCGCGGTCCAGTTAATAGACGAAAATCTATTGATAGTTGGAATTTACCATTCTAATCTGACAAGCCACATTGAGTACCTAGGGTTATTCGACAATTTACTGACCAAAATTAACGATGAAAAACTGACGGCAATTATAATGGGCGATATAAATATCGACCTATATAACAACACAGCCACTAAAAAACAACTTCTCGATATTTTGTCAGCACAACATTTTGGTCAGTACGTTGACGAAGTCACTAGGAGGGAAGGTGATAGCGCAACATTGTTGGACCACGCATACTCAAATATCCTCGACGACCGTGTGTCCGCAACATGCATTGTCACTCATTTAAGCGATCATGTAGCGCAGAGACTCATCGTGCCGCGCGCCCCGCACCACTCGGCGCCTCGAGTGATAAGGAAACGAGTTTTTAGTGAAAAAAACATTACGTCCTTTGTTACCGCGCTTGAGTCTATAGATTGGCAAGCAATCGCAACAAATCACAGCGGTGAATGTAACCAGTACGCAAATAAAGTTACTAACATTTTGTCAAGCCAACTAGATATCCACTTTCCGTTGAAAAATGTAACCACGCACTCCAAAGGCACGCTTTGGATAGATAGCGAACTCAAAGATTTAAAATTGCTAACTCTCGATTTTATCAATATGTCTAATAAATACCCAGATAACATCTACTTACAAGACGCTTCAAATAAAATCATAAAATCGTACAACAATAAATTAAAAACCAAACGCACCGCATATTTTAACGCGTTAATTAGCAATAACGCCAATAAAAGCAAGGCAATGTGGAATGCTATTAATATCGAGCTAGCTCGGGCATCTCGCGAGCATGTTGACTACACCGAGCTGCTGCAGGACAGCGCCGGCCGCCCGTTTGCGACCAAACAACTCGCGGTGGACGCGCTTAACCACGAGTTCGTAACGGCGGCTGCTGCGTGCGGGGCGCCCCCTGCCGACCGAGGTCGCTGTATCGCATCCTTGACGGACGGGTGCGCAGTCAGTGATTGCTCAATTAGACTAAAGCCGTTTACACCAGACGAAGTCGCAAAAATATTTAAAATCTCTATCGCGGCCAAAAATAGCACTGACATTTATGGTCTCTCCGCTAAACTGCTAAAGCGAGCCAGTCCCGCGATCTGTTATGTCCTGTCTGATCTATTTAATAACTGCATGAGGGCGGGAGTGTATCCGGATAGTTTTAAAAAGGTCAAAATATGCCCACTCTACAAAGGCAAAGGCAAAAAGGCACAAATAAAATCATATCGTCCAATATCCCTAGTCCCGGGCCCAAGCAAATGCTTCGAGGTAGGGTTAAACAAAAGGTTACTCAGGTTTTGGGTACCTAAAAATACTTTATCAGATAACCAATATGCCTACCGCCATGGACGATCCACCACAGACCTGGTGAGGGAAGTAGTGCGCTGTGTGCTACATGCCCGCGAGGCGAGACGTCACGTAGCGGTCATCTGCTGCGACTTATAGCGCGCTTTCGACACAGCGGATCACGCACTCGTTGCAGATAAATTGGCCCACCATGGTATCCGAGGCCCGGCCGCTAAGCTAATACTATCATTTATGTCGGGCAGGTCTCAGGTTGTTGTTGGAGACGGGGGCAACGTTGTTTCGTCTGAACTGCAGAACCTGATGGGCGTTCCTCAAGGATCGTGTCTCTCCAACACTCTGTTCAGCGTGTTGCTGAATGACTTGCCGCAGGCAATAAAAAATGCGGATATTTTCATGTATGCCGATGACGTCACGGCAGTTGTCAGCGCGTATGCTGAACAGGAGTTGGAGGTTGCGTTGAACCTTGTTATGGAGCAATTGTACCAATGGTTCCGGTCAAATGGCCTTACACTTAATAAAGATAAAACAAACTACATAACATTCAAGTTAAACGGCCATTCAGGCCCAGCCCTGAAGGTGTGGGCCGGCGGTGCCCCTATACAGCACCTAGCCAGCACACGCCTTCTCGGATTTCACATCGATTTTGCCCTAACATGGGAAGCGCACATCGACGAGCTATGCGGGAGGCTGGGGCGCGCGTGTTTCGCGTTGCGGCGGCTATCAAGCACGGCCGGAAAGGGCGCAGTGCGAGATTGCTATTTTGCGACGGTACACTCGCTCCTGACCTATGGTGTAGAGCTGTGGGGCCGCGCCTCCGACTGGAGACGCGTATTCTCCATGCAAAAACGCGCTGTCCGCGCGGTGGCTGGAAAGGCAGTGGATGCCCCAGCTTATGACCTCTTCCGCGACCTCAAGATACTGCCCCTGCCCTGCTTGCTTGTAAGTCAAGTAGCAGTATTCATGCGGAAGAATGTAGACATCTTTAAGCGCAGAGGCGTTAACAATAATTACAACCTCCGCAGCAACAAACATCACGATAGGTTGGTCACCGAAGCACACAGACTTGCTAAATCCGAACGGTCCGTGTACTATTTGGGACCTCCCATCTACAACCGCCTGCCTGACAATATAAGATGTGCAGTTTCCGATGAAGCGTTCAAGGTCAGACTGAAAGAGTGGTTGTTGCAGAAATTATTTTATACATACGACGAGTTTTTCAATCTCCCTTTAGTTCTTTAAAGGTGAAAGTAACATCATATACGTGTAATTATGTAAATGTAAAATAGATCTTTTAATATAATTTATATAATATAAATGTTTTAATTATTATTTATTAATAATTTACAAATAAAAATTGTACATTGTAATATAAAATTGTACATACTGTTGTATATTGTATTTTCCTGACTTGTAACGTTGTTATTAATAAAACATTTCATTTCATTTCATTTCATTTCATTTCATTTCATTTCATTTCATTTCATTTCATTTCATTTCATGTATAAATGCTTTTTTAAAGCCTTTAGTTTTAGTGCAGCGAACCAAAATGCAACTGTACAGCTGCGTTTTGGTTTGCTACACTAATGCTTCGGTGTGGTTTAGTGCCTTAGGTTCTACAATAGCATAAATAAATGCTTAATGCTGTTTATGAGCATGAATATTAGCCATTATAATGCCACGTAAATCCGGTATACAGCTTTCAGCTGTTTTTAGTGCTTTAGGTTCTACAATAGCATTTTATGATGCCTTACGCTGTATAACGGTTGTATAATGGCATATGTAAATGCTTTTGTTTAGCCATTACTTTTAGTGCAGCGAACAACATGCAACTGTACAGCTGAATGCTGTACAGTTGCGTTTTGGTTTGCTACACTAATGCTTCGGTTTGGTTTAGTGCCTTAGGTTCTACAATAGCATAAATCAATGCTTAATGCTGTTTAAGAGCATGAATATTAGCCATTATAATGCCACGTAAATTCGCTATACAGCTTTCAGCTATTTTTAATGCCTTAGGGTGTACAATAGCATTTATCAGTAGGTAATACGTTCCTAATGCAGTATAATAGCAATAATATAAACCATTATAAAGCCAAGTAATTCACTATAAGGGGCTGTTCATAAATTACGTCATTTCTAATGGGGGGGGGGGTCTGGACATCGGATGATGGTAGCATGACGTAGGAGGGGGGGGGCGGTCATTCCGAAGATCACATCATCAATGTGTAAAAAAAGGAATGAAAGTCGTGTTTCTATTAACTTTTAATGCTATAAAATATTATCTACTAAATAGTTTTTTATTTTACAATTAAGCTTAAAACGCATTTTTTTAATGACGTCACTTTATTTGGCAGGGGGAGGGTGGATGATGATTTTAGGGGGGGGGGGAATTCATCAAAAATTGATGACGTAATTTATGAACAGCCCCTATACAGCTTTTAGCGGTTAAGCATAATTATTCACGTGTAATGCTGTAGGCATAAATAAGGCATTTTTTAAGGGTCACTGAGCTGCTATTGGACTAAGAGCCAGCCACGTCAGATATGACACAATAATGAGAGAAACAAAACCCGTCTGGTTAGATTGCTATACTATTCTTGTTGCTAGATCCTGGCATCTGGCAGCTTTTAATGGGTGGAGGTCACAGTGACAGACTAGCAAAATGTTTTAATTGGAAAATAGTAATACCAAACTAGGTAAAAATTGCCGAAGTTGTCTCAGTTATAAAGGACAGGGCCTATATTTTAAGGGGCCGCCTGGCGCCAACGACCTTAGATCTGATTCCCTTAGTTTTCTAATGATTTATATAGCTTATCATATTATCAGTTACGGCTTTAAACAATATATTATCCTATATTTACTTCAATATTCATTGTCTTCGAGCTATTTGACATCAAAGTCGAACCGGTTTAGGCTAAAAAAGTGGTTTTATGGTCATAAATTTTGTTTTAATTAGTTAAAAATTAAAATCTATCTACAGTTTTTAGAGACATCAAAGAGGAACCCTAATATGTAGATTACGTATATGTAAGATTCTTTACACCATTCGAATATCGATAAAAGTGTTTTTTCAGACCATATTTTAAAAATATGTTAAAAAATAACGGCTCATTTATTTCAAGATCCGGCTCTACAGAATGGAGATAAAAGATTCAAAAACCGATAGTCGTTTGCCTTATAATTCTATCTATAGTGAATATGTTGGAATATCGACTCAAAACCGGTCAAAAATCGATAAAAAAAACGTTAGACCAAAAAACATTGTGTATTATTACCATACATCGGGGTTTTCGGTGCGGGAATGTTTGACATTAGCCAAAGAGTAGGTATTAACTTAAAAAACAGAATGTACTCTAGCACGTTTCTACCTAATGAATAATTGATCAAAAAAATCATACGTATATACAATTTATATGTAATAGCTGACTATTATGTATATATATTGTAGGTACATATACCTATGATTTTTTCAAGTATTTTTTTATTAATTCATGTAATGTCTGATCATTGTCAACCTCTTCAGTTAATCAAATAGTTCATAAATATCGGACGTCAAGATTAATATTTGACACTTATTATACCGTGTCTTTGTCTTAGGTAGATCTAGTTAATAAATTTCGGATATGCAATTGCATTTTTAAAATACTAAGTATATAATAGTCAATACAAACATGCCTCTAAGAAAAAAAGCTCGTATCATAGTGTGTAAGCTATTCACAGAGAGGTAGTTATTCATTATGCATAATATGATATTTTCTCAGACTAACTCTCAACCTATCTGTTTATCTCTACTCTTTCTCAAATCGTTCCCGCACCGAAAACCCCGATGTATGATTATTACGGAAACAAAAACAGTAGGCGACAAACTATGAACTATATTTTATTATACATCGTTTGGCACTACTTTCTCCCAACATAAACTTTTGTATAATTTCTCTTAATATTGTATAGTATTTGTATAGTTTCTCATAATATTGCATCAAACCCAGATCTCTAGGATATATTTTCTTGAAATGGTTTGCATTCTTTGACCTCCACCACTTTAAAGCTGCCAGATGTCCAGATCTAGAAATAAGCATAGTATACCAAACTGACTAGAGGGGTTTGGTTGCTCTCATTATTGTGTCATATCCGACGTGGCTAGCTCTCCGTCTATATAGACCAACGCCATTTTGTAAATAATTTATAACCTAAAAATAAAATCATGCGGACCTATTTATACAAGGAAAATACCTATATAATAATGAAATTACTTAATTTAAGACTGCTCAACCAACACTATTATGTTAATAATGCAAAACTCGTTCTATACGAGGATTACACAATTGTTTTGTTTATTTGACGCATATCTTTTTATAATATTTTATAGCAAAACCACAATAAATCAAAGGCGCGTGAAAATTTTCAATGAAACTTATATACACATTTACAGTAAACTACATTGCGCAGTAATATTTGAAGGATATAATTACGTAAAAGAGTCAAAAACTTTTATAAATTTTGTTAGGATGCAAACAAATATGATGTGTCACTCATTCAGTTTTTTGTACCGTCTTCGTCCATTTTATATTGCGAGACAAAGTAGTTAAATCACAACGTTCATTGTATTATAATATAACATTTGTTCCGTCGGTGTTAGAGACGTTTTTGCATTGACGTAAGGTTTATTTTACTACACTCTTATGCTAGTATAATGCTTTTTTATTGCGATTGGCAAGTTAATCGAGAGTACTTATGCTTCTTTACTGCGATTAGCAAGTTTTTTGGCCATATTAATGCTTCTTTAATGCAGTTGGCAACTTAATAGAGCGTACTAATGATTCTTTAATGCGATTGGCACTTTCCATGACAACGATAATGCTAATAGCGCAGACATATTGCGCCTGTAATGCTATTAAATGACCTGTATAGGATCTCAAGCTGGGTAATTCGTGCCCATTTAAGACCTATATCAGCACTATAAACGTTTATAATGCTACTATAAAACGAACTGAAAATGCTAAAAGCATACAGATATGCTGTAAGACGGCCGTTATACTGCTTTGATGTGTTACTTGGGAAGCCATTTTTGGCGTACCAGTACGCCTACTATTATTAGATTCAGCCATACTACTCACGAATGCTGCAGCTTCCAAAGCCCGATGTCTTTTTCCAACCAAATCCTGCAGCTTATCAAATTCCGGAGTACTGTCGGTATTATACTCCAACTCAAACTGCTCCTTCGTAGCTTCATCTAATTTAGACCAAAACAGTCGGTAAAGCATAAAATTCTTGTCTGGCAGATTAAAGCCTTCCAAAATAGACAAGTTTTCACTAAAAATGCGCTGTACCCTCTGTAGGTCACCAGCCCGGGACGATTTTACTGGCTCACAATGTACAAGCCGATCATAATAAGTTGTCACTATCATCCTAGTCCTATTGTATTGTTTATACAACACATTATACGCTACCAAATAATTTTCATCGGTGACAGGATAATTCTTTATGAGATCATAAGCTTCATTTTGAACACTCGACAATAAATAGTGAAGCTTTTCTACAGGGGCTATGTCACTCCGCTTGTGCACCAAAGAGTTATACAACTGGATGAATGTTATCCAATTCTCCACCCTAGAGTCAAACGGCTTAATTTGTAACTTTGGCAACTTAGGTAAAACCGGTAGGGCCGCAGCCGAAACGCCAGAACTTCCAACAATATTCGACTTAGGATTAGCTTGTAAGTTTGTAACAGTTGTAAACGAGCCCTAACTGCCCTTAATTTCGCATCAAATATTGATGTGTACGAGTAAATGTCGCGGTGGTCACTACGCGGAGCGTTGCTTAGAACCTTCACTTGAGCTTCATGAAAACCCTTAGCTATTGAAGCTAGTTCAGTCTCTGTGCATAGCGCTAGATCTTCATCGGGTAACATCTGCAAACATTCCATCCGCATTACCTCGTGATCCCGTGCGACTAATAGCGGATCTGCGCCTGCCCCCGAGTGCGACGACTCATCCCCATGTCCCATTTTGTAAACAAATGAAAAAAAACACTACGACACAATGATTCACAAGAATAAAACAAACTCTAAACTATCAATATAACATCAAACGTAAACAAGGATAACTCACTCTGACAGTTAAAACTTGTGACAGCTATAGCAATATTGCCAACGGTATTAAACAATAACAGACGGACGAATGATGAACGAATGATTTAAATGACAGTTAAAAGCACCACTACTCAAACAACCTTCCCACTTCTTACACTCAACAATTTATAATAACTACCCTAAATTTCTCCAACGAAACTAACGATGACAAAACGAATTTCAACAAGTGACTATGCGAAAACAAACGACAAACCAAAGGTCACTTATCAAAATATACGGTTTGAAGGACCAAAAATGTTCTATTCCGAAAGAAGTGGATAGGCTAAAGTAGGAAGGTTGCTATGCAGTTCGAAGGTCGATATTGAGCTAATATGTCGTGTAAATAGGAGTTACCTTACAGTCCGGGGCTGCGGTCGGCAGAACCGTAGGTCATTGTTAAAGACTAGTGGCTCGAGTTGAGAGAGTATCCCGTCGCTTGCTAAAGTCTACTTCAAAACCGTTACCTCAAGTCGTCCAACTTAGACCTCGGTTTAGGCACGGTTGTCTTCGGCTGGCTCCGGATTACACATACACGACAGGGGTGCAACTAGATCGCGAGAAAGATGGTAGTGGTGCCTTTTCGGTTTATAGTGCGAAAAAAGGAACTGTGTCTACGGAGACGACGACGTACGAATGGACAGACGATCGTTCGCTAACTGACTGGAGAACCGGTCATTTCGAATATGCTACGGCAACGCGGTGTTGCCATACTACACGCAAGAAAATATACAAAAAAATACAAGAGCTAAACTAAACATAGGTTATCGAACTTTTTGATTTATGCAGTGGTCCATACAGTTAAAGTATTTTGATAATATACTTATATAGATGTCATATACAAAGGAAAAAGTGACCTAAGCCTCCGGTGCCCAGGGCTGGGATCGAACCAGCGTCTTCTGCATTCGCGGCAGACGCCTATACCACTTGGCCACCCGGGTCACAGCAGCACCGGTCGAATTTTCCCGTGTATATGCAGCCTTTGTTAATGCTAAGGCGCATTTCAGCCAATCATCTAAGGTAGAACATTATGACTCCATACCTCTAATCCGAACTCTCTTCATTTTGATAATATTTTTTGTTAATCTACCGGGCAATTCAGAGGAGTCAGGTTCGAACCGTGCAGTTTCCAGCGTCCTTCAGAGGTCATTTTTTCATTGTAATAGACATCTGTTACCAATTCGCGTTACAACCCATAAGTGTCCAAACATAAACGACATCAGATGAGTCAGATCAGGAATATGTATAAAAGTTTCGGATATTTACAGATTACAAAAAATTTAAGCGCTCCATTTCTCGTCGGGAACTTTCTGGTAAGAAGGACAACGAAACAACATTCATTGCACAATAAATTATTCCACAGAAATTATATGTGTAATCTATATTGAAAGGGTCCATATGGCGGCACTATTCCACGCAGATGAAGTCGCGGGTAAAGGCAAGTAATATACCTCTATATTAATCAATCAAATGCAATACAATCCCACAAAACAAGTATTATTGGAAACTCAAACCTTAAATTATTTTGTTAAAAACAGGACTTAATCGCGTACACTTACTTTTATCATCTGCCTGACGGTTCAAACGTGCCGTAACGATCGTGGTCGCAGGCAGACCAGGCGCGGTTGCAGTCTGAAATTTTGTGAAAAGGGGGGGGGGGGGGGGGGTGTCACTATTGCAAACTGATTTTTTGAGGTTGACGTATACGATTTACCCCGGGGCATATCCGATGTGACCCCCCCTTTCCCCTCGGACCGCGCCTGAGACAAACTGGCGGGAATTGTGTCAGAATCTCCTAGCTGCGCTGGTTTTCCGAACTACCCGCACTAGGTCTTTATTATGCAAATATGCACGCTAGGGTTGCACTTTGACTTTTTGTCTCCTTTTTATCAGAAATAGTGAGTGTAAATTGTCCCAGTTTAAATCAACCCCTAAAGGTTGATAACGGCGTTAAAATTTTTGACATGCTCTTGATCGACTTGACAAGGCGTTGCTCAGATATTAGTGATCACTTCAGCCTCTCTGATATGTCTGATGACCTATAATTTGAAGCAAAAAAAAATATTTATTTTTCTTTCTAATGTCTTTGTCAACCGATTTTATTTTAAGCTTTGACATTAAGTGACTTGAACAGCCTTTTATAGTTTTACTTATTGAATTCAAATTGGGGTGGAAGGTGATCTGATTTTCTGTTCTGGTATTTTAAGTGGATATTATTATGCAAATAAAAAGTGAAAGAAACGTCCATTAAGAATATTCGTTTCACCCGCCCGGCTAATGTTATTGCTTCGTCGACTTCAGACTTTTATGAGGATAACTCACTTGTAAATGTAATATTAGTAAATGGAGTAGCGATGATATTTTTATTTGCTGATTATTTTTGCCCGCGACTTCGTACTCTCCTACATAAAATATAATGGCAAACTTTCAATAAGAGCATATACAATTCTTCTCCCCTTTGCACCCCCTAATGGGAGTCCCATCCGTAATTAATTTATCCAGTTTTCGTCCTCGGGACTCGAACAAACTTAGGACTTAACTCGGACAAATTTAGTTTCAGTTTTAGTTGAAGTAGGATTTTCAATCCCGGGATATTTTGCATATACGTACAAATATTCCCGGTATCGGTTTAGAATTTGTCGGGCCCATAAGGTAAGACATAGGTATTTATTTTCAAACTCAAACTCAAACTCAAACTCAAACATTTATTCAGTAAGTAGGCCACAAGGGCACTTTTACACGTCAAAGTAAAAGAGAGAGAAAAAAAATCAAACTACACCGGTTCTAACCCTACACCTCTGACCCGAGAAGAATTATGTCCGGCAAGAAACTCGGCGGGACTTATTTTTTCAAAACAACAGTACATCAAAACTAAACAATACATATAGTGCGTTGTTCTATAAGAAAACATATCAAACCAAGGTTAGATTAACCAACAATAGGTTATAGTTTAAGAAAAATACCAAAGAAAAAAGATGAGTCCAAATCTGACTATTGAAAATAAATTACATACAAGTTTGATATACTTTCTTACCTGAACTGTGTCTTCTACATAAATTTCCAAATTATAATAATCCATCATCAACAGTTAGAAACAAACTTTGAATTTAAATAATATAAAAAAAAGTACTTAAGTGATTCTAGTATACAATAAACATACTATTTCTAAATTATACTTAGAGATGTATAAGGTCTCCAAGTGTCTTGAATAAAAAAATATGGATAATCAAGCACCGAATGTTGTGTCTAAAGCCAATTAAACTAAAATTAAATATGATTAATAAAAAGTTACGTAAATGTGTTGCCCCAGTTAGCCTAAACAGACCGGTCTCCACAAACAGCACCCGTTCACGAGTATGACGCATATCTCAGTCATCGCCTCCCTCAACCTTTCTTCGGGAAAGTGGCGACCCGATCAACGACGCCACCATAAGCAGAGCCTTTTAAGCGAGCATGACATGTTCAAGCTGGCGGGCTTTATTAATTAATAAAAACTAGCCATGTTTAGTCTGGTGAGAAACAATATTCTGTGCTCATATTTTACATGCGTGAACTAAATTACAATATAAAAGTGACATAGAGAAGTACATGTCTCTAAGCGTCAGGATCATTAAATATATATCTATACATATAAATATTTGCGAATGCAAGACTTAGAGATGTATAACGTCTCTAAGTGTCCAAATACTAAATAAAAACAAAATAAAATAAAAATGAAAAACAGGTAATACTGGACACTAGTAAAGCTGCTTCATAGAGTAATGTACCTAATAATTTCTCAATTTGTATTGTACTAACTATATCAAGCTACAGGCTTAAAGGCATCGTTATCCTCAATGAATTCCTTTAAAGTATAGTACTCTCTCCTCAACAAATAGCGCTTAACATAAGACTTGAATTTATTTAGTGGCAAATTCACTACATCAGCGGGGACTTTGTTATAAAAACGTGTACAGTTCCCAGCAAAAGACGTACGAACCTTACCGAGGCGGTGGCCAGGCTCAGCAATCTTATCTTTATTTCTAGTGTTATAGTTATGGATATCACTGTTGAGCTTGAATTTATGGATGTTTTTCCGCACATACATAATGTTTTCAAGTACGTATTGAGATGCTACGGTAAGAATATTTGCCTCTTCAAATTTTCCTCTTACGGATGCTCGACCGCGCATTTTATAAATGCCACGTACAGCTCGTTTTTGTAGCACAAATATGGTCCCAATATCAGCTGCTTTACCCCACAACAGAATTCCATACGACATAACACTGTGAAAGTAACTGAAGTATACCAGCCTGGCAGTTTCACTGTTTGTTAGATGGCTGATTCGCCTCACGGCATAGGCTGCAGAGCTAAGTTTACCAGCTAGGGTAGCTATATGTGGATGCCATTGTAATTTCGAGTCTAAAGTGACTCCTAAGAAAACAGTTTGATTTTCGAATTCCATTATTTCATCATTTATTATAATCTTGCTGCTGTTAATCTGCTTGACGTTGGGAAGTGTAAATTTGATGCACTTCGTTTTCTTGGCGTTCAAAAGTAGGTTATTAGCCGTAAACCAATTTACTACTTTGGAGAGTGTACTGTTAATACTATCGAAGCTGTTTTCTTTTCTGTCCACTTTAAATATCAGAGATGTGTCATCAGCAAATAACACTATATCATGTTTATCTTGCACAATTTTAGGTAGGTCATTAATGTACACCAAAAACAGGAAAGGACCAAGTATTGAGCCTTGAGGCACTCCGAGTGCCACAGGGGACCCAGAAGATTGAGTTCCATTAATAACCACTCGTTGTGTTCTATCCGATAGGTATGATGAGACGAGGTTAAGGGCACCAGCTTTGATCCCGTAATGGCTTAGTTTTCTCTTTAGATTTTCGTGATCAACGCAATCAAATGCCTTCGATAGGTCACAGAATATTCCAACAGCATCTTGTTTTTATTTTAGTTATTGTATGGGCAATTTAGTTTATCGGATCTTGGGGCAAGGGTGCACTCGGGCTCCACAAGGAGCTCAGTAAACGCCTGAGGGAGGCAACAGGCGACCCTCGCGCGGGCAGCTTTCTCGCACAAAGGATTGCTATTGCAATATTTGCAATACAGCGCGGGAATACTGCCTGCGTGATGGGAAAGTGATTTATTTTTAAGTTAGGTTTATAGTTTTAGTTAGTTTATTTTAATAGTTGTTTTAGTTCGATAGAGTACTTAACCATTATTATGTTATTTAAGTTTTTTTTTATGATTAATAAAAAGTTTTTGTATCGTGTATGTATCCAATATTGTGATAATGTTAATAATTCTAATTCCTGGCCACATGAATCAGACTTTCAAATCTACTTATTTACGGTAAATAGGTAGTTAAATTCAGGGCTTGGCATTCCCGAGTTCTGATAACTTTTTCAGCAAAGACGTTATGAGCTTGTGCATCGAGCCTTCAATTTTATATTGAAATGTTCTATCTAGAGTACAATACAACACAATAAAAATATTCTTTATTGCACACCCCAAATTGAACAGTACAGTACACAGATTAAAAGGAGATGCAGTCAACAGGCGGTCTTATCGCTAGAGAGCGATCTCTTCCAGACAGCCAATAAAACCCATATACAATTTATATTATTTGACTTTAGCAATATGT
This sequence comes from Pammene aurita, assembly GCA_947086415.1. Classification (NCBI taxonomy): domain Eukaryota; kingdom Metazoa; phylum Arthropoda; class Insecta; order Lepidoptera; family Tortricidae; genus Pammene; species Pammene aurita. Next base: position 23,985,156 of record OX352302.1, on the reverse strand, counting down.
TGTAACTTTACTAATATGCTTATATCAAATAGTGAATAAATTCTATCACATACTCGTATTGGAATACTTTCCCAAAGTTATTAATTATTATATGCCAGCGAGCTGGAATTTTATTAATTTCTGATTTAACCTTCACCTTTTAACAGTCATTCTTGACAGTTACAAAAGTTTGCTAAACTATTTTCTGCCAGCGACTTCAACCACATAAAATTAGTGAAATTGTCAAATTCTCCTTTCACCCCGCACAACTCCTCTCTTAGTCCTTCCATGCATTTAACGAGACGGTGCCGTGTTCTAACTTTAAAATACATAAACAATACATTTAAATCACAATTTATCTCCAAAACAACTCCAACGCACAAAATCAAATCAAAATTAAATCAAAATTAAATCAAAATTAAATCAAAATTAAATCAAAATTAAATCAAAATTAAATCAAAATTAAATCAAAATTAAATCAAAATTAAATCAAAATTAAATTAAAATTAAATTAAAATAAAAAATGAAAATAAAATGAAAATAAAACGAAAATAAAATGAAAATAAAATGAAAATAAAATGAAATGGCATTCCATGATTTCTTATTATTCTATGGCCCACGCCATCTCGTTTACCTTGCTGTATCGCTTCATATATGTATAGGTCGTATATTGCTGGCCTAATATTACAGGGTTCTATGTTAGATTTTGAGGATAGTTAAATTTAGACTTTCAATAGAGGTTCAAATTTCAATTCGATTAAAGTAAAACATGCAACCCTGTAATATTGGGCAAACGACATTAAAGCGCGCTTGACATACGGAGTTATACACTATACATACAGCAAGTAGGTCTAAAGTGTTCTAAACATAATAATTCACTTACCATGATGTTCATTTCAAATAATGATAACATTGGCACGTGTCTAAGATTTGAAAAAAAGCACCGTGACGATGCGCTCGAGTCGCTCGACCCGCGCAAAGTAAGAAACAGCCATCACAGCATTTTGCCATTGAAAATTGAACCGTATTTCATCTACAGCGGCTTCGATCATTTCGAAGCGCGCGAACATCGAGCGCGTGGATTCGGAGGAATGTGTGCTTTATGAACAAGGTAGACGATTTAAATTAGCACGCAGTATGCTAAAAGGGAAGCCCTTATATAAGGCTAACACTTTTAAGCGATGTGTAAGGTTTGGTGAGCGGATGATAAGGGTTTCGTAAGGGTATTGGGATAGCGGTGCTAGCCTTTATATAAGGGCTTTAAAAGCAATATGAAAGGGTATCGTCGGGGAAAGGGTATGGTTAGTTAAGCCTTATGCAAAACCCATACAAAACCCTTTATAAGGGATAGCAGGCCGGTCCCTGCACTGGACACTGGACACTCCTCGCAAAATTGCAGGGATTACCTCACAACATGGAGCGAGGAATATTGGGTATTTTATTCAGAAATAACAGTCGGACCGTAACATATTGGCACTGGAAATTAGAAATGTTGTAAGGGGCATGTTGTCGTAAGTCCACAAAATTAGTTTTTAGATTGTCGATTTTGACGTAACTGTTGGTATGGATGTGTAGGTATACGTCTTTGTTATAGATGACGTTTTTTTACATTTATATCACCTAGTCTAGTTGTTATGTAAGTGCAACCTAGTGTATCTGACTAATTTTTAAATTTGTAGAGGACTGTAATAATAGTCGTAATGAACATTTTCTTTTCTTCATTTGAAATTATGGATCGTAAGCCAGAAATAGATTTCATGACCATTCGCATCCAAGGCAATAACTTAATGAAATGGTTAAGGCCTATGTATAATATAGCCTCGTGAAGGTCACCTGCCTGTCTGGTGGTGGATTGAGGAATTGTAGTCATTTATACACTTTAAAAATAATTCATCGCGTTCGCATCCCAATCCCGATTGATAACTTGTCGGATATCTTATACGTATAACGTGCCAATCGGCTGACGATCTTTTCACCGCGAAAGAGCCGGTTGAGGATTTTTCATGTTTATAACACTTAGCATATATAAATTATCAAAGAATTTCCCGACTCGACGACTGACTAAATTTGCACCTGGCCCGGGATCTAATATGTCGTAAGGCACACTGTTCTCTAAACTACTATTTTTTTATACTAAATAGTAAATCGCGGAGTGAGAGTGACCTATTATTTTTTACCAAGTAATTGCTTTTTTTTGTGAAAAGTAGACGTTTGTTACTTACTACATTTGCAACTTCTCGTGTCAATATTAATGATTTTATGCTTGTGATTTTCCTATGAAAACATTTTACTTACCTCCCGGCAATCCTCTTACTGTGTAGACAACAAGCTTTAAAAGTAATCTGACGAAAGGTAGATACTACAAATAAAAGGAGGAAGATACCTATATAATATGTAGTAAAGAGACCGCCGCGATAAGACCGCCTGTTGATTGCCTCTACTTTTAATATGTGTACTGTACTGTTTTATTTTATTGAGGTGTGCAATAAAGAGTATTTGTATTGTACTTTATTGTAAAGAGAATTAATAGTAGATATATATTTACGGCGAAAGCATACATTGAATACAGCGTAGTGAGAAATTGGAGCGTTAACGCCTGAGGTGAAAATAATTTTGCTACCGACAAAATTGGTTTTAAACCTCAAAGCAAGTATCTCTAGATGTCTGATCTCTAGTATGTTTATGTTTCAAACGTTATATTTTTTATGGCACTTTGTTAGCAAACAATCATACGGCCCATACTATTGTAAGCGGTTTTGAAAACTCTGTCTGTCTGTTACTTCTTCACGCTTAAACCGATTTAGATAAAATTGTGTATAGTGATAGTTTGAGTCCAGGACCTATAATAACATAAATTGTATGTCCTAAGGACATACAATTCAAATTTTATGAGGTCTGATTGAGTCTAACATATACAAGATATCTCTATATTCCGCTTAGCGCGTTATTTCTTTGAAACCTAAGCTGCCAAAAAGAAGGGGTGCGGGAGGGGAACTCGCAATGCTAGACAGGGAACGTGCGATTGATCCGTGGGGCGTAAGAGAGAGTCAGACATTAATGGTTGCCATGGAGGCGTACTACATTTACTGTCACTTCCAATATTAGTGTCTCACTATAGAGTGAAATTACTTCGAGCGTGGCAGCGGGGGTCGCCTGGCTATGCGGGGTCTTGGGTTAATTAGTCTATGGAGTCTAATTATATTTTATAAAGGTGCTTATTAAAATCGAATAGTCTTCTGAATTAGGGTCAATTGCAAATGTTTTATACCTTTATTTAATCTTTTCCTAATTTTCTTATATTAGTTACGAAAATAAGAAAATCAAGAAAACGTTAGATTAAGATTTTCTTACTCGTAATTACGAAATAAAATATTACTTAGATTAGATAAAGGGACACAAAATTGCAAATGATTTATTACATTAACATCTTCCTAGGTGGCTTTTTGCCTCGGCTCTATTGAGCCTGGGGTCTACACGGTAATCTAATCCCAGGAATTGGCGTAGGCACTAGTTTTTACGTAACCAACTGCCATCTGACCTTTCAACCCAGAGGGGAACTAGGCCTTGTTGGGATTAGGTCCGGTTTCTTCACGATGATTTTCTTCACCGAAAAGCGACTGGTAAAATCAATGATATTTCGTAGGTATACATAAGTTCCGAAAAACTCAGTGGTACGAGTACGAGCCGGGGTTTGAACCCGAGACCTCCGGATATTAATCGCAAAAGTATCATAAAAGCTAGGTACACTACAGTAGTAGGTATTATTAAGGATGATTCAGGCTGTCACGGTCCGCGTCCTACACGATACTTCCGACCAAAGCTTCCGACGTTCCGACACTTCATTTCGTATAGAAAAAACATCGCGTGACCATCGAGGATCACGTGACGCTTTCTATACAAACTGAAGTGTTGGAAGTGTCATGTAGGACGCGGAATGTGGCAGCGTGAATCATCCTTAAGAGGGTGTATTAAGTTCGCGTTTCACAGACAGCATTGGGACAGCAATATTCTCGGCTTGTAACTTTGTGGGCCTTATATACTAGCAAAGGACAAATAAATAGATTAGATTAGATTAGATTTGTTTTATTTCACGAAAGACAAATTACATTATAATTTTACATCAACAAGCGATATTGCATTATTTTTAAAGTTAGGTATAGGAATTTCTGTCATACATGATGGCAGCGGAACCCTTCGACCAGAGAATATCATTATTTTTGATTTTGTACAATTTAATAACAGTCCGTTTACTGAAAACCATGACTGTAACTGGTTACAAGCATCGTTAATTTTTACGCTCAGCTGGTCATAGGATTTCGCCTTGTGTCGTCCGCAAACAACACGGACAAACCAGCTACAATGTTTGATGGCAGGTCGTTTATAAATAATAAAAATAGAGTATATCCGAAGACAGAGCCCTGGGGAATACCAATACTTATACACCCTGCGTCAGATCGCAGCTGTTTGCCGTCAGCCACAATTTTTACTATTTGTTTACGGCTCGATAAAAAGGACAAAAACAGTAAATGGGCTTTGTCTTCGACGCCATAATGCTTTAGCTTATTTAGTAATAATGTGTGGCTTATTACGTCAAAAGCCTTTGATAGGTTACACAATATTCCAGCTACTTTATTTTTGACATCCAACCCAGACATGACGGAGTCGAACATCTTGTGCGCCGCGGTTGTTGTTGACATTTTCTGTCTGTACGCAAATTGGTTGTCCGTAAGCAAGCTGTTCGACTCCAGGTGACCCATTAGATGAGATGACAAGATGGATTCGACCATTTTAGATATGGTTGGTACTATTGTAATAGGCCTATAGTTATTTACGTCGAACCTGTCACCCTTCCCTTTAAAAACTAGACACACCCTTGCGTTTTTTAAAACGACAGGGTATGTACCTGTTTCAAACATTTGGTTTATGAGCACGACAAGTACGTCGCCAACAACTGGCCATATCCATGAAAGGACATTTGGAGAAATATCAAAAGCATCCACAGTATTACGCTTCTTCAGCATTAGGTGAAAGGTCTTGTCTAGGATATCTCGAGTGATAACTGGCAAGGTGAAAGTGGGGGCATTTGACGCACTCAAGTGATTTTTCAGGTACTCAGTGGATTTTGATATACCTATATCACTTTGTATTGTGTACTTCGACGCTACACTAAGAAAATGGGAATTGAATGTTTAGTCTCTTTCAGCTACTTTTTGGTTGGATTTGGAATCATTTAAATTGATTTCTTGGGACCTAGATTTTATGCCCACTTCTTCATTTACTATCTTCCAAATTTCCTTCGCTTTGTTTCCACTTTCGATTAACGTATTTTCAATAAAATCTTGTCGGGCTTTTAACGATTTCGACTTGATTAGATTGGAGTAGTGTCAGTGCATTAAAAAAGGATTGGGTTATTAGGGTATTGACGTCTCATTTCATGAAGATCAATGTGTTTCCTAATCAAATCGGCCAGTTCATTACTCAGCCAAGGAACCTTAGAGTTGTTTTTCTTTTTAATATTAATTTGTCGAATTGGAAAATTGTTGAATTGGGCTCGTTGCATTCATCTTGGTGAGCAGTTAGAGATTGTGCAAAGAAAAGTACAATTAGCAATAAAAGCTTGTCACAGAAATATTTTTTTTGAAATAAAAATTTTTCGGTAATATATTAAATTACAGCAGTTAAGCAACATTCTACCTCCTTTTACAAAACGAGTCCTTGATTGACAAATTGCATGACAATTATCCCATATATGTAAGAGCTTTTTAGGCTCCCCTGGCTCCATACTCGTAATAATGACTAATGTAAGTACATAATTACATTAGTAATTAATCTAAGCTCTTATAATTGGTCCTCATAGCCTCCAAGGGAACGGTTTAGCGAATACGTAGCCATTGGTCAAACATACACTTCAATAAAATTATTTTCAACTTTAATGATAATTGAGGTAAAGTCAAATTGGACATGAATATGCTATGAATATGAATATTGGTTATAATAAAATACTAGCTTTTTCATGCCACTTTGTCTGCGTGGATTTATAAATCACACCCTTTTCTGGGCAGTAATAGTAGATTGTTAATCAAGGGTTGAAGTGTGAGAAAAAATCTCAGGTGAAAGTGACCCATTTCACCTGAGATTTCTAGCGCTCGAACGAAGTGAGAGCGCCAATAGTTCGAGGGTGAAATGGGCAATTTCACCCGAGTCAAACACTCTGCTTTTCATTTCGACTGTGAGGAAAGTACAATACCACACGCACATTTTATAAAACTGATATATAAAGAATAATCTATAAAAATGTTAAGTAAAATTTGAACAATTTGAAAAAACAAATTCAATGTTTTGCCGAAAAAAAAAAAAATGTTTTGCCGAAGGTCGGGGAGCAGGGCATCTGGGTGGCCACCGGCTCAATCTACAATTAACACAGCTAATTACTTTCCACCCTAGGGGTGGAAAAGCAATTTTCCACCCGGCTATCTACCCAGGAAAATGAAACTTTCCGAACAGGAGAGATAAAAACTATTTTATATCCTTCCCCAGAACTCAAACTATCTCTATACCAAGTTTTATCTAAATCGGTTAATTGGTTATTGATTCCCCATACAAACTTGTGCTTTTGTTTGGTGCCAATTTTCACCCTCTTGAGGGTTGATTTCGGGTTAAAACTATTCCATATCCTTTCCCGGGACTCCAATCACCTCCATACCAAATTTCATCGGTTCAGCAGTTTAAGCGTGAAGAGTTAACAAACAGATCCACTTTCGCATTTATAACATTAGTATGGGTATATGTAGACGCCTTTTTAGATTTACAGGGTGTCGAGAATAGTGAGATCCTCAAGGCTACTGATTTCCATAAATCCAATCAGTTCTGGAAATGATGCTATCCGACGACATATATGTACATACTCATATAGGTATGGTACCCACATACCTAATAAGTCCGTATTGATTAAACCCAGATTGCTACTGTAATTGTACCTAATATCTATTATAAACTGTCGAAATAGGACTGAAAGACATATTTTATAAATTATATCAATTTACTAATATTTGTACAAATCTCTAAAATTCTTCCTAAGTACATTTTCGCGATTCTTCAAACTTATAAGTATCTATAACAAACATATCAAGTATGTATATATAGGTATATTTTTTATGTAAGTTTATTAAGGGATGTTGGTAAGTATCTCGGCCCCGAATATATTTTCATGCCGTTCGGAGTCGAGACCCTTGGCCCGTGTTGTCCCAGTGCCCATAAACTTTACAAAGAACTGTCTAAAAGGCTCGTCGACTCAACTAGTGACCGAAGAGCTGGCAGCTTCCTCGTTCAACGAAATAATTAGTATTGCGATACAGCGGGGAAATGCTGCCAGCATCTTCGGCACCATGCCCAAGGGGCCAATTTTTTTGATATTTTTCAGGTTTAATTTAGTTTTTAGTTTAGTTTTATTTTATTTTAAATAGGTATGTTTTATTTGTGTCTAATTTATATTTTTCTTATATCCTACCAATAAATATTAATTATAAGTTTATTAATATATATTTAATCTGCTTTTAGCTTAAAATCTAATAAGCAAACTAACTAGCGGGGTTTCGTTGCTCTCGTTATAGTTCCATATCTGCCGGGGTCAGTTCTTAGTCTATCCGATGAGTAGTCGATGTTTAAGCCAGAATTCTCGTTTCACGTTACATATATACGTGAGAGGAATGGCATATCCTTTAGAGGCACTCATAGACCCGTTCCAATAAAATGCCTAAAATGACTTGCCTCGAGTCCTGAAATTTAAGCCCTCTTTGTTACAGAAGGGTACTTAAATGGGTAATGGATAGGTAAAGGTGATTACTTTGGGTTGATGACGCTTTTATAATATAAATTTCCTTAGATTTCATGATACCTTAAGCGGCCTCCTAGCCCAGTCGGTAGTGACCCTGCCAATGAAGGAGGAGGTCCCGGGTTCGAATCCTGGTCAGGGCATTTATGTGTGTGTTTATTACGGATATTTGTTCCTGAGTTATGGATGTTTTCTATGTATTTAAGTATTTATCTATCTATTATATATATCGTCACCTAGTACCCATAACACAAGCCTAATTGAGCTTACTGTGAGACTAGGTTCATTTGTGTAATATTGTTCCATAATATTTATTTATTTATCACAGAGATTTGTTCCTGGGTTATGGATATTTTCTATGTCTTTAAGTAAATACTCATGGATAAATATCCATACTTATCTATTATATATATATATATATATATATATATAATCGTCTAGTACCCATAACACGAGCTTATTGAGCTTACTGTGGGACTAGGTCGATTTGTGTAGGATTGTCCTATAATATGTATTATTTATGTAATACTTAGGGTGATCCTTTAGGCCCAGCCATCTTTAGCCTCGCCATCCATCCATTCATAAAATCTCTAAATTCCAAATTAAATGTCTGGTACCTAGACGACGGTACACTAGGGGGTGATGCAGGTACAGTCTTAGACGATCTACAAAAACTAACATCTGATCTAGAGTCTATAGGGCTATATTTAAAATTTTCAAAATGCGAATTATTTATTTCCGACTCATGTACTGATAAGGACCGGATAATACAAAGTTTCGAAAATATAGCACCCGGAATAAAAATAATCAGTGAAAACCAGCTTCACCTCCTTGGCTGCCCTATTTTGGACCAATCTTTCGACAAATACATCAACGATAAAATTCAAAATTTCAAATCTGTTTCCGACCGTCTATTAAACATTAACAAGCATATACACAATCATTCGGTACTGTCTTTTTGTTCCTAAATTTACTTATGTTCTTCGTGGCAGCCATCTCTGGAAGCACCCGACCCTACTCCTAAAACTAGATTCCCTGATACAAGAAACCCTATCATCAGTCCTCAACATACCGTTTGACGAGAGGTCTTGGACCCAGGCCACTTTACCTATACGGCACGGTGGCCTGGGGATACGCAAAATTACCAGTGTATCGCTGCCTGCCTTCTTGTCCTCAGTGCATAGCGCCCAGAACTTAGTTGAAAGCATTTTAACCCCTTCTCTCGGGGCCATGGAGGCTGCTCATTGCACTGAGGCCAAGAATGTATGGTCAGTGACCTGTCCCAATACTGACCCGCCTACCAATCCTTGTTCCCAGAGGCAATGGGACGAGCCGCTCTGCCGACTAGTACGGAACAATCTAGTTGACACGTCAACTGGTCCGGCAGATCGAGCTCGTCTCCTTGCCACTGGGAACAAGGATTGGTAGGCGGGTCAGTATTGGGACAGGACATTCCTTGTTTTCTTAATTTCTTTTTTATTCGATAATTTGACATTGCCCATTGTTTTTACATTTTCGCATCTCAATTATCGTTTACATAAAATGTATATTCAAACTGACAAAACAATAGAAAAAGTAATAAATAACTATAAACTAAAAACTACCTACAAATAGAATATATCCTCTAAATCGCTGCCAATGGGTAGGGTGCCCAGAAGGCTGGCCGCATTGCCACGTTGTATAGCGATACTTACTCGCTGTGCAAAATATTGGCCAGCCCTCTGGTCACCCGTTGTTTCGATTAAACGCGCCGCTAAATCTTTGTAGATGCGGCGCGCGCTCGGCCCCCATGGCCCCAACGTTTCGACCCCAAACGCCTCAAATATGTAGCCACTGCCGAGGGTGGCGTATTTGCGGCGTTTGAGGTCTTCTGCTGCGGATGCGGCATTGCCAGCATTTTTGCTGGTACCTGGAAGATGGGACGGGGCTAGAGTATCTACACACGTAGCGTCCCATACCAGAGGCCGTCCCATCCTCCAAGGCACCAGCGTCATACCGTCGGGCCTCTTGCCGTCGTCCCTTGCCAAACCAACGGGTTCTAAGATGGCCGGAACTTTGACGCTGACAAGGGCCCTTCGGATGACATCATTTATGCTCGCGTGACGAGGTATACGCCCAGAGCTTCTGATGCAGGAGAGGCCATGGTGACCGAGGCTATCCACCATCGTACCACATTGGCATCGATGTGAAGCGTTTGTTGCTGCCCCTATCCGCAAACTAGTCGCCAGTCTAAAGGTACAGTCATCTAGAAGCGTGCCTATACATGGTGAAGGTAGAGTCTGTAGCCACAGACCCGACTCCCACTCATCACTGGGTCACAAACACCACTTTGATTTTGGGGTAATTTTAACTAGCTTGTGGATGTATGTCTATGTAGCTACCTTGTAGAGTGCAGGGCTAGGCCATACTATAGATTCACCAGAATTGCAGAGTATGCAGAATCCCCTAAACCACATGCACTAATTTAGTTACATACAATTACCACAAAAAAAAAGTATAACGAATCAAAGTGATGTTTGTGACGTCGTGATGGCGATACCTTGTGTTCTTCACAAATCTTGTGTCACAAAAAATGCGGAACCTGATTTTATAAAATAATCACACAGGTATGAAGCTAAAGTGACTCTTGTAAATACATTTCTTAAAAATCCTTAGTAAAATACTTCAGAAAATATGTTACTTTTGTAATAAATTGTCAAAGCAAATGTCAAATCTTAAGTGAGTACGTGAGCTTTTACGTTATTCTCGTTAACGTTTACCTCCTTTATTAATGGATATATTTTCTAATAAAAAACATCGTTTCTTGCTGTTGCTTCATTTTAGTCACGTTTTGCCTTTGATGCACCTGAGATAGTAATATTTAAAAGAATGAAACTTAAAAGTTTACAACTTTAGCAAAAAGAAATATTTTCTGTCTCAAACTACCTTTATCAGAGAGCCGATATCAGAGAGCCGATATCAGATTCAGATTATATTAAGAATCCGAATCAGAATCAGAAAAATATTTATTGCCACAAAAAATACATATAGAACGGATACATACAATAAAAACCTTAATGACTAAACAAAACATAAAGTACATAAACCAAAACTTTGATACTTATACATAAATCTGGGCAATGGGTCCTAATCTCAGCATGTGCTAAACAGAATGTCTAGCGCTGGTTTTCAGACTGGTCCCTTGAGATAGGTCGATCGCAAGTAACAATAATAATGAGCTTGAACACAAGTTGTGAGATAATGACAGTGATAATTTCTTTATTTTATATAATAGGTAATAATTTGTCTACTTGAATTTAAATGTTAAAGAATAGGTAATAATTTGCCAACTAGTCTGATTTAATGTGTTTGAGTGAGTGTTTACATGAGGTTGCGAGTATGAGTGAGTAGGTGCCGAATTACGTGTAATTAGAAGGGAGATTAAAATTTGCTTTGCATTTCGAGTAGGAGTAGGTGGGTTTGACCAGGCGCTTGTATTTAAAGAGTCCCATTGGTTCTCGTAGAGGTGGCGGCAGGTCGTTCCAAATTTTTGCAGCAGCAAATTTGAAGCTTGCCCTTAAAGAACGCTGTGTTACGTTTGGGCATAGCAAGTTTAGTTTTACTTACCGACTTGCAAATTTTACTGTAATATTTATATATAAGATATTCAAAATTTAGCTTAATCTACCTATATGTTCTCAGTTAAATTTACAATTATAAAAATACAAACTTTCAAGTTGGCTTTGTATTAAATTATAAAAACAATTTAATTACGTCCTCGAAAACGAAACTTGCCCAAATCCAAATTGCCTAAAACAAAATAGTAAAGATCCTGTTCCCCCTACCCTTACCTAACGCCCACTTCGAAGTTATACAAAGAAACAAAGGTAATGAATATAAAGCAACTATATATCTATTTTTAAATATCTATACAAGGTGCCCGCGAGGAAAGGGAAAAAAATTAACCATGCATTCCTGAGACCAAAAGAAGGAAAAAATATTATGTGACCTTAGGTCAATTTGGCCAAAAAAAAATTTTTTTTTCTATTTTTTGAATGTTTCTTGCACATGAAAAGTAAATGTTATTAATAAAATTGTCGTCTAAAAGAAATTGGTACATTTTTTTTTTAAAAATTTTGTTGCTGCATAGTTTTCCTTGTCACTTTGATATCTATCAATAAAGACGTGAAAACTATGCCCAATAGTGGCAATAACGCCATCAGAAAAGCGTTTTGTGCTGAGTTATAATAATAAGTGTATTTTTTATAAATTGGTATTAACTCTGAAACTAGGCGAATTTCAAAAAGTTTATATGACATTTTTGTCTCTGAATAGGACCTAGAATATACTGTTAAAATCTTTCCCTTTCCTCGTGGGCACCGTGTATAAAAATTTTGTACAAAAAATACCTACAAATATAACACTTAAATATAATACACGCTGTCGATCTGGCCGACGACCTAATCAACTATCACTACCTCATAAAATAAGAAACAACTATGGCAACAAAACAATTACCTACGAAACTGCTCGACTAAATATACCTAAAACAGTTTGCCAAACCATATTAAAAATGTTGAAACCGTAGCTCAGTTCAAAACCAAACTTTTAGAGCATGTTGTTAATGACATATTACAGTAATTTAATATTAATTATCCTATAATAACAACCTGTACCTCCCTGTTACTAACATTGCTATAATCTAATCATGTATGTCAATCTAAATAGGTATTTAAATTGTATTGAATAATTTAATCTAAGGCATGTGTTTCTTCTAGAGAAGCAAACTATTGTATTCAACTATCACTAACAAATAAGAACCAACTATGGCAACAAAACAATTACCTACGAAACTGCTCGACTAAATATACCTACAAAAGTTTGCCAAACCATATTAAAAATGTTGAAACCGTAGCTCAGTTCAAAATCAAACTTTTAGAGCATGTTATTAATGACATATTACAGTAATTTAATATAAATTATCCTATAAGAGCAACATGTACCTCCCTGTTACTGACATTGCTATAATCTAATCATGTATGTCAATCTAAATAGGTATTTAAATTGTATTGAATAATTTAATCTAAGGCATGTGTTTCTTCTAGAGAAGCAAACTATTGTATTCAACTATCACTAACAAATAAGAACCAACTATGGCAACAAAACAATTACCTACGAAACTGCTCGACTAAATATACCTACAAAAGTTTGCCAAACCATATTAAAAATGTTGAAACCGTAGCTCAGTTCAAAATCAAACTTTTAGAGCATGTTATTAATGACATATTACAGTAATTTAATATAAATTATCCTATAAGAGCAACATGTACCTCCCTGTTACTGACATTGCTATAATCTAATCATGTAAATATGTCAATCTAAATTGGTATTGAATAATTTAATATAAGGCATGTCTAGAGAAGCAAATCACTACATATTATAAAACAAAGTCGCTTTCCGCGCTAGATCTTTAAAACTACGCAACGGATTTTGATGCGGAACAGATTCAAGAGGAAGGTTTATATGTATAATACATGCATAATATAGTAGAGAAACACTGATAATTTTAGAGGTTTCTAATGTGATGTCGTAAATAAACACATTTTTTGCGCTTACATTGCAGACGCTGGCTGAAACCTACGAGATAGATCAAAATAATGTACCACAGTATTGTACACCTTAAAAAGGTCTAAAAAAAGTCCGCAATGGTCTATCTCTTAGGGATAACCCACAATAACCATTTTCAATCCCGTGCGAAGCTAGTTATTGTATAAGTTAGATATAAGTCTTTTCTAACCTCACTAACCTTAACAATTAAATTCCCATGTAAATAAGTGCCATTTTTTATTATCTTAGTAAGAAATAAATATCCTTTTAAACTGAATTACAATTCATTCACAAATAATAGTAAAAATGGTAGGTATGTCAAGTACAGTATTCGTCAATCAATTCTGTAGACGCATCCATTTGTAAAATATCTTTTATATTTATTTTTAAATTTGTTTCTATTTACTTATATCGTTAGATTCGTCTGTGTGCGCTGCTTTGAACAGTTAATCGTATCAAACAGTGCAGTGTTATCAGTGTTATCACTTGCTACCTACCTAGTACCTATATAGCCTATTTGAACTTTAAGGTGTAAGGTGTACGGTGTACCTTGAGAAATGTGACTGACATGATACGGACATAACGCGCACCAAAAGCGCAACATAGACGCAGTGTTGGTCGTATCAAGTTCATATCATATATCATACTATTTATTAAATAAAAATAATGTTGTTCTTTAAACAATATATTTAATCAATGAACCTCCACGTCTATTTGTACCCTCTCTTTGTTCTTGTAACATTGTGTACGACATATGTTGTTTATTATTAAGACTGTTTGTGTTCTAAATAATTTTAAATATACACGGTGTTCGTGAGCATTGCGAGAGACTTTAACAGTGTATTCATGATCATATTTAGAGAAAAAAATGTCGTATAAACTTTTCCAAAATTCGCCATAGTTTCAGAGTAAAGACTACTTACAAAACATAACATTTTTAATTGTTACTCAGTGTAAAATGCTTTTTTGATGGCGATGTTACCAATATGGGGCATAGTCCATCTCTTATTGACAGATATCAAAGACCCAAGAAACACTTTGCATGAACTAGTTATTACCAGAAAAAATTTAGGAATTTATTCGTTACTTTTTTCCAATGACATTTACTTTTTATGTAGAACAAACAGTATTCCAAAAAAGTGAAAAAAGAAGAAAAAAAATATTTTTTTTGGCGTTTTACAACTAAAGTCACATAATGTTTTTTCCTTCTTTTGACCTCAGAAATGCGAGGTTAAAATCGCTCGCAATGCTCACGAGCACCGTGTTTACTCGTATATATATAAAGTCGTACCAATAATTATACATCCATACTAATATTATAAATGGGAAAGTGTATGTGTGTGTTTGTTTGTTTGTTTGTCCGTCTTTCACGGCAAAACGGGGCGACGAATTGACGTGATTTGAGTGACATAGGCTACTTTTTGTCTCTTTCTAACCCCCCACTTCCCTAAAATGGGGGGTGGAAGTTTGTATGGAGCATTCCGGGGGGCAATCAGGAAAGGGGAACCGTGTTACCCCGAATTTAACGCGAGCGAAGCCGCGGGCAAAAGCTAGTTCAAGCATAAAACCGATTACTACTTATTCTCTCCTTCCACTGTACTATAATACTACTACTACTACTACTACTACTACTACTACTACTACTACTACTACTACTACTACTACTACTACTACTACTATTATTATTACTACTATTACTACTACTACTACTACTACTACTACTACTATTACTACGACTACTACTACTACTATGAAGCAAATTTATTTGAATACGGCGCATGTAATTCGACCAAATGGTGTCGAACTCGGTCTCGGTGCCTCTCATTTGGTGCGTTAATATCGGCTGCATCCTCCGCTACGGTTTTTCGTTCGGTCACAGATTATATAATAGTTCTTACGAACAGATATGAATCACTCATAGAAAAAGCAAATACCTACGGTTTACGTACCTACGCAATAATACAATGCAGCGGCCTTCAACGCGCGGCACCCCGCACCTCCCGCGTACCCGCACAATCGCTAGGGTCGCCTATGTTTGGAAATGTTTTATTGTTAAGGAAATAGGATTACGCGTGCGTGTGACGCATATCGAGGTAATGTGACATTAGCACGTCGCAGAAGCTGACTCCCACGCTTAGTGGAATGCAGGGCTTTGTAACAGAATCCACAATTTTGAACTCTAACGGAATAAAATAAAGTTATTCCTCGATAGATTCTGATGTCAATACAAGAAGGTAGGTACTATTAAGATTACCTACAGAAGTAGCATTGGAGCAGTTAATTAGCTACTTAATTAATTCTAAATAAATGGTCGATAAGTGAAGATATAAAGGGCAAGAGGGCACGGAGGCGGATCGACTTGCAATTATTGGCAGGTTATTGATGGCCATTGTGAAATTTACATTGTGCCATATTCTAACTAAAATACATAAACAATATATACAGTCGATATTGGAGTTGTATTTCACTTGCTTCGGAATAATTTTCAAGTAAAATGAATGATGACCTATGGCTGTAAATTATATATTGGAAAATATACTATTTTGTTATATTCTACTATGTATTCAAAGGGTACTTAAATATCTAGCGCTAGGAGGTAGACACGTTAAAGGGATCTTAATCAGGTAACGCAATGACAACTATTGAACGCAAGTTGAGTATTTTGAGTTGCCAAACAAATGTACTCGTATGAAAATGAGACCTGCTAATGAGAAATGCTAGGGCGTTGATTTAAAGTTTACACATTCTCCTCGCGGTAGAAACGGTCCTTGCTAGGCAAGCACTAATGAACAATATTATTAAACCTTCCAAGCGTGATCATCTGACACAGATATTTTGGAAGTTCATGTAATTTGCCGGGGAACTTCAACCTTAATGCTGAGAATTCAGGTGAAATCTAAAATGGCAGCTCGAAAACATAAACGATTGATCGACTCGCTAATAGTTGATGTCCTGCATAAACCTTTATACGGGACTAACCACAACGGGTCCCCAGGCACCTTGCGCGAGGCGACAGGCAACCAAAAGCTCTGCTGGGCTTCATGGAGGAGCTAGGGTGGTTGGAGTACCGCTACCCCCGTTTCATGCAAAATAAATAAATAAATATTATAGGACAATCTTACACAAACCGATCTAGTCCCACAGTAAGCTCAATAAGTTTGTGTTTTGGGTACTAGACGACGATATATATAATAGATAGATATATATAAATACTTAAATACATAGAAAACATCCATAACTCAGGTACAAATATCTGTGATAAACACACAAATAAATGCCCTGAGCAGGATTCGAACCCGGGACCTCCTGCTTCGTAGGCAGGGTCACTACCGACTGGGCTAGGAGGCCGTTAAACATAGAATAAATAGGCACATTGGATGTCGACTTGCGGTAAAATTCCCAGGATAAAAAACTAACTAACACCTTTATATGACATATATTATACTCTGACTTCACTCGGATTTTTACCTTATATGGGTATGGTACTTAATATTAATAATTTATTTTAGAAACCACAAACTATTTAAGAACTAATTTTGCGCTTTTATGCCTAAAAGAAACAATATTAAGAATTTAATATTATGTTATCTTCTGAATTTTATTTTTAACAGTTACATAATTCTCGTTTGGGCTCAGTTTTTACAATTCATATAAAATAGTAAAAATAAATCACAAAAAAATATTAATAAAGCTCGCACGGCGCACGGTAATATCACCACGCCTCCGAACTTTTTTAAATCCTTGTAGTTGACGAGTCCTTGTAGCATAGCATGGACTAAAGGCTCAGAATACACGCACACATCTGCTCGCAGGATCTGTCTGGCGTCTGATCTGTCCGGCAGGCAGATCTGTCAATTTATAGCGGAGGGCGCTATTCAGATTTGTCCAGACACATGCGTGCCAAATTCCTGCTGTACTTTGATGGACCTGGACCTGCCCGTCGGGCATGTTCATCAACGTCTAAAAATCATCTCAAAACAGTGTTAAGCCTTGTATTTATGTCTGACTTCTATATGCCTTGTATTTGTTATGTAATGATCAAGTTACATACGAAGCGACATTGTGCGCACGAACGCACGTGAGTGCGCATCAGGAAGCTGAGCTATGTAATGATCAAGCACACGCGTTTCATTCGACGTTATTCAACACACTTGTAAGGAAATAACAGAATAGTGTAATTAATAACTTTTGATAAATACATTAATTGTCAGAATGTTTACAGGGTAGAGGTATGTACTTACGAACCTAAGATAATTAAATTTAACTCACCTTTTTTGTGATGTTATTGACTATCTTCAACTTTTTCGTCTGCGTACATACAACTTGGTACTAGAGTACAAACGTCACTTGATCGAATTATTAAATTATTGCACCAGTTCGATAATTATAGTGAAAAGCACGCGTGTTTAATATCTAGGATTATGAGCCTAAAAGCGGTCGAATAAGAACGTCGTTAGGAGTAAGTGTGTTGAAAAATGTATTGTGTGTTCTTTATTGTTTCATATTACAAATTAGCTGACCCGGCGCATTTCGTACCGCCCACTACATTTTTTAAATTTCCTCAATTTAATTTAATAGTTATTCTGATATTCGGGGCGGAAATAAATCCAAAAAAATCATACATCATTAAAATCGGTTCAGCCGTTCTTGAGTTATAAATGGTGTAACCGACACGACGTTATACATATACAATTATATATTTCAGAGTCGTGTGTGTGTCTGTCTGTGTGTTTGCGTCCCGGTCACCTACTAATTGTTACACATTGTTTTTTTACTCACTTTAAAGACGGACTGAATGTTTGTTAGCCCCTCAAGGAGGAAATAGCTACCCTTATCAGCATTACTAAATATAAAACACAATTATTTGTGTGATATTTGGCAGTCCTAATCAAATATCCATACTATTACCCCCATGAGGGCGTTTGGGTTTGACAAGGGTTGGAAATCATGACGATTGTCGATGTTATTTGATTTACAAAAATGTTAACTACTTGTCGAAGTTCGTAAAAGAGAAGTTTATTAAGTCCATTTGACTTTTATTCAGTAAGATGTTTCACTTTGTTCCAAAAGTTTCAAAACTAGCCTGCGACGGTAACTTCCTCTAAAATCGACTAATTTATATTCATCGGCGTAGGGATTAATGGAGAAGTCATATTGAAATTAGGTTTTTGTTCTTCGTTCATTTTCGTCGTTCAGTGTCTAATATTGACAGCTCATTGAGCACTGGGCCGCGATTCGAAAAATAAACACACACACTGGACAGACACAGCTCCAACCCAACTCAACCCAACTCAACTCAACGCTAATCTAACGAACTAGTCTGCAGCTAATAAAGAATTAAATCAAATACAAACATTGAAAAAAATAAAAAAAATATCAACCCGGAAAGACAAACCACACTTGAACTTACATCGACAGGCCTTGCCGGGATCGATCGCTTTACCAATTAAGCTATGGGTTCAAGTATCAAAGCTGACGAAATCTTCAATGTCTTCAATCATCTTTTTGCATTTATTTTGATCTACATCGGCTTTACAGCAGCCGTAAAAGCGGTGGTTTCAATGTCTGTATCTGATTTAACAACAAACTATTGTATGAGTGGAATGTACCACTTTAAAAACATGTAAAATATTATTATGAATAAAGAATTAGTCTCAAAACGAGAGTGACCACCCTTTGACTAATTAACCGGTAGTGTGGGTGACGGCCGCCACGTGGATGTTTGTAGGGAGCAGAGTCAAGCTCTATGAGCAAACTTTTTACAATTAGCTATCCGTACTTTGTCACTCTACCTTGACACTGGCAAAATTGTTCTTACTAATGGACTGAGGGCAATTATTGTAAAAAAATAAAAATTTAGAAATAAAGGGAAAAATGTAAAAACTGAAAAATCAAAAAAATTAAGAAAAAAAAATTTTTTTTTACGGTATTGACCTACACTTGTATTATGTTTTTTCCTTCTTATGACCTCAGGAATACGTGTTTTTTTATCGTTTCCTCGCGGGAACCGTGTATCTTACCTATTTATTTACCTACGTTCCATAAAATGTATTTTTCGCCACATTACAACAAGCGCCAACGGACGTAAACAACGATCTTTATAGCGTTTGTTAATTAAACGGATGCCTAAATTTGTTTTCATACCGGTTACCAAGTTTATTTTCATTTAATAGCCAATATTGACTTTGCAAAACAAGCTTCAGAATATTTTCCATTTACTTCAAGATTCAGTAAAGAAACGAAGCAGAGTACCACCTTTGTACAGTCGCCATCAGATATATCGGTGCGGCCAAGGTGGTCACCAATATCTGAACAACGCCTCTATTGTCAAGGCGATAAAGTGCATGTTCAGATATTTTTGAGTACCTTTGCCGCTCCGATATATTTGACGGCGACTGTACACACACAACTCACAGAACGCAATAACACTGTTCTTATGTTCTGTGACTTTGAGGAATAGATGCACTAGGTAGTTTAATTCGTAGTTTATGTAACTGTTACGTAATAAATAAGGGTCCTTAAATAAGAGTGTGGTTTTATGAAGCGAGCCGCAGACGAGTTTCATAATAAGATCACACGAGTGTTTTAAGGTCTAATTACGTACAGTTGCATACATTGCTTTATCTACACACATATTATAAATCCTAAATGACGTGTAGAATGACCTCCATTGCACCGCCATGACCAACTCGATTGTGCGGGCGGTCCAGGAGGAGGACAACCGCGGTCGTCGCGTCTGTTTTCATGCGATGGCCAAGTCAATCTATTTTAAATATTTAAACATAAAAGATTTTTAATATGAATGTGGTCACTATAAGATTTTGTTAGATTAGCTAATTGCGTAATACCTTAAGACAGAAGGTCCCTTAAGTAGGGACTGAATAAATCAACCGACTTGGTATTACATGGATCTCACAACTTTGTACGGTAGAAGAACTGAGATGCGAGACTTCGTTTTTTTTACAAGTTTTGTTTTTGATGGCATTTCATTTCTTTTTGTAGATAGACCTCCTTTTTTCCTTTCCAGTACCCTCTACTTCTTAAATACCCACAACGAATTTTCTTAAAGCCCACTCTCTGTCTTATGAGCTTTTCTTATTTTTGTAGGTAGTCTTCCTCTTTTTCTTTACCGGTACTACTTCTTGAGCTTCAGCTACAGTTTTTCTCAAAGCCCACTCCCTGTCTCTATGGGTTTTTCTCGGAGGCTGTTACAATTTTTGACATATATTTAATTAATCATTTATATACATATATATATTATTAATTAAATATATGTCAATATATGTGTGTATATATATGTATATATATCATATCATATGGGATTACAAAGTTATTTATGCAGTTGGTGTATCTAGAAAACTGGACTGGAATTGCAAAATATTTTCGTTTTTCCTTGATTTATACACAACACTACTTGTATTCAAAATTTGAAGCTTCTATGTCTACTAGAAGTGCCTTGATCTGATGAGTTTTGATGATCGGTTAGTCAGTGAGTGACAAAATTAAGATCTTTGACTAGTTATAATTCTTAAACTACTGGTTCAAATTGAATGAAATTTGAAATATGTGTCTATAATTGCTCAATTCCAAGTTTGAAGCGTAACCAAGCTAAACGGTGCTTCGAAAACTAACTAGTTGCAGGTAGCGATTATGTTAAAATAATGATAATTATAGTGTAATAATTAATAAAATTTGTAGTGACTGCACTTTACTTTTGTCCCTAAATCGTATTAGTCTTGCCCGGTGTTGCATATACATTTATAGTATTAATTAGTAGTTTCGTTAAGTAACCTTTTTTCATATCTGTTAGATGACATGAATTTGATAACAAGAAAAGGCATGTATGGGTATGTGTTATCATATCAGCGTTCAAAATTATCGAGAAAATTATATACCTTGATAATTATCGCAACAATTACCAGATCATGAAAATTATGATAATACCAAGACAATATCTTTTCGAACCCTGTCCAATATTAACTAAAAATTAAACCAAAAATAGATCGTTTTCCTCGAATAGACCTCCGGTAGTACTTTTACTTGTATAATCTGATATCGAGATTCTTGGCTTTCCAGGTCCCTTCATTATTTAAAAAGTTTGTTTTTCGGAAACCTTATTTAATTTACTTTCGGGGCGGTTTTAAAGGGAATTGGAAGCCAAAGAAACTCCCTGTTTTCTGGTATAAGCTAAATAGTAGTTTAGTAATAAGTTGTTTAACCTTAGACGAAGGTTTAGGTTTTGCGTAAAATAGGGATTTTGACATGACATTTATAATAAACTTTTATCAATAAACATGAAATGTATAAATATACTCACTTATACCTATAACGAACGTTAGGCTTCCTAAATCTGAAACGTAGCAAACTCCTGGTTTTTAAATAAATTACGACATAATGAAAAGCTTAATTATGTCACTATTGTTTACAATACTTTTTCTGCAAGTGCTCAAAATAGGCAAGCTGGTAAGGATTGAGTTCTACGAACGCCTCTCAGCCTGCTATGTCTATAAAATTCTTTTATAAAAGCTTCAATCTTTATTGAATATTATGAAATTTATGAAGGCTCCATCGAAAAGTATGCGCTTTTAATTCTGTCTACAAAGTCTTAATTCAAGGAGTCGACGAGTGGAAAAAAATAATTATGTCTCTCACAGTCTAATATTCGATACAACCTCGTGTCCCTCCCATTTGCAGATTGTAGGCATAAAAGGAATTAAGTATAATTATCAAATCTAAGTGCAAGTTCCAGACTCGTTAGATTAGATTCTTTTACTCTTATTCTTATTTCAGTGAGTTGTCTACATTATTCCCTCATTTCCATCATACGAGTTCGTAAAAGCCGAAACATAAATAATTTCCATTCCCGTAAAAAGCGAAGAAACACGATTAAGCAGACTTTGAATGATATAATTCAAATTGATGGCACTCATCTGAATTACAATTTTCTTATTCATTTCACGACACACTTTGTATGAGATACAACTTTGATATGGGATAGAAAAGTGAATAAATAACATAAATATATAAGTATTATTTATGGACAATTTTACACAAATCAATCTACTCCACAAGGGCGCCAGACTTTACTACCTAAAATAATTTATGAACTGCCAGAATACGTCAGAGATAGATATCTTAATAGTAAAAATATAAGAAACGTAATTAGAATGTACGTACTTGTTAAATTCTAGCAAATTATCTTCGTTTATTAATATTATGAAAATAGACTATATCTTAAAGTAACACAAATACTCTTCATTATTAAGAAACACGCAAAATACAACATACAAACAGTTAAAGTAGAGGTAAAACAATTGGCGGTCTACATTAAGTACTTACCCCTTTATTCATAAACGCCTCTCAGGCCTCAATTAGTTAATTTATGTTGTTACTCTAGCTGTAAGTTTTCCTATGAAAAAAAACAGCTGACATTTTATTTATCCCGATACACAAAACAATGATTAAGATGTTTGCTTGGTTAAGTTTAATAACACCGCTGTAATGCAAACAAACAAACTATTGACAACAACAAACACAACACAAACTTTTCGTGGAATGCAAAAATTAATCGGAACGTGGTTTCAAACTTTTAATTAATTACTGGATAGTTTTAGTTTTCACGTAGGTATTAGATGATTACTTGCACAGCACGTTCTTCATCATGTGAAATGTGAAATGAGAGCCAAGTTCAATATATATACATATAATAAAGCTGAAGAGGGTCGAAAGTCTGTACATGGAAGATAATCGAAAAAAAGTTGGCTGGGGATACTTAGAATCGATAACTGAACACGTTCCAACAATTTTTAGAATTTTTGTCTGTTTATCTGTTTGTCTGTTTTTTTGACCGCACATCACGTGAAAACGGCTGAACGGATTTTGATGAAATTTTGTACAGAAATAGTTTGAGTCCCGGGAAAGGATAATATATAGTTTTAATCCCGAAAATCAACCCTGGTGGGGGTGAAAATGGGGTTGAAAGTTTGTATGGAGAATTTTTAGCCGCTGAAACGATTTAGATAGAAATGAGAATAGAGATAATTTGAGAAACGTCATAGGATAGTTTTCAAACCCTTGTGGGGGTGAAAAGGGGGTTGGAAGTTGGTATGAGGATTTTTTTACCGCTGAACTGATTTAGATGAAACTTGGTAAAAAAATAGTATGGGTCTCGAGAAAAGACAAAGGATAGTTTCATCTCCATCTCATCTCAAAAAAGCCCTTTAAAAAAAGAATGGAAGTGAAGCCTGAAAGGTACTTTTAATAAAAACTATCTTCTATATCTATACATATAATAAAGCTGAAGAGGGTCGAAAGTCTGTTCATGGAATATATTTATTGAAAAAAAAGTTGTCTGGGGATATTTAGAATCGATAACAGAACACGTTCCAACAATTTTCAGAATTTTTGTCTGTTTGTCTGTTTATCTGTTTGTCTGTTTAATTGACCGCGCATCACGTGAAAACGGCTGAACGGATTTTGATGAAATTTTGTGTAGAGATAGTTTGAGTCCCGGGAAAGGACAAACAATAGTTTTTATCCCGAAAATCAACCCTAGAGGGGTGAAAAGGGGGTTGAAAGTTTGTATGGAGAATTTTTAATAGAAATTAGTATGGAGATAATTTGAGTCCCGAGAAACGACAAAATAGTTTTCATCCCGAAAACAAACCCTTGTGGGGGCGAAAAGGGGGTTGGAAGTTGGTATGAGGATTTTTTTACCGCTGAACTGATAAAGCTGAAATTTGGTATAGTATGGGTCTCAAGAAAGGACAGGATAGTTTCACTCCGAAAATCAACCCTAAAGGGGTGAAAAGGGAGTTGGAAATTTGTAAAGGGAATCATTAACCGCAGAATCGATCTAGATAAAATTTGGTGCGGAGATAATTTGAGCTCTGGAAAAGGAAATAAAATAGTTTTATCTCGGAAATTATCCCTTAAGCGGATGCCAAAGGGGTGGAAGTTTACATGGGGAAGAAACAACCAATAACCGCTGTTAAGAAATATTTGAAAATGTCATGAATGTCAAAGGGTTATTGCAGGTTCGAGGACTATATATGACGGACAAAGATGCATGGCCCAAACCAAAAAACTACTAGAAAATCATCTAACATTTATAGGACACCGTTTAGGTAGGAAAACATATCAAACGTTTAGTGAAGCAGAGGATTTATTTTTCTTTATAATTAAACAATAGGTACATTATCTGTCTCTCAAGCTGTTTTGATATGTCTTCTTGAAGAACTACGCATTATTTTGTATCTTTAAGATCTAATAATGTATAACTGTTTTGAAAAAAATAAGTCCCGTCGAGTTTATTTTCGGTCATAATACTTCTTGGGCCAGAGGTGTAGGGTTAGAACCGGTGGTAGTTTTGGAACGAAGTTCCTTATCGGACGGTTCGCGGATGGGGGCCTAGGCGAAAAAAAGTCACGTGACCGTCACGAAAAAGCGTCACGTCACGAAAACGCGACACCCATACGATTGACAAACATGTAAAATGGAATAAAATAAAAAAATATATAAAATAGAATAAAGTGAAGTGAATTGAAGTGTAGTGAAAAGTGAAAGTGAGAAGTAATAAAGTGATAAAAGTGAAAACAGTCGAGAACCTAAAAGTAAAAAAATTCAAAAATGGCTAAATTTCTAAATTTCAAAAATGTCAAAAAACTTTCAAAATTTCAAAAATTAAAAAGAAAATTAAAACCACAAAAGTCAAAAATTAAAGAATATAACTTCGTTCCAACCGAGTGTTCCACGACACTCGCGTATTTTATTTTTCTCTGACGTTCATTAGTGCATTGTAATGAGCTTACATTGAAGAATAAATATCTTGATCTACACCAACATCATAAATCCTCTATTCCGCGTTCGGAACCGTATGTAATTACCACCATTATTGCAACCAGTAACGTAACATCAGTGTATTATCTGTGACAGTGTGGTAAAAACGTATGAAAATTCATTACCTACGGTAACGTAATGAAAATCCCCCCCCCCGCTGACCGCCGGCACCCCCCCCCCCCCGACCTCCGGCGCAGCAATAAGGTTGGTCATGGCGGTGTAATGGCGGTCATTCTAATGGTTTCAATGGATTATTAATATGTGTGTAGGTAAAGCAGTGTATGTTTCTGTACATAATTTAAGGCCTAATTATGTACCTTAATACGTAACAGTTACATAAACTACTATTTATCTCTTTTTAGGGTTCCGTAGTCAACTAGGAACCCTTATAGTTTCGCCATGTCCGTCCGTCTGTCCGCTGTCTAGCTCAGTTACCGTTCGCACTAGAAAGCTGAAATTTGGTGAGGCCTGATAAGAACTTTCAATAAAAACTATATTGAATAAAATCGGTTCAGCCGTTTTTGAATTACCAGTCAAAAACGCATAGTGAAAGAAAGTGCCGGATAGTAAAATGACGTCAGCGCCACCTTATATCCCTTAATAAACGACCTTTTGAACGGATGTTTTGTAACAGGGCGGCATCTACGAAACTCTACACTGAGTATCGCCCGACATGCTCTTGGCCGGTTTTTTTTGCATTGTTATCCCGGAAATCACCCCTTTAGGATTACTAATTCCAATTCAAGAAAATCCCCAGCCAGGTTATACGTAGCCTATAAAAATTCAACGTCTAAAAGGGGGGTAGCCACTACACTCGATTGAGTTAAATTTGCATGGGTCATGGACCCCTCCAAGTGCACCTGAAATAGAAAAAATAATTTCTGCATTTGTGACCCCTCCCCCACCCCAATTTCAACGGCGCCTGTTCTTACCTTTCATGCTTAGACTGATTTGACGGGAGGATCGATTTGGATGATATTTGCCGTGGACATGAACGTATAAATACAGAAGTGGTCAAATCATGCCAAAAAAAATTTATAGGATAAAAAAAGTATTTATTTTTGAGTGTAGTTTCATTTAGTGGTAATTGTAAAATATTTTATTAGGACTACTGTCCTCTAGCGTATCCATCTGTATACTTTACTTCAAGTTCCGCCTCCAGGGTAGCGGGAGAGAAATTAGGGGCGTATTAGCAGCTTACTGACTAGGGAATGCAACCGGTTAATATTTTGTATGAGAATTACCGGTAATTTACCGGTTAACCGGTAATTTCTATGCAATTATTTACCGGTTTGCATTCCCTATTACTGACACAGACCGAATTCCACGCGGGCGGAGCCGCGGGCATAGCTAGTATTATATATGCCTTGGTTGTGGTGGTTGACTTCAACGACAAAAGAAGAGAGATCTAAATCTAAATGGGTACCAAGTTGAATGGTCAGTCCTGAAATTTATTTATAACAACATATTTTTTATAACAATATAATTTCTTCTTAAAACTTAGGATAATATCGTCACCCTAGTTCACAACCGTACTAACTACACTTTGAGTAATTTTACAGGAGAGCAAATCTAATGTTTGCATATGAATATTATATCAGTGGTATACAAAAAGTTATAAATTATGTATTAGTGTTGTAGAATAGATCTTTGAGATATTATATTTCAAATATCATTTACCACTTAGAAAGATTTCATACTGAAAATTGAACTTTAGACAACTAAACCCCTCACTTAATACAAGTGTGCACGTGTAAAATACGTCATCGATGTAGTTAGGACATAAGGTACTGTAATTATTAAAATATTTAGCCAATGAAAATGAAAACAAACAACCAGACATGTTATGAATTATTACTTTTTTATTATTAAAACAGACATTTTAATAAATCTGAACAAAAATCGAACTTCTAAACATAATTATACTGACCACTGTGAGTTAAAATCGTACTATAAAAACCGGCCAAGAGCGTGTCGGGCCACGCTCAGTGTAGGGTTCCGTAGTTTTCCGTCCGTCACAGTAAGTGTCCCCACTTAAGAGTTAATAACACCGCCATGTAGGATATGATATGAGAGTTCCACGTACAGCGACATCTATCGGCAAATTAAGTAAACTATTGCGCGCGAGCTTAAAGTATGGAAGATGATTTTTATGGAATAATTCTTTATTGCGTGAACCGATTTTCACCGTTTTTACTTTATTTGAAAGCACGTCATTTCATTGTAATTTTGTAGAAATTACGGTTAAATTATAAACTTAGTTCAGAAATTATTTTGTAATTTTTTTTCAAAAACTATTCATCCTATCAAGTTCAAAATAATTTTCCTAGAAAGTTTTTATAAAGTTCTACTTTTGAGATTTTTTTCATATTTTTAAAACTTATGGTTCAAAAGTTAGAGGGGGGGGGGGACGCATATTTTTTTACTTCTGGAGCGATTATTTCCGAAAATATTTACATTATCGAAATATGATTTTAGTAAACCCCTATTTATTTTAAAATACCTATCCAACAATATATCACACGTTAGGGTTGAAATGAAAAAAAAAATCACTCCCCACTTTACGTATAGGGGAGGTACCCTAATAAAAAAAAAAATTCCACTTTTTATTTTACCACTTTGTCGGCGTGATTGATATACATATTAGTACCAAATTTCAGCTTTCTAGTGCTAACGGTCACTGAGATTATCCGCGGACGGACGGACGGACGGACGGGCAGACATGGCGAAACTATAAGGGTTCCTAGTTGACTACGGAACCCTAAAAAACATTAATAAAACATAAATGCAAACTTTTGCGGTTCTATATAACAAAAATGTAATTAAATTACTTAAAAATTGTCGCATCTTACTAACATAATAATAAAAAATCTTGAGATCCATTAATTTCTATATCAGTTTCTTATTATTACTTATAATGGCATTTATATCACTTTAATTATTTTATGATCAGTCATAAACTAAAACTAATCAGTCAGCAATGACTAAAACTACATATCAGTCGGAACAATACTTATCATTAGCTACTAATAATACTAATCATCATCATCGGATTCCTCAGAATCAGTAAAAACATGGATGATTTGGGGGGTTGCACAAGGAATATTATTTATTGTAATAATTGGCATACTCTGGAGGAATTACACCGTCCCTTAACAGAGTTATAAGGTCCTTTCTTTTTCGCTTGTGAAACAGGTATTGTGGACTCGTAAGCTTTTTTTAGAGGACTCTGCAATACTTTAATGCAATCTCTTTTTTCTTTGCACTTCGCACCTTACAAAGATTAATTTCTATGAAGTCAGGATCATACAACTCATATTTATAAAATATGGAGCAAGGATGTTCTTTACTCATCATCATCATCATCATATCAGCCGAAAGACGTCCACTGCTGGACATTGGCCTCCCCCAAAGAGTGCCACAATGACCGGTCCTGCGCCACCCGCATCCAGCGGACTCCCGCGACCTTCACCAGGTCACCAGTCCACCTTGCGGGGGGTCTACCCACGCTGCGCCTTCCGGTTCGTGGTCGCCACTCGAGAACCTTTCTGCCCCAACGGCCATCGGTTCTACGAGCAATGTGCCCCGCGCACTGCCACTTTAGTCTAGCGATTCGGAGGGCTATATCGGTTACTTTGGTTCTGCTGCGGATGGCCTCATTTCTAATGCGATCACGCAGAGAGACTCCAACCATAGCCCTCTCCATTGCCCTTTGGGTGACTTTGAGCTTTCTTATGAGGCCCATTGTAAGCGACCACGTTTCAGTATCATATGTCATCACTGGCAACACACACTGGTCAAAGACTTTCGTCTTGAGACACTGCGGAATATTGGACAAAAAGATGTGCCGTAGCTTCCCGAACGCTGCCCAACCGAGTCGGATTCGTCGATTGACCTCTTTCTCGAAGTTGGATCTACCTAACTGGACAGTATGTCCTAAGTATATATAATGGTCCACAACTTCGAGTGTAAAGTCTCCGATTGTAACGGGAGTTGGTGCTACATGGGTATTTGACATGATCTTCGTCTTATCCATGTTCATCTTTAGACCAACTCGCTCGGAGGCTTTACTGAGGTCATCGAGCATCGTACTCAAATCCTCCATGGTCTCAGCCAAGACTACTATGTCGTCAGCAAACCGAAGGTGAGTGATGTACTCGCCGTTTATGTTGATGCCTAGCCTTCTCCAGTCCAGAGTCTTGAAAACATCCTCCAGTGCAGCGGTAAACAGTTTAGGAGAAATAACATCTCCTTGCCTGACTCCCCGCTGCAACGTAATAGGCTTCGAGTTCTGGTCCTGGAGTTGGACTGACATAGTGGCGTTCTCGTACAAACACTTCAGCACTTCGATATAGCGATAGTCCACTTGGCACCTCTGGAGAGATTGTAGTACAGCCCAGGTTTCGATCGAGTCGAAGGCTTTCTCGTAGTCCACGAACGCTAAGCAGATGGGCAGGTTATACTCCTCAATCTTCTGTATAACCTGACGGAGCGTATGGATGTGGTCTACGGTACTAAAGCCTCTTCGGAAACCGGCTTGTTCGGGAGGCTGGAAGTCATCTAGCCTGCGTGCGAGACGGTTCGTAATGACTCTTGAAAACAGCTTATAGACATAGCTCAGAAGTGAAATGGGTCGGTAGTTCTTCAGTAACGCGTTATCACCCTTTTTGAAGAACAATACCACCACACCTCTGTTCCATGCCTTAGGCGTTCTCCCTTCTAGTAAAACGGAGTCGAACAACTTCTGAAGGGCGCATAAGGGCCGGTTTACCACCCGCCTTCAGAAGTTCGGCTGTGATTCCATCTTCACCAGGTGCCTTGTTGTTTTTGAGCTGTTTAAGAGCCATTCTAATCTCGTACAGGCTGATGTCCGGGATGTCTTCGGTATAGTGCACTCAAATGCAGCCATTTAATTTTAAGCCATTGCACATTTTCTCTCGATTGGTCTCTCGGTCGGGATTCTCCAAGACACATTCAGAAGATATCTCCCCAGAAACATAATTGAAATCAGGTGACTCGGGGATTATAACATGAGTACTCTGTTCAGTAGTAGTGGAGTTTATAGATTCATCGGCCAAAACAGTAGCTTCACATAACTCGGTCTGATCAGCAGGTAGCAGGCATACAGGCTGACCTAGTATTCGGTTGGCTTCGTTGTCCCGTGCATTTGAAGATTTTATTAATATTGTCTCTGCAATAAAAAAAAACATGCACTTAAATCTAAAAAAATTGCTTATATGTAATTTTAACCCCACCTTATACATTAAGTGCGTTAGCGCAATTAAA
This sequence comes from Pammene aurita, assembly GCA_947086415.1. Taxonomy (NCBI): domain Eukaryota; kingdom Metazoa; phylum Arthropoda; class Insecta; order Lepidoptera; family Tortricidae; genus Pammene; species Pammene aurita. Next base: position 23,954,636 of record OX352302.1, on the reverse strand, counting down.
AACAAAACCAAATAAATCAAACCACATTAACATCCATTACACACTCATGTACCATTACACTATGTGCTATTAACACCGAACGATTCTTATAGTAATAATACAATGCTAGTGGACAATCGTATTAAGTGCAGTTAGTATCACCAAATCCAAACAATTAGTTATTATTTCGTCAGATGATTTTGAGGCGGGATTGTCCAGAACGCAAATAGTATTTTATACAATCGTGACATAATTAAGAGCTTTTCAGTCGAGTACCGTGTTTAGGCCACGAAGCTTGCTGAGTGGCCTAAGTAAGGTACGAGATTGAAAAGCTTGATTATGTCACTATTGTATACAATAGTTTTTCTACGAGTGCTCAATATAGGCAAGCCGGTAAGAATAGAGTTCGACGAAAGACCTGCTGCCTCTAAGATACAATAGAGTAAGTTCAATCTCCCGGCAGATCGTGCCGGTGCCCTCCCCGGCGACGCGCGACGGCGGCGTGGCCGCGCGGGCTCGTGCAACAGTGTTACAATATTGTATGAAAATCCTTTGTGCCATCGTTGGCGATGTCACAATATGCGACCATAAAAGCTCTATCGGAAAGTATGCGCTAGTAGTTCGGTCTACACAATCACAATTCAAGCATTACAGTCGTCGAGTAGAAAAATAACTATTTACAGCCGATAACCACCGGTTTATAACACGAGTTAAAAACTTACCTTTTTCAGTAGTAGTGGAGTTCTTAGAGTCATCGACAGAAGTTTTGTTCAGTTCTCGTGCCTCAGACTGATTTGCAGAAGGCAAGCACACAGGTTCACCAAGTATTGGGCTAGGTTCGGTCCCTGTAATACCATAAAACAAGCACTTAAGCCTTATAATACAATAAAAAGTTAAAGCGTAATGTTAAACCTGCCTCTTCAATTAATTAAGTGCACTTGGTGTGATAAAATGCTAAACCAAACACGAATCAAATGTATTAACATCACTTCCATTATTATGTTCTACCAAACTATGTGCTATTAATATTAAACCATTCATTGAATACGACTAAAATGCTAGCGCACAAGTGTATTAAGTGCTGTTAGTGTCATTAAACTCTAACCTTTACAGTATAAAAAACTGTGCACAACCATGTTAAGTGCTGTTAGTATCTAGTAATTATTTATGTTAGAAAGAACAGTTGTTTTAAGTGCGGTTATTATACCCAAACGAAGCAGCTTGACCGTGAATCATCATTCAAACGTTTAGGTATTTCATAGTCTCATCATACACTTTTTAGACCTCAAAAGTAAAATGTTATAGACTTTACATGGACCAGGTAAAGCAAAATAGGTAATAAAACTTTCTACTTACTTCTTGGCGGTTTTTGTGATTTTGACTTGGCTCTTGGCATCATTCTGCTTTACCAAATTTACAAGTCTTCGACCTATACTTAACATTATCACGAACGTAATATTTTCAATATTAAATTACGGAACGAAACACATTGCAGCGCCCACTCAACGCACGCTCCGCGCAACTACTGACTCCGAAAATGGCGAAAATCAGTGTTGCCAACTCGAATGGTCCTGAATATGCTAGAAAGAGGATGAAAAAATGCTAATAATATGCCAACTTTATTTTATATGTGCCTTTGACTCTATAATCTCGGATTTGGTTGATTGTCTACCATACCATAACAAAGAAATTATGCCAGACCTGATCAAATCGGCCAAATTTATGAAAAAAGTATATGGATTATGTAGTGACTGGGCATTTTTTTGAGAGTCTTGGTGACGGCTATGTGTCGAGGTCCCTAACTATGTATAAAATAATAACCATTCGAAAACAGATATACAATTTTTAATAACAGATATTAATTTTCTTATGAAATAATATCGTTGTATTCTGCTTTCTTGCTTCGTGTAAATATGCTATATACTAAATGCTAAAATAAAATGCTGATTGAGATGATAGTATGCTAGATCTAGCATATAAAATGCTAAATTGGCAACACTGGCGAAAATATAGGTTGAGACTGTTGGGGGAGTAAAAAGGATGGCGCGCGCAGTTGTAGCCGAACCCGGCGCCGGCGCACGGTGTGGCACAGTAGCGCTCGCGCTCCCTATTAACGTAGGTGTATAATAAAAAATAATACGTATTTAAAATGGCTCAAGTAAATAACGAAGCATGTTAGTCACCGCTTAGTAAATATTATTCCTGCAATTGAATTATTTATACTTATTTAAATTTCGCCTTAAAAAAGTTTACGAACGTACCTACTGTATAAAAGTAACTGACCATGTTTGTCAAACAACCAGTTCAAAAGACATATTCAATTAAGAGCACTTGTGACAATCTTGTTACATGTTTTTTGTAATGTTTTGTACTAAAGCGACTTAATACATTACTGCATACAAAATATACTAAGTTCCAATTGAACTAAATACACTTAGTACGAATGTGCATAATTTCAACTAGGAGTGAAATGACCTTAAGTCACTTAATGTTTTTGTACATGAAATAATGGATTTTAGTACAAAAGCGCATGCTTTCTTCGTACTTAGTACCATTGTGTCACATTGTTTTTCATGGAAGGAGAAGGCTTTTAAGGTTTTTGTTAATGCCATACGATGCAGAATTCTTTTTTTATATAGGTAGCGATGAAAAAAAATTTTTTGAAAAAAATGTAATTAGTACGGTTGTGAACTAGGGTGACGATATATTGAAGCCTAAGGTTTGACTTATCTAGTTCTCATAAGAACATGGAAGAGTCAAGAGTCAAGTTTGATGCTTAGTTTCTACCAACAAGCCAATTTTCGGAAGAATAAAATAAGAACTTACAGCTTTAGAACTTGCGAAGGCTATATACTATTATTCGTATATGAGAACTAGCCAAGTCAAAACTTGGGCTTCAATATATTATCCTAATTTTATCGTTGTAATGAAATATATTTCGTCTGGTTAAAAAAAAAATAACAATAAATAGAATCTTAACTAAATTAAATCTAAAATTAAAATGAATTAAAACTAAAAATTATGATAGGTCCTCCAGGTCGTGACCCGAGGGAGGGTACCCATAAGGCTGGCTGCGTTCCCTCTCTGGATATATATTCCAATCCTTTGAGCGAGAAACGAGCCAGCTCTATGATCCCCGGTAACAGATTTTAACTTTTTGCTCAGAGCGCGTACTAGTTGGTGGGCGTCTGAGCTCCTAATTTTTAAGAAGAAATGTTGTTCTGAGTTGTTATAATAAAATGTTGTTATAAATTTTCAGGACTGACCATTGAACTTGGCACCCATTTAGATCACACTTCTTTTGTCGTTGAAGTCAACAACCAAGGCATACATAATATATATAACTTGGCTCTCATTTCACATTTATGTTTTTGATGGGATATCATTACTTTTTGTACAGAAATTATTAGTAGGTTTCTTATTCGTAATAAAATTAATGCCAAATGGTTTCTGTTAATCTACTGTATTTTCCTACGTTTACGGGGTATAATCGTCTTATTTGTTATATTTTCTTGTACCGTTCGTTTAATTAATTATAAGTAATGATCTTACACTCTTGATGTGCGCTAAATATTGAAATAATAATTAATACTAAATCCCAGTTAATAACGTAATAAATACGAATGTCGACTATACTCTTAGTTATAAGTAGTTATAATGAGTACTAAAACTGATATGTTTGGATAAAATTAAGGGAGGTATTCTACTCGTTATATATTCACGTGAAGACCTTAAAATCCACATAAAGACAGGCTGTCATCAATTTTGTTGCTAATTCTTACATTACAGGTACTACAAGTGTTTCTAATAGAATCAATTAACTGAAAAAATATAATAAAATGATAAAAATTTACAAGTTTCTGATTTATTTCTTTGTACCTAATTGGATGCCAAATATTGAACTTTCTAGGTCATCTGGAACAGGGTAAGAGTTTTGGTCTATAGGTCCAATACGTAATAAAAATTACGATTTCTGGACGATAATATCTAAATAACAACGATTGTGGTGTGTTTATAAAATTCGGAGAACATATCTCGCATATGTATCTCGCAAGTTTCAATGTATGAGCCAAATTTCACATGTTTATGTGAAATAGTTTTTGAGTTATGAGGTCAAAAGTGGTTACAAATGGTTCATGTAATTATTACACACGGTGCTGCTCGCCAGTTCTGTTATACTTGAACTTGGCTTGACACGCTACCGCGTGTCTAGATTGATAAGATTAAATAATAAATAAAATAAATAAATATTATAGGACAATCTTACACAAATCGACCTAGGCCCACAGTAAGCTTAATAAGGCTTGTGTTATGGGTACTAGACGACGATATATATAATAGATAAATACGGATAAATACTTAAATACATAGAAAACACCCATAACCCGGAAACGAATATCTGTGATAAACACACAAATAAATGCCCTGACCAGGATTCGAACCCGGGACCTCCTGCTTCGTAGGCAGGGTCACTACCGACTAGGCTAGGAGGCCGTTAAAATATTTAAATGCGTTAAAAATAGGACCAGTTGCACTAAAAGCGTAATATGTTATGCTATGTCATGGATGATCAGTTCTTTGCCATTTGCACATAAGTTGACATCGGTATATTTATAACGACACAAGTATATTTTAGTTAAAAAGGTGTGGTATCAATCGGTCATATTTTTAGGGTTCCGTATCCAAAGGGTAACAACGGGACCCTATTTAGTAAGACTCCGCTGTCCGTCTGTCACCAGGCTGTATCTCATGAACCGTGATAGTTAGACAGTTGAAATTTAGACAGATGATTATTTCTGTTGCCGCTATATCAACAAATACTAAAAACAGAATAAAATAAATATTTAATGGGGCTCCCATACAACAGACATGATTTTTTTTGCCGGTTTTATAGATGAAGGTACGGAACCCTTCATGCGCGAGTCTGACTTGCACGTGGCCGGTTTTTTATTTAATGTTTTTATCTAAACTATCTACAGACACGTCTGACTGACAAGTCTTGCTCACGAAACAAATTAAACATGAACAAAGTTACCAACAAGTATAAAACAAACTCTCAGGAACGGAACCACACTCTAACTTGAGGCGCTGAAGCTAAAGTAAAATTGGCACCTCGAAAATATAGTTTGGCCCATAGACATATAAAATAAGAAGACGCGGTGCCGTATAGACATAAGCAGATTTCTTCGTGTTTACGCGCGACACGCACGCATAATATACATATTTGTAAAACCTTAATATTTAAGTAGAATGTAAACTAATCTATACATCTTAGTGAGGACTGTTGAGGAGCTAAATGCATATTTGTTATGTAATTAATAATGAATCTTAAGCATTGTGTACATTTAACTCTGTTTGTTCTCCTAATAAATAAAACGAAAAAATAAAAATATACGACGACGTGGACGAGCGGTGATTGGTTCAAACGTCAAAAGTGAGTGTGTGTGCACGAGACCGCGGCTTATTGTGGAATCACAGTTCTATCTTCGCGTCGTGGTACCACGTCTTCCTATTTTATGTTTATGGTTTGGCCCGGATTGTTTTACTTCAAGCATATATAGAGAGAATCATACTGTCTCTTTTTTACGCTAGTACCCTCGCTACTAAAAATATATGAGTATAGATTATTACTTCCATTGTTACTGTACCTATAGATAATTACTTACATTGTTTTTGGCCAGCCAGACTATGTTTGATTGATTTTGTATATTCAATGGGCCGTATTCTAACTTTATAACACTTTTAGGTACGATCCTACTTCAAAACAACTCCAATGCATTAACTACGCAATGCAGCTAACAACTAACCGCCTAAACGTCATGCTTGAAAATTATTCCAATACAACTCCAATACAACTTCAACATTGGTAGTCTTTGTTGTGTGTTTGAGTTATGTTTGAATTAGATTGTGTTTTTAATGTATTGTTTATAATATAAAATAAAATAAATGTTGTTGTAAAGTCTATCAACAAGCAACCTTTAGGTAAGGTTTTATAATGCTTAATCATGATACGCCACCTGTTACCCATTAGACGTCCTACTCGATCCTTCAACACAGAACATTCACTAATCCTCTAAATCCTCCACCTGTTACACAATTTAATTTATTTGTAAAGGCTTTGGTTGGATAGATACTTATCCGGTGCCAACGAGAGTAACCCGCCCACACCCACCCATCTTTGCACCCGGTATAGCTCGAGGGGGGCTCTTTCATTAGCTAGATTTTTTTTACATAGGTATATACATTTATTCGTGTTTTATATATACCAATCTATTATTCAATACATTTTGTGAAAGAGAAGGTTTTGTAAACACAAAATCCATAAAAAAATGCACCAATATGTAATAAAGAACGAGTTACACAATCAGCCAAAAAATGGCCCCACAAATAGTGCTGTAAGAACGACTCGTACAGCACTTTCTCTGACAGTCTTATTACGGTATAACATGGCCGGTTACAAATTTTCACGAGCCATATTTTCGGTAAATCTTGTTTTAGTCTGTACCTCCAGTATATACATACTTTTACTCTATGAAAAATTGCAAATAATCTATAAATTATCTTACAGATTATTGAGTGCGAGATTTTCATAATATCTGGTCGTGAAATATGACGAGTTTATTTATTTTATTTTATTTTTATTGACAAAAACGCTTACATGACCTTACAGTAAAACCAATTCGTCACGAAACTTAAGCTAACAATTACACAAATAATCAAAAAACAATATAAAATAAAAACAGACGGTAACAAATGAATCACTGCAGAACTGTTGAGCACCCAGCACCCATCGCCTCACATACCCTCAAGCATTTACCATAAACTGCCGCCCATCGCCACGCAAACAAGTCACACTCAGGTGTTGATGCCAGCAGCGCATTGAGCTGTGAAAGGGCGCGGGGCAGCGGCGAGTTCCTGCACGACACGGTGTGTGCCGACGGCACGGCCAACGGTCGCGTCGCCGTGGTCTCAAGGCTATCCTCGGGATAACCGGGACAAACAAACACACGAGACGCTCAACCAGCTCGTGACAGTCGGACTCTCCACGCAAAGCTCGGCAAGCCATTATCATTAAATGGAAATTATGCCTCACTTCCAGGGAATTGTACCCAAGGGAGCCCAAAAGATACTTTGTTGGGTACAAATACGGGTAATATCCGCAGGTTTTCTTATAAAGGAACCTTAAAAATGCTTTCTGTACCTTTTCCAGAAGTAAGGCATACGTCGATTCGTAGGGGTTCCATATAATCGAAGAAGACTCCTTACCAAGGCATTATAAACCATTTTTATGGCTACCGGGTCATGAAAGTGGCGAAGGTTCCGGATTACAAAGCCCAGCCTTCGGAAACAGCTCATGGCAAGAGAGGAAATATGCCCGTGAAAAGTAAGCTGCGCGTCGAACACCACACCCAGATCCTTAATGGAGGAGACACGATTTATTGGCTCTGACCCTAACGTATATTGAGCATGTAAAGCAGTTCGAGAACGGCTAAATGTACAGACACAACACTTAGCTGGGTTAAAATGGAGCTTGTTCTCCATACTCCACCGAAACACCAAGTCGATGTCCTTTTGTAACGTCTCGCAATCAGCTCTCTGCTCTACCCCGTATATAAGCTTCAGATCATCAGCATACAACAGACACTGAGCCGCTTGAAGAACTGATTTAAGATCGTTAACCATGATGCCGAATAATAATGGCCCTAATATGGAGCCTTGACTGACCCCAGACCGGGTGTGGTAAGGAGTCGAGACAAAACAACCATGTCGAACGAACTGCTGCCGATCGCGCAAGTAACTGGCAAAAAGGTTTAGCTAGGAGAAAACCCAATGTCATCAAGCTTCCTAAGAAGCACATCGTTATCTACGCGATCGAAAGCCTTGGTAAAATCGAAGTAGAGGACATCAACTTGAATACCTCTATCAAGATGCACTGCAAGTTCATCCGTCAGTATCAAAAGATTTGTGTTGACTGAGCGACTACGACGAAAGCCATGCTGTGCATCACTCAGAAAGGGCCGTACCTGGGTAGATATGGTGCAGTGGAGTATGGACTCAAACAGCTTGCCAAGGGTGGGAAGAACAGCTATAGGTCTATAGTTCTCAACAACGGAAGTGTCACTCGCCTTCGGGATCGGTCTCACTCTAGATACCTTCCAAATTCGAGGATATGACCCAGAAGAGAGCGCTAAGTTAAAAATAGAATGTAGCGGGATCTTAAGAAACTCCACACAGCCCTTTACAATATACGCCGGCAAGTTATCAGGACCAACGGCGCTATTGGCCTTTAGGCGTTTTATCCCGGCTTCCACCTCTTCCAATGTAATTGATTTGACATCAATGAAGTTAACACTGGGCTTCCTATCGGTACTTCCTAACAAGTTCGGATGTAGAAGTGGAATGCCAGGCAAAAACACTTTTGAGAAATAGTTGGCAAAAGCGCTAGCCACCTCCCTACCAACAAATTGCTCGTCCCTGAACTTCACCCGAGACACAAACCGAGTTATAATAATAATAATAATGAATAACTAACTATTTTTAAATAAATAAGTACCTCCGAGTTTCCTGCCGTTCATAATTCTTCTCCGCTCAGAGGTGCTTTGTAAGGTACAGAATAAAGATCTTTAAAAAAACACATATATTTTATTGTCTCAAATATGGTTTTAACTAGTCGCTTATGAAAACAGAAGAAAAAGTTTTCCAAACCTAAATCTAGTTTAAATTGCTGAATCGATTATTCGTCCTCGCAAGGCAATAAATAAACTCAGTTATCGAAGTTTTGATCAGGACTGTTTGCTCCTCTAAAACAAAAAAAATCCAGTAGTATTGTGTTATTCTGTGTCGAACTTTTTGAGTAGGATAATGACATTGATCTTTATAAATAAGCTAGTATATTGTCATTGATAGGAATCTTTCCTGGGATGGACAACTGTCGGAAATTACTCGTAAGGCTACTGGAACACTACGGACTCTGTATAGGTTTAAGAACTTCCTGACTGTGAGTACCAAGAAGCTGCTTGTGCAGACCTTAATAATTTCCTATTATAGACTATGCTGATGTGTGCACTACCAACATTTCCCAGGCTTCCCTAAACAGGCTAGATCGTATATTAAATAATGGCATACGCTTTATTTTCGGCTTGCGTAAATTCGATCATGTCTCATATTATCGTCACCAACTCCAATGGCTGCCTGTACGTCAACGCAGGACTCTTAGAATTATCTGTACTCTTTTCTCTATTTTGTTTGATCCCTCTGCTCCAGACTACCTTAAGTCCAAATTTAGTTTTGTTAACCCCCGTCCGGGGTGTGAACTTCACTCCTCCCGGTCTCTTAAGACGATTGTCGCCGGAGTGTCCTTGAGCGTTTGGGCGCTCTCTACCCGCGCCACCCGCGTACCCCTCTCATTTCGATCGTGCGTAAATCCACCGCGATGCACCGCAACAATGTTCAAAGAATATGACTTGACTCAGAGGCGCGCGGGCAGCTTTATAATAATTATAATCCTTTTGCGGATGTTTTGTGATTTGAATACTGTGATTAAGTACTACGGTGACATTTTTAGGAATGCTACTTACCTATTAAATAAGATAAGTAATAACGATCTCGATTAGTAGATTTTTATGTAAAAAAATAAAAACCTAGATTTTGAATTTAAAGTACAGTGAGCGGCAAAATATTTACGAATTTACGAAATATGGTTAAAAATATTCCGCATATCAGAAAAAATAAAAAAATACTGACTATTATAGCAAAAAAAACTGAATGCACATCAAAGCGGTGTTTTCATGTGAATTTGGATTTTTTTTGCTGTGCAAGTGAGCTTAATAGATGGTTATTTTTTTGTTGCGATTTTAAATATTAACCGTAAAAATTCACTTAATTACGATAAATTAACAAAACTAAGCCTGTTGCGAGTTGCGTATAGTAAAAATGCACATGTAAGGAGCGGTATTTGTGCACGAAATCGTCATACAATTGTCATGAGAGCTGTAAGCCCATTAAATTTAGATCTTTAAAATATAACACAGCGCAAACACTTCTTAGGGTTCCATAGCCAAAATGGCAAAAACGGAACCCTTAAAAGTTTTTTGAAACATGTCCGTCTGTCCGTCCGTATGTCATAGCCATTTTTATTATAAAACATATATTACTGAAATTTTATCTAGAGGTGTGTTTCATGTGCCGCTACTTAGTTTTCTGGCTAAATTGCTAAAAAACTTTTAGGGGAGGCACTCCATACATACATACCTATGCCAAACTAAATGTCAAAAATATATTTTTTGTAAATATGAACTTGTTGTACGATACGGTTTTAAAAATATTTTATATATATAGAGGATTTTTAAAACTGTTTTATTAAGTCAATATTTTCAGAAATATTTGTTCGAAAGTCTAAATATAATAGGCTCCCCATCTAACTTTTAATCCGTAAGTCTAAAAAATATGAAAAAAAACAAGAAGCCTTAGTACTTAATTTCTACGATAATTATTTCACATATCGTTTATCCGTTTTTCAGTTATCTCCAAGAAACTACTTTCTACGGAACCCTAGAATATGCGTGGTCCGACACAAACTTGGCCGGTCCTTTAAAGATATTGGATAGGTAGTATTAACCCTTACTAGTAATTTATTTATTTACTTTGTGTTGATAATGAATATAAAATTTGCATTTATTTCACCGACATAGTAAAGTTTTTTTTAGGGTAGTCAACGCGCATGTGAATCTTCTGGAGTTGCAGGCGTCCATAGGCTTTATAACTGCTTTCCATCAGGTGGGTCGTATGCTTGTTTGCCAGCGTCGTGGTATCAAAAAAAGCTTTTTTTCCTTTATTCTTACATACATTGAACTCTTAAATATCAGCCATTTTTTATTAGAATCTCAATCATGCTTTGCTCAGAATGCTCAGTGATAGTTAGTACACTGAAATTTGGTATGAGTATGTATTTTAATTACTCCTACAAAGTGGTAAAACAATAAGTATCTGAAACACATTGTTGGATAGGTCTTTCAAGAAGAATAAGCCTTAAACAACTTTTGGATAAAACGAATACTTTCGTAAATAATAGCTTCGAAAATAAAACATACTCTTTGATTTTTGAACCGTGGGTCCAAAAAATTTGGAAATATTCCTGGAAGTGAGGCCATTGAAATACTTATCATATCACGTATTTTCAATAAAATCTATATGGAATAAAATCGGTCGAGCCGTTTTTGGGTGATGCCTATAGTAAAATAACGTAAGTGCCACAAAACATCCCTTTATAAACTACATTTTGAATGGATGTATTGTAACAGGCCGGCAACTACGGATCCTTACACTGAGCATAGCCCGATATTCTCTTGGCCGGTTTATATGCAATCCTTTGCAGTTTACTTCGCAATTTCTTGATTTGATAAATTAGTATAAAGTATAACATTAAAAATTGTGTTTAATCTTTAATATGTTTAAATAAATTCGGTGCTTCGGAGTTTTTATTAAATTGATTATTAGTCTATTGTATTGCAGTACTAGCAGATTTCCACAACTCGATGACTAACGCCTATTTTGCGTGATGCATTAGTCTACGAAAACATAATAATTGTAGTTTACTTACATGACCAAATTTGTTTTCAGAGAATTATGAGATTCATGATTTTTGTTTTTTCCTCCATTTTAATTTTATTTGTTTTTTACTTGTATTATAATCTAAATAAAATACACTTTTTATACGAACGTACATAAATATGCATACGAGAACATAATCTTAAAAGATAAAACGTCTATACTTTATAGATTCCGGGAAGACACGTTATGTCCGCATCGCATGAACCCCCTGCAGTTATTTAGTCTTTAGGCACAGTAAGTCCGATATTATTGCTCACGGGCCAATCACAAGTATATGTAGTACAAGGGAAGCACGGAGCGACGAGCGACACAGCCTCCTCGTCTCAAAGCTAGCTCACGACTGCCAGCAACGCCGTTTTCGAGCTACCAACGCACGAAATGTGGAATTATGATCAAGTTGTTTAAGAAAATTTAATCAATTTAAATATCCTATGTTGAGTTTGTAGTGTTCTGTAGTACACATTTTTTAGTTCAAAAATATTTTAAATCGAATAAGCCGTAAAATTAACCGTAAAACGACATTTCGTTACATTTAAATAACGGAGAAACTATACGTTACACGAGTTATTCAAACGTTGACAATGTTGTACATGAAATGGTAATTAACATATATTTTTTTCAAATTTTTTGAATGACTCGTTATTGAGATATATCCCTTAGAAAGTAACAGTTTTCGGCCACATTCAGCGCCTAGCGCCTTAAGCTAATAGTACATCCTCCCCATAGCGGTTATCCCTCTTCTTCTTTTACGGTCCAGGCTATTCGTCTCTGGAATGCACTTCCCCCGACAATAAGACAAGCCCCAAGCAAGTTCGTCTTCTAACGCTTGCTTCACAAGCACCTGCTGGATCATAACCAGCGTGAATAAGTTTTTCCCCTTTGCGCATATGCATTATATTATAATGTGCAATATATATATATATAAGTATAAATTTAATAGTATGTGTATATATTGGTATTTGCGTAGTTTATGTAGTAGTATGTATCAATAAATGTGTAATCGATGCACATCAATAAATGTGTAATCGACCATCCTAGTTCGGTTTTGACGTATATCAATAACCAGAACTCAGAAGGGATACACCAGCAAAAAAAAGAAAATGAACCCCAATGATTTGCCCTAAATATTATATGTGCTCAGGGTCCTATCTGTCTCTGAGAACCGTAAACATAAAATTCGCGATTGCGTTGACATAAAAATTTGGTTTTGCTACATGTGAAAGGTCCTATAGCCCTGAGTATTTGACATGAATTTCAATTTAATACCTCCCCGCGTTTACGAGGAAAAAGGTAGTAAGTTAAAAAAAAAAAAAAAATATTTTTGTATGATTTTGCTAAAAATGTCTACTTTTTGTAATTTTTCCATTGTTTATGCTATATGACGTTTCTTCGTGCCAAATTTCTAGTTTCTGAGTTCACGGTAAGTACTCCGTAGGTTTTGCGGTTGCCGAAAAACTCTAAAATTTGCAGCATAAACGACTGTATCTTTTTATTGCGTTGGCTTATAAGTTTGATTTTTTCACAGCTCTAAGGGACAATAGATGATGTATTAGATATAAATTTCAGCTTGATACCTCCACGCGTTCCTGAGAAAAATGGACTTGACAGACAGACAGACAGACGGACAACAAAGTGATCCTATAAGGGTTCCGTTTTTTCCTTTCGAGGTACGGAACCCTAAAAACACAAGCAAAAACAAAAATCCCGACGAATTGAGAACCTCCTCCTTCGAAATCTTGAAGTCGGTTGAAAAGGGTATGAACGTTGTTTACTAATCTTCTATACATAGGTATAATAAAGCTGAAGAGGGTCGAAAGTCTGTACATGGAAGATAATCGAAAAAAAGTTGACTGGGGATACTTAGAATCGATAACAGAACACGTTCCAGCAATTTTTAGAATTTTTGTCTGTTTGTCTGTTTATCTGTTTGTCTGTTTATTTGACCGCGCATCACGTGAAAACGGCTGAACGGATTTTCATGAAATTTTGTATAGAGATAGTTTGAGTCCCGGGAAAGGATAATACATAGTTTTTATCCCAAAAATCAACCCTGCTGGGGGTGAAAAGGGGGTTGAAAGTTTGTATGGAGAATTTTTAGCCGCTGAAACGATTTAGATAGGAATTAGTATCTATACATATAATAAAGCTGAAGAGGGTCGAAAGTCTGTACATGGAAGATAATCGAAAAAAAGTTGGCTGGGGATACTTAGAATCGATAACAGAACACGTTCCAGCAATTTTTATTAGAATTTTTGTCTGTTTGTCTGTTTATTTGACCGCGCATCACGTGAAAACGGCTGAACAGACTTTCATGAAATTTTGTATAGAGATAGTTTGAGTCCCGGGAAAGGATAATACATAGTTTTAATCCCGAAAATCAACCCTGGTGGGGGTGAAATGGGGGTTGAAAGTTTGTATGGAGAATTTTTAACCGCTGAAACGATTTAGATAGGAATTAGTATGGAGATAATTTGAGTCCCGAGAAACGTCATAGGATAGTTTTCAAACACTTGTGGGGGTGAAAAGGGGGTTGGAAGTTAGTATGAGGAATATTTTACCGCTGAACCGATTTAGGTGAAATTTGGTATAGAGATATGGTATGGTATAGTATGGGTCTCGAGAAAGGATAAAGGATAGTTTCATCTTAAAAAAGGGCGCCCCCCCCATCATACTTTTGAACCGTAGTGCAAAAAATTGATCTACACCAATATCATAAATCCTGTATTCCGCGTTCGGAAACCGTATGTAATGACCACCATTATTGCAACCAGTAACGTAGTGTGTAGATAAAGCAGTGTATGCTTCTGTACGTAATAAGGCCTTATCACGTAACAGTTACATAAACTACTATTTATCTCTTTTTAGGGTTCCGTCATCTAGGAACCCTTATAGTTTCGCCATGTCCGTCCGTCTATCTGTCCGTCTGTCCGCGGTCTAGCTCAGTGACCGTTCCCAATAGAAAGCTGAAATTTGGTATCAGTATGTGATTATTAATCACGCCGCCAAAGTAATAGAATAAACTCTGGAAAAATATTTTATTAGGGTACACATAAAATGGGGGGTGAATTTTTTTTCGCTCCAACCCTATCGTGTTGGGTATTATTGAATAGGTCTTTCAAAAAGAATAGAGGTCTTTTAATACATTTTTTGGATGAAACTGATAGTTTCATAAATATTAGATCTGAAAGTTCAAAAAAGGGCGTCTCCTCCATCTAACTTTTGAACCGTGGGTCCAAAAAAATAGAAAAAACAATGGAAGTGAGGCCTGATAAGAACTTTCAATAAAAACTATATTGAATAAAATCCTTTCAGCTCACTGATTCCAATTCAAGAAAATCCCCAGCCAGGTTATACGTAGCCTATTAAACGTCTACAAGGGGGGGGGGGGCGGGTAGCCACTACACTCGATTGAGTTAAATTTGCATGGTCATGGACCCCCCCCCCCCCCCCGAGTACACCTCAAATAGAAAAAATCATTACTGACCCCCTCAAAAAACCATTTCTGAATTTGTGACCCCCCCCCCCCCCCCATTTCAACCGCGCTGCAACCGCGCCTGTTCTTACCTTTCATGCTTGGACTGATTTGACGGGAGGATCGATTTGGATGGTCGTATATAAATACAAAAGTGGTACTGTATCGTCCGATATACACCTCGTCGTCGACTACTCTCTGTCGTTTGAATCATGCCAAAAGAATTTATAAGGCCAAAAAAAATAAAGATTTTTGAGTGTAGTTTCATTTAGTGGTAATTGTAAAATATTTTATCAGGACTACTGTCCTCTAGCGTATCCATCTGTCAACTTGACTTCAAGTTCCGCCTCCAGGGTAGCGGGAGAGAAATTAGGGGTGAATTAGCCGCTTACTGACACCGACCGAATTCCACGCGGGCGGAGCCGCGGGCACAGCTAGTGTTCCTATACACAGGTGCCTTTATTTATGGTGATAAGGAGCAAGGGACCGCAGCCAACACTCCTCTATTTAATCAGTACTCGAGATACATCTCGGAATGGTTGTTAGATTTAACTCCACTCGTAACAGAAGTGTATTGTAATTTCCATTTAAATTTGCTGTAAAGTACTTCACAAAAGAGGAACACGGTGCACATAGCTATTTAGGTATCTACAATACATACGACTGAGGAAGCTTTAAACAAAATAACATAAGAGTAACCCTGTCCTTGTTGCGAGATTGTAATCTTACTCGTAGAGTAGTTCAAATACCTATACTGTTCAAAGGTCATTTGTATGGCGGAAACAATTTTTTTTTAAATATTGTATTTCTTATGGTGGTACTTACTTTACAGGTTATGCATACATTTATTTTGCGACAATATTTTGATATTTTTGCACGGAACTTGAAAATACATATTTTATTGATGGACCGATTTTTTTATAAAAGAATATTACACAATAACTATAATCGATTTATTATATGTGTTATAATTACAATACTAAAAGTAAATAATTTAAACCTAAATAAATCTAAAATTGAACACGGAACTAAAAATGAAGGTATAAAAACTAAAAACCTAATCGAAAAGCCCACCCCGTGTCGCCCCAGGCGCAAAGGTACCCATCACGCTCGCTGCGTTGCCGCGTTGAACCGCGATGGATAGCCGCTGCACAAGGAACGAACCAGAGCGGGCGTCAAGGCCCCTAACTCTCAGGCGGCGTCCCACTTCCCTGAGAAACAATTTTGCCTCCTCGCACCATACACCCGATGTTTCGACGGCAAGTGCAACAAAGATGTAATTATTGAGCGCCGAATACTTGTGCCTTTTGTGCATGGCAGCCAGCTCAGCGGCTGCGCCAGCCATCCGCATTGTGTGGGCTAGGTGCGAGGCGGCAAAGGTGCTTACGCATGTTGCGTCCCACAGCAGGCACTTCCCTTTTTCCCACGGCACCAGTGTCAAACCGTCTGGTCTTTTGCCATCTGTCCGGCTGAGGCCAGGCGGTTCTAGCGTGGAGGGGATGTTCGCTGACACTAGCGCCCTACGGATGATATCATTTAGGGCGTGGTGCCGTGGGAACCTCCCCGCGCATCGGCAACAGCTCAGTGCGTGATGGCCGTTGCTCTCCACCATGGAACCGCAGATGCATAAGTGGGGTTGACACACATCGCAGCCCAGACGGAGAGCAACAGCCACCCGCAGTGAGTCATTGTCTAGTAAAGTGCCTATACTGGGACACGGGAGAGCGTATAACCAGGCACCGCTGTCAGGTCTTGCAGCTGCGTTTAGTCGCGCCCTGTTCACATCGACAGCATTTGCCAGCAGGTAATCAAAACATCGCTTTATGCCTACGTTGTCCCAAGAGCTTTGATAAAACGGTTTTTCGGGTAAGGGCGCAGTCGGGTTGAAAGCTTTCCAGGCCAACTGGGCGTCAGAGGCGTAGGGTATAGAAAGCTTGTCTCCATCAAATGATAAAATTTTAGAGACAAGTTCCGAAACCCCAGCCGCCGACGACAAGAAGGCTGGTAGACTAACATCCCTGGCGCGACGCAGACCCAGGCCACCGCTCCGAATGGGTAGAGATGCCTGGTCCCATTGTTCTGAGTTCAGGGAAACGTTTAGAATGCATTCAGCTGTCTCCTTCAATGTACGGTCGAAGGAGTTAATGTGTTCGGGGTGTAGCCAGGCCGGTACGGTTCGGAGAAAATATGTAACTTTAGGAACAGCAAAGCAGGATCGTAGTAGAGTAAGCGCAATGTGTGCTGAGAGGTTTTGAAGCCTTTCCTTGGCGAGAAGAAGAAGCTCTACTCTTACCTTAAAGGCTTCGGGGATTGCTTCGGGAAAGATAGGAGAACCAAGGAGGTTTAAATTTTGAGGGGATAGCTCTTTGAGTCCAGGGAGAAAGGCACTGAATGAGGAAAATGATGTTCGGGAGTTTTCGCTGCAAGGGAAGAACTCGCATTTATTGGAATTAATTTCGAGTCCAAGTTGCTTTAGGAGTGGAAGAAGCGTGAGTAGGTCTTGTTTGACTTCTTCTGGCTTGCCCCCGAGAGTGCCATCGTCGAGGTACCATACGTTCAATGGAGATTCAGGAACTGTAATGGCTTTGTGGATGGCAAGGCTAAAGATTAAGGGGCCAAGCGGATCTCCCTGCTGCGCGCCGACCTGAGATAGTATGAGGGATTCGTTGTAAAAAAGCTTTGTAGGGGTTGAATAAGCCTGGTACAAAAAAGGGTAGAGTTTAGGCACTTTTTCCACGACTTCAGTTAATAGGGCATCGCGTTCCAGTGAGTTGAATGCATTTTTAATATCGAGCTTAACTACCACGCAGTCTGCGTTACTCGGGTCGATCGCAAAAGCTCTGGTAGCGTGGATGGCAGCCTCGCAACCTAGTTTGGTGCCAAACCCAAGTTGGCGAGGCTGCAAATACGACGCCATTTCTTCCCGCACAGCAAGGCAACCGAGCTTGGCAGTCAGGCGGCGATAAACACTTCCAATTGCAATTGGCCTTAAACCGCCATCTTTTTTGGAGAGAGCGCATAAGGAAGCACCATAGATGTATGGGCAAACTGCTGGATTCACTTGGCCGCTAAGGAGGAAGTTACTTAATTTCGTTAAGCACTCAAGCAGCCGGGGCCCGTTGTCACCGGCAGAGCCAGAAGTAAGCTCTTTCAGGTGTGATGGGCGGATACCATCCAGTCCTGCGGCAGAGCTGTTATTAAATGAGCCTAGGGCCGCAGCAACTTCATCTGGCTTGACAGATAGAGCAGGGCTAGATCTGTCCGGCTCAGGCGGTAGATTCAGCGGCCTAGATGGGGTCGGGTGCTTTGACAATAAACTAGCTAGAGTTTCGGGATTGGAAGGCGCCACACTGTCGTTCGACATAAGCAGACGAACTGCCCCCCTAAGATCACCCTCAAAAACTTTAGATTCAATTGTTCTAAGAACTGAGGGCGGTCTTAAGGCCGCTGTATCGGCTTGGACAAAGAGAGAGTCAATCACACTAAAAGATTCGATGTTCCGTTTCACTTTTGTTGTCAGGTTACCCGAGCCGGTTGTTTCTGGTGCTTTTAATGCGGAATACGCAAATGATAGCAAACCGAACCAATCTGTAGTGCCATTGTTATTAACACATTTATCGACGATGCTGCAAAGTTTGCCTGCCGCTAGGTTGCGAGCTCCTTTAGGTATGTGACGTAGGATTCGTACCGATTGCTTCAAGGTGGCAAGGTCATCCAAGTCTAAATTGCAGTTGGCGTTTGGGGGAGCTTGTTGTGGCTGCTGTTGCTGTACGGTAAGTGTTTGACCAGAGGCTATCGTTCGAGGCACAGCTTTATGTTTGCGTCCTATATGTACCTTTAGCCCGTGAGAATTGAAAGTGCGCGAGGAGTCAGGGCAGTGGGGACACTTCGACTGGGTTAAGGCTTGCATGTAAAAACAGTATCAAGAAAGCAATAAAATTAAAGAAAAACACAACACCTTATGCTAATACAACTTAGGGTATGGTTATATGTATAAGCTAAAATTAAACTAGATACAAAACTTATTATTAGCACGATTGTCCTTGCGCGAGCCTGAGGGGTAAGGTAGGTGCCAAATCCGTAGGTATGATCGTATGCTTCAGTAGATTAAGACATTAACATTGCACGCACTTTGAAGTCAATTGTTGAATCTAATTTAGGCGAAAACATGTAGAAATATCAATATTTGTATGTAAATATTATTATTTTCTTTGAGATGACAACGTCAAATGTCAAGGCGGCTAGAGGCGCGCCCCAGTTGGGCTGCGCGGGCCTGTGCTGCGGTCTCCGCAGAGACGACGTTCCGATGCGGCTTGTCTATTGCGACAGTAGGAAGTAAATCAAGAAGAGTAGGTGTACATTTGATAATTTTCAAAAATTTACACGCAAGAGCAAAATTTCATGCTTGTTTATCCGTTGCTAAGCAAACGTTTTTTATAACTATAATATCTTGAATATTTGTATATATAATGTATCTTAAGTTTTATTATCAAAATGCTCGTGGGCTTAGGACTAAGACCACTACATTTTCACGAAATGTATTAAAACATAATTACGACTTTATCTGCATTACTGAAACGTGGCTGGTTCCTGGCATTTTTAATTCAGAATTATTTGACTCACGGTATAACGTATACAGGACGGACCGTGACTGCGAGCGATTGGGAGTGACGCGGGGGGGCGGCACACTGGTGGCGGTGCGCCGCGACCTGCGGGCCGACGCGCGCGGTGTGCGCCCCGTCGTGGCGCTGCCCGACGCCGATATCACATGTCTCGATATTCCTATCACTCAAGGGCCTTCTTCAAAAAAACTTAGGTTATTTACTTGTTATTTCCCCCAAGGTAGAGAACAGAAGGACTCCCAGTTTATGTTTTTCGAGTATTTGTCTGACTTGCATGCTGATTTTCCAGATGATTTGTTTTTAGTTGTAGGTGATTTCAATATCGGAGATGCGGTCTGGAGTCAGCCTGATCAGGGCTTTGCTAGCCTTAAGCTAAGCAATCCTAATCATAGCAGTCTCACAACACAATTATCAGCATTCTTACATTTTTCAGATTGGCAGCAATACAATAACATTCCCAATAAGAACGGTAGATATATTGATCTAGTCCTATCTAACCGCATGTGTGAAGTGACAAGCGCTGACCTCTTGTACCAATTGACGCTCATCACCCAGTCCTTTGCATAACGATTGACATTGGTTCGACTGGGCGTCATTTAAAACCGGCCCCACGGGTAATACGGCGCTTTTTTGCCACCGATTATATTAAAATTAATTCAAAACTAAAGGAAATTGACTGGGAGGCACAACTAAATATAAATAATATTGAAACTACTGTTGATGACTTTTATGTAACTATAAATAATATAATACAGGAATTAGTTCCATCTAAAACTATTAAAAGCCAAAGTCATTTTCCTTCCTGGTACTCACACAATCACTTTGATTAAGAAAAAAAAATACATAAAAAATGGAAAATATATGGCAGGATAGCCGACTACAACGCCTTTTCAAACTTACGATCAAAAATTAAAAACGAAGAAATTTCTTGTTATAACTTATTTATTTCTAGGGCAGAAAATAATATAAAAACTAACTCTAAGTCGTTTTGGTCATTTATCAAATCAAAAAAAGATAACAGTGGTATCCCCGATTCACTCTATTTAGATAATATCACGGCAAATGATCGACTTAGCGCGGCTAATTTATTCAATGTTTTTTTTTTCATTCAGTATTTGAACCGATTAATTCTTCTGCGCCTATTAATATCAATACTCCACATATATGTGTTATTAACACCGTTAAAATTGATGTACCCCTTGTGGAAAGGTATTTAGAAACATTAAACGAGTCAAAGGGAAGTGGCCCTGATGGCATTCACCCCGTGTTTTTAAAACGTTGCAGTAATTCTCTTGCGTTGCCGGTATGTTTACTCTTTAACATTTCACTTGGATCCGGATCCTTACCAAGAGTTTGGAAAAAATCTATTGTCGTGCCTATATTCAAAAATGGTGATAAACATAATATTAAAAACTATCGTGGCATTTCTAAATGATCAGTACTTCCTAAACTTTTTGAAAAACTTATTTATGACACGCTGTACCCAACAATAAGACCGATGCTTATAACGCAGCAGCATGGCTTTATTAATAAACGATCAACAGAGTCCAATTTATGCGAGCTACTTGACTATGTTCTGAGCGCAATGAACAAGGATTATCAAGTGGATGCTGTGTATACGGATTATTCAAAAGCATTTGATAAAATTTCGCACTCGATCTTATTAAAGAAACTCGAATCATTTGGTATTCACGGGGACTTGCTGCGTTGGCTTACATCGTACCTACGCGATAGAACCCAAGCTGTAACTATTAAAGGGTACACTTCCAGTTTTGTCCCAATTACATCAGGGGTCCCTCAGGGTTCCCACTTAGGACCCCTATTATTCAATATATTTATTAATGATGTCATCAACTGCTTTGTACACTTTAAAGTATTATTATATGCTGATGATACCAAGATCTTTACTTTGGTGAAATGCGAAGCTGATTGCATAAATTTACAGGATGACCTTAATAGATTAAATAATTATTGTCTGAGCAATTATCTCTATTTAAACATAGATAAGTGTTCGATTATCACATTCTCACGAAGGCTCGATCCAATAACATTTAATTACACCATAGGTAACCAAACACTTACAAGAGTTACGGAGGTTAGAGACTTGGGAGTGTATCTGGATAGTGAAATTCAATTGGTATCACATATAAACAAGATAACATCTAAAGCTTATAAAATGTTAGGTTTCATTTTTCGTCAGAGTAAGGATTTTATAAACCCTACGACGTTACTACTTTTATATAATGCGTTTGTAAGATCACACTTGGAATATGCGTCTACAGTTTGGAACCCCCACTTTTTAGTGCACATGAAATCTATAGAACGTATTCAAAATAAGTTCATTAATCGTATGAAGTATAAATTTAAATCTTTCATACCTGATAATTTTGAGTCCCTCCAGGTGAGAAGAGAAAAGAGAGATATAATATTTTTATACAAATTATTAAATAATTTTGTCGATTCTGAAGCCCTCCTTAGCGAGATTCTTTTGAGATGTCCTCGTTCCCGAACACGGTCCACTGCTTTGCTATCTGTTCCTTTCAGTCGCAAAAGATATGTAAGTAATGGGTTTCTTGCAAGATCTTCCAATATTTACAACAAAAAATATTCGCATATTGATTTATTCCAGCTGAATTATAATAGGTTTGTTTCCGCCATCAAAAAGCATCAAAAAGCTTAAAATTTAGCTTAAAAGTAGAAATAAGAAAATTTACAAATAAAGTCTTTTGCATGTTGTACCATCAGGTTCAAAATTGCATGGCCAATTTATCAATGAATTCATTCATAAATTGACCATGCAATTCTGAACCCGATAGTACCTAAATCCAAATTCAAATTGTTCTTGCTTAGTTTTAAATTCTAAATGTGCTTGTTTTATTGGTTATATGCATGTATACCTTTTGATTTGACACTAAATTATTATGTGTTATTATTCAATCAAATACAAACATTGAAAACATTGAAAAAATAATCAACCCAGTTGGACTTGAACCAACATCGATACGCCTTACCGGGGCTCGATATCGCTTTACCAATTAAGCTATGGGTTCAGTTACCGAGCTGACGAAATTCTCAATGCCTTCAATCATCTTTTTGCATTTATTTTTACATCGACTTTATAGCAGCCGTAAGCGCCATCTAGGTGCCAACCACTAGAGTTAGATACCCTTCCCGCCGACCCTTTTACAAGTGTCACAACGGAAATAACAGATGGCGCCTGCTATCAACTCATAATTATTTTACATGTTTTTAAAGTGGGTATTCCACTCATACCTTAGTATGTTATTCAATCAAATACAAACATTGAAAACATTGAAAAAATAATCAACCCAGTTGGACTTGAACCAACATCGATACGCCTTACCGGGGCTCGATATCGCTTTACCAATTAAGCTATGGGTTCAGTTACCGAGCTGACGAAATTCTCAATGCCTTCAATCATCTTTTTGCATTTATTTTTACATCGACTTTATAGCAGCCGTAAGCGACATCTAGGTGCCAACCACTAGAGTTAGATACCCTTCCCGCCGACCCTTTTACAAGCGATGTTGGTTCAAGTCCAACTGGGTTGATTATTTTTTCAATGTTTTCAATGTTTGTATTTGATAGAATAACATACTAATGTATGAGTGGAATACCCACTTTAAAAACATGTAAAATAATTATTATGTGTTATTGTTATTATTATGTTACTTTTTCTTTTCAAACCTGATAGTAATGATAATATTTTAAAATTCTTAGACTCTTCTCTATATCATGTTTTCTTTCTCATGTAAATTTTTCGGAGCAAAGGTATTTTGTATTACTTATAAGTGGAAACTGTTTTGGCTTATGTATTAACTTATATGCCTTCTTGTATTATTGTATGCTGTTTGTTTCCCTCAATAAAGAAAATTAAAAATTAAAAAATCATATATAGAGAACGTGACAATGTCCATGCTTGCAAAATGCAAATGCAACGGGAGCCCTCCCGGGCCTGAAAAACGTATATTTAATTTAATTTACATAGTTTTAAGCCAAGTTTAAGCTTTAAACCCGTGAAACATTCATTTTTAGGGTTCCCTACCTCGAAAGGAAAAAACGGAACCCTTATAGGATCACTTTGTTGGCCGTCTGTCTGTCAAGACCATTTTTCTCAGAAACGCGTGGAGGTATCAAGCTGAAATTTATATCAAATACTCAGGTCTATTGTCCCTTGGAGCTGTGAAAAATCAAACTTAAAAGCCAACGCAATCAAAAGATACAGTCGTTTATGCTGCAAATTTTAGAGTTTTTCGGCACTCGCAAAACCTACGGGGCACTTCCCGTGAACTCAGAAACTTGAAATTTGGCACGAAGCAATGTCATATAGCATAGACAATGGAAAAATTACGAAAAGTAGACATTTTTAGTAAAATCATACAAAAAAATATTTTATTTTATTTTATACTTACTACCTTTTTCCTCGTAAACGCGTGGAGGTATTAAATTGAAGTTCATATCAAACCTACAGGTTTGTACGGAACCCTCGGTGCGCGAGTCCGACTCGCACTTGGCCGGTTTTTTTTAACTGCCCAGGTTACAGCAAATGAAGGTGTATAAAGCCCTACATAAAGCATTGCAATTTTAATCGTTAATCAGAATTTTAGTTTTCCAGTGTGAATTTTAGTACTTAGTAGGAGCTTGGTAACGCGAATATTTTATACATTTAGATTTTTTTGTTTCAGTGCAGTGCGATAACCCACAGTGTATCAGGAGTGCTCAGATTTTGGCAGAGGATACCAGCGCCTGAATTGACAGGTAAGGTTACTTTCAAATTCCTCGGAGCACAATATAGGCCAGGCAATAGAGGGGTTGACCTCGCATTAACTCCTCAGTCCAAAAAAACCTTACAGCATGATAAAGTGTCAGGAGTAGATGGTACATATATATTTTTCCAAAAAAAAGTATTGTCCTTCTTAGGTTTTTTTATCTAAACTCTTATATCGTCTATATTTACGTTTGGAAAAATGCTCAGTCTAATTTTATTGCACTAGAAATATTGACTTGATGTATGTAACCAATGTTAAAAATATCAAAAAAAAAATCCATAACTGAACATATTTTTTTATAAAAAATATTTTTTTTGTGTAACTCACATCGGAAATTTGCTCCGTCCTTTTTTTTACTGAAGTGACATTAAATGTATGTATTCTACGTTTGACAAAAAAAAAAATCCAAAAATTTCATCATCAAACTTTTTCAGTATAAAAATTTGCTTATTATTCGCAGTATAATATTGCTCCGTCAATATTTTTTTAAATTATATTTCCTTTAAGAGTTTTCTTGCGACTGTACAAAAATCCAAAAAAATATCCTGCGTATTAAAAAGTTAAATCATGTCACAAATAAAGATACCTAATATTTCACACGTTAGTGGAATGCGCTCGTGCAGGGCGCGGGACGCGGGAGCGGGGATGCGAGGGGCCATGCGCAGCGTTCTCGTTATCTTCTTTAATAAACTCAAAGAAAAAGTTTAGTTTTATGGTTTTTCACGTTACTAAAATATACATTAACACTACATTAATACCCCCATACTGTTAGTAATTTTATCTTAATTGATATAATTTGTAGTCGTGCTAAAGCCGAGTCACAGTGTAAATAAAAAAGTACACCAGTTGTAATATATTTGACATATTTTTAAAATGCATGCGTGTTGTGTAGATGTGTCATATGCAGACTCCGTTATCAGTGGTGAAAAATTAATGATATCGAATCATAGGGTTGTCACACAATATTTTATTTCGAGTACAACATGTGGCATATTAAAAAAAAACATAATTTTGAATTATATCACCGCTCCATGACAAAAAGGTTACATTCGTTGAGATGGTATTTTCATTAGGTAACATTTTCCGTAACTCTGATGTCTGGTTATCGCTTGTGCAATACAATTCATTTTTTGGCCATCTTTTTCCACTTGTCATAATTGTTTTGAATACTGTGACCATTTCATCCTAGGAACCGTCATATACAGCCTTGGCCAGAAGTATTGAGCACCCTTGCGATTTTCATACAAAACTCGAAAGTTTAGACCGGAGGAAAACTCTGACTCTCGACTTTTTGACCTTCATATCTTTATAACCGTTTGAGCTAGCTTCATGAAATTTAGGCTTCTAGATGTCCTTATGGATATAATCAAACACACGTAGTTTTATGAGTTTACGTTAAAGAGGTTTTGAGTTATAGAAGGGTCAAAAGTGGCACCAAGTGGTTTGTGTAATATACACTTGGCGCTGGCTAGCCAGTTCCTTTGCTTGGACTTGGCTTGACACGCTGCCGCGTGTCTAGATATAGTTGCGCCATTTTGTTCGGTAGCTTCTTGACATTTTGTAGGAAGTGACCGAGACAGATGGAATGGAAATCAGAGTTAACCGGAAGTTATTTTATCAATTAATTCAAACTGAACAGGCATGTTTTGTTGAAGTGAGTAGTAACTGCATAGAATATTTGCAATTTTTCGCACCGACCTAAATTCGCATTTTTGGGACCTCCACTTTTCATATTTTATAGGTGCCTTGAAAGTGTTATTAAGTGAAGTTTTCTAGATATATGAATAAAATATAACATTTTACGTTATCGTGCATTGTTATGATAGGGAATTAATACTTGACATCAAAATTGTAAACAAAAAAGAGCTATGCTCAACACTTTTGAACAAGGCTGTATATACGATTTAACACGAATCTTAGTCATCTTTCTTCAAAATGTACATGCATTTGCACAATTGTATCATGTTACTGAAAAAAAAACAAAAATATTAATTTATTAGAAAACTATAATCTAATAGGTACGCTTACCAGGCTTACCTATTCGAAAAAATTGGTATCTATTGCACAGTCATACTAAATTTAGTAACCATTTCCGCGTCGCTGAGACTGAGAAACTAAGAAAATTTAGCAAGATTATTCAAGAAATCCATACTTTTACTGAATAAACAATTAAGTGATTAATATGACATCAATCATAATTGCCGAAAAAAATACAATTAAGTAACTATTATGGAGTTTATATACCAAATTAAACCTCGTTAAAGTTCTTTGCCTTAATATACAGGGTGGAAAGATAAATCGGGCCCTGGAGGAAAACTACCTTAAAACGTTGAGATAGCTCAATTCACTGAAAGAAAACATTCTTTGATTTCTTTAGAGGGATATAACTGCATTTACAAATTTTTGGAAAAGAGTGCAGTTTTCAAAAAAAGTATTTATTTTGTAATTTTTGCCATAAATATTTTTTATGACAATTGATGCCAATCGATCCTGTTTCCAACGAGGATAAAAACTTCTAAATACCAATCAAGTTTAGGGCACAAGAGAACACATAAATAATAATAATAATATTTTTCATACAATTAGTATGGAATAAAGTGAAAATTAAGAAAAAAAACTGTGAATGCAGTTTTAGTTTTTAAGAAAAATAAAAGAATGTTTCCTTTGAGCGAATTGAGCTATCTCAAGGTTTTAAGGTAGTTTCCCTCCAGAGCCCGACTTATCTTTCCACCCTGTATAAATAAAATAAGTATATAGCTTACACCAAAATATATATACGTCATGTTAAGAATATTAAAATGTGCAATGCCAACCCTAGCAATTTCATTAAAATTTCACCACTGAAAACGGGGTCTAGTCATATGGAACAAATAAAACTAATTTATAAATTTTTGGAAATTGTGATTTTCTTTAAGTTGAAACAGATTTTTACAAAAAGATTTATTTAATCGGTCACTAGTCACTAATGTAACTGTGGTGACGAAAATTTGTTCCTGTTGTCCCTTATTAGGGACATAGGGCTCGCATAAAAGTTTTGCACTTGCCACGATCTTAAACGGCAAGTTCTAGCCGAGACCGGATTAGGCTACATCTGTCTCAACTTATCGCCTCTTTGTATTGCTGGTTTGGGGGGCGACCCGACATCCTACTGCCAGTAGATTGCCAGCGGAGACTATGTGGATAAGTGGTTATCCGGTCTTCGGAGTAAGTATTCGCTTCGATCCATACAGATACAAATAATTTATTGTACCTACGAAAGAACACATGACAATGGCCAGTGTTTGGCGTACAATAATGTTAATTCTATTGCATGTTATGTCATTGAATGTCTAATAATGTTTATAGTTATGTATATCAACCATAGGTAGATGCCAAAAAAAAGATGCTGCCTGCTGGCCTCGCCTCGGATACCGGAGGACTTGGTCACTTTTTCTAAAGCATATGACATCTACTCGTATTTCGACTTATAACAAAAGAAATAATTAAATAAGAGAAAAAAATACAGTTGTCACAGGTGAATTACACAATAGACATAAATCTTATTTAAGCGTCATTTATAAGTACAACTTATGTTTAAATTTGGGTAAAATAAAAAGTTTAAGTCATCTGGCAAATGCGCTGTTTCGCATATGTCTTGATATACCCGTTATGAAGAAATCTATGGTTATCGCTCTAGCGGGGAGGCGGGGGGTGACGACAAAAAGTCACGCGTACCAGATCTGTGGGCACGGCAGTTTCCCTGCCAAGTCGAGCAAAACAAAGGCACGGCCGAACCATCCTTTTTCCGAAGCCATTCAGGCCATTTTCGACCCCCCTCTAATTCTGTTATCGATAAAGCTAGAAGGCTGAAATTTCTGTGACAAAGAGGCCATAACACAAGGAAGATCCCAATATCATTGAAGTTTACTATATACTTTAAGAACTATTGCAAGTCAAAATTCCTTAATTTTGTCACTGACTCACTGATTACGATCATCGTATATCAAAAATACTTCTAGCAGTCCCACAAGCTTCAAATTTTGAACACTTCTAACTTCTAGGGTTAACTCTTAGACTATAAAGCCACTGAAAATTAAAACATACCGCAATATCCCGGGCTCTCTAGTTTTACAAACCGCACAGTTAACATTGTAATCCCATATAAATATATGCAGAAACAAAGTTATTTTTTCTGTTTATTTTTATTATAAAAATATAAACATCTAATATTCAAAAGATCACAATGACATGTTGTTAGTAAACTCCGGCACACGGCTTGGTTTTACATTAGACCTCATTACCTTTTGAAGTAGGAGAACTGCGTTGCGAGGCTGGTATTATTGTACATGTAATGTTTTTGATGGGATACAATTTATTTCTTTAGAAATTTACATGTACTCTCTTCTCTCTAGTGATTACTTGCCGAGTACTACCCAGCTAGGTAGATGTGTGCCCTTAAGACAAATTACTGGACAAATTACTTGTGGCTTAGTGTCACAACACTAAAATGCTCAAACTTGGTTGAGGCATATAGCATGCGTAATTTGAAACCGGTAGGGCGTTTCTCTAAAAGTCCTCGGCAATGCGCCGAGGGTCATGTTTCTGCGTTGAACAAACGTTAGCGGCATCTATATAACTCGATCAATGTACCATCTGTTGGTAGGCGGCGTGACTAGTGTCGAAGCGTAGTTGTATCGGTGCATGCGGCTGCATTGTGTGCATTATGACACTACAAGCGTCATCTGTTGGCGAGTAGTGGTGATGGTGTTCTATTTAGTGAGGCAATGATATTCTGATGCTTCAATTAAATACTAAATTGTTTAACTAACAATACGCCATCAAAATATTTATTAAAATTATAATGATACGAGTTAAGTACAAATATGAAATTAGACAATTATATGATTGAAGTAACTTACTCCACTTTTTGCACTATGACGCAAGCATAGCTGAGTCGTAGCCGCGCATACTAAACTGGACTCAATAGCTGAAGCACGACGACATATTACTGCGTGCTCACTCGCTTTAAAAGGCTAGACAAATTTTGCATTTCGAGATTTGACGTATTGTATGTGGAATATTTTTTGGAAATTTCGGTTGTGGCTGTTGAATTACCTTACGTGAATAAAAAACGAAATCAGGCTGAGGAATTTTCCAGAAAGTTTATGAAATATACTGTAATAACAATTTTATTTTTAGAATTTTTTTTCGGATATTCGTAAATATTATGCTAAAATAAGATTAACGTAACACCCACTGTTACAAACCTGACTGAGAAATTTTCCAAACAAAATGACGAGTGTTACCAATTACTTTTGAATAAAAGTGATTTTTATTTGAATTTTTTTTTTGAACTTTTGTCAGTATCGATCAGTAATCAAAATAATTTATTTAGTGAAAAAAATATACCCTGAGAAAAATTCCAGTAAGTAATAAGCTATAAGCTATAAGCTAAAAGTATTAAGCTTTTTGTACATTTTAGTAAAAATACCAAAACTGATACTTTTTTTTTTGAAAAATAGTGTTTTGTGTTTGATATGACCTATACTACATCCTAGCAAAAGAATAATCGACTGAGGAATTAATGCGAGGTCTCCATACAACGACCCGGTAGATTTCCCACACTAATAAAAGGATTAGGTTTTTTACACTCCCAGAATTGTTAAAAATATCCAAGTTTTCATTGATCATCGAAACACTTTTTAGGAAGATCAGAAATATTACCGATATTTGTACAAGCGTATCCTTTTATGCGTCCTTTGAGTATCGTTAAATATCCGATATCCGGGTCCCAGACCTCTACGAATTCGCTCTAGTCCAATATTGCCAACCGGAATTAACGGAATTTTATTTCAAAAGCCTTAGAGAATTCAACTAACCGGAATAGCCATTGACAGGCGTTTCCCTCTGCCGAAAACATGTGACCAGTGGTCATACACATGTATCGAATGACGTTTATCTTACGTATGAATAGCCATACATTTGACTTTTTTTGTATAGAAAATGATAGACATGGCTACTCCGGGTTGAATTCTCTACGTCAAAAGCGGTCTAAACACTATCAGTAATAATGTAATTATACATATATAGACCCGTTTTTTCTATGGATATGAACAAAAAAATGATGAAAATTACTATGGAAATTTTCTATGGAAATAAACCAACCGGATGCGAGACGCGCATTAATTTCTATCAGAAAAAGTCTGCCAATTTCGGCGCGGGGGACGAGGAAACGCACACAAATACTGTTAACACTAATACATTTTCCATTGACGTCGCTACACACGCACACGATAAAATTATCAAACACTAGCATAAAATATACTCACACAAGTATAAACACAGACACAGACAACCTGTCCGTGAACGAGATAATGTCATCTTTAAGTAAACGTACACAGTGCGAGGAACGCGTCGATAATAATATACTTAAGTATCGATATTTGTGACGTTTTCAAGTCAAAGGTACATCATTGTGGGTTGTTAATAGAGTTAATTTCTAAATGATTTTTTTATGGTAACGCCTTATTGACAACCGATAATGTTGTACCTTTGACTTGAAAATGTCACATTTTATCGTAGATTTATTTATCGTATGCCTACATGTCACTGGATATAGATAGGCATTTCTTCCCTAGGGTAGTGGGAAAGCAGATGATGAAGAAAATCCAGTGAGTGCTGCGAGGTCCAGGTAGGACAGTAGAGCTGCCAAGTTTGTAACTCTTTTAGCACCACCCAGGGTTACGTGCAGGGTTGTCTAAGGTGATTCCTACGGACGCAGAGAAACAATGATCGTAGGTTAGTTATATATTTTTGTTTCTCCACCAAGTATTTAAGGTTTAGCTATTGATAAAATTATAATGTTAAGTTGTGATTAAATATCAAGTTTTTCTACCAGCATATTACTTACAATGTTAGTATTCTACGTAAGTTAGTTTGTCTATTTGTTCAGGACAAATCTTGCAAGCTGATTTAGAATAACTTTTATATTATCAATTTAATATTTTGATGTGTATTTAATTTGCTTTTAAATTTAGTGGAAAATACTACAAATTGGAAACAAATAACTATTACAATGAAACATTGAACTGCAAAGAACTATGGAACATCACGGGATTCGAACCCACGTGTTTAGATTACCGTTCCAATGTGCTTCCAATTACACTAGACGTTCCTCTATCTACCTCACTGTAATGAATAATGATGAATCAGTTACTAGCGACATCGTGATGTTCCAGAGTCCTTCGTAGTTGACATTTTGATTGTAATGGGCATGTGTTTCCAATTTGTGTTTCTATTTCTATTATGTCTTCTTCATTTTCTATTATAAATAAAAAGTATAACATACAGCTAATGTTAATATCGACATTTATTTTTGTGCTGTCCCATCACTAAAACTTACCTGTTAGGTACAGTGATACCAGAGTCAGAAATTAAAAGTGCCTATTTAAGGGGATAAGTGTGTATACCGTACCTTATAATAAATAAAGTATAATCCATACAAAATTAAAATGCTACATAAAATGTACGGTGAAAATAAAGGAAAGAATTAATTCCTAAACAGGAATATCGTTATTTCAAGCATCTACAAGTATATTTCACTTAAGGGGCGCCACACATTAGAGCGGAATTCAGCACACTAGCTGAAATTTGTCTATTAAAACGGAAATGTGTTTATGGTAGCTGTATTTTTGAGACCATAGACAAATTTCAGCTATTGTGACACAATCGGCACACAAGCACACATACGCTGAGTTTCTTACGCTGGTTCTTCTCAGTTGGGGCTCCTTTCCGAACCAGTAGTAGTTTATTGCCCTTCCCATAATATGGTTTTAAAAAGATTTGATTTCAATACAGTTGTTAAACCAGTGTTTATGTTTTATTTCATTACCGTGCGTCCGTGCGTAATGTGCTATAGGCTAGTTTATCCTGATAGTGTCCGTTTTTTGAGTTCCAAACCACCTTACAGCCCTGCGGCCCTGTGGTCTGCCTCGGCGGTCCTCGACGAAATATATAACTTAAAAAGCTATGCGTGTGAATGAGTTTTACCTTTGAAGTACTGACGTTAATCTTTTCATTTTTGTTAATGATTAAAAATAATATGTAATTTGAATAATTTAAAAGTCGATGAAAATTTTTTTAGAAACAATTTAATAACAACACACACACACACAGACACACTGTTTTTTTAACAGAGCAATGCTTTACAATTATGGCTGTATGCCAAATGGGTCTCTGCCTAACCCACGGAGTATCTTTTAAGTGTATTGCCTAACCTGTCATAACAATGACAATGAATGACATAATGGCGGACGTATTTCTGCCGCACTGGAGTCGATTACTCTTGTTTGCAATATTTCACTTACCTCCCTCGATGTAATCGTGTTCATAATTGCATACCCAATTTATGAATGAATTCATTGATAAATTGGGTAGGTATGCAATTATGAACCCGATGGTACAATGTACTATGAAGAGTCAAGTTTAAAAATTACCCTAAAGCAGATGTAGTACCGTTTAAGTGGCAACACTTTTTGATTGACAGTATTTTTTAGTTTTTTGCTAATTTCGTGCACTATTTGATGATATTTAGACGTAATTATACTTACGCATGAAAAGAAACGTTATCCTTATGTAAACTAGATAATTCAGATCTTTTCTTACATGAAAACACGCAGCAATTCGGCATTTTTACCTCAGATCGCTCCGGGCTGACTGACATTCATTGAATGGCGTTTGACGCGCGACAACTAGTTTTATATAACCGCTACGACCAGTGGTCTTGTACTTTTGGCAGAGGGGGACGCCTGACAATTACCACTCCATTGGTTTATTTCTCTGAGGATATGAAGGATGAGCAGAGAAATAATGTCACTACTGACATGACAGTGTCTGGTCAGCTAAACGCATAAATATGGCCAGGCCATCTTGGAAGAATAATAAGTAAGGAAGCGTAATCGACGCTCAAAATGTGCTCCACTTTCCTGGTGCCAAAGTGGGCGGAGCTTGTGACAGCGGTGCCCTAATGTCATGTCAAACATTTTGAAATTGTCATGTCGTCAAAATATTAGTTTTTTCGGTCCATGAAATTTCGATAATATATCGGTATTAAAATGCCGGCTTGTGCCGTGAATTGGTGCAGGAGCCACACAGGCGCCAAAGATGGTGATATTTCTTTTCATCGGTAAGTAAATCACGCATAGATATTCTCATACATTACAGACTTGGTCGATGTTATGCAATATAAGTTTTGGAAAAGTAAACATAACTCATTTGAGGAAAAGTATAATGAATGTTCATTTGTAAGTATTACCTAGTAGTAATAAATCGACAAAACAAAACCCTTCGAATTAGTACCTGCTATACTTACTCTGGTAAAATCATACCATTCTGGCCGTGCCATTTCTAGTACAACTGGCTAATAGGTATGACTCTTATTTTTCATTAATAATGAATGCTATAACTTCATAGCATAGTCTTTAATTATCAAATCAGCGCCCGACTGGGGAACCACCTCTACCTTACAGAAAACCACAGCCAATTAGCACGAAACCCTACTCATAGTGTTGTGTTCCTGCCGGTGAGTAAGGTTGCCAGAGAGCTCAGAGGACGCAGTGTGTTGACGACGGGGGATCCTTTTGCCCCTTAAGCTGTCAACACAGTGAATCCTCTTTTATATGATTGCATCGGCAAAGCACATGAGACACCTCTGGAGTTACAGGCGTCCATAGGCTACGGTAGCTGCTTACCATCAGGTAAGCCGTATGCCTGTTTGCTACCGTTGTAGTATAAAAAATGGATACAAAATGTAAATTTATCTTTGTATTTCCCTAAGCCTGCTAAAATAAATAGTACACGTAAACGAACTCATCTGTTATTTATTTAGTTTATATTGAAGGTATGCTATTATTTTCTAGTCTGGTCATAAATAAAGTTAAAAAATAATCGTTTTTCTTTTGCCATAATCGACCTTAATTGCTTAACATTATGTTGCTTGAGACCAAGAGGGTCTCCCTATGTAACGGATTTATAAAATTGTAAAAAAAATTATAAATCCGTTACATTATGCTTATTTTGTAGTATGTAAGTACCTATATTGTAATTAAGCACTTTAATTAAATAAATGAAAGATGAATAGAAGGCTTTCATATTCCTTATTCCAAGAACGATAAATTTACGTATATTACATAAGTACTGAAAAATGCACGAAAAATAAATTGTTAATTGATTGCTTTAAGTATTATTTATTACGTGAACCCATCCACGTCAAACTAAGGCGTATTTATTATACGTTAACTTGACATTTTCAGTCATTTGATTTGAGTGTCTCCTGTCCAATTAAACTTCATTGTCAAATTGATTTTGACCACTCACAACACGGCAACTTTTCTTATTGGTGAAATGGTATGAAACCTTTGCAGAATTAAGGTTAACACAAAAAAATATGCTTAAAGAAAGAGTACTTGATTGGTTAACAAGACATAAGACATTTTAGTTTTGTAAACATGAAAATGGGTCGTGTTTTCACATGAACTTTGCTTGCCTTTACTCGTCTTGATATTATATGTCGATGCAGGCCATAGACTAATAACCCAAGACCCCACATAGCCGGCCGAACCCCGCTGCCACGCTCGAAGTAATTTCACCATAAAGCTCTATAAATGGAGTACGCTTCGCCTCATCTTTCCAAACAAAAAAGTCTGCCAAAATCTGAGGGGGGCGAGGTAGCACGCATGTGATGTTTTCAAGTCAAAGGTACATCATTGTCGGTTATTAATACAGTTTATTTCTAAATGAATTCTTATGGCAGCAACGCTTTATTGACAACCGACAAAGATGTACCTTTGACTTGAAAACACCAAACATATTTGACATATTCTTTTTATACTTCATAACACTAAATGGAGCAATAGATAGTCGACTGTACAAATGTTAACTTATGGTTCATTATTGGATGCAGTCTTTGCAAATGTCAGACAAAAAAGCCAAGGATCATTTTTGATTGTATTTTCAAACAAAATATAGAAGACAGCAATCCTTAAGTGCGTTAAATATGGAGAAGTGTCAAACGTCAAATAGTTACTGCCCGTCAGAAAGAAAACGATTGTCTTTGAATCGATTCTGTAAACGAAGCTTGATTTTCGATTTAGGTTAAATCTTTTATTACGAAAGTAATGATAAATAAAGTAAAACTTTACTTACATCTGAAATGGTATTTCATCTTTTTGTAAACTAGACGAAATATAACATTTTTTACATCCAAAAACAGCGCATAAGGGCATTTTCACGGAGCTTGTTATCCATTAACAGCGATGACGAAAGTGCGTGACATGGATTATTGAAATAGTTTTTATAGGTGTACTGGATTTTCCTGCCAATACTTTTGACAGAGGGGAAATGATACCTAAGGCCTCTACTGGTTTAGAACTCTCTGAATTTCACCCTATAGTGAGACACTAATTTATTGTAAGTGACAGTAAACTTAGTACGTCTCTATGGCAACCATTGGCGCGTTCCCTGTCTAGCATTGCGTGTTCCCCTCCCGCACCCCTTCTTTTTGGCAGCTTAGGTTTCAAAGAAATAACGCCCTAAGCGGAGTATAGAGATATCTTGTATACCTATGGGCCAGGCCTACGAGTATAACCGCGAAACACTTCGTTCGATCGACCATTTATTTGCATCACTATCTTTCGAATATGCGTGACCGATAGAGAAGGAGATAACAAAATTAAGATTTTCGATGTTCGTGGTAGGCCCGCAGTACATAAATCTTGTCTACAGCTGTAAGTTTCGGAAACTGCAAAGAATTAGATATTTTTTAGAAAACTGGATAAGTACAGAAGTTTCATTTACCAAACAAAAATGTGTCAAGTTACCGAACTGGCATATGTAGAAATATTTTTATGTACTTAGCATTAAGTTAGTTATAGAAGTCATAATATTTTAGTACAATCATTGTAAAGATATAAGTACCATTACAATAATAGGCAACAAATTATTATAGAAGACCGAGTTAGGCTCTTTAATTAATTAGTCGAATTGTCATCAAAATTTCAAATTAAAAAAATATTTAAATTTTTAAAAAGTTATGCAACATTCCCAATTATTCTTCCAAATATAATATTTCATAAGAACGTTACTCGTACTAGACACGTTTTCTAAGATCTGTTGTTATTGGCTGATAAGGACGACCCGTAGAGAAATGATGACGCACCCGCACCGCTGTAAGTGTCGCGGAGTGCAACTGTCACAGTGACGCAGATACACTATACAACTATTACACAAACATACATACACAAAGTAAACCACATCTAATCCCAAAAAATGTCAGATGGCAAACTAGTGCCTACGCCAATTCATGAGCATAGTATAGCAAACTAACTAGAGGGGTCTCGTTGCTCTCATTATTGTGTCATATCTGACGTAGCCAGCTCTCCGTCTATAAGCAGTAACTAGGCTGGACTAGGATGTTAAAATGACATAAGCAAAAATCATAAATCATAAATTTTTATTCGAAAGTAAAAGCAAAGTGGCAGTATTATTAGACGGCGAGCTAGCCACGTCAGATATGACACAATAATGAGAGCAACGAAACCTCTCTAGTCAGTTTGCTATACTATGCTTATTTCAAGATCTGGACATCTGGCAGCTGTAAAGTGATGGAGCTCAAAGAATACAAACCACTTCAAGAAAATAAATCCTAGAATTCTGGGTTTGATGCAATATTATGAGAAATTGTATAAATCATTAGATTATATCATTGCCAAAACTTTTTGTTGAGGAAAAAGTAGTGCCAAATGACGTATAAAGGTGCGACCACACCGCTGCTTAAAAAACGGCGACGTTACGGAATCGCAGTGACGCATCGTATCCGCACCGTTTTTATCGCATGCCCTCCACACCGCTGCTCAAAATACGCTGACGGTACGGAATCGCAATGACGTGCCGTAAACGTCACGACTTTAACGCATGCTCTCCACACCGCTGCTCAAAATACGCAGACGCAACTTGTACGTACGCAACGATTCCGTAGTGTCACCGTATTTTGAGCAGCGGTGTGGAGGGCATGCGATAAAAACGGTACGGATACGATGCGTCACTGCGATTCCGTAGCGTCACCGTATTTTAAGCAGCGGTGTGGTCGCACCTTAATGTAATTCATAGTTTTTTACCTACTGTTTTTGTTCTAATGTTAAAATATAGGCCCTGTCCTTTATAACTGAGTGAGACAACTTCGGCGTTTTTACCTATTTTGGTATTAGTATTTTCCAATTCAAAAATTTTGCTAGTCTATCACTCTGACCTCCATCCATTAAAAGCTGCCAGATGCCCGAATCTGACAATAAGATCATATAGCATAGTAATCTAACCAGACGGGTTATGTTGCTCTCATTATTGTTTCATATCTGAGGTAGCCAGCTCTTAGCCCATTACGGATAAGCACGTTGGTTGTAAATAGCTCGGGGACTTCACATTACTTACTTAGTGATGTCAAGCTTTGGCGGCTTCTCTTCGAGTTTCAGAGATCACTTTGTTGTCCGTCCGTCCATCCATCTGTCAAGACCCTTTTTCGCAGGAACGCGTGGAGCTAACAAGCTGAAATTTATATCAGATACTCAGGTCTACTATCCCTTGGAGCTGTAAAAAAATCAAACGTCTAAGCCAACGCAATAAAAAGATACAGCCGTTTATGCCGCAAATTTTCGAAACTCGCAAGGGAATCCAAACCTGCAGGGTACTTCCCGTTAACTCAGAATCTTGAAATTTGATACGAAGCAACGTCTTATAGCACAGATAAAGGAAAAATTGCGAAAACCGTAAATTTTAGTTACATCATATAATAAAAATATTTTTAATAATTTTAAAGTTACTACCCATACATAGGTATACCTACAGGCTTATACGGAACCCTCGGTGGGCGAGTCCGACTTGCACTTGGCCCGTTTTTCTTATTTCGCTCAACTTTTTGATACTATTTTGCAGTAACTAACAAAACTTCTATTAGTTTGCATACATGTAGCCAAATGGCAAAAAACGGAACCCTTATGGATTCGTCATGTCTGTCTGTCCGTCCGTATGTCACAGCCATTTTACTCGGAAACTATACGACGTATCTGAATAAAATTTACACATAAGGTGTATTTTGTATGCCGCTACTTAGTTATGTAGTTAAATTTGAAAAAAAAATATTTTTAGTGGGGGCGCTCCATACATGTAGGTAACTAAATCTCATTTTAACCAAATATCAACATATGACACATCAATCGATAGGTCTTTAAAAATAACATTGAGGTTTCTTTGACCATTTTGTGATTAAGTGAATATTTTCTGAAATAATCGCTCCGAAAGTCAGAAAAACTGTGTCCCCCCCTGTAAGTCCTGTAACTTTTGAACCGTATGTCACGAAAATTATTCTGAACATTATCGGTTTAGCCATTTTTGAGTTATCTCCAAAAACTTCTTCCATAGGCATCAGATACGTCCTTTTGGTATTAGTTTGGTTCTTATTCCATTGAAGGTACGGAACCCTCCTATGCGTGGTCCGACACGCACTTGGCCGGTTTTTGAAACATCGTTTCTTTTTAAACTGCATTAGTGGAACACTTTTTTGGTTTATGTTACAATTATAAATAATTTACCGTAATCTAAACAGCTGTTTCGAGATTTTTGCTTGGAGAGGTGAAAAAAGTAAGATTTTTATTGATTAAAATTATATTAAACTAGTATGTGAACTATATAAATACGTTGGAAAATGAGTGGAACAGTATTTTCATTTTCTTATAATTTTTGTAAGCAAGAATGTGCTTAGCTAGAGCAATTTTAAGAAAAATTGCCGGAATGTAGGTGATATTTTGGGAATGTATTAAACTATTAATAGAAAAAAATGCAGGAATACAGTAATTTATGCTTTTATCAGGTAATGTAAAACATATTAGGTATGGTATAATAATAAAAAATCAAGCGACAAGTTCGCACGACGTACTCACCAAACAAGCTCTGTAAGAATTGAATTTTCGGGTACTAAATAATAATGTAATGTATGGAACAAAACTGTTTTTTTGCAATAAAAGACTTCAATATTTTTTAGAATTATTAGAGATTTTCGTTTTCAAATCGTTACCGGACTCTTAAACCAATTGGTAGTTTGACACATCACGGGGAAAAAAATAGGACAGGGCCTTGGTTCGACATGCCAAACTGCGAGACGTGGCTCTCACACTTGTCTCGCTAGGTGATAGAGTGAAATCCATCTGTCCACACGTGTCCACACCTAACTGTCAATCTGTCAGTAGGTCTCGCTAGAGCGTTTTGTCTATGGCTATGGCCACCATTTTAGATGTCACTCTTGAGTGATTCCACCCCAAATTTCAATTCTTCAAAAGTGTGATCTCCAAGAGTGTCCCACTGCTAGGCAAGGGCCTCCCTCCTTCCCTTCCACGTGTCCCCGTCTTGAGCCGTCTCCCACCAGTTTTTAAATATATATAAAGATTAATAAATATTTATAAAAAATATTTATCTACTTATAATTAATGTTAAATACTAATCTTAAGCATACACCGTGGGCGGGAATAACCCGACAGATCTTAACCACGAATTTCTAAGACCAAAAGAAGGAAAAAATGTTATGTGACTTAGGTCAACTTCGCCAAAATTAATTTTTTTTTTCGTTTTTTTTCCATTTTTTAAATGTTTATTGCACATGAAAAGCAAATGTTATTAATAAAATTATCGCCTAAAAAAAATTGGTACATTTTTTTTTGTAAAAAATTAGTTTCTGCAAAGTTTTCCTTGTCACTTTGATATCTGTCAATAAGGACGTGTAAACTATGTCCAATAGTGGCAACAACGCCATTAGAAAGGCGTTTTGTGATGAGTTATAATAAAAAGTGCATTTTTTTAAAAATTGGTATTAACTCTGAAACTAGGCGTATTCCAGAAAAGTTTATAGAACATTTTAGTATCTAAATATGATCAGGAATACACTTAAAATCTGTCTAGTTATATGGGCTCACGGTGTATAAATAACAATAATAACTAACGGTTTCAGACTGGCGCGGCAATGGCCTCAGAGACGTTTCTAAAATCATAAACACCAGAAACCAACACGCCCTGTTTACCAACGGCCGTATTCTAACTTTAAAACACGTATAGACACGATCCAACTTCAATACAACCCCAATGCATTAACAACGCAATACAGCTACGGCATAAACATCTCAATCAGAAATATCAGAATTAGGTTGAGAAATATGCCAACGCAACTGCAATACAACTTCAATACTGGTTGATTGTTTGTTGTGTGTTGGAGTTATGTTTGAGATAGGTTGTGTTCTTATAGTATTGTTAATGTATTTTAAAATTAGAATCCGGCACCAAGAGGCTGTTTGGCCTCTGTAAACGTTATCTGAATGTAGCCAGGGGTGTTTCAAATAACCATCAAGGACAAGAGTAAATTGTTGAGCAATAATTTATGGAACTACTAGCTTTTGCCCGCGGCTTCGCTCGCGTTAAATGCGGGGTAACACGGTTCCCCTTTCCTGATTTAAAACACAGAAGAGAACTCGGAATCGGAACAGAATAAACCGCACACAAATAGTCCGCATACCAATTTTTAGCTTTTTACCTTGAACATTGCGGAATGCTCCATACAAACTTCCACCCCCCATTTTAGGGAAGTGGGGGGTTAAAAAGAGACAAAAAGTAGCCTATGTCACTCTCAATCCCTTCAACTATCTCCACTTAAAAAATCACGTCAATTCGTTGCCCCGTTTTGCCGTGAAAGACGGACAAACAAACAAACAAACAAACACACACACTTTCCTAGGGTTGCAAAAAAACGGTTTTTTTCTGTCTTGAAAAAAAACCTGAAAAAAAACCGTGAAAAAGAACAGTTTTTTTTCTGGAATATGTTTTTTTTTCAAAAGTAAGAAGTTTCAAAATTTGCAAGGCAGTTAATACTCTTATACGGTTGTTTTAGACTTTATGTTAACTATTTAAGTACTCTAATTTAACAACTTCAATTTCTGGTTTTATTAAACTTATATTAATGAACGATGTAGTGGTACTATGCTGCTGATATGAGTTCTAGTGAATAAGTTCAAAGTTTTTTTTGCAATTTACTGAGAATAGTTTAGTTACATAACAGACATACCTACTTTAATGTACTTAGTTTTAAGTTACTTATATGAATAAATCACGAAAAACCGTGTTTGTCGTAATATTTGTTCATCTGAAAAAAAACCTTATTTAGAAAAAAAACAATGGTGCCAGGTTTTTTTTTCATGTTTTTTTTTCATAAATTTGAAAAAAAACATTTTGTTTTTTTTTTCTATTTGCAACCCTACACTTTCCCATTTATAATATTAGTATGGATTACATAATAAGGGTCCTAAAACATGAGTGTAGTTTTATGAAACGAGCCGCAGGCGAGGCGAGGCGCTCGCGCAAGTGGCGCGAGATAAAAAAAACTGGCCAAGTGCGTGTCGGACCTCGCATAATGGAGGGTTACGTACCATCAACGCAATAAGATTCTTTTATCAAAAAGTCGTATCTGCCCATGAACGAACTTTATTGTACATAACTTGGAAACACATTAAGGCGACGATATATGCAAACACGTCAAATCGAGCTGTTTTTGTGCAAGGTTTTTGAAGAAAACAAACCACGTTGGAGCATGAATGTTACATTTTCTGTGGGGGCATATAGTTGGGTTCGCTGTACCGATACGTGCTTGGTCTTGTATAACATAATTAGGTATATATATCATCGTTAAGAAACTGTTTTGGAGAAAACTTGTCGCAAGTTTTATGTCGGTCAGAAATAATTCTATGTTGCGAAATTAAACATAACTACTTCTTAGCACATTACTAATGTTCGGCCGATAACTATAGTCGTATTAAGCGCTTAATAAAGGTTTTAGACGCAAAACCTTGTAGAGCCAGCCTGTAATAATTCAGAACTATGCAATTGCTGCAATAAAACTTATGGTCTAAGAGCTGGCCACGTCAGATGTGACACAATAATGAGAGCAATGAAACCTGTCTAGTTAGACTGCTTTACCATCCTTATTGCTAGATCCGGGCATCTGGCAGCTTTTAATGGGTGGATGTCAGAGTGACAGATCAACAAAGTTTTTAAGTTGGAAAAAGGTAATACCAAAATCGGTAAAAAATACCAAAGTTGTGTGTTTTATAGAGGACAGGGCCTACATTTTAACATTAGATTAAAAACCATTGTCTATTATTGCGGAAACAAAAACAGTAGGCGACCAACTAAAAAATGCATTTTACATCATTTGGCACTACTTTCCCCCAACAGAACTTTCTGGATATGATATAACCTAATTAATTACATAATTTCCCATAATATTTCATTAAACCCAGAACTCTAGGATTTGTTTTCTTCAAGTTATTTGCATTCTTTGACCTCCACTACTTTATAGCTGCCAGATGTCCGGATCTAGAAATAAGCATAGTATAGCAAACTAACTACATGGGTTTCGTTGCTCTCATTATTGTGTCATATCTGACGTGGCCAGCTCTCCGTCTATTATAGGCGTTTATTCTATTGCAGCCAGAGACATGTTTCATGTGTCAAATTTGAGTAATATGATTAGTAATTTTGAGTGCGGAAATTCGTTCCACATAGCTTAGGTTATAGTACGCTTGCTTTCTAAGTAGATATGTCCGAGTTCAAATCTAGGCTGATGTTAACTTTTTTGTTTATTTTTTATCTCATTTCTCATTTATATTTTCAATCCTGATCCTAAGCGATTTATAGGTATTTTTGGACAAAAAAAAAGTCAAATCATACTATAGTCAAGTTACTAGTTAGTTTAATCTTTTTATTTTGACTTTTTTACCCAATATATTTAAACTACCAACTTATAAAAGAGACTAATTCATTATTCAAGTTTTACAGTGGGTATGGGTACTTTTTACCATAGACGGCTTCGTCCATGTTTTTACCATAATTTGTATTACAAGAGCGCGTTTGTTCGAGCAGTTTCCATCCGCGGCGACGTTGCCAGCTTACTTTCATTTGCTCATTTCGCGTCTTGCTTTGCGCTGTTGCAAGCTAGATCTATATTATGATATGAATGACAGATACATTGAATAGAATCAAATGCGCTTGAAGTTGAAACACATTCGTGCATTTGTCAATGATTTGTCCACATCATCGTGATAGGTTATATCTCTCTTTACTATGGAATAAGAAAGAAACAATCGGCTCGGCTGTCCCGGTACTCTACGATGTCTGGTCGCGCCATTAGGTTTATATGGCTTATTGTATGTTCGTTTTCGTACGATTTAAAAGATATGGTGAATTATTAATATTATTATTAGGTAGGTAAGTAGATATGGAATTAATTTAATCGTATAAGTATATATACCAATATAATTTCTCACAATCCCTAAAATGAAAAAAACAATAAGTAAGGTACGATGGGGTAAGACCGGACCATTTTTGAACTAGTTGGTCAGCTTTCAGGGCTGACTTTTATGCTTTACCTTTGTAAAAATTTCTCGAAATATTAATCCTTGTTTCAAATCAGTATGAAGTGTACCTAAGCTGTTTTTCCTGTATAAATTTTCAAAATCTACTCCTTCTACTTAAGATTGGACTATTGAATAAAATGTACTCTTAGTAAGTTTTTAGGTGCTAGTTTTCTTCCACTTATCGATTTTGCCAGCTTTGTAATGCAATAATAAATTTTGAAGTGCCCTTACTTATCGTTCTAGAGCGTATATGGTCTTGTTTAGATTAATATTATACGAGAATAAATCATACTCGAAAGGTTTTTTTATAATAAAACATTTTTAGTAAAAGTGGA
Organism: Pammene aurita; assembly: GCA_947086415.1. NCBI lineage: Eukaryota > Metazoa > Arthropoda > Insecta > Lepidoptera > Tortricidae > Pammene > Pammene aurita. Next base: position 23,910,350 of record OX352302.1, on the reverse strand, counting down.
GTATGTGTCAGTTTTCCGTCCATACTTATTGATATATTGATATTCAAGTTTTTGAAATAAAAGCTTATAATTAAAATATCAATTAAAGAATAAATAATTATTATCAATGGCAAATTTGACCTCAAAAAGTTTTTTCCATGTAGACGGAGAGCTGGCCACGTCAGATATGACACAATAGTCAGGTTTTATTGCTCTCATTATTGTGTCATATCTGACGTGGCCAGCTCTTAGTCCAATAAATTTGTAGCAGTTTAATCAGGTGGAAGCAACCCGGACGGGAAACTAGCATAACCACCCTATGCACGGTTTCAAATAATAGATATAATTATAAACCGCCTTTATTATGTTAATTCATAATAATTCAAAAACGAGTGAGTTAAAAATATTGAGAGTGGAAAGACAAGATGTTTCAAACCTTTGAAGCAAGATGTTTCAAAATTTAAAAATTTTAAAAAACGCTTTTGGCTATAATTCTTTTTCTTTCCCCAGCCTACTTGAAGAGATATAATACGTATCCATACTAATATTATAGTGTGTCTGTCTGTTAACTCTTCACGCTTAAACCGCTCAACTGATTTAGATGAAATTTGGTATGTATAAGGGGATGAAAACGGAATGGAAGTTTATACGGAATTGTTGCTCCCTGTTGACTTGAAATAGCATACGTGCTAGTTTTATATTTGCTCTTAGATTTTACTAACTAGTAACTTTTATTTTGCGTTTTATTATGTAATTCCATATGGCTCATGTTAATTTCGCGCAGACGAAGTTGCGGGTAAAAGCTAGTATTTTAATATTGTAATGGATTTTGATATGATAAAACTTTTGAAATAGATGGCAATTAACCAAAACTAACCCAAAAATGTACCCAAAAAACCGTGACGACCCTATACACGACACGATACAACTAATCCATACTAATATTATAAATGGGAAAGTGTATGTGTGTGTTTGTTTCTTTGTTTGTCCGTCTTTCACGGCAAAACGGGGCGACGAATTGAAGTGATTTTTTAAATGGAGATAGTTGAAGGGATGGAGAGTGACATAGGCTACTTTTTGTCTCTTTTTAACCCCCCACTTCCCTAAAATGGGGGGTGAAAATTTGTATGGTTTGTTACCCCGAATTTAACGCGAGCGAAGCCGCGGGCAAAAGCTTTTATATGTTATTAACTTACTCGTGCTGACTTTTCGTGTTTTTAAATCTTTTGTGTAATTTCAATTTATAATTCTTATGTGAGACGACAAACGATTTTATATTTGTCAATATTTTTAGTAAAAAACACTTATGGTATATAAATGAAAATGGTTAAAACATGTTAAAAAATTAATCTTAAACTTTAGGTTGAATTAAGTTATTTGCTTTTTAGCTATGGTTTTCTGTAAGGTACTTCCCCAGTCGAGCTCTGAGCCAGGTCCAGATTTGAGCGTGATAACATTCGCTGAACTGTGCCTTACCACAGTTAGCGAGATAACATTCGGAGTGCCCATACCTCCCTTTTGGACATAACATACCCGTGTCTAAACCTGTTCCTAGTAACCAACTAGGTACCAATTGAAAAAATGTTCACAGCAACAATTAATTGGATCCAGTCTTAAATGCCACGCAAAAACAAATCAAACCATTTTTTGTGACAAACAATTGAATTTATAGAACGAAACTTTTTTGTCTATAAAGATCACATGTATGCGCGACTTCGGCAGCAGATAGCATACATCCTCCATACTACCCTCTTGAACCTGATGTTTATTCAGTGTTGGGCGTAATTTATTAGATGGTACCTACTTTTGTAATGAATTAAATTGCTAATTAAATTACATGAAAATCAATTATATTAAGTAATTGAAATTGCTTGTAATTGAGATTACATGTCAGTAGTATTCCCGATTACATATAATTTGTAATTGCAATTACTTTTATCTTAACTACTTTTACTTGTAACTTCGATAATTTGAAATAATATACAAGTTCAATTTCTTTTTGGGTCAGTGGGGGCAGCTACCAGATCCCTCGCTGCAACGCGAAAATGGTCTTAGAAGACCTTCCCTCAATTTCAAATTGAGGGAAGGTCTTCTACGGATTTTGGAAAAAAACATACAGGATGCGAGATGAGGTCACATTTGGTAAACTTCTTTTTGATGCCAATCGATCCCATTCTTGTATGGGATCAAAAATAATTTGCGGCTAGAAAAGCCACAAATTGAGAAAAACTTTTCCCATACTTTATGAAAATTGTTTTTTTTATTTTTCACATGCTGCTTTTTTATGCCAATCGATTCCATTCCTATCGTTTCTAATAGTTTCCTATTATTAGGTATTGTACTAAAAAGCCACAAATTAAATATTTTCCATACATTTACTATAAATAATAAATAAATATTATACGACAATCTTACACAAATCGACCTAGGCCCACAGTAAGCTCAATAAGGCTTGTGTTATGGGTACTAGACGACGATATATATAATAGATAAATATGGATAAATACTTAAATACAAAGAAAACATCCATAACTCAGGAACAAATATCTGCGATCAACACACAAATAAATGCCTTGACCAGGATTCGAACCCGGGACCTCCTGCTTCGTAGGCAGGGTCACTACCGACAGGGCTAGGAGATCGTCAAATAAAGAATAAGTGATTTTTAGGGTTCCGTAGCCAAATGGCAAAAAACGGAACCCTTATGGATTCGTCACGTCTGTCTGTATGTCTGCCCGTCCGTATGTCACAGCCATTTTACTCGGAAACTATACGACGTATCTGAATAAAATTTACACATAAGGTGTATTCTGTATGCCGCTACTTAGTTATGTATTTAAATTAAAAAAAAAAAAAATTAAGGGGGGCGCTCCATACATGTATCTAAATTTCAAAAAAATTGTTTTTACCATATATCAACATGTGATACATCAATCGATAGGTCTTTAAAAATAATATTGAAGTTTTTTTGATCATTTTGTGATTAAGTAAATATTTTTTGATATAATCGCTTCGAAAGTCAGAAAAATTTTGTAGCCCCCCCCTGTAACTTTTGAACCGTAAGTCCAAAAAATATGAAAAAATTTGAGAAGATGCGCCTTATTATATACTTGCTACGAAAATTGTTTTGAACATTATCGGTTTAGCCATTTTTGAGCCATTTCCAAAAAACTTCTTCCATAGGCATCAGATACGACCTTTTGCTATTAGTTTGGTTCTTATTCCATTGAAGGTACGGAACCCTCCTATGCGTGGTCCGACACGCACTTGGCCGGTTTTTTAAACTTTTCACTTAAACAACAGTCGTTTTTATTAAGCATACCTACCGGAAGAAACATTTAAGTAAAATGTTAATGTACCTGAAAAAAGCGGCATCGCCATTATATCAAAATGCAACTAGGTACAGGTACACAATAGTGTTGGAGGATGTGTGGTTTGTATTTGCAACTAAAGGATAATTTTCCAGATAGGTAATTGAATTATCCGATGTTCTCCCGATGCGGTCTTATCCCAACGCACTTTACCGTCCTCATTGAAAGCGATTTTGACCATCTCTAATTTCGTTATAGATACTAAAAACCTGGATTTTTCAGAGCAGAAGAGGACATAAAACAAATTAGTTACAAATAATATTATCTTCAGTTAAGTACATTTTATTTGAACTTTTATTTTGAAAGACTTGACACGTACTTGACACATAGAAATATAACCGCCATGATGAATGCTTATTTTGGATATTTAGAATAAAACATTATAATTGTGCGATTATGATACTGTAGGTAATGGCGTGCGTTGGTTAAGTAGTTTTATATTATAGGTAACTTTAATTATTTCGTCATTGATTACCTACATACAATAGTAACTTTAATTAAGTAAGTACCACGGATCAGAATACAATCCGGATAGTACTTTTACTATATTCCCCTAACCACAGTTGAACCTTATTACCGAGCAAAACAGTCGTTCATAGGTCACTAGTAAAAAGTAATAAAAACGGTCCGATAGAGAGCATAATGTAGGGGGCGGTGTCTCACTCGCACAATGCTGCCAACTTATGAAACTTACCCATATGGTTTTATTTATATACATTTATTTTAGTAACACACTAGAAGTTACTTCCTACTTACAATAATTGATTGCAAGATTTTGAATTAATACTTTGTCCCCTTTTAGCTGCTTTGATTTTTTTTACGTCGTAAATATTATTCATTCATTAAATTAAAGAATTGCAATTAATATTGCAGACAGTAGTAAGTTTTGTAATATTTAAAATACGGTCTGGTATCCCCATCCCATCAGTCCCATCACTGACATAATATGTCACTGATATTATTTCAAATGACGCCGCTCAGCCCAACATTTCGTAACAACATTTTTAAGTAAAAATGGTCAAGATATGTTGCGTAAAAGGGTGCAGGGGTGAGACTTTACAATAAAGTAGACTTGCCTTTCACCGGTAATCCACAATCATTCAATTTTACGATTTAACAACAAGTTAAAATTGTCAAACAATAGGGTGACTATGATGTCGGCAAGCTGCGGGTCGGTTTTGCTGTTTTTACAGAAATGTACATAAGTACATGGTCTGTTCCTAAGTATTACTTACACAGGACAGGAGTTGCCCGCGGGTCGTTTTAGGCCCTTTCGAAAGGGTCCTAAAATGGCACAAGGCCATACAAAAAATGGTAGTAGTGGCAGTATAATAAATAAATATTATGGGACAATCTTACACAAATCAACCTAGTCCCACAGTAAGCTCAATAAGGCTTGTGTTTTGGGTACTAGACGACGATATATGTAATAGATATATACATATAAATACTTAAATACATAGAAAACATCCATAACTCAGGAACAAATATCCGTGATAAACACACAAATAAATGCCCTGAGCAGGATTCGAACCCGGGGCCTTCTGCTTCATAGGCAGGGTCACTACCGACTAGGCTAGGAGGCCGTTAAAATATACTTTATAGTACAACATTTGTACAACAAAAATGCAACAGGAAAGTACAAGAAAAATGCAACAGGAAGAATATACAATATTTGTACATGGAAGAGATCTCTTCCAGTCAACCATTGAGCAGAATGAGACGCAGCCCCCCACATTACCCTCTCTTTCGGCCTCACTTTGTGGTCGAAGTATGATCTCCAGATTGTATTTAACTTCATGGTAAGTACACATAAAATGGAATCATTATCAAAGCGCCATCTTACTGTAAAAGACCGCGATTGCTTGACTATTTAAACATGTCAACATTGAATTGTCATAGTTCATCTCAAGTATACTAGATGGCAGAAGCGGAAGCTGCGATTATAAAAACGCAAAATGCAGTCGTCAACCGCGATACCCGTCACCTTAACCCATAATGTTATAACAGTTTTCGTTGAAAGAGCATGTAAATTGGGTCTCTGGTTCAAAAGTTACATGGGGGGGGACACAATTATTTTTACTTTCGGGGTGATTATTTCTGAAAATATTCACTAATTAAAAAAAAAATCAAACACACCTTGTCATTAAAGACCTCGATTCGATTAACCGCGAAAATTTGGTATTAAAAAAAAATGTTTTACTGGAGTGCCCCCCTAAATATATATTTTTTTTACTACAAAACTAAAAAGCGCCATACCTATAAAATACACCTTATATTACAATTTTATTAAGATACGTCTTATACTTTCCGAGTAAAACGACTGTGACATACTGACGGACTGACGAAACTTTCTATTTTGCCATTTTGGCTACGGAACCCTAAAAACACAACAATAGATTTTGCAACCAGAGCTACGAAAATAAATTCAAGATAAAAAAGCGATCAACAAAGCCCAACTGTCTGAATTTAATTAAATATTTTCCAAAGTCAAAACAAATAGGTACTAATGGCCTAAATACTCCAGCAATTCGTCCTGTAAATTAACGATAAAGTCTTGATTACTTCAAAGTTCTGGGAATTAAAGATTGATCGATAAGTTTTGTTTTATTCGACGACGCCAATTTGATTTGTCTTTGACTTTATTTAGAAGTTGCCTATTATTTAGACATTCCCGAGTTCCCGCCGTTGGTCTGGGACCGTATTCAACTTTGATAATTAAACCAACCGGATGCGAGACGCGCACTAATTTCTATCAGAAAAAGTCTGCCAATTTCGGCGCGGGGGACGAGGAAACGCACACAAATACTGTTAACACTAATGCATTTTCCATTGACGTCGCTACACACGCACACGATAAAATTATCAAACACTAGCATAAAATATACTCACACAAGTATAAACACAGAAACAGACAACCTGTCCGTGAACGCGTCGATAATAATATACTTAAGTATCGATATTTGTGACGTTTTCAAGTCAAAGGTTGGTTGTTAATAGAGTTAATTTCTAAATGATTTTTTATGGTAACACCTTATTGACAACCGATAATGATGATGACTTGAAAATGTCACATTTTATCGTAGATTTATTTATCGTATGCCTACATATCACTGGATATAGATAGGCATTTCTTCCCTAGGGTAGTGGGAAAGCAGATAATGAAGAAAATCCAGTGAGTGCTGCGAGGTCCAGGCTGCCAAGTTTGTAACTCTTTTAGCACCACCCAGGGATTACGTGTAGGGTTATCTAAGGTGTTTCCTACGGACGCAGAGAAACATTGATCGTAGGTTAGTTATACATTTTGGTTTCTTTACCAAGTATAAGGTTTAGCTATTGATAAAATTATAATGTTCAGTTGTCATCCAATTTCAAGTTTTTCGACCAGCATGTTACTTACAATGTTAGTACGTATTCTACGTAAGTTAGTTTGTCTATTTATTTAGGACAAATCTTGCAAGCTGATTAAGAATAACTTTTATATTATCAATTTAATATTTTGATGTGTATTTGCTTTTAAATTGAGTGGAAAATACTACAAATTGGAAACAAATAACTATTACAATGAAAAATTGAACTGCAAAGAACTCTGGAACATCACGGGATTCATACCCACGTGCTTAGATTACTGTTCCAATGTGCTTCCAATTACACTAGACGTTCCTCTATCCACCTCAGTGAATTTTTCTCTGTAATGAACGATGATGAATCAGTCACTAGCGATATCGTGATGTTCCAGAGTTCTTCGCAGTTGATATTTTGATTGTAATGGGCATCTGTTTCCAATTTGTGTTTCTATTTCTATTATCTCTTCTTCATTTTCTATTATAAATAAAAAGTATTACATACTGCTAATGTTAATATCGACATTTATTTTTGTGCTGTCCCATCACTAAAACTTACCTGTTAGGTACAGTGATACCAGAGTCAGAAATTAAAAGTGCCTATTTAAGGGGATAAGCGTGTATAACGTACCTTATAATAAATAAAGTATAATCCATACAAAATTAAAACGCTACATAAAATGTATGGTGAAAATAAAGGAACGAATTAATTTCTAAACAGGAGTATCGTTATTTCAAGCATCTAAAAGTATGTTTAACTTAATATATCACACGATATATTGTTGGATAGGAATTTAAAAATGAATAGGGGTTTACTAAAATCATTTTTTTATAATGTAAATATTTTCGGAAATAATCGCTCCAGAAGTAAAAAAAAATGTGTCCCCCCCCCCCTCTAACTTTTGAACCGTACGTTTTAAAAATATGAAAAAAATCTTAAAAGTAGAACTTTATAAAAACTTTCTAGGAAAATTATATAACATGTTGCCAACTGTTAAATTGCGGTCCGCTTTACCAAGTTAAATATTTCCTTATTAAATTACGTTCCGTTTTTCTTAGTTAATTATTTCCGTAGTTTTGTGATTTAACTTAATGCCTGTCGAATCTGAAGCCAACATGTATTTTTAAATTGAACTTCCGTTTCTTTATAAGTGTATTCCTTTCTTTATTTGCTGCTGGCGGGTAGATTGTGGAGTTTTTGTTTAGTTTTTACTGTATATATTTTTATATTTAGTGAATATTAGAGTACACTTATTATATACTTATTATATTTTTAACTTTATATATATTTTCAGATGTCTTTCAGTGATAACAGTGATCAGTATTTATCTTTTTCCTCCTTAGATAGTGTAAGTGAAGACAGTTTCCATAGTTTGCCTCCTTCGCTTCACGACTTTCTGGAATCTCAGTTTAATGATGTACCTAAAAATTTTAACGTTGTGCATTTAAATGCGCAAAGTATTCCTGCACATTACAGCGATATGTTACTCTCTTTTGACCTTAAGAACATTCATGCTATTTTAATTTCCGAATCGTGGCTCAGACCAGCTTTGCCTTCAACGTCTTACTCTTTACCTGGTTTCAATTTAATTCGGCACGACCGCCTTGGAAGAGGTGGCGGTGGAGTTGCGATTTACCTTCGTTCTTACATCCCCTATTCAATTGTTAATGTATCTGCCAGTTCTTCTACTCCTGATGCCGCAGAGTATATGTTTCTCGACGTTTCCCTCGCTCATTCCAAACTTTTACTTGGCGTTTTTTATTCCCCCTCCCTTCACGTTAATTACTTTGATTCTCTTGAGAAACTTCTCGAAGACCTTATGCCTTCTTATAATCATCACATTCTTATGGGAGATCTAAATACGTGTCTTCTGAAGGATGACAGTCGATCCCGGCGCCTTAAATCCCTGGTAGATGCATGCAATCTAACTATTCTCCCTTCAGATGCCACACACTATTTTCCAACTTGCTCGCCTTCTCTTCTTGATTTAACTTTAGTTTCTTCGACTTCTCATGTGTCTAAATTTGGACAATACTCCGCGGATGCCTTCTCATATCATGATCTGCTCTATATCTCTTACAAAATTCGTCCTCCCAAATGTAAATCAAAAATTCTTTTGCAGCGCAATTTTAGTGGATTAAATGTGGAAAAGCTTCGAGATGACGCTTTAACAATCGATTGGAGCAGTATCGCTCGAGCGGGTTCGGTAGACGATCAAGTTTCTCTCTTTAATTCGCTCCTCATACAACTTTATGACGCTCACGCTACTGTTCGTGCAATAAAAGTCAAGCATCTCCCTGCTCCTTGGCTCACGGAGGATATTAAAGCCCTTATAGAGAGGAAGAATCAATCTAAATCTAAGTATAAGGGCAACAACTCTGAGAAAAATAAACTTAAATATCATACCCTGCGCAATCGCTATAGCACTATATGTCGAGATGCTCAGAGGCGTCATATTCACAGTTCTGTTGAAGATGGAAATCCAGCCAAAGTGTGGAAATTTTTGAAAGGTCTCGGAGTTGGCAAATCTCAAAAGGCAACCAATTTAAACAATATTAGCGTTGACCAGCTTAACCAGCATTTTTCATCGTCCACCTGTTTCAGTGGTCCTAAGAAATCTAACTCACTTCATCATCTTTCATCACTTCCTGCCTTAGATTTCTCTTCTTTCTATTTTAGCCATTTCTGTGAGAGTGATGTTAGGAAGGGTATATTGAATATCACTTCTAACGCCGTTGGTGTTGACTGTGTTAGCCGAAATATGATACTCCCTCTCCTTGATTTGTTTGTTCCTATTATCACCGGTATTCTGAATTTTTCCATTTCATCAAGTACTTTTCCCAGTCTGTGGAAGGATGCCAATATTATTCCTTTACCCAAAAAATCCAACCCCAGTTCCTTCTCTGACTATCGCCCCATCTCCATTCTTCCTTTCCTATCCAAAGTCCTCGAACGGCTAGTGCATCAGCAACTAACTTCCTTCCTGAATAGAAATGACCTCCTAAACCCATTTCAATCTGGTTTTCGTCCGGGCCACAGTACTACCTCGGCTCTTGTCAAGGTTACCGATGACATCCGTTTGGGTATGAATGACCAGAAGCTTACAGTTCTTGCACTTCTAGATTTCAGTAATGCCTTTAACACGGTCGATTTTGACATTTTGCTCGCGTTCTTACAGTCTCTTAACATATCGGCTGCAGCGATTGACTGGTTCCGCAGCTATTTGGTTGGTCGTCGGCAAAGAATAAAACTAGATTCTTCGTGTTCTTCCTAGTGCAGCACATCAGCTGGTGTCCCACAGGGTGGTGTGCTGTCTCCTCTTTTATTTTCTATCTTCATTAATTCCATAACTCTTGATCTCTCTTCTTCGTATCACCTCTATGCCGACGACCTTCAAATATATTCGCAGGGTATGCATAGCGATCTCAATTCAGTTATAGAAGCCACGAATCTTGATCTGCTCCGCATATCAAATTGGAGTCAAAATTACGGTTTAAAAGTAAACCCCCTAAAGTCACAGGTAATTGTGATGGGTAGCGCTAAACAAATCTCCAAAATTGACTTTCTCAGGCTCCCTCCGATAGTCTTCGATGGTATCCAAATTCCTTTTTCCAACCAAGTGAAAAATCTTGGCGTAATCATGGATCGTTGTCTATCATGGGTGCCTCAGGTGAGTGAAGTGAGCAGGAAGATGTTTGCTGCCATAGGGTCTCTCAGACGGCTCCGGAATTTCCTGCCAATTGCTACTAAAATTGCGCTTGCTCAGTCGTTACTTCTCCCCATTCTTGATTATGCAGATATCTCCTATTTAGACCTAACCGAGGAGCAACTTAATAAGCTTGAGCGTATTCAAAATGCCTGCATTCGGTTCATTTTCGGATTACGCCAATTCGACCATGTTACTACTAGTTTTCGTTCTTAACTCAAATGGCTCCCTATCCGTCACCGCCGTAACTCTCACATACTTTCTTTACTCTTTTCTATACTTTTTAACCCTGCAACTCCCCGCTACCTCAAAGAGCGTTTCTCTTATCTTAATTCTATTAGATCCTCTCAAAAATTGCTCCTAAAAGTGCCATCTTCATCTTCCAAATTTTATAATTGCTCATTTACGTTCCAGGCCGTTCGTTTGTGGAATTCTCTCCCTCTCAACATAAAACGCGCGAAATCTATCGGTAGCTTTAAATCGCAACTTAAGGAATACTATTTATCTCTTCCTTAGGTTTTTAAGTTGACACTGTTGTTTCTTACTGTGTGTATTATATATGTATATATGTACGTATATGTATGTTTATTTTGTATTTATTTAAGTATGTATATTCATATGAATGTGCTGTGTTATCTATTTCGTCTCTTTTGTGTCTATGCACCACCTACTGCTTATTGTTTTTCTCTAGTCTCCACTACCCAAAGGTTGTCTGGAAGAAATCGCTCATTAGCGACAAGACCGCCTGTTGTTACCTCTACCTAAATTTATCTAATTGTAAAATTTGTGCTTGTAACTGTATGAGGTGTGCAATAAAGAGTATTTATTATTATTATTTATTATTATGCATAACATATAGGTAAGCAGCTACCGTAGCCTATGGACGCCTGCAACTGCAGACGTGACACATGCGCGTTTCCGACCCTTTACAAAAAGGAGGATTCACTCTGTTGACGGCTAAAGAGACAAGAGGGTTCCCCATCGTTAGCACACTGCTTACACTTTGAGCTCTCTGGAAACCTAACAACACTGAGTAGAGTAAACTTGCCATAAAGTCCAAAATTAGTGATCATTTCCAAGAATGTCATCTGATCTTTTGATGTATTCAGTAGCATTTTTACCATTACCATTTTAGGTATCACAATACACCAGACTCTTTCTTGGGCGCCACATATTGCGCAGGTTAGTAAAAAGTAATATTATAGGATAAATAATAATAATATTATAGGACAATCTTTCAGCTTCAGAACTTTCTCCCTCTCCATACAAAATCAATGCTGGCTCGTTCGCTTCTACTCCCGCTGCTCGACTACGGTGACACGGTGTTTTGTGATGTCAATGAGGATCTGCTGGACACGATCGAGCGCTTACAGAATGCCTGCATAAGATTTATTGTCGGGTTAAAGAAATATGATCATGTGACCTATTACCGTAATCAATTGAAATGGCTTCCCATCCGACGTCGCAGAGATTTACACACTCTTTCCCTTCTATTTAATATACTTTTTACCCCTTCTTCTCCCGGTACCCTTCGGAGAAATTTAAATTTTTAGCTGAAGGCAGTGGCCACCGTCTGCGGCCGAGTGAGAACCTGTCACTCGCCATCCCGCCTCACAAAAATCGTGGCTACAACAAGTCGTTTGTTGTGGGCTCAGTCAAACTCTGGAACAGGTTACCTGTTTTGCTCAGACAGTCACAGTCGTTTGCGTCGTTCAAGGAGAAGCTAACGAAGTTATGATTACCTCACTCTGATTAATTTGTTGCTATTGTATTATTCTGTATGTGACATAGATGTTCGTTTTCTGTGTTTTTATTATGATTGTCTCTTCACTCCTCTCTGGTTTAATATATATTAATTTGGTTTTCCTATAAATTTTGTGTATATGTCTCTATAGTATCTACCTTTCTCGTATATTGTTGTACATGTTGCCGCATTTGTCTACCTCTTTTCACTTCTTCTCTCATCTACTCAAAGGTTAACTGGAAGAGATCCCTTAAAGGGATAAGTTCGCCTTTGTACTTACGTTTTCCTATTATTGTATTGTTTTTGACTGGTTTTGGTAGAACAAAGAGTTTTTACATTACATTTTTTGTACCTACATACAAATTGCTATTTTTTTACAATTTTTTCAGAACTCAGCATCACTTTTAGGAACATGTGCCATGGGGCTTATCTTTGTATCACGTAACGTAGCAGATCTTGTGGTTGCCGCCCGTACTACATAGATTTTATATATGTAGTGCTTCAAGAATTGTGAGTGGTTAGTACCGTGTAAAATGACAACAGATTTTAAAATTGATGACCAGGATGTAAATTATCAGTTAAGACCATAAAACGTTTGAGCGGTCAGTGTCCCATTTAATAATGTTTTGGTTAAACTTATCGCCTTATCAACTTCGGATACGAAAACAAGAAGCTTTCAGCCTTACTGAACACCTTCGATGCCAAGAACTCGTTAGGAAAATTATTGTTTTAAGAGTCCGGTAACGATTTATTTATATATTAATTAAATAATACCAGAAAACTCAAGGACGGAGGACGTAGATTCGTGCAATCTTGTCGCTTGATTTATTAGTATTATTTGATATACCCTCGACTATATTTTATATTATCTGTTTAAGCATGAAGCCAAGTCTATTTCTACATTTTAATTTTTATGAAATACTTTAATACATTCCCATAAATACCACCTAAACTTCGGCATTTTTTTCTAAAATCGTTCCATGTACCTATAAACATACTCTTGCTTAAAAAATATGCATGAAAATGAAAAAAAAAACTGTTCCACTTATTCCTTAAACGACTAAAAACGTATTTACCTGAGTATATATTATTATTATATTATATATATATATTTTACATACTAGTTTAACATCATTTTAATCAATAAAAATCTTACTGTTTTCACCTCTCCAAGCAAAAATCGCGAAACAGCTGTTAGATTAAGGTGAATTATTTATAAATGAAACATAAAATCTAAAAAGCCTTCCACTTATACAGTTTAAAAAGGAACTATCTTTCAAAATACGTATACAAACTAAAAGTAGTCTTATTAGTTACAGTAAAATAGTATCGAATAGTTGAGCGAAATCGAAAAAAAAATTTACAGGACTCTTAAATTCCATTGAAAAGATTGGCACTGAGTCTAAGCATGTGGTGTAAGTATAAGTATTCATTGTACAGTCGATGTCACAGATATGCTTACACTTTGCACCTTACTCCTTTGTAATAAGGCTCAAAAGTGTCAACATATCTTTGACGCCGACTGTACTCAGAACCGTTTAACACGAACCTTCCGTTTTAGTGTAACATTCGTGGAATTTATTAAAATTTCAAAATTGGTATTCCAATACTTTGTGAATCCTTGCCCTCGTTTAACCTTCTTAAATGGATTCAGTACTAAAAGTATCCTTTATCCCTTTCCGGGTATCTAGCTTGTTTCAAATTTCATCCAGACACTTTCAGCTATTTTAGAGAGGAAAAACAGACATCTAAATCAATTATAATATCACGAGAACAGAATATGCATGATGATTTTTTATTATCTATAGTCTTAATCGATTTGTTTTGTTGTGATGATCAAATGTCTATATGAGGCCAATTGCGTTATAGCCGCACAAAATTCAAAAGTGAGACTTAAAGTCTGAGTTTTGTACTTGTTTCTCAAAACGCTCCTAACAAAATGATATGCAAAAGTGACGTCACGATCGCACAGTGAAATGTTGCGTTTATGCGTATGGTTGCTATACAACTTATTATAAAGTAAAATGTGAAAAATCTAATGGTATCCATTGATTTATACAAAAGTGGAGATATGGTACCAGGCGCTCGATTGTGTGCCATCAAATATAGGTTCCGGGACCTATATTGAATTAGTCGTGTGGCAATGCGCAAAATGTGGAGGTCTCTCTTGCATACCCGTGATAACTATATAGGTTTATCTCTTTTGCCCATGCACATACATTATAGCGATGTGTAGCATTTTACAAGTGTGTAGGTGCTAGAACACATTTCAGTTTTATTTACTATGAACGTCACTCATCTTCCTTTTTGTTTATGTCTATGATGGTATCATTGTTTTTTTAATTTCGTATTTTTTTTAATCGTGAAATCTTGAAGCCTGAATCTTTGAAGCATTTTTTTTTTTAAGTTTCGTTTCATTAGGATTTATTGATTATTTTGCATTCCATCAATTCAACATGTGTCATCATCCCTATTAAATTCGATTAAAGCGATAAAACAATGGAATAGTCTCTTTCACCGTGGTCAGCATTAGCCGGAGATGCAAACAATGTTGTCTCGGTTATCTCCCGGGTATTGGGAAGGTCGGGTCGGGTCGGACTGATAACATTTGATCTCTCGTTTGACTATACATTATTTGTGGTTGGCCTGCCCATTTATTTGGTAAACATATCAGTCAAGGACATATTTGAGTAATACGAGTAGGTACCTACCTAGTTGTGCCTTTGTGATCTTTTAGAAAAGAGTTTATTTCACGAAATATTTACTTGGTACTTATAAGAAAAAATGAGACCTGATAGTATCAGACAGACAGGCCTAACTGTTCAGGACATATTTTTACTCCAAGCCCTATAAAACGAAACGTGACCCACTCACTTAATGCCAATAGAGGAAGAGTAGACCGTTGGCAACCCTACCTCATCGAGTAGCAGTCTCTTAAGTACAGCGTAACACTGCATTCAAACGATCCCCATGAACTCATTTGCACGTCGCACTTGATTAGTCGATTTTCACTTTAAATCATTGAAGTTGGCTAAATAACAAAAGCTCCAGGCTTAAGGTTCATTCTTCTACTTTCAAACGGCATATGGTTTAATTTGCTACTCGATGAGGTAGATTTTATAATGATGTGTTTGCTAACTGTACAAAATTCTGCAAATTTGGCTCGGTAGCCTGAGCCAAATTTACAAAGTACGAAAATACATTTTCACCGTGCATTGCCCTAGATAGGCCGGATCCTGCTTCTCGATTAGGTAGGGATGCCTGCGGCCTACTCTTAGTTTACAACCTCCATTGAAATTCCATTAAACGCTGTCCTAAGCATACTAATCACGTGTGCCTATATATAAACTTCAATGGTTACTTCACAGTCTTCACACTGTCGTAGCCAAACTGTGTTAATCAAGACACAGAGAAAAGGGACCTTTATGAGAGTTTATATTGTACTACCGTTATAAAAAAAATAAAAATTAATCTGTTTATTATAAATAAAAAACACAATTTTTACATTAAAGCTTAGTATAATCTCAATTTATAGAGATTTTTTGCCAAGCGAGAAAGTAGTTTTAGTTCTTGACAGAGAAATCACTTCTATAGAACAGGATCTATTCAACCTGCCAGTGAAGCTGGGCGGTCTTGGCATTAACAATCCATTAAAAAACACTGAATATTATAAATCATCCGTTGAATCAAATAAATTACTAATTCACGCAACAAAAAATACAGAAAACCTGGACCTAAATAATAGCCCATCATACTCATGCAGCAGAAACCATGTGGGTAGCCAAATTGACGAGACATTTGAACGAGAGTGATAGATGTAAAGATGTTTTATCCAAATTACCGAGTAAGATGCAAAGATGTGTCCAAAGAGTAGTTGAATCGAACTCTTCACAATGGCTGTCAATCAATCATCCCTACCACCGCAAACAATACCGACCTTACCGCCACCACCCAATTTAAAGACGCCCTTGCCTTGCGCTACGCTCACGAACCCGGCAATCTTCCTCAGGTTTGCGACGGATGCGGCGAAAATAATTTTGACCTAAATCATGCCCTAAACTGCAAAAAAGGCGGCTTGATTAAACAAGGCCATGATCAACATAGGGACGATTGCAAGAATTGTGCCGAACTAGCTTGGGGTAAAGGCACAGTTGAAACAATAATGCGTGATGCAAGTGCTACACAGCCAGCCCTCATAGGAGACTTATTACTAAATAGCGTATAGGAACCTGCAAGGAAAGCGTTCTTCGACGTTCGCATTGTAAATGCTGACGCTTCCTCTTACAGCAACCTTACATGGCAAAAAACAGCACAAAAACACAGCCGAGAAAAACATCTAAAATATGACCGAGCCACGGAAGACTTAAAGCCTCTTTTACACCTTTAGTAATCTCATGTGATGGAGCCTTAGGGACTGAGTATATGAGTTTTTTGAAAAAAATAGCATCCAAATGGGAAAAACCATACTCTCAAATAATATTCTGGCTAAAAGTTAAAGTACAAATATCGGTCATTCGAGCAGTCTCCATGAGGGTGAGAGGCACTAGAAGACGCATGAAGGTCTTCGAATGCGAAGACGGCGCCGGAATTCTATACTAAGCAAAATCTTACACCCAACCCCCCCCCCCCCCCCCCTTACCCGTTAATACCGTCATCGTCCATTTTTGTATATATTTTCTGTTTTGTATTTGTATTTTATTCTAATTAAGAAATTTTGCTCAAGTTTTAGTTTTCATGCATTACATAATATATGATAATTATTTTTAAGTTCAAATAAGGTTTTCTTAATTAAATTATATTTTTAACAAATTAACTATAACTGCTCAAACAGAGCTTTTTTAACAACCATTTTAAGCTTATGGGGTAAATCTATAAATAAGTAGTTTCTATACACAACTTTTAATAGAAGCGCTGGTGGCCTGACGGTAAGACGTCAGACTTTCAATCCAAAGGTCTCGAGTTCAAACCCCGGCTCGTACCACTGAGTTTTTCGGAACTTATGTAAGAAATTTCATTTGATATTTACCAGCCACTTCTGGTATACGGATTCCTTCCGGAATCGGCGATTCCAGAAGATGTTCGAAATCTGAATGTAAATTCAAGTATTGGTACTTATAGTATAAGAGCCCTCGACACTGAACCTAGTTCGATAAGTCTCCTAAATGAGATATATATATAATTAGTCACGTCTTTAATGGGGGAATACGAAATGCCAATGCTGCAAAAGTGCTGCAATGCAAAAAAGTGGCGATGTATTAAAAAAAACCGGTTTCTAGTATGATAAGTCTTCTAGATTTCCTTTCTTCCTCGAAGCAGGGGAGGGGTAGGGCTACACGATAATGCGGTGCTGCAAGCCCCGTGCGTGGCCTTGTCAGTGGTAGCAACATCAAAAGTTTGCAGATATATGCCAAAACAAAGCGCCCGATCTTTTAAAATATAACATCATTTTAATAACGTAACATATTGTTGCAGTTCAGGCGCTAGGTTTAGGTTACATAACATCTTGTTTTTGCTATAAAAAGATCAGGCGCTTTGGTTTGGCATACATCTGCAATCTTTTGATGCTGCTGCCCCTGACAAGGCCTCGCACGGGGGCTTGCAGCACCGCATTATCGTGTAGCCCTACCCCTCCCCTGCTTCGAGGAACAAAGGAAATCTAGGAGACTTATCATACTAGAAACCGTATTTTTAATAATAATAAAATACGCCGTGACTTTTTAGGGTTCCGTAGCCGAATGGCAAAAAACGGAACCCTTATGGATTCGTCAAGTCTGTCTGTCTGTCTGTCCGTCCGTATGTCACAGCCATTTTACTCGGAAACTATACGACGTATCTAAATAAAATTTACACATAAGGTGTATTTTGTATGCCGCTACTTGGTTATGTAGTTAAATTTGAAAAAAAAATATTTTTAGGGGGCGCTCCATACATGTAACTAAATTTCAAAAATTTTTTTTTTATAAATATCAACATAATACACAATCGATAGGTCTTTAAAAATAACATTGAGGTTTCTTTGACCATTTTGTGATTAAGTGAATATTTTCTGAAATAATCGCTTCGAAAGTCAGAAAAATTGTGTCCCCCTGTAACTTTTGAACCGTAAGTCCAAAACATATGAAAAAATTGAGGAGATGCACCTTATCATATACTTTCTAAGAAAATTGTTTTGAAAATTATCGGTGTAGCCATTTTTGAGTTATCTCCAAAAAACTGCTTCCATACGACCTTTTGGTATATTAGTTTGGTTCTTATTCCATTGAAGGTACGGAACCCTCCCATGCATGGTCCGACACGCACTTGGCCGGTTTTTTTGCATTGCAGCATCGGCATTTCGTATTCCCCCATTAAAGATGTGACTAATTATATATATCTCATCTTGGAGACTTATCGCACTAGGTTCAGTGTCGTGGGCTCTTATACTACTACAATCTCGGCACAAGGCGTAACAATCCCTTTAGGTCGACTGGCCGTTGTATAATCTTCAGATAAAAGGTAAATTTTGTAACAGTAAATAAAATAATGATATTATATTGTTCTGAAAGAACAAATATAAATAGCAGCCTGTGTCTAAATGTTAAATGTTTAACCAGCCTTTTGTACACTGTATGAGGACTTAAAAGTAGACCTATAATGAAGTAATTAATTCGGTTAAGCCTAGCTGTTAAACACAGATACTAAAAGCTCTTTGACCGCCTATTGTGACGCCAATTGTAGGCCTTTTTATGTTAAAAAATCTACTGAAACCCTTCTTGCTGTCTGATCACTGCAGTGGTCAGTTTTATACATATAAATAAGTAGATTATGTAGGCATAAAGGGGATACAAGGGACAAATTAACAGAGGCCGAAATACTTGTGGCACTTTTGAATTGTCATAGTTGAAAGTTTGAAATGAAAATGTAGATACAATTTGATGAGTCAAATTGTACATTTTCATTTCAAACTTTCAACTAGGTACCCAGAAGTTATCCAGAAGAAATCGCTCTTTAGAGATAAGACTGCCTGCTATTTACTTCATCTTTTAATTTTCTTTTAAAATTGTAATAACCATATATTGTATCGATATTATGTATATTGGAAGTCGATAAATGAGAACTCACCATGACAATTCAAAAGTGCCACGAGTATTTCGGCCTCTGCAAAATAATAATAATACCAAGACAGAACGTGATGTTCTTTTGGGTGGTATAAGTCGCTATATTATCATTTGCCGTCGTCATGGCAGTCTCACCTTGAGATCGTAGTCTGCCAGTAGGTATGGAGGGGGTAACACCGGATCGTTATAGGGAAAAAAATACGTAAACAATATCTAACATCAAAATTGTTTTAGTGGAGTACGGGAACGCCTATTTAACCTATAAAACCGGCCAAGAGCGTGTCGGGCCACGCTCACTGTAGGGTTCCGTAGTTTTCCGTCCGTCACAGTAAGTGTCCCCACTTAAGAGTTAATAACACCGCCATGTAGGATATGATATGAGAGTTCCACGTACAGCGACATCTATCGGCAAATTAAGTAAACTATTGCGCGCGAGCATAAAGTATGGAAGATGATTTTTATGGGATAATTCTTTATTGCGTGAACCGATTTTCACCGTTTTTACTTTATTTGAAAGCAAGTCATTTCATTGTAATTTTGTAGAAATTACAGGTACAATAAACACCGGCTTATACGGTTAAATTACAAACTTAGTTCAGAAATTATTTTGAATTTTTTTTCAAAAACTATTCATCCTATCAAGTTCAAAATAATTTTTCTAGAAAGTTTTTATAAAGTTCTACTTTTGAGATTTTTTTCATATTTTTAAAACTTATGGTTCAAAAGTTAGAGGGGGGGGGGGCGCATATTTTTTTACTTCTGGAGCGATTATTTCCGAAAATATTTACATTATCGAAAAATGATTTTAGAAAACCCCTATTCATTTTTAAATACCTATCCAATAATATATCACACGTTAGGGTTGAAATGAAAAAAAAATCACTCCCCACTTTACGTATAGGGGAGGTACCCTAATAAAAAAAAAATTTCCACTTTTTATTTTACCACTTTGTCGGCGTGATTGATATACATATTAGTACCAAATTTCAGCTTTCTAGTGCTAACGGTCACTGAGATTATCCGCGGACGGACGGACGGACGGACGGGCAGACATGGCGAAACTATAAGGGTTCCTAGTTGACTACGGAACCCTAAAAATGATATAAATCACAAGTCCGATTTTATTTTGTGACCTGTTAGAATACGTAAAATACTAATAATAATAGTACATTACTTACCAAGGACTAAAAGAAAGAAAGCCCGAAATCGCAGGTATTTGTGACCCGAGCCGCAGGCGAGGGTTGTAAATATGCGATAGAGGGCTTTCTTTTTTACTGCCCGTGGTGAGTACACAATTTTACGTCTCCACCTGGCCATAATGTGAGTTTTACCGTACGCGTAGCGTGCGGTAATACTCACATTATGGCCAGGTGTGACGTAAAAAATATTTTCTAACAATTGTTAGCATTGCGCTAGGTATAATACATGTATTTGTTTGCTACACATAGAAAAGATTATGTAAGTTTTATTTTTCTCCACCAGGCTATCGCTTTTCACAATTGCAACATACATAACTTCACATTTTATAACGGTTTTGTCAAGAGCATATGTCGTCTTAGCCATTTGTAATTCGTTTAGAATTCAAGGTCACTTATATTTTGACAAATTGTTTTCGATTATGCTCACGTAATCTATTGACCAAACTGTTATAAAATGACAGATGATGTTGAAATTGTTGAAAGCAATAGTATAGTAAAGGAAAATATATCTTGTATAATCTTTTCTTGTTGTTATTAAAAAATATCTATATAATACCTAGCGCGACGTCAAAAACTGTTAGAAAATATTTTTTACTATAAGTAATCATACCATATTCTTTAACTAAAAAAGAAACTCGCACTTGTGAGTTATCGAAGCTCAAAACTGTTCGCGTACTGTAGTATTTGTTGTGTGTTAGACACCGATAAAATACACTCGCGAGCAAATAATACGGGTCAGTGACAAAAACCCTTATATTTTGCAAATTAATAGCGGTATGTGCAGGAAACTAACTGTGTATTAAAGAGAATTTAATATCGAATTAAATTGAACCTTCAATGTTCTACAAGAATTCTGGAAAAAGTTTTATTTAAAAAAAAGTCGAATTTGGTACCAAATTCAAATTGAGCTTATTTCACTTTTGATTGATTTCTCACTTTTGTTTTCAATCTGTCAAAGCAAAATGATAAAAGGCAGTTTGATGGTCATTACTGAATTACTATCATGTCGCTAACACAATATGAATGTACACGTATCGTCACTTTGTTACAAGAAGGCAGAAGTCAGAGATATACAGCAAGAAGAACAGGCGTGTCACTATCTACAATGCAGAGGGTCCTCCAACGTTTCCTACAAACTGGCAGGAACCTTCGAAGACCAGGAACCGGCAGGCCGAGATGTACTACGGCTAGAGAAGATCGATTTATTGTAACAACAATGCTCCGAAATCGGCATCTCACTGCAGTTGAAGTCAAAAACCAACTTCGGGAGACCCGAAGAGATGACATCAGCGAGTGGACTCTAAGGCGGCGGCTTCGTGAAGCTAATTTGACCCCACATAGACCGGCAAATGGCCCAAAACTTGACAGAGGGCATCGAACTGCAAGGAAACTTTACGCACGCGAATACAGGCGATGGGGTGCCGAAGAATGGGCAAGAATTATGTTTTCTGACGAATCCAGATTTATGCTCTATGCACATGACGGGCGGCGAAGAGTTTACAGACGGCCAGGTGAACGTTTTATTCCAGCCTGTTTTGAAGAAAAAGTTGCTTTCGTCGGTGGGTCTGTTATGGTTTGGGCTGGAATCTCTTCAGAGAGTCGCACGCAATTAGTTTTGATAGAAAATGGAACGTTAACTAGTGCCAGGTATGTGGAAGAGATTCTTAATGAGCATGTAGGCCCATACTTAATTAACATGGGTGAAAACTCAATGTTCATGCATGACAACGCCAGGCCACACACCGCACAGATTGTGGGAGATTATTTTGAGGAGGTTGGCATAAACACTATGAACTGGCCCTAAAGAAGCCCGGACCTAAATCCGATTGAGCACCTATGGGACGAGCTCGGAAGGCGTGTAAGAAATCGAAACCCCGCCCCAGCTACACTTAGAGACCTGAAACAGGCGTTAGTGGAAGAATGGGCTAATATTCCGCAAGAACGCATAAGAAACTTAATAAACAGTATGCCCAATCGTTTAGAAGCTGTAAGAAGAGCCCGAGGAGGCAATACGAAGTATTGATATGTTTTAAATTTTTTTTGTTTTTAGTTTTGTGTGTGAGGTACCACGGTTGCTTTTTACCTATAATTAATTGATATCGTGTTTACTATGTTAATTAAATAAACAAGTGAATATCATCTCTAACTCTTGACGTTGTTTTATTAACTATGCATTTATCTATAATATACAATTTAATTCAGGCTCTTAGCTTTATTATTTTAGGAGATATTATAGTTTTTCGTACTGACCCGAATTATTTGTACGCGAGTGTAATACTAGGGCATATACAAGATATCTCTATACTCCGCTTAGTGCGTTATTTCTTTGAAACCGAAGGGGAACTCGCAATGCTAGCTGCAGGGAACGCGGGATTCTTTCGTGGGGCGTAAGACAGAGTCAGACATTAATGGCTGCCATGGAGACGTACTATGTTTACTGTCACTTTCAATATTAGTGTCTCACTATAGAGTGAAATTACTTCGAGCGTGGCAGCGGGGGTCGCCCGGCTATGCGGGGTCTTGGGTTAATTAGTCTATGTACTAGGAATACACAATCAGCCCAAAAAAGGGCCCGACAATAGAACTGCAAGAACGACTTGGGCGGTATTTTCTTTGGCAGTCTTATTACGGTATAATACTGGCCGGTTACAAATTTTCACAAGCCATATTTTCAGTAAATCGTGTATGAGTCTGTACCTCCTTTATATTGTTGCTCGAAGGTGTTAGACTTAAGATATCAACCAATATTTTTCTTAAATCTAGTAAATCCGATTTCACCCCTTGTATAAGGGTAAAACCAGATACCGTCATTTTATTAGTGGGGTGAATACAGACACTAATTATTTGCAGTCATCCCATACAAATAAACAATAATTCCTGAGCAATACACTCAGTGCAACCTTCGTGGGCCCATTTTAGCCAAAACGTGCATGGAATCTAGGCATCTGCTGAGTTCTAAGTAGTACTATAACTACTGTCACCTCCCGCTCATCCTTCTCTTATAAGCTAAACGTAAGGAGCGCGAAACCCCTTAACATGGCCTTGGTGATCGATTGTCTAGTGGTATTGGGGACCCTCCGAAATGCTCCGTGTAACCCAAATTCTTTTAATGAAAAACTGGCAAATCCTAAGGACTCTCGAAACACAATCACAATTTTAATAGCTTCATTTTACAGAAGAGTTATCTGAAGAAAATTTAAAAGTTGTGTAGATTTAAAAAAAATAAAGTAGATTGATGAGTAAACAGAGGAATTACAAGTTCATTATAAAATTAATTGATTTTACAGATTATAGAGTAGGCTATTGGCTTAATGTGGTTAAAGATAGTTAGTAGTCTTATAAAATATTATTTATTTAAAAAATAATATCTCCCACCGAATCTTACCGGTAACCGGGTAGCATGTCAAGGAAAGCCCTTGTAGTCTGCATAATTATTTCCCTTACTGAACCCCATATCTGACTAGCTAGCTAAAAGGGAAATGTAAATATTTTCTTTGGGCAAAATTATTCTTTTGTTCTCATTACTAGCGTAGCAGACGCCTTCTCATTGACATGCACGGATGGAGAATGGTTACACTACGCTAAATAATACCAACTTTGTGTTATTCATATTATTAGTAGGTATTTCTAAGCACAAATTACTCATTTGCTAAGTAACTTTTCTGAATATGTATGACGACCCAAAATTTATCCCCAAACTATAAATAAACTAGCATTCCTAGGCCTTTTATCTGTTAAAGCGAAATACTAGAATTTAGTGGCCCTAACCAACATTTTTAGAGTCAAATTAGCGATTACAGCATCATTTGACTTTCTCAATATAAACACACTTCAATCGATTGGTATTCATATTGGAATGATACATAAATTAAGGTCAAACCTGATAAAACCTGAACACTTTTTAGGAGGTACTTCGCTCCGACAGAAGAAAACCAGGAATGCAATTATTCATTAATTACCACTCATAATGATCTGATTATTACCATAATAGCAGTATATTTAAAGGCACTAAAACCCTTATAATAAATATGACATTTAAAACACTTAACAACTCCATGAAGTTCCAACGAAAACATAGTTTCTTATAACATCATTGTCAAAATTGATATTTTATTCATAAACCAAACACTGATATAAAATAGAACAGAACTTACTCAGTTAATTTCATTGCAATCCATTATATATACCACTTAACACAAACACTTGTTTCACCATTTTCACTTTAAATACTAACTGCCGGTCCGAACGTAGGGAATCCAATGCCTGACTACGACCAGCTCTGGCCCTTTTATAGTAAATTCCGGGGTCCCAACCTTGAGCGTCATTGTATGAAATATTAGGGTCAATCTATGAGATTATAGCGTCAATATATGAGATTCTAGCCCAAATGTATCGGTTTTAAGTACCAAAATAAGAGAAAGTGGGGTCAATATAGGAGTTTATAGCGTCAATCTATGAGATTCTAGCCCAAATGTATCGGTTTTAAGTACCAAAATAAGAAAAAGTGGGGTCAATATAGGAGTTTATGGCGTCAATGTATGAAATTCTAGCCCAAATATATGAAAATTTGGCCCCCTCCTTATGTCAATAGTATTAAGGTTCAATTTATTCAAGCTGTTACTCATGACGTTGACAGCCGTCAATATGACAGACGTCAATCCAGACAACCAAGCTGTTTGAGACATACAGAAAAACTGTAATACTATTATGACAGGCCTTAAGACGTGACGTGACTTAAGATTGCGTTAATAATTATTAAATTCGTAAGATGTCGTTACAATACTCGCGAATTTGTTAGTTTTCTTGAACTTACTGTTAAGTGGAACAAAAATTAATCAAGTTTGTAATTAAATGCGTAATACTTTTATCGTATTATCTTTATCTTAGTAATTAAATACGAAGAAGGCCTTCCGTTTAGGTACATCTTCGCCCCCCATTGCATGTTTTGTAATGGATCACCTTAGTGACCTCAGTGATCTATGAAAAACTTCAATGTACCCTAGACTAGTCGGTAACCCCTCCCTTATTTAAACGTGTGGTGTGGGTGTGTTTTCCAATACTAAATGACAGCAAATGGTACAGCTTTGAAATCGGCACCTTAGACTTTCAACAATGATCATTCGACAACTTTTTCCCCATGAATTCTCATTTTGCCAGAGATACCAAGTTGTGAATTTGGTCGATCATCTGCTTTTGTGCCCTCACCCCGGTTGCGGCAGATATTCTTGTCCACCCTATGAACCGTAATCCTACTTTGTTCAGGACACTAATGAATACACAAAAACTTCCCATACAAAACGAAAAAACCTTTTTATAAGTACGAAGCGTTCAAATTTCATTGTCAAAATTCGAACCGAATTTCTCTGCTCCACCAACTCACAGTCACGTGTTCTTGGCGAATGTCTCGTAATTAAATAAAGTTACTCGACCTCCAAGATTATTTTGTGCGCTTTTTTTTATACACAAAACAACCTTAAAGTTTTCACAAGTATTATAAAAAGAATGAAAAAACTTAGAACCAAATATACTTCTCAAATATAAATGTTAACGTAAAAATGTTTTGCTACAGAATAAGCAATATACCTTCTGGATGATCACATCCTAAAACAAACCAAAGCATGATAGCTAAAATGTATATGTTAAAAGAAACCCTTATAAATAGAGCCAAGTAGTTTTATTTTATGGCTCATGATCATGTGTAAATGTCGAATATACCTCATTCAATACGAGGTGTGTGGTTTTTGTTATAATGTTCATACCTTGTATAGTATTTAGTCAGTAAAAAATACCCGTATAAATGGGTCGTATCGTAAAACGATTTTAACCTAAACTGATAAGATTTTACCGACTAATTTGTCCCAGTCCCAGTCCCCCATGTCATTTCCCCTGCAAGTACCGACTAATCCAGTTTGATTACACTCTAGCTATTGTCTATCTGTATCAATCCTTTTTCTCGTAATACATTCATCACTATCATTCATCATCTTTCATCTCTTACATGCATCCACATAACCATTAAGACAATACTTAATCACTCATACATCATAAGATTCGTCCTTCCTCATACGCTCTTTCGCTTCGATTTCTACAGACAGCCAACGCTTCGAGGTGCAATCAATGTAAAATATGTAAAGAACATATATTTTAATAAAAATATATGTTAAAATGTTTAAATGAATGAAATCATTCTGAAACGAAAGCTATTAACTTTTGGAAAAAATAATCTCTTTTGTGTTAGTGGTTTAACACAAAAGGCAGGAAAAGTACAAAATGTGTTTTATTTAAGTTATGACACAATATATATTTTGTTATTAATAGAATTTGAAAAATATTTCAAGTATCCGGTGAATATCTACTACTTAAAACCATTGGCCAGAGTCGGTGAATCCACACTACTATTCGCATGATTGATAACATCAGTAAAGTTGCCAGCGATTGTATCGCGATATTGATCTTGTTCCGAGGTTAAAATAATATTTGACAAAACTGAAATTAAATTAAAGTATAATTTCATAACACGTTTAGGTACACTACTACAAGTAAATTTACGATTATAATAATAATAATAATAAATACTCTTTATTGCACACCTCATACAGTTACAAGCACAAATTTTACAATTAGATAAATTGAGGTAGAGGTACCAACAGGCGGTCTTATCGCCAATGAGCGATTTCTTCCAGACAACCTTTGGGTAGTGGAGACTAGAGAAAAACAATAAGCAGTAGGTGGTGCATAGAAACAAAAGAGACGAAATAGATAACACAGCACATTCATATGAATATACATACTTAAATAAATACAAAATAAACATACATATACTTACATATATACATATATAATACACACAGTAAGAAACAACAATGTCAACTTAAAAACCTAAGGAAGAGATAAATAGTATTCCTTAAGTTGCGATTTAAAGCTACCAATAGATTGCGCGCGTTTTATGTTGAGAGGGAGAGAATTCCACAAACGAACGGCCTGGAACGTAAATGAGCAATTATAAAATTTGGAAGATGAAGATGGCACTTTTAGGAGCAATTTTTGAGAGGATCTAATAGAATTAAGATAAGAGAAACGCTCTTTGAGGTAGCGGGGAGTTGCAGGGTTAAAAAGTATAGAAAAGAGTAAAGAAAGTATGTGAGAGTTACGGCGGTGACGGATAGGAAGCCATTTGAGTTGAGAACGAAAACTAGAAACATGGTCGAATTTGCGTAATCCGAAAATGAACCGAATGCAGGCATTTTGAATACGCTCAAGCTTATTAAGTTGCTCCTCGGTTAGGTCTAAATAGGAGATATCTGCATAATCAAGAATGGGGAGAAGTAACGACTGAGCAAGCGCAATTTTAGTAGCAATTGGCAGGAAATTCCGGAGCCGTCTGAGAGACCCTATGGCAGCAAACATCTTCCTGCTCACTTCACTCACCTGAGGCACCCATGATAGACAACGATCCATGATTACGCCAAGATTTTTCACTTTATAATTATGTAAGTATACTTTTTTTGCCAGTTTTTTTTTCTATTCCCTGACGCATAAACGGAGGTGTTTGTGGTGCTTTAGTTTTATTCTACAACAATAAGTTTTTGTAAGGAGACACTGTCAATATAGCAATTACCCCGTCTAAGCAATGACTTAACTTAAATCCTTAAATCAAAATCGTTAAACTTTACTCTAATAGTCACTGTATCGACGTAAATCATGAGCAGGCATGTTCTCAAACCTTTGATAATTAAACCAACCGGATGCGAGACGCGCACTAATTTCTATCAGAAAAAGTCTGCCAATTTCGGCACGGGGGACGAGGAAACGCACACAAATACTGTTAACACTAATGCATTTTCCATTGACGTCGCTACACACGCACACGATAAAATTATCAAACACTAGCATAAAATATACTCACACAAGTATAAACACAGACACAGACAACCTGTCCGTGAACGAGATAATGTCATCTTTAAGTAAACGTACACAGTGCGAGGAACGCGTCGATAATAATATACTTGTGACATTTTCAAGCCAAAGGTACATCATTGTCGGTTGTTAATAGAGTTAATTTCTAAATGATTTTTTTATGGCTACGCCTTATTGACAACCGATAATGATGTACCTTTGACTTGAAAATGTCACATTTTATCGTAGATTTATTTATCGTATGCCTACATGTCACTGGATATAGATAGGCATTTCTTCCCTAGGGTAGTGGGAAAGTAGATGATTGAGAAAATCCAGTGAGTGCTGCGAGGTCCAGGTAGGACAGTAGAGCTGCCAAGTTTGTAACTCTTTTAGCATCACCCAGGGATTACGTGTAGGGTTGTCTAAGGTGTTTCCTACGGACGCAGAGAAACATTGATCGTAGGTTAGTTATATATTTTTCTTTCTTTACCAAGTATAAGGTTTAGCTATTGATAAAATTATAATGTTAAGTTGTGATCCAATATCAAGTTTTACTTACAATGTAGTTAGTATTCTACGTAAGTTAGTTTGTCTATTTGTTCAGGACAAATCTTGCAAGCTGATTTTGAATAACTTTTATATTATCAATTTAATATTTTGATGTGTATTTGCTTTTAAATTTAGTGGAAAATACTACAAATTGGAAACAAATAACTATTACAATAAAACATTGAACTGCAAAGAACTCTGGAACATCACGGGATTCGAACCCGCGTGTTTAGATTACCGTTCCAATGTGATTCCAATTACACTAGACGTTCTTCTATCCACCTCAGTGAATTTTTCACTGTACTGAACAATGATGAATCAGTCACTAGCGACATCGTGATGTTCCAGAGTCCTTCGCAGTTGATATTTTGATTGTAATGGGCATCTGTTAATACAAAGAATAATTCTGTGAATAAAAAGTATAACATACTGCTAATGTTCATATCGACATTTATTTTTGTGCTGTCCCATCACTAAAACTTACCTGTTAGGTACAGTGATACCATAGTCAGAAATTAAAAGTGCCTATTTAAGGGGATAAGTGTGTATACCGTACCTTATAATAAATAAAGTATAATCCATACAAAATTAAAATGCTACATAAAATGTACGGTGAAAACAAAAGGAACGAATTAATTTCTAAACAGGAATATCGTTATTTCAAGCATCTACAAGTAAGTCTTATATTTCACTTAAGGGGCGCCACACATTAGAGCGGAATTCAGTGCGAAATTCAGTATACCATAGAGAAATAATACGTTCTATGGCTATACTGAGCTGTTGCCATATAAATGAGAATAATAGCGCCCTCTTGACAATAATCATATATTTCTGGTCAGGCTTTACCCGCTATCCGATTTCAACCCGCCCTCCCCCCTACAATAGGTATTTGATTTTCCGCATAAGCTAGGTGGGAAACAACCATATGTAGGTACCTATAACTCGACTAAATTATTCACACGAATGTGGAATCTATATTATACCGGTGACATGTCTACCTAATTATAAAGTCCTTATAAAAGAAAAAAATACATTTCTAACATGAATCCCAATTACAAGGTACGTGTATGTATGTATGTATATAGGTTTGTATGATACGAGTAACTACCGAATGTTACATATTTCACCAATATTTTACTCATAAACTCCTTAAAAAGTTTCCAAAGCCAGGAGTGGACAAGTTCTTCGAACGAATATAAGTTAATAATGAAAAAAGTTGCCGCCTAAACTTTATGTAGTAGTTTAGTACTTAGCTGATACTTTCTTTTCTGCTTTCCTTTCGTCATGTTAGCCCCTGCCTCACTGAAGATACCTAAAACCGGCATACTTTTTTTACAAAATCAAACTATCTAACCCAAAGGGAACTAAGCCAAGGACCAACGTAACGTTTCCGGCATCGACCGTGAAACAAACGCTTGAGCTTCCCTGAGGCGGCCACGAAGCCGCCCTGCTAATTGCAGCGATATTAGCTAAATACGAGCGTTTTTACGATAGCGCTAGGCGATACCTATTTACGAATACAATGGCGGTGGCGAACGGGGTAGTTGCCCGGGGCCTCGTGCTTGCAAGGGCCTCGCAACAGCTCGATCAGATTTTTACAAGAGCCGTCTGGCGTCTTGCGAAGGTTAAACTTAAAGCCACCTTATCGATATCGCAAACTACTATATAATAATGTTCTACGTGGACACGAAGAAAACACTTTACGCACAACTATAGTGAGATCGCCACAAAAATAAATTTAAAAGTAAATAAGAACCGACTTCACTGAGCCTCCACCTTTCCAAAAGCAAATACTCGAGCTGCTGTAAAAAATACTCAAATCCCTATAGGTGTGTTTATAATAGTTGAAGAGTTCCCTCGATTTCTCCAGAATCCCATCATCAGATCCTGACCTGGTTACAACTTTCAAACAAAAAAATAATTTTCCAAATCGGTCCAGCCGTCTTCGAATAATCGGTGAACATACATAAAAAAAAGCAAAAACAAAGATCCCGACAAATTGATAGCCTCCTCCTTCGAAATCTTGAAGTCGGTTGAAAATAGTAAGTTCTACGTCTTAAACGTTTGAAAGCGTGGGTAGTTTTTACTACGATACACGCCGGCGGGCGTTGATCTATTTGAAGACACTCGTAGTTTATTTGAGTCAAATGCGTAGGATGAAGGCTTTGCAAACAAAGTTCTTGAATTTAATACAATGCAAAATTACCAATAACATTGTACGAATGCGAATTATTAGGTTGGACTTGACCTATTGTTTTTATGTTTAATTTGCTACTTTACAAAATTAAGTGATATTAAAACATGCCGCCTAATCGTTTGATTTTTGTAATATTGACTCACTGACTCTACAATTATGACAGCAACACTTTCAATAATGCTCCTACTACATATATTTAATAAAGTAATGACGATAATAACTATTTTACTTTGATTTTGCCCTTTTAAAGTAGGTATAAATATAATAGTTAGATCCCCTCACCAACTATTAAAGAGCTGATGATCTTCAAACAGCTGATCAGGTCATGGTTACCTTACCATATACTTTCAATATCATTGCAGTAACACGGTACCAAATTTCGAATCGATAGGACATATGGAAGATAGTCAGATCCCCCTATCAACTATTAAAGAGCTGATGACCTTCAAACGGCTAATCAGATCATGGTTACCTTACCATATACTTTCAATATCATTGAAGTAACACGGTACCAAATTTCGAATCGATCGGACATAAGGAAGTTAGTCAGATCCCCTCATCAACTAGAAAATAGCTCTTCAAACGGCTGAACAGATTTTCATGAAACATAGCTAAGAACACTCGGTATAAAATTATCTATGACACAAAAAAACTAAACGAAAATCGGTTCATCCGTTTGGGAGCTACGATACCACAGAACAGACAGATACACAGACAGACACGTTAAACTTATAACACCCCTCTCTCTTTGCGTAGGGGGTTAAAAATAAATACCTACATATCAACATTTAAATTCTAGAAATTCTCCGCAATTTTATCCTTGTATTATTAATATCGTAAGTATCGCTATTTTAAATTGTTTAAGTAGGTACCTTAGTTACACTATTTACAAAGAAACCTTAGATCAAGAAATTAAATAAAAATAAACATCGGACAACCTAATGTTTTTAAGAAGATACATAAAATAAATGTAAACGTAATTTTAATAATGGTCCTTTAACTGAATAATAATCTGAAATAACCTGAAATACCCTGGAGGCCGACATAACGGTGCACGGTGGTAGAAAATCTTGGTAATCACTGAAAAAACGGATAATTCTTTTCAGTTTTATTTCATGAAAGGCTCGAGACGTCCGTGTAATACATGAAAATGGTCGGAATAATTTTCAAGGAAATTCAGATTCAGATAGGGCCGTATTCTAAGTTTAAAACACGTGGAGACACGATCCAACTCCAAAAATCTGAATCAGACATATAAAAGAACATATAAAAGCAACTACAGTACAATTTCAATATTTCATAATTAATTGTTTTGAAATGGAGTCGTGTTCGAGATAGATTAAGTTTTTAATGTATTTTTTGTGTATTTTAAACTTAGAATTATTATAGGGCATGCAATAGTTGATACGTTACTATCATCATAATCATAATCCTAATCATAATCCTGGAGAATGATCGCATTTTGCGCTTCAGTCTTTTACGTGCAACTCAAATGTGTGACGATTTCGGTATAAGTACCCAAAATTGTCAGTTGTAGATACCTAAGGTTATTTCTAAAGGATTTTCATGGCAGTAGCGCCTTATCGGCGGCCGGCAATAAAGTATATTTTAATAAAACACATTGATTTTAATCTCATTGCCTCAGGATTATCCCTGGCTCGGAGTAGTGAGTCATGTCTGATACACGCTTAGCATTTTAACCCATCGTTACCAGTAACAAGACGGCAACCTGCCGTTCTGTCACCGTTTATCTGATGTCAAAGGTCGCAGTTAACGATGTCCGCCGTGCTGTCACCACCGACGGTGAACTTTGAAGCACCTTTGAACTAGAAGTAAACAAATATTCCTTGATGACGTTGTGAGGACGAGTTTGTTGTAAATAAAACTAGCTTTAAGAGGCTGACGACAGCTAGATTCAGTCCCTTCATATACGTGAAATTAATAGACAAAAAAATGTTTTATGGTGATTTTAAGACGTAAGTTTGGAATTATTTTCCATCGAGCCGATTTCATCTAATCGAGTGTCGAATTCAGCAACGTCTTGGAAATATATTTAATATTAACATTTATTTTTTATTCTTTGCGATATTAAAAAAGGTTCTGTTTATCATCGACAGTTAATCTTTTTAACACGTTAATTTAAATATTTTAAAAGCGGCTGATTGCACCATTGTGAAGGTGCGTTCTTTAGCTGTCGTATAGGTATCCGTGAAGAGGAGCACAATTGGTCCCCCATCGTCACGTTTAAGCAGGGGACCCAAATTAATATAGGACCTGGTCGGTCATGATATTCCATAAATAAAGTAGTAGTAGTAGTAGTAAAACACTTTATTGCACAAAACAAATACATGACCAACAAAAATATAGTAAGTGTGTACAAAGGCGAACTTATCCCTTTAAGGGATCTCTTCAAGCTAACCTTTAAGAAACTGAGAGAAATCGGTCAGACATGGTAGACAAAGATTTAAAAAAATAAAAATAAATAGAAATAAAAATAATTAAATAAAAATAAAATTGTAATTTCACAGTGCTTTAGTGTAATAACTGTCATCCTGTGTAATTAAATTGTATAAATGAATAAATAAATAAATAAATAATCGTTGACGGTAACCTAAAGGCATCTGCATCAGTCATAGTTCTAGCAATGGCGTATAGTTACAGTGTCCGAGAGGCAACCGGATAGCTCGCGGTATTTAAGCTCCCTACGTGTTGTGGAACTACCCCGTGCAACCCGAACTGACCCACGTTGGACTTTGTTTTTCATCTCCCCCCTCCTCATTTTTTCCGGTTTCCAACTCTGAGGGATCGATAACCGACCAGCCGGTGTAAATGGCACTAGGCTTGATGAATTGTTTTCATGTATGGTATCAATCGATTCGTTTTGTTGTGAGACTTGTGAGGATCAAATGTCTATATGGGGCCAATTGCGTTAAAGCAACACAAAAGTCAGAAATGAGATTCAAAATCTGACACTCGCTTTTGTTTCTCAAAACGCTCCTAACAAAAGGATATGCAACAGTGACGTCACGATTGTATATATATAGTCGCCTTGTTCAAAGTATGAAATATGAAATTGTTATTTTGACAGTGAAATATTGCGTTTATGTATATATTTGCTGCACAATTTATTTTACGGTAATATATGAGAAATCGAATGACGACATTGTTTTTTTTTAATTTTGTACTTTTAAAAAATCGTTAAATTTTGAAACTTTGAAGCCTGATATCTTTGAACTATTTCAACAGATTTCTTTAATTTTCAGTTTATTAGGATATATTGATCATTTTGCATCCATTTAACTAAATTTTATTACAAAATTCAACATGAGTCATCATCCCTATTTGCATGCTCGTTCTTCATCACATAAAGATACTGGAAATTGAGAACATGCGTGAAAAATATTTAATTGAATTTGTTCAATAAACACGTTCAACAACACCAAATTAATATAAGTGGAAATCCATAATAATTTTTAACAGTTTTTTAAAGATATTACGGTTTAAAAACGTAAAATTTTTGGCATTTTTTTTATACCTCAAATGTATTTTCGAAACCTCAGTTCGATTAATTATGTTCTAACAAGAAAAATAATGTATGACAACTA
Source organism: Pammene aurita (assembly GCA_947086415.1). NCBI lineage: Eukaryota > Metazoa > Arthropoda > Insecta > Lepidoptera > Tortricidae > Pammene > Pammene aurita. Next base: position 23,875,659 of record OX352302.1, on the reverse strand, counting down.
TATAGCTAAACGCATTTTTTCGTGCCTAAAATTACAAAAATCGTCCAAAAACTTGTTCCTTCTAAACAGTTTTCTGCAACTTTGAGGTCGGGTGACATCACAAACCTCATACTTTTTGTATGGGGCGTTTTGACGCGCGGCGCAGACACCTAACGTATTTTCACATTTTTGACGTTTCAGGGCTATCATAGACAGTAGGTTTATTAGAGACATTTGAATCTACAGGGAAATGAAATCGAATGACGTCTTCCAAAAAAATCATGCATGTTCCTAATTGAGGGAGGGGCGAGGATGAAAAACCAAGCCCCATCTGGTTGCCTTGCAAACACTGAAAGTGCGCGTCATTGCTCTGAATATCATACATTTTCGTTCCTTATTTTATCGTTATGATAAAACGTGGCCATATCGATTTAAAAGCGATTACTGTGTGCGCATACATATTAAAAATATATAAATACAAAAACGTACATCCGACCCGTACTGGAGTATGCTTTTCAAGCCTGGAGTCCTTACTTTGCCAAAGACATTGAGATGATGGAGAAGGTCCAACGAAGTTTCACGAAACTGCCAAGGCAACTTAAAAACAAGCAATATGAAGAGAGACTGAAGGAACTAAAGCTCACTACTCTAAAGCACCGCAGAGAACGTGGAGACTTAATAGAGACGTACAAAATATTATGTGGACACTATGACCTCAAGGATTTTCAAGAGATGTTCATGCGCAACAACAACACCCGTCTGAGAGGTCATCACTTAAAGCTAGAAAGAGATAGGTCCCACAGTAACCCATACAAACATTTTCTGAGCAACCGAGTAGTGAGGGCTTGGAACAAACTCCCAAAAGACGTGATTACGGCACAACCAGTTCAAAAATAAATTAGACAAGCATACATCTACTCGTTAATGATAACTATCGTAATGACCACTGGATACAGGAAATATCAGTTGTCATAACTGCCTGCCTGCTTAGTAAATAATAAATAATAATAATATTTTATTATATGTATTCAAAATCTAAACTTATATTGTGAAATAAATGAGCATCTGTAGTAAAAAAAAATACATTTCAAACACCGTAAGGATTTGCAATTGTTGAATTTAAACTAGACTAAATACAAGTGAGTAAAGCTGTGGAATTTATCAAGTATTTCAAACACGTTTGCATTCCAGTTTCAGATTACGTTAAAATATAATTCTCCCTGAGTACTCCAGGGGAGAGTAAGGGGAGCTATTCATTCCATTTAAAAAGGAACTTTAATGTTTTATCAGCTGTAGATCAAATCCGAATCGATTTATTTGTCTTCAGCAGAATCTTTTCGAAACGCTCCTTCTCTATTTAATCTTTTTATACCGTCTCTGGTTTCTTTATAAGTTCATGAAAAAAATAAGTTTTTTATCTTGTACATTTTGGTCAAATAATTATTTGTGCAGTTCCTCTTCATCAAATATCACTTCTTTAAATCTAATGGCTTGATTTGTTGATGATAATACTATAATCACTATACCTATTGTTTTTAACATTTGAGTAGTTTGAGAACTGCGTTTTGACAAAAACATACAACCGAATTGAAAACCTTCCTTTTAAAATCTTGAAGTTGGTAAAAAAGATGACCACATTGATAACATTGAATATATGTATGTATGTATATCATTATATGTATATGTGTAAGTTTATGAATATAGCTTAATATGTATCTATTGTTAGTATTTTTTTTCTCTTATTAATTCTGTCATATTTAATGGACCCTGCACCTACTTAAACTTTCTGTTTAGCCCATTGGTTGACTGGTAGAGAATGCCTTATGGCATTAAGTCCGCCATTTGTACCATCTTGTATTGTGCAATAAAGATTAAATAAATAACAAATCCGTAAAGATCAAGATTTTAAAGTTAGAATATCGCTCTCAGCTGAAAGTTTGAGTGGAATTTCAAAGAAGATTTCATTCCGAGAATAGTAAATTAAGCTGTCGACCTGGATTAAGTGACAGGCTTCACTTCTCAGTTCCTTACTTCTAGCGAAACTGATATCAGATAGATTCTATTAAGGATTAGTACTATTTTTACAAAAAAAAATATTTCACAAAATAGTTACTAAGGACTCCTGGGATACCATCTAACTATTCTGGTAGCTGAGCTACCTAGTCCTACTCTGGCGGACAAATGTGGCGATACGTTTGACGGCCTCCTAGCCCAGTCGGCAGTGACCCTGCCTGCAAAGCAAGAGGTCCCGGGTTCGAATCCTGGTAAGGGCATTTATTTGTGTGTTTATCACAGATATAATGTTCCTGAGTTATGGATGTTTTCTATGTAAGTATTTATCTATAACTAAATATTATATCATATTATATGTATCGTCGTCTAGTACCCAGAACACAAGCCTTATTGATCTCACCGTGGGCCTAGTTCGATTTGTGTAAGTTTTTCCCATAATATTTATTAATTATTTATAATGAATGACGGGAAAGGACAAATCTGTGCCTTAAGTGTTCAAATCTGCAAGATAGATCTAAAGAGCAAATCTAGTAACTTGAGTATTTTTTAGAGTAGCTCGGGCATTTGCTTTTGGATAGGTGGAGGCTAAGTGAAGTCGGTTCTTATTTGTTTAAAATTATTATTCCTACGGTGCGGTGTCCCAATCACTTTCTCCGGAATTATCGATTCACAAAATCAAATAAATAACTCTCCAACAGATTTAAACGAAATCCTCGAATTTAATATATTTAATTCGAATCTTTATCGCTTACCAACGATATTCGAATCGGATTTAGTACTAATACCCGTCCAAGCCAAACGGGCTCGCCAGAGGGACGTGAATCTTTAATGTATAATCTAATTTAAGAATCGTCAGAGGATTTTGGGTCTTAGTGCTTTGACTTAAGCTCCAAAAGTAATTTCAGGCATGATTGTACATTTTTATGATTTTTATTGTGATGAACATAAATGTAGTAAGCGTTAATAAAAAACAATTGCTCCACTTTACTGTCAATCAATTTAATTTATGCTCCGCAATACATAAAAGAGGCTATTTTTAACAATTTTGAGATAGAACCTGGAACCAAAACGATGGTAGCGCCATATGCGTCACGCTTTGCGCGTTTATCCTCATAACAATTCTTACATTTTAATTTCAAAACGTTCTGCTCCAATTCAATAATGCCACCATATTTCTGCTTAAAAAATATTTTGGTATATTTTTTTTTGCTTGAAAAGGTGAAAAAAGTAAGATTTTTAATGATTAAAATGATTTTAATCTAGAGCAGTTTCTTTTACGTTAATATATATATATTATAGTTTAACATCATTTGAATCATGAAAAATCTTACTTTTTTCACCTTTCCAAGCAAAAATCACGAAACATCAGCTAAAGATTAAGGTGAATTATTTATGAATGAAACCTAATATTAAAAAACTATTCAACTTATGCATTTTAAAAATAATCAATTCTTCAAAATATGTACATATAAAAACGAATGGAACTCTTGTTAGCTACTGCAAAATAGTACTTATAGAAAAGTTGAGGAAAATCGAAAAGATCTTTACCGGACTCTTAAGCTACCAGCATAATGCTACGTCGTAACATTCATTTAATCTCCAGTTATACGCAGAACTTTTAAATAAAGAGGTCTAGTGCCGTATTCTAATTTTAAAATACTTATCAAGACATTCAAGACATTAAAAACACAATATATTTGAAATATAACTCCAACACACAACAAGCAGTTGAAGTTGTATTGGAGTTGCATCGGAATAATTTTCAAGCAAATTCTGATATTTCTGATTCCAACGTTTAGGTGCTACCTGTATTCCATAGTTAATGCATTGGAGTTGTATTGAAGTTGGAAGGTATCCAGAAACGTGTTCTAAAAAATACGGCCGTTGTTCGAAATATTATAATTTGTTCATTTTATTTGAATTCAATATTGATCAGGTAATAAAATAATTGCTTACATACATCAAACCTAAAACTCGAAGAAGTGTATTCTTCAAGTGGTTCGCATTCTTTGACATTTACCGATCAGCTGTCAGATGCCCGGATCATAAAATATGTCAGTTCAGGGAAAAAGGGCAAACTTTGTCGATATGGAGTTATTAGTACTTACTACACCTACACGTGAAATAATGAAATGTCCTTGTAAATCGACAAAAATGGGCCCTTTCAAAAAACTCATCCACAAATAAAGATTGTATAGCAAACTTACTAGAGTGGTTTCGTTGCTCTCGTTATTATGTCATATTTTAGAAAACAAAGATACATCGACGTTTCAACAACACAACGAACAATTAATATTTCAACGACAAATTACATATATTCCTCGAATAATCCTCATAGAAATTCGAACAATACTCGGGTAGAATATTTGAACTTGGGGTTTTGTATTCTTCGGGAAATTCCCAGAATATTAAAGATTTGCATGTTTTACGAAATGAAACTACACACACTTGTATCGTGTACACGAAGACAATAGCAGCACTCGAAACGATCTGATAGCAGCTCTACGGTTTTCTTTGTTATTTCGTTTCATGAATGAGTTAGAGAGCTACGATAGTTAATTGGCATCAATGATTAAATGTTTTTGATATTAAAAGTATAAATAAATAACCCTTATGCCCGATCCACTGGAGCAACTTGTTGGTTTGATATTTTTGAAGTCATTTGTCTTAACAAGCAGACCAAATGATTTAATAAAACAGTAATGAATTAAGTAATCTAGAAATATAAATGCAAATTAAGCCGAAAGAATTATGAGGTGAAAGTTTCGCTTGAGAAAGAAGTACTGAACTACTTCGTTTGATACTTGCAACTTTTATAATTAAGTAATAAAAGACACAGACGTCGTTGTCCGGAGTCGAGCCACTTGGTACGTGGGGCAGGGGTACACGCCGGCTCCACATGGAACTGGGTAAAAGATCGAGGGACGCCACAGTTGATCCTCACACAAAGACTCGCCGATAAGTCTCGGTATAAGTTCGCCTTTGGACAAATTGTATGTTTTTGTAATTGCCTCGTGTACAATGTTTTAGTGCAATAAAGTGTCTCACTACTACCACCGTCACCTGCTACACCTTTGCCTACGATGCTCAACATTTCCTGGCTTTTAAAAACATGGTTTTCTTCACAAACAAATGAAAGAAGCCGGCCATCTCAGGAATAAGATATAAATAGCTGTTTTAAGCAAACCATGTTTTACAAACCAGCAAAGTTGAGCATCGCAGGCAAAATTGTAGCAGTTGACGGTACTATACTCGCTGTCGCGATTCAGCGCGGGAAGGCTGCCTGTGTGATGGGCACCTTACCGAGGGTTCAAGGTTTAGAGGGTTGATTTTAGGTAAGTACATATTTATTTTTAAGTTAAATTTTATTTTAGTAAATAGTTTTGTTTTAAAAAATGTGCGTTCCGTATCTAAAGGGCCCTTTTGTTCATTTTAGGTTAGGGTACTTACTCGTACTTCTTTGTCGTGATAGTAGATTTAGGTTCTATGAATAACTCTTAATCGAGCGTATGGCCTTTTAGGTATGGAATATGGAACGCCACAAATTGTTATTTTTGTATTATGGTAATCTGTTAAATATGTGATTAAATAAATATCCTTTTAATTAAATAATAAATTAATCAAACCATCTAACGGTCTTGGAAAATATATTTAAAAAAAACATGTAGTATTTTTGAAAGGTACGTACACCAACAAAAGTGGGTAAGCGTGCTTGGTGTAAATTTAAAGATTTCCGAGACGCGTATTAAATAAATTAACGAGAGCATGGAATTGCATATGTAGTAGTATTGTATGTTTACAGGCATTCTATATTTGAATTTTCCATTTTCTCGTACTATCAGCATAAAAAGAGGTTTGTTATATATTGAAGAAGTAAATACCAAAATAATGTCAGTGTCAAATTGTGAATATTATTTACGTTGTGCATATATGTTTACGTCTGATTTTATTGTATTCTCACAATTATCAGAATAATTTTGTGTCAGCCCGTACGACTAAGTGTAAGTTACATAATTTTCAAAAAATATGGCAGTGAGTAATTTTGGTCCGATTGAGAGTCAAATTAAGCAGATTATTTTTAACTGTTATAAATATTTTGAACTTGAACTGAAGACAAAATTAAATTCCCCTTACACCGCTGCCCAGTTAGTTGAAAAAGCTACAGGTATTTGTCTCTCTACTGTTTATAACATTGTGTTCGAGAGCAATAGTGAGAAATTCGCAACAACAAAGAAATTCACCTTCCCGAGAAATAAAAAGTTACGTACTTGTCCGTCATCAGCAGTAGACGATTTTGATCAGGAAGTCATCCGGAGAACTATATAAAATTTTCATCTGTCCCATAAGCAATATCCAACCTTAAAGGCACTCCACTCTGTGTTAAAATCCGATATAGATTACAAATTTGGCATTTCCACCTTACAAAACAAATACAAAAATTTGGATTTAAATGGAAAAAGACCGAGGACAACCGAAAAATATTAAAAGAAAGACACAACATACGACTGCTAAGAATAAATTACCTTACCAAAATTGCGGAATATCGATCTGAAGATAGACCACTAGTTTATACTGATGAAACCTACATCCACACTTCACATGTGTCCGGAGAGGCTTGGACCGATGGAACAGAATTTGGTGTAAAAAAACAAATCAGTACAGGCTAGCGGTTAATAATAGTGCACGCAGGAGGAAAAGATGGTTTTATTCCCAACGCTTTGTTAATGTTTAAGGCAAACCAAAAAACGGGAGATTACCATGACCAGATGAACTTTGTCAACTACGAAAAATGGTTAAAAGAAAAATTAATACCGAACCTTAAACCGAATAGCGTACTTATCGTAGATAATGCGTCCTATCACAACAAACCTTTGAATCGTGCTCCAACGTCAAATTCTCATAAACAAGAAATGATGGATTGGTTGACAGAACACAACATTTCGTATAGCCCGTTGATGTACAAAACCAGTTTGTATGATTTAATTAAACAAAATAAAGAGCGGTTGCGTGAGTACCACACAGATGCGATTTTAAAAGAACATGGCCACTCCGTTTTACGATTGCCACCGTATCACCCGACATTCAATCCGATCGAAAATATTTGGTCCATAGTAAAAGGATATGTAGCGAAAAGAAACGTTTCATTAAACATGCAAGGCATTATGAGTTTAGCAACTGAACGAATGAATACTATTACTGCTGAGGACTGGGAAAATATTTGTCGCCATGTCGAAAGTGAAGAAAATAAATATCGATGTCAGGAAGGTGAAATGGATCGAATTTCAAACAATCTTATTATCAATACTTGTGACAGCTCAGATGAAGAACATGATAGCGACTAAAAGCAAAAAAACAGAGGACTACTACTTATTCCATTTCTTAAGGATATGTAATTTTATTAAATTAAGAGAAAATTATTCTCCTTTTGTTGCAAACGGTACAACCACTACAAATGCAATTCCATGATCTCGATAAATCATCTATACCTACTTGTATTTTTACTAAATTTTATTTTCTAAAAATATATAATAATAGCATATTATTTATACCTACATACCGTAAAATACCAATTATACATAAATCTGTAAACATTTCAATATCAAAAGAAAAAAATATTCCCGGGTAATTCTATCAGTTCGTCTTGAAAAAACGAAGCATTATAAAACGTACAAACATCGTTGAGACTTAAATTGGATAAATCGCCTTATCTTTCCAATGCTGATATTTAGATTTCCTGACGAAAATAAACCCGAGCAATTTTTTACATTAACAATTATATTTCAGAAGCGCTGGTAGCCTGGCGGTCCGACTTTCAATCGGAAGGTCTCGCTTTTAAACTGCGACTCGTACCACTGAGTTTTTCGGAACTTGTGTACAAAATATCATTTGATATTAACCAGGCCTGACTTAATTGAGACGTGGCAAAAATCCCATCCCAAAAACACAATGTAACTCACAAGCAATACATATTATCTATACATATAATAAAGCTGAAGAGGGTCGAAAGTCTGTACATGGAAGATAATCGAAAAAAAGTTGGTTTACTTAGAATCGATAACAGAACACGTTCCAACAATTTTTAGAATTTTTGTCTGTTTATCTGTTTGTCTGTTTATCTGTTTATCTGTTTGTCTGTTTATTAGACCGCGCATCACGTGAAAACGGCTGACCGGATTTTGTTGAAATTTTGTATAGAGATAGTTTGAGTCCCGGGAAAGGATAATATATAGTTTTAATCCCGAAAATCAACCCTGGTGGGGGTGAAAATGGGGTTGAAAGTTTGTATGGAGAATTTTTAACCGCTGAAACGATTAAGATAGAAATGAGTATGGAGAAAAAATTTGAGTCTCGAGAAGCGTCATAGGATAGTTTTCAAACCCTTGTGGGGGTGAAAAGGGGGTTGGAAGTTGGTTTGAGAATTTTTTTACCGCTGAACTGATTTAGATGAATATTGGTATAGAGATAGTATGGGTCTCGAGAAAGGACAAAGGATAGTTTCATCTTCAAAAAAGCCCCCCCCCCCCATCTTACTTTGGAACCGTAGGTCCAAAAAAATAGAAAAAAATAATGGAAGTGAAGCCTGAAAGGTACTTTCAATAAAAAATATCTATACATACATATAATTAAGCTGAAGAGGGTCGAAAGTCTGTTCATGGAATATATTCGAAAAAAAGTTGGCTGGGGATACTTAGAATCGATAACAGAACACGTTCCAACAGTTTTTTTTAATTTTTGTCTATTTATCTGTTTATCTCGGAAATGATCCCTTAAGCGGATGCAAAAGGGGTGGAAGTTTACGTGGGGAAGAAACAACCAATAACCGCTGTACGTATTTAGATGAAATTTGGTATTAAAATAATTTGTAATTTTTTGGTCAAGGTGTTCATATTTATAACATACTAGCTTTTGCCCGCGGCTTCGCTCGCGTTAAATTCGGGGTAACACGGATCCCCTTTGCCCCCCGGAATGCTCGATACAAACTTCCACCCCCCATTTTAGGGAAGGGGGGGGGGGTTAGAAAGAGACAAAGAGTAGCCTATGTAGTGACATAGGCCTATATAATGAGAGTGCTCCATCCCTTCAACTATCTCCACTTAAAAAATCACGTCAATTCGTCGCCCCGTTTTGCCGTGAAAGACGGACAAACAAACAAATACACACACTTTCCCATTTATAATATTAGTATGGATTACCCGTCGATGCTTTAAATTTACCTTTACCTTAAGAAATATTTGAAAATGTCATGAATGTCAAAGGGTTATTGCAGGTTCGAGGACTATATATAACGGACAAAGATGCATGACCCAAACCAGAAACTACTACAAAATCATCTAACATTTATAGGACACCGTTTAGGTAGAAAACATATCAAACGTTTTGTGAAGCAGTCAGATTAGGATTTATATTTCTTTATAATTAAACAATACGAGTAGGTACATTATCTGTCTCTCAAGCTGTTTTGATATGTCTTCTTGAAGAAGAGTTTCTTTCGGTCATAATACTTCTTGGGCCAGAGGTGTAGGGTTAGAACCGGTGGTAGTTTTGGAACAAAGTTCCTTCTCGGACGGTTCATTAGTGCATTGTAATGTGCTTACCTTGGAGTATGTAATTACCACAATTATTGCAACCAGTAACGTAACATCAGTGTATTATCTGTGACAGTGTGGTAAAAACGTATGAAATATCATTACCTACGGTAACGTAATCAAAAAAATTATATTTTCTGCTGATAATCTCACAAAAAAATAAAATTGCTACTTTGATTTCTCCGACAATTTTTCTCATAAAATGACAATTCATATTGAAAGGGCCCTTAAGGCGGCCGGCACTTACGCCTTTTTAGGGTTCCGTAGTCAACCAGGAACCCTTATAGTTTCGCCATGTCTGTACGTCCGTCTGTCTGTCTGTCCGCGGTCTAGCTCAGTGACTGTTCGTACTAGAAATCTGAAATTTGCATAAATCACGCCGATAAAGTGGTAGAATAAAAACTGGAAAAAATATTTTTTATTAGGGTACCTCACCTACCTTTGAATAGTAAAGTGTTGAATATTAAATAATAAACGACTAAAAAATCCCAGTTATTCAAAGTCAAGAGCGAAACATTGTGAATGTTATATAAACAGCTGTAAATAATACGCTCGGGAAATGAAACTATTTCGAGAGATGACAGGTAAAGAAATTAAGATGTCACCATACCATAGAGACGCTCTATGACTATACTGCACTGTTGCCATATAAATGAGAACTATGTTATATTTGTTCATTCCTTTTATTTATGTTTATCTACACTCACATTGTAAGTCCTATAAAACGTGTTCAAAACCGGTAGGCAATGGCTAGCATTACCACAACCAATTTTACTATGATAAGCTTTTTATCTGTGGCAGTAACGTAATTTTAACTTTACATGCTCATATATCGATACATTATGAGTTTCAAATTCCGAACATCGAATTTGATAACATAATGTAAATCCTGTTCTCCTTCCCGACCAACGGCACGCACCCGCCCGACCGCCGGCACAATCGAGTTGGCCATGGCGGTGCAATGGCGGTCATTCTATGGTTTCCGAACACTTCATTTAGGATATATAATATGAGTGTAGATAAAGCAGTGTATGCAACTGTACGTAATTAGGCCTTATTACGTAACAGTTACATAAACTACTATTATGCCAAATCGACATGACGCTGGCTAATGTCATAAAAACCATTAAAAAAAAAGCGCCCATATCGTATATTTCTGGTCAGGCTTTATACAAAAAGTACATAGTTTATTTTATTATGAATAGAAATTCATAGGAACACTTTCAGTAGGAGTCTACATTTTATTTAGGTATAACCCTATTTTCAGGCCTTAACTAAAGATCGCCTCAGGTCACCAAACAACCCCAGCAACTTTTGCGGCAAATACGTCAAATACGCTTGGGAAATATATATTTTCAACAACGTTTGGGCGAGCTGTTCAAATAAAACTTTACTTTGATACTTTTAACAAAAGTTTTATGAGGATTCAAAATCAAAGTTGTTACTGTTATTTTAGGTTAACGTCTAGAAACAAATAACAAAAATAACAATTTATCCGAAATGGATTAATAAACCCATGTAGGGTGATTGTGCTAGTTTTCGTCCACTCTTGTCAGTTTTCCGTCCATACTTATTTATATCTTTATCTTTAAGTTTTTCCCAATATAAAAGCTTAAAATTAAAAATCTACTAAAGAATAAACTATAAATATAAACTATTTTGACCTTAAAAAGTTTTTCCCATTTATTTGCAGCAGTTTAATCAAGTGGACGGTAAACTGGACCTGGACGGGAAACTAGCACAATTACCCTATATATAAATGGGATTCTTTTTGCGTTTTCTATCTGTTAATATTTGATATGTTTTCGATTAGGTTCATTGTTCATTGGTAGTCTAATATGTCATATAAAAAATAGCTTTGGAGTATCCAAGAAGTATTTAATATTGTAGTCGTAATACTTAAAAATTGCAAATAAAGTTATATAAATTTTCATCACAATAGACTCAGTTATGTGCACTATTTAAAATTAATTAAAGCCATTCTTAGTAAGTATTTTTATATTTTATAGTAAAAATGCCCAATAGGATTATTCATAAACTTACTAAATAATAGAAGACATCTTTTTTGTAGTGCCAAGCCATGTACATGACCTGTACCTAACATAACAATTTATTAGAAAAACACTTATTTATTTGCCTTATGAAACGAAAACTCATGAAAATGTTAAGGAAATTCTCATTATTTGCTAGTTGTGAAACGGCAACTATCTTAAAAACTTTCTATAACTTGTTGAATTTCAAAAAGCAAATCAACAAAATAAAATTTTGCCGAACAAGCTCTTTGTACTGTACAACAGGCACAACCGTTACCTATAAGGTCTTTTATACTGATAATTATTTGATACAGATTGGGCGTATTTGTGACGTAATTATTTCATACAAATAGACCTTTAGGTTGTCGATTTTATGTCGCTTTTGCTACCTATTTTTAAGTTAATAATACTTTGAGATGGTACCAAATAACGACTAGAAAGTTAAAAAGATTTGTAAGGTATTAAGTATCCCATTAGGTTATATTCCAATAACCTAATAGTTTATATTTACTCAAAAAAATTACCAAAAGGTCTGAGGTTGTGGGGGCGTCCAAATGTGACTTTCTGGTCAGTAAACCGCAGTTTTTCTTTGAATATTTAAAAACATTAAGTCTATTTGGTTATAATTAAAATAATAAGAAGTTTTTAATCAAGATAATGTATTTACATTCACCGATTCTTAATAATGACACTCAATAACAAGTACACCACATATTCAAAAACAAATTTAACTGGCATATTTTAGAGGTCCAATGATATTTTGAGTATAAACCTAATACATATAATACACGATTTCTTTTTCTGCACAGTAGATTTCATGGTATATGTGAAATAAACGACCGAATAAATAATTTCACAAAAGTTAGTGGCCGCCATCATAATTACTTACGATTACTTTTAGGGAATTCAGGCATTTTGTTGACGAGCGAAAATATATCCGAAATATATTTGTATCTTTTTCTCTCTATAAAGATAAGTAATTAAAAGGTCAATAATACGTTGCCATCATGTATCAACAGTTTTAAAAATTACCAAATTAGTACATCACAACTATACGGCACGTCGTGTCGACGTCGAACCTACGTCGAAAAAATTACTTTTGTGTTGACCCAATGACTAAAGTTACGTAAAATCAACTTTGCCGGCGCTTGCTTTTTTCCCATTTAGGTTGAATCTACGTTGATTCGACGTCGATTCGAGGTAACTCAATTAGGTCACCGTGAAATTTACGACCTAAAATAGGTGTTTTTCAAGTAGTTTTACCAAAAATGTTTGCTGGGCCGTAGTTCCCGGCGTGACACAATACCCACTCAATAAGATATTTACGCGACACTTATGTCATTTTACTATGCGGCACTTATGTTTTTTTCATTGATTGTACTTATTAGGCCTCACAATTATGTTTTTTAAAATTTTTGGACCTACCGGTAAACTTTCGGAGATATTATTTACGAATATTGTTTTAGAATACCCATTCATTTTAAAAGACCTAGCCAACCAAAAGGACTGGCGCGAAAAAAAAAGAGACTGCAATAAGTTGAAAAGGGGTGTCATTTAATCGATCTGCAGAATATTCCTATTTTGGTAAGCAAAAATATATATTTGGTCAGAAAAATTGGACACTTAGTTAGCAACTTACGGTCAGAAAGTATTTCTAAACCAGTTTGGAATTGATGTCATACTGAGGTGCTCTAAAATGATTTCGTTGGCAATTTAATTATTTGAGCGGCAGTAAGCTGCCTTAAATCAGATTTCCTTAAGCAATCAGTGGGTAAGCCAATTATTTAATTTTGGATTACAATTGAACTGATCAAACATTGGTTCGCTAAAAAATTTGTTGATCAGCAAATGTCTTACCAATCTAACCTACCTTTTGCTGAACAGCAGATTTTTTGAAACAAAAAAATACTAGGCATCATTTAATTACTTTCCTTTCATTTTGTCCTTCAAAAAACTTACTGCCCATTCATAAAATGGGTGCAAGTAATTCTTTGCTGGAGATGAATTAAACAAAAAATTGATTGATTTTTGTATTTATAAGATCAAAATTAAAATATCAGGTCCATTGAAGTAACATACAAACAAACAATCAAAAAAAGAAAAAGAAAGAATTAAGAATTATACTTATTGTGTCAAAGTAATGTATGAAAATAAACCAAGGGTCAAGAGTCTTTTTGTATTTTGTAAAAAAAAAATTTCGCATGTTTGCTTCTTTTTTTTTACAACTTTAAAGAATACAATAAAATAAGCATCTTTAATTGATTACAATTTTTTGATTAACTTGACCGTTTATGAACTAGAGCGCTGCAAAGGTCATACAAATACTATGAAGCCGGGACTTATAAAATTTACGAAAAAATATTTTATTAGTATGACCTATAAGCATCTTTTGTTGATTAAAGTTTTTTCGTAAACTTAACTGTTCACGAACTAGAGCGCTTCAAAGTTATGAAGCTGAGACTTAAAAACTGTTTTTTTCCGTGACAGAATCGACTTTCTTTCGCTCTAAGTGGTAAAAGATAACTAATGAACCTAAGCAAGTAAAAATAGGGATCGAAACATTTTTTTTCTCATGCCTTGTGCGGGGCTTCACCCCCCGACCCCCAATTTTCTGTCTTTGTCTGGTGGGTTGAGGGTCACAGTTCTAACCTAACCTAACCCACTTTATTTGTAGCCGTTCGGGTCGGTTGTGGGTCACAATTCGAACCTAACCTAATCCACTTTATTTGTAGCCGTTCGGGTCGGTTGAGGGTCACAGTTCAAACCTAACCTAACCCACTTCATTTGTAGCCAAATTTAATTATAATATAAAGTCCCTGGCTCCGTAGTAATTCTATGGCTGAATTCGCAACTTTAGACCGCTTAAGTTCTTAAACGGGCAAGTTAATCCAAAAATTGTAATCAATAAAAAATTACAACAATACGAAAAAGACATTTGCTAATAACCTTAGAATAAGATGCACGCACACGATTGGCTGCTTGTGTCACGTGGACTAATTTCACTCCGGTAACAACTCTGCCGATTTTTCAAATCAAAGGCCACCAACTTTATTATATCAGATTACCATTGCTTTAATATGCATACCTTTCAATTAAACCGCTTCCAGCCATGTTTTTTCTACCCACCATTTTTTTAATCTTGCTGACCAAGTGAATCTTTTTGTTGTATTTTGCAGCTCAACAATTTATTGAGCAGAAAAATTATGACAAAAGTAGATCAATATTGGTTATAACGTCCGTTTGTGAGTTTTTTGCTGAACAAGAGATTTTTATTTATTGCCAGCAAAATTTTTGTATGATGTAATGGCTATTTTTTTTGCGAATCAGTTTTAAAAACGGCTGATCATTTAAATACTTCCCATTGAAAAGTGCTTACTTCCCAACTTAAAATCGGCAACGCACTTGTAACCCCTCTGATATTGCGATGTGTAACATGTTGATATTTAGTAAAAAAATTTTTTTGACAATTAGTTGTCTGCACTAATAATTAACGGGGTGGGGCGTTAAAATATTTTAACAGCAGTTTTACCACAGACTAAGTAGCGGCATACAAAATTCACCTTATGTTAAATTTATTAAGATACGTCTTGTAGTTTACGAGTAAAATGGCTGTGACATACGGATGGACAGATGGACATGACGAAACTATAAGGGTTCCGTTTTTAAATTAAAATTAAATAAACATTTATTTCAGAAATTGATAATCCAAAAAAATTGTTAATTTATCTTAACTACTTAATACCTAGCGTTAGTATTGACTTATTAACTAAACATCCTTAACACCTAAACTAATTAAAACCAAATAGGGCGCCCGTTCAGAGCTCCGATAATACTTTCAAAAGGCTATTGGGGTTTTTGGCATTTTCGCTATGGAACCCTAAAAACACAGTGATTATTATGGTAACTTTACTTATGGTAACCTACGTTTAGGAATTTAGAGGAAACTTAAGCTTGGTGTGTGTTACAAATATCGTAGGTGTTTCATTGTCATACAAAAATCGACGCATTAACTGATATTATTTAACAACACCTTAACATGTTGAAGAAATAATATTACATTAGCTCGAATGGCCCACCTTGAGAGGGTAAATGAGGTGACCCCCGCTTAGGGTTGATGTTTTGACATTAGCATCCCTAGACGTTTAACTTAAGTAAAATATAACGAGTAATACCTTTTTTGTAGGTATTTTATTTAGTTTAACAAGTAAACAACTCCCAAAAATACAAGATGTTTTTTCAATAACTAGCCATACTGTGAGAGATGATTAGGTAAGTCATGCTGACCAACTTTTTCTATCTCAAAAAAGTTGGCCTCCCAATAGAAATCGTCGACGTCTGATCGACCGAAATGTAAGAAACAGCCATAATTTTTTTTGTAATTTCAGAGTTGGTCCCATAGTAAAAGTTGTTTAGTATGGCCTACCAAGTCATCCTGTATATTTTATTGGTACTCACTTTTATTGCTGACTGTGCCCTCATTCTATGTTCTTATATCAATTGATTTTTAAGATCTTTCTAATGAGCCCTGACTCGGTATAGTTGCATTCCTTCCCCCAGGAGTTCCTTAGGTTACCTTACGAATGCATCTACAAGGTGCCCGCGAGGAAACGGAAAAAATTTAACCACGCATTCCTGAGGTCATAAGGAGGACAAACATTATAAATACAAGTTTAGGTGAATTCCGCCAAAAAAAATATTTTTGTTTTGATTTTTTTTTTCGACTTTTTGAATGTTTTTATACATAATACATAAAAATTATCGATTAATATGAATTGGTGCATTTTTTTTCGTAAAAACTAGTTAATTCAAAGTGTTCCTTGTCACTTTGACATCTGTCAATAAGGACGTCTAGACTAGGCCTTATAGTGGTGACATTGCCATCAAAACGGGGTTTTGCACTGAAACACAATAAAAAATATTTTTTTTTAATTGGTATTAACTCTGAAACTAGGCGAATTTCAAAAAAGTTTATATGACATTTTTATCTCTAAATACAATCTAGAATATACCTAGTCGGTCCATAAGTTCTGTCACAAGGGTTTTAAGTGATAAAATATAATACAAAGCTTTTATTTAAAAAAATTAGACCTGATTAGAAAGCATATTTCATACAGATTAAAATATAATATGATTAACTTATAATCAAGATCGCGTATTTTATAGATCCTTGTAAACTTGAAGATTGTTGTCAGTCCAAAACACGCCGATGATTTATGAAAATTGTACTTCACAAAAATTGGTTTAGATCATTTTTATAGTTGTCCAGAGTTACAAATTGTTATTTTTATGAAAGTAGATGATTAAGGCATATTTAAAAACCAATATTTAGTTGACTTACAAGTCTGTGCTTCAGCTATTCTTCTCCTGAACCTCAACGTATTTTTCAGTTTTGAGCAAAACACGATGATTTTGATGCCATACATCAAGGTAGTCTTCCAAAATTGCGTATACTAGCCTTCTTGTCAGTCAGACCCATGTTAATTATATATTAAAATGAAGGTTAAAGATCAAGCTAATGCAGTATGCAAGACTGAAGCCTCTTAAAATTGAATAAAAATAATGATGGTCAAAATCAACTCGAACAGGGCGCGTGTTTTTGACGTGGTTTTTTATTCCGCTTTTTCGAATGTTACAGGGAATTGTGTAAAACTGCCACAACTATTTGCCTTAAATAATATCGTAAATTAATCAGTATTAAATAGGCTTTTTAATCATATATTGAAATAGTAAGCAACCTCTAACAGTTCGTATTTTACCAGTCCAAACCCTAGTGACAGAACTTATGAACCGACTAAGTACTGTTAAAATCTTTCCGTTTCCTCGCGCGCACCGTGTATATCAATTTATTATTGCATTATCATGTAAATTACGAAGGCTTACCAAATTTAAACTTAGTAAGACACTGGGAAGTGGTTGAAATTTAACTTGTAAATTTCGAATCAACAACAACGACATCAACAACAAAAATACGTAGTAAAAGTCAATAAAAGTGAGTAAAAAATATTAACCAACGTCTATATTATTTATCTAATCCGTAATACATTCCTTTCCCGGCGCATACACACGAATCGCTTAAATCGTTAATAGTTAGAATGAAGAGAAAATTGTAAAGCCAGCCATTCAGAAAACTGATTAATTAAAAATAAACTATTACTTTGAGAACGTTTTAGTTAGAGTAAGAGTGTTGAATGAGTTTTAAGGTGAAATGAGTTCAGGATAAGGAATATTAGGGCTTAGAAATGTCAACTTGATACCTCGAAAACTAATATCGTTTCACCTTTTATGTTACGTACTTAATTAAACGTTCTACAATAGCTACGAGTATATAGGAGTCGATTAAATACTGATTTAAATAAATTTAATCGCAATTTCAACTCATTTTTTATGGCCTAAAAAACCCAAAATAATTTCATTATTTTTTAATTTTTATATGTATTTATAAGTATAACAGCAAGCAGTCAGTATATCCTTTGGAAGTCGGGTATTAAATACAAGATGAATAGATAAATTCTTACCATTCCGTACATGTTTCAATCCTAATCCGATCGGGCCGTCAATACAAGCACCTTTAATTGTAATATGGAACTCTTTCGACTGAATATTTGACGACTCAAAAACTACAAACGTTTCGTTGCAGCCATGTCAAGCGTAGGTATAATTTAATATAAAAAGTACTGTATTGAAAGGTTC
This sequence comes from Pammene aurita, assembly GCA_947086415.1. Lineage (NCBI taxonomy): Eukaryota > Metazoa > Arthropoda > Insecta > Lepidoptera > Tortricidae > Pammene > Pammene aurita. The sequence goes on along the minus strand of OX352302.1, from coordinate 23,857,358 downwards.
GGCCTATATTACCGACCGACTTCAAGATTTCGAAGGAGATTCTCAATTAGTCGAGAAGTCGGGATCTTTGTTTTTGATATTTTTTTAATCACCGATTCGAATATTGCTGGACCGTTTTGGAAAATTCGTTTTTTGTTTGAAAGGTGTATACTTCACAGTAGGTCCCATTTTCATCGAGTCAGGATCTGAAGATGGTATCCTGGAGAAATCGAGGGAACTCTTCTAATATTATAGGCACACCTATAGTGATTTGAGTATTTTTTACAGTAGCTCTGGCATTTGCTTTTGGAAAGGTGGAGGCTAAGTGAAGTCGCTAGTCGGTTTCTTTTATTGTATAAAGTTGTTTATTGACACTTTTTTATTAAGTAGAGAACAAATCAAAATATTTGTTCACAACATCGATCACGATCATCGTATATCTAAGGTACTTTTAGCAGTACCACAAACTCCAAATTTTGAACACTTCTAGGGTTTAGGCTAAAAAGCCACTGAAAATTTAAACACCGCAATATCAGTGGGATTGTCTAGTTTTATATTAGATCTCAATATTTTTTGCAGAAGGAGAACTGCGTTGCAAGACTGGCATTTTTGTACATGTAACGTTTTCGATGGGATTATAGTTAACCGTAGGTTAAACACGGTGGCTTTATTTATTAAACAACAGCATTGTTAGGTACCTACTATCAGCCAATACAATTAACGGGGTATCGATTAGTAATTGAGCCGGCAGCGGGCGGTATTTACTTCCAATGCAGCTGCTGGGTTGCAAGGATATATTATCGGGCCACTGGTTACTACGAGCTCCATTTCTATCCAACTGGCAAAGCATGATTTATTTACTTACGGCCACAGAAAAGTTTACAGCCGGTAAAGTGTATTCCCGGTGTCTTAATTCTAACAAGAGCTTGGTATGAAACAGTGTTTATCGCCATTTTAATCTTCCAGTAACGTATTATTTTTTTCTTTCTTTGGACATATCTTTGGACTTGGAGTGCAAGGAGAAGTTGCAGGCACAAGCCGCAGTAGTTGACCAATGCTTTGGACCGACCAGGTCAGGGTGGATATTTTGCGAACTGTGTTGCAATTTGGAGGTTAAAGTGTCAAGTTATCCTATAATACAGGATGTGTCTATAAACAATACAGCTCAAAGCAAGAATTTAACTAGAGACCGCACACGTGTACTACTGTAAGGGATAGTTGGGTTGGAGCTGTGTCTGTCCAGTATGTGTGTTTATTTTTCGAATCGTGGCCCTGGTTTGGAGCCGACGGATATTCACGCCAAGGGAATAATTTTGTTATGCTGATTATTTATTTAAATGATAAAAATAATCGTACTTACTTTGACAGATAAAGCTTATGCTTGTGTAGATGGAGCTTTATGAGGCACCATATATTTTGTAACAGAATGAGGGCTTCTACACTAGATTTTTCACCAGGTGGCAGCGCCGTGTCACGAGCTCTAAGGACTGAGAGCCCTAGTCTAGCTTAATCTAAATTATCGCCAGTTACCTTATATCCTTATAGTGAATCTTCGTGAATTGGCCAGTGATCGTCTATTCCTCTACGTTGTGTTCTGAAGTAACCCAGACAAACACAGTAAAGAGAGCTCGCCCGCGCCCCGCCGGTCCCTCATCATGCTTCCTCATCGACCTCCTGTTTTTTAAAGATTGTACGACCAAACGGCCATTAAGTATCCCTAGACCTATATGGGAATATTTTCATGAAGATTCAGATTGTACGATGTCAGTTAGTCCGAGTAAGTATAGAACAATGAGCTTAAAGTAGGGAGGGTACGTTCAGTGTGTCGAATTGTCTTTACTCAGTCCTTTTAGCTATTTGTATGTCATAAAACCTAGAATTGATGGGCCCATTAGATGAATACCTACCTTGTCGCTGTGAAATGCTGTTATTATTAAATAAGTATACATAGGTCACATCTAAGAATCATCCTTATACTACCGCTGTCTATATATAGTTGTCTTGCCTAGTTACAAAGTCTGAAATACCGGTTTCGCAGAAAGTCCACTCAAAGATTAGTAAGGAATGAAGTTAGGGACACAGGGAGGGCCTTTAACATTGAATACACACAAACACATCAAATAAAATAACTTTGGTAAGGAGGGACATTATAGTATTTAAAACATAAAAGTATAGGAATACTTAACTTTCTTGTGGCTGAAGTCTGCCTGCAATCCCTACTGCACATGCGTTTCCAAGTGGTTTCACATCCGGTTTTCCTAAGCTGCTGTTTAATGCTGCACATTCTTTCACCTCAGTACTCATAATTGTTTTAATAGAATATTTTTCTGGTGCAACACGATCTTGTATACTTGATAAATTTGACGGTTGTTATAAACAAATACCAATATCAGTGGTTTTAAATTTGAAATTCTGAGAGTACTCATTCTTCTAAAGCATAGACAACAGTAGAAGTAAAAGGGCAGATATACACTATATTACCAAGCAGTTTGTGGTCCTTAAAAATATAAAGTAAACCTAAAATATAATTTAACAATTATAAATATTTGAACGGGTACGGACGGCCCGTTACACACTACCCCCAAATTTTGCGAACATAGACACATCTGGGTCATGGAAAGCAAAATTTCAATAACTATAACATTTAAAAGTACTTATGAAGAAAAGAAAAAAAGCTTTATGAATTCATCAGACACACGGTGTATACTAAGTAGTTTTTTTTTTATACTTTTAAGAAAAAAATGTTGTATGGATTCATCAGACACACGGTGTATACTACCCCCCAAATTTGCATGGACGCAATCAAGTAATGAAAGCAAATAAAACATTACCGATTGATTGAGAAAGAGAAAAAGAGAATCAGGCTTATGCTACTACCACACTACCCCCAAATTTTTCGAACGTAGACACATATGACAAGGTGTCTCATGGAAGTAAAAATTTTAAACATAAATAGATTGGTAGCATAAGATATTGTAAAGACTATAAATGTTTAATGAGTATAATGAGAGATCTAAGTTCATTGGGATCTTTCCATTTAGCGTAGACTTTTTTATAATCCTCTTATGTGGTGTGTATTTTAACCAAACCAAGAGTGCTAACGTATATAAAGTCAAGTTTCCGAGTTCTCATATGTATGGCATGAACTTTTACAAGTCTCCACAGATAATCCTCACTCCAACAAAGGAACTCCGGGTTGTGAATCCAGAATCAACTCTAGCCGTATATGCAAGGACACTTCCGACCTCATCCTGCTTTGCTTATAGGATAGGGAAAGGAAATCAATGCAGCCCTTGTAAAGTGAGACTTCTCCAGTCATAAAACAATAGCTATTAGGCCTTATTATTTATTAGCCTTTATAAGCTTTATTGAGCTTATATTGATGGTTGATCAATTTGTGACCGACCCATAATTTTTAAATATTACTTATTTAATATTCATATTTGTGTTATTATTTAAAACAATTTAATATTCTCCTACTTTAATTGACATCACGTAATTCTTGATGTGTAGATTTAACAGGGGGGCATCACACACCTGCTGGTAGTGTTAGCTTCTTGTGGAGTAGAACCCACTTTGGATAACAGTTACGGAAAACTGCAACCTGTCAGCTTGAGATGACACTAACTAATAGCAATATCCAAAATGTTCCTTGTACCGTAAAGTGTAATAGTGAGAACACAATGAACTTTAATGTTTATATCTTAAGTCCAATTCCATTGTAGAGGCTCTACACACTGTCAGGTCTCAGTCGTAGTCGGTGGCACCACTGGTATTATGACGCTCTCTCACAGTCAGTTATAACTTATAAATGCTATTTTACAATAACTCTCTTTGTTATACAATGCTGTATAACCGCTGTGTAAGTGCTCCACCACACCAGTTAGTCTCTCTCAGTTTTAATCTATGCATCACGCATTCATCATTCCTCACCATATTCATCACTCGCTCATACATTCGTCCAAAACAATGGAACAACACGTCTCGATATAAACTTCGTAAAATAGGCCCTATAGAAACCCAATTAAAATTGTAAAAAAAAAACTCAATTTTTTTTTACAAATTTTATTTTGCTTGATTTAGTAGTTAAAAATTAGAAGTAGTTAACGTTTAGGTTCTGACCTAGGTAATCAGAATTTAGTAAAATATCTGCCTACAAAATGGTTCTTAAGTCTTTACAGAACAAGTCATCGGTCTCTAGCAAAACATACGGCATTAGTAGATGCTGGTACTAAAGATATAAGTATAAGAGATATAAGTAGGTACTAAATCTTAAATGAAATTACTGCATTTTGAATAACCTATCCTATCGCCACCGTAATAACAATTATTGAACTGACAGCTTTGCATAAATGCAATATATATCTACTGTTATAACTGTTATAAGTATACTAAACACTGACCCAGGTCATTCTACTGTAAACTAAAAGTACTGTAAGCTTTTTATAGTTAACTAGCCTTTTCCCGCGGCTTCGCCCGCGTACTATAAGTACTCAAAATGATACGATACCCATGTTGATTTTCAGACTTTGTGACCACATTTGCCCCTTTAGGGGTTGAATTTTCAAAAAATCTGAAACACGTGTTTACTCATTTATCGTTAGGAATACTCCTGTGAAGTTTCGAATAAAATAGTCTAACAAATCTTGATTCGCCATACAAACTTTGGACCCCTATTTGACCCCCTTAGGGGGTGAATTTGAAAAATCCTTTCTTAGTGCATCCCTAGACCTTATAAGGAACCAACGTGCCAAATTTGGAATCTCTAGAACCAGCGGTTAGGGCTGTGCGTTGATATGTCAGTCAGTCAGTCAGTCAGTCAGTCAGTCAGTCAGTCAATCAGTCAGTCAGTCAGTCAGTTTCTTCTTTTATATATTTAGATAAAGACTACTAGAGCAATAAGGCAAAATCTATTTTAAGTAGTACGGCATACAAAATAAAGCAATCAGTTCAAGAATTAAAAAAATGCGTGAGTGTCGTGGAACTATCGGTTTGAACGAAGTTATGTTATTTCATTTTATTTTATTTTTTACTTTTTCGTATTTTTTTGTGGTTTTAATGTATTTTTGGCATTTAAATATTTTTTTTTTTTTTTTTAATTTTTTTTGAATATTTCAAATTTTTTTTTTTAATTTTGAATTTTTTGAGGTTTTTGTTTTTTTGATTTTTTTGTTTTTGGTTTTTATTTTATTTTTTTTGTTTTTATTCTTTTTCTTTTTTGATCTATTGTTTTATTTTTTTATTCTTTCATTATTTTCAATTTTTTAGATTTTTTTTTTATTTTTTTTTTTTTTTATTTTTTAGATTTTTTTTTATTTATTTATTTTCTTTGTGAAAGTGAGAAGCGACAAAGTGTCACTTTTCACTACACTTCACTTCAATTTATTATATTTTTTAATATATATATATTTTTCAATTCATTTCATTTTACATGTTTCTCAATCACGGCTTTGTGTCGCCGTTTTCGTAACGTGACGCTTTTTCGTGACGGTTACGTGACCTTTTTTTCGCCTAGCCCCCATCCGCGAACCGTCCGATAAGGAACTTCATTCCAAAACAGTTGGCCTACATTTTGAAGGAATAAATGAACTTTAAACACTTCTCACATGTTATAGAGTATACACGGTGGAAGTCCACGAGGGCCATTTACGAAATGGGAGTTAGTTTAGCCTTAGCACTATGTATATTTCCCCCATAGAAACTATGTACTTAGATGTGTGTAACCGTGTCTAACTTATAGCCTTTTAAACATTCACACAAAAAAAACTATTTTGTGCTAAACCTTAAGCAGATACAATAGGGTCGTCACCATAGTGAAAAATAGTGAATTTGGTTTTATTTTTAATTATGATTCTAACTATTACAAATCTACTCAAACGATTCAAAACTTCGGGGAAGATCCGTTGTCACCTGCCACCCTGTATATCTGCCTCAGCAAACTTCATGATTTCAAGTTTATCATAGCCAACCCGCAATAATGAATTTGGCGTGTTTTTTTTTATACCACGACGTTGGAAAACAAGCATACGGCCGGCCCGATGGTAAGCAGATACCGTAGCCTATGGACGCCTGCAAACCCAGAGGATTCATATGCTCGTTTCCTACTCTTTAAGAACCTACGCTCCTTTTTTGAAGAAGCTCATACGAAGAAATTGTCAATTTACGATTTCTTAGTTTGACTTTAAAGCAGCCTGTATGTCATTTAAAAGGTCATGAGAATATACATCCTCATTGCATAGTATGAAACCTTCTTTACCCTATTTGGTCATCTTTTTTATTCCTGACACTTATTACAAATTTAACAAATGTCTTATGTGACAAAGTTTGTGATGACAACTGCCAACATCAACACTCACATACAAACATATTGTGTTGCTCTGACGTGTCACTAATATGTTTCTGTCAAAATTTGTTTCTTTTTGTTGCCAAATATTAAAAAAATCCTTTTGTTAGTATATTAATTTTTGCAATTCTTGTTCTAATTAAAAAAATATATGTATTAGAGCATTTCTAAGAAGTAACCCTACGTGGGATTTAAGGTTCCGTCCACTAACTAAGGACACACTGTATATACTAAATTTATATGTGAAGTTTTTTTATTATTATTATATCTCGTAGGTTTTAAGCATTTTAAGGACAGGAGAGGCACGAAACAAGCTTTCCATTATGCTATCCACTTCAACAGCAACAAACTGTGGCTAAAAGCCACTTTTTTGACTCACAAAGGTAAATACAAGGAACTGGCGATAAAAACATCCTACGTAGGTACGCTGAATATCGAACACGTGCAGGTCACGGCAATCAAACTGTCACGAGCTCTAAGGACTGAGAGCCCTAGTCTAGCTTAATCTAAATTATCGCCAGTTACCTTATATCCTTATAGTGAATCTTCGTGAATTGGCCAGTGATCGTCTATTCCTCTACGTTGTGTTCTGAAGTAACCCAGACAAACACAGTAAAGAAAGCTCGCCCGCGCCCCGCCGGTCCCTCATCATGCTTCCTCATCGACCTCCTGTTTTTTAAAGATTGTACGACCAAACGGCCATTAAGTATCCCTAGACCTATATGGGAATATTTTCATGAAGATTCAGATTGTACGATGTCAGTTAGTCCGAGTAAGTATAGAACAATGAGCTTAAAGTAGGGAGGGTACGTTCAGTGTGTCGAATTGTCTTTACTCAGTCCTTTTAGCTATTTGTATGTCATAAAACCTAGAATTGATGGGCCCATTAGATGAATACCTACCTTGTCGCTGTGAAATGCTGTTATTATTAAATAAGTATATATAGGTCACATCTAAGAATCATCCTTATACTACCGCTGTCTATATATAGTTGTCTTGCCTAGTTACAAAGTCTGAAATACCGGTTTCGCAGAAAGTCCACTCAAAGATTAGTAAGGAATGAAGTTAGGGACACAGGGAGGGCCTTTAACATTGAATACACACAAACACATCAAATAAAATAACTTTGGTAAGGAGGGACATTATAGTATTTAAAACATAAAAGTATAGGAATACTTAACTTTCTTGTGGCTGAAGTCTGCCTGCAATCCCTACTGCACATGCGTTTCCTAGTGGTTTCACATCCGGTTTTCCTAAGCTGCTGTTTTATGCTGCACATTCTTTCACCTCAGTACTCATAATTGTTTTAATAGAATATTTTTCTGGTGCAACACGATCTTGTATACTTGATAAATTTGACGGTTGTTATAAACAAATACCAATATCAGTGGTTTTAAATTTGAAATTCTGAGAGTACTCATTCTTCTAAAGCATAGACAACAGTAGAAGTAAAAGGGCAGATATACACTATATTACCAAGCAGTTTGTGGTCCTTAAAAATATAAAGTAAACCTAAAATATAATTTAACAATTATAAATATTTGAACGGGTACGGACGGCCCGTTACAACCGCGGAGGTCTAGCGTCATAATCATGTTTTTTTTAATTATTAAACGGTTTTTAAACGGTTTTTATTAACGGTTTTTTAAACGGTTTTATTAAACGGTTTTATTTGTTTGTATATTTATACGCATCAAATCTTGCAATCGATTTTTCGACCATTTTTCTACTTAACAGATTTCGATGAAATTTGGTATGAAAGAAAGAAAGAAAGAAAATACATTTATTAACGTCACACCAATTAAATGAACAAAAAGAAAAGTAACAAACATTAAGGACGATAAAAGGGAATCAGCATAATGCCGCAGCAAGCCACGGCGCTGATTTTCGGTGGGGACCTAACTTATAACTAATTTATAACTAACTTACAGCTAACTTATAACTAACGAATGACGACACAAATGCAGACAAAAAACAAACAACAAAAGCAAACCAAGAAAAAATAAATAAACAAAAATGGTAAGACCAGTCACAAGATAAATCTCTTTGCCCTTATGTAATATATAGTTTAAAAAGAAGGAGAAAAGAAAAGGTATGCGTATCAGGTCTCCGGACAATAACTTTTAATAATATTTTCAACCTTTGATCTTCAAATCCTGATGCTGCAGAGACACTGCTTACCTTAACCGAGAGTCGTAAACATCTGTTAATTTAACTATATTATTGTTGCTAGTAAATAAATCCTAGTGACTTAATATTGACCATCAACTCTTCAGTTCTGATGCTGCATAGTTACTGCCTGCCATAACTGACCGGGTGGAGACTGTGTCAATTTAATAATAGTGCTCTAAATTTAGGTAGAAATATTTACGTTTCAAATTGACCTTCAACTCCTCGGTCGTGATGATGCAAGGTTACAGCCTGCCATAACTGACAGGGTGGAGAATGTGTCAATTTAATTATAGTGTTTTAGTTTTAGGTAGACGCATTTACGTTACATATTGATCTCCAACTCCTCAGTGGTGATGATGCAAGGTTACAGCCTGCCATAACTGACCGGTTGGAGAATGTGTCAATTCAATTGTAGTGCTCTAGTTTTAGGTAGAGGCATTTACATTTTATATTGATCTCCAACTCCTCAGTTCTGATGCTGCATGGTTACTGCCTTCCGTAACTGACCGGTTCCAGAATGTGTCAATTTAAAAATAGTGCATTAGTTTTAGCTAGAGACATTTACGTTACGTTTGATCTCCAACTCCTCAGTCGTAATGCTGCTAGGCTACTGGCTGCCATAAAGGACCAGTTGGGGAATGTATGCATTTAAAAATAGTATTCTAGTTTTAGGTATAGGCGTTTACGTATTTTATTGATCTCCAACTCCCGAGTCGTGACCGCTAGGACACTTAATTATTGGGTTTTGTCCGGTCCATGTCATGCTGCTGCTGAAGCAATTCTCGTTGTGATGTTTCGATCGTATGCAATACGCGGTACTCGGCCTTTTAGCTTCGCATAGATTGCGGCTCACCCTCGGGCCTTCGGCCCTCGAGCTCGCTAAGACACTTGACCATTGAGTTTTGTCCAGTCCATGTCATGCTGCTGTTGAAGCAATTCTCGCCGTGACGTACTCGGCCTTTTAGCTTCGCATAGATTGCGGCTCACCCTCGGGCTCGCTAAGACACTTGACCATTGAGATTTGTCCAGTCCATGTCATGCTGCTGTTGAAGCAAGTCTCGCCGTGACGTACTCGGCTTTTTAGCTTCGCATAGATTGCGGCTCACCCTCGGGCCTTCGGCCCTCGGCCTCGCTAAGACACTTGGACATTGAATTTTATAAAGTCCATATCATACTGCTGCTGAAGCAATTCTCGTTGTGATGTTCCGATCGTATGCAATACGCGGTACTCGGCCTTTTAGCTTCGCATATATTGCGGCTCACCCTCGGGCTCGGTAAGACACTTGACCATTGAGTTTTATCAAGTCCATGTCATGCTGCTCCTAAAGCAATTCTTGCTGTGACGTACTCAGCTTTTTAGCTTCACATAAATTTTTAAAACAAAAGCATGTCCTTTACGTAAATTAAGCTATTTCAAGGATTTAGTTCCCCTCCAGGACCCATAGATTTTTCCCACACTGTATACATATATGTACCCTATAATATACGTAGGTACCCAACTACCCAACTTAATGTAGGTACCCTCTACTTTAAACACACGAAAGGTCACATACAATTAATATAATACCACTTGAGATGTCATCACATATAGTTTTCCCACCACATACTACGGTCAATAGGGCTGGTTAACAAGTACAACAATTTTACTAAAAACTTAAAAATAAATTAACGTAAAAAAGTTTTAAGTTACACGGTTTTATTTCAACCAAATGTTGTACCAAAAACTAGAAAATAAAAATTTATACGAATTTTAGTCCCACATACATTGCTTCCTGGAGAGTAATCATGTAAGAGTTTTTATTTTAGTCTGATAAAAGCTTCCGATTTTGACTTAATCCACTGACATAGAGACAAATAGGGCCTTTAGCATCCGACTCGAGATGCCTATTCTGTTATCCGTCTTACATGATTACTCTCCAGGAAGCAATGTATGTGGGACTAAAATTCGTATAAATTTTTATTTTCTAGTTTTTGGTACAACATTTGATTGAAATAAAACCGTTTAACTTAAAACTTTTTTACGTTAATTTATTTAATGATGGATTTTGACACCCTGTCAATAAGATCTCTCGCCATAAGGTAAATAACGGCGACTGGTAAAAAATCGATTGTATAAACCCTCATTGTAAAACCTTAACATTTCTTTTTTTTAACTAGAGTAACCGCAGAATGTCAAATTCGAAACATCGTTAAAAACGAATAAATCTTTAGTAGCAACAAACTAGACACAATATTTACGCTACGCAATCTTTTATTGTTATGGCGTCGTAGACATCGCTCCCAAGAATTCGCCGTCCAAGTAGCATTAATAATAAGTTCATTTATTAACTAAAGTAGCTTTTATTATACCGGAATGGTAATACAATTTCGAGCATCAATGTAAATTAATATAATTGTCGCATATTACTTTATTACTTTTTATTGAGAAACCGACAGTCATTTATAAATAATAACATACATATTCTATTATTCTCGCTTGTGGAACTTGTATCGGTATAAGAGTATTAAATTACACATTAGGTACTAATTAGATTCCATAAAATCTTCCAAGTATGTGTGAATATAAGTACTTATCTAGTTATCTACCTCATCACTCCATCACTACATAGTAGTTGTAAAATAAAGTCGCTTTCCGCTCTCTGTCCCTAGGTATGCTTAGATCTTTAAACCACGCAATGGATTTTGATGCAGTCTTTTTAATAGATAGTGATTCAAGTGGAAGGTTTATATGTATAATACATGCATAATATAGCAGAGAAACACTGACAATAGAGGTTCCCAATGTGATGCCGTAAATAAACACATTCTTTTACGCTTACATTGCAAACGCTGGCTGAACCCTACGAGTAAGATCTAAATAATATAAATACAGTATTGTACACCTCAAAAAGGTCTACAAAAAAATCCCATGCGAAGCCGGGGCGAGTCGCTAGTACACGTAATAAAAATGTTTTATGTTGTAACCGCCATGCGAGTAAAGATTCGAAGTACTAAGTATAATTTTCCAAATTAGGCATGAAGCTTAAATATATGTATAATGATTTACAAAAAAATTACTAGGCGTATTCTATACTCCTAATAGGTGTGCCTAGAAGCGTAACTAAGTGATGCGCGGCCATAGTTGGGGTAATTCCAGACACTTGAAGTTTGTTTTATTTGATTATATTCGAATAGGTAGATATCAATATATCATAGGTTGATTAATTTAACTAAAGATGAAATAATAAAAAGTTTCGATAACTTACTGTAATTTTATTTTAGTTTTCCCTTAGATGTTCGCAATCAACGCACTCTCCCCAAAGCTCTCGAAAAACTCGAAATACTAGCCGAGCCCCATGGGGACGTTTAGCTAATACATAATGGTTTTATACAAATACTAGCATTTTCCCGCGGCTTCGCCCGCGTACTATAAGTACTCAAAAAGGATACGATACCCATGTTGATTTTCAGACTTTGTGACCAAATTTGCCCGTTTTAGGGGTTGAATTTTCAAGAAACCTGAAACACGTACTCATTTATCGTTAGGAATACTCCTGTGAAGTTTCGAATTAAATAGTCTAACAAATCTTAATTCGCCATACAAACTTTGAACCCCCATTTTACCCCCTTAGGGGGTGAATTTTGAAAAATCCTTTCTTAGTGCATCCCTAGACCTTATAAGGAACCTACGTGCCAAATTTGGAATTTCTGGAACCAGCGGTTTGGGCTGTGCGTTGATATGTCAGTCAGTCAGTCAGTCAGTCAGTCAGTTTCTTCTTTTATATATATTTAGATTTCTGCACAGTGTTGGGTTCAAGATACGCTTGAATCGCTTTCAAATATGGACACCTTACCTAAACGATCCTTAAGTGAAATTAAAGGTACCTACTTTATGTTATGACAGACAGATGAAATTGTTGCTCGGCTGGCATTTCTAATATTTTGTATGATGGGCCGTCCTTTGACCGTTGTTCGTATACCTACATCAAATTTCAACTTCCGAGGACATTGTGTTGGTTTGTTCATATTGTTATGGTACGGAAATTTCAGATATACGGATGTGTTCAGGAAATTGGAGGTCTTTGGTGAAAACGAAATCGTATCCTGAAAACATGTTTCTCTTTTTTCTGTCTGTTGATCTCACATATAATTAAATGGAACACTTCGTTTTGCGGTGGTTGTTTATAGAGGGAGGTTGTTTGCTACCTACATACTGGCTTTCAACAACCAGCAGTAGAAGTAGGTCTCTGACTGAACATTAGAGTTGTGCAAAATCACGACTTTATAGACGATATGAGCATGTTAATGCCGTTTTGAGTAACTACTGGCTTAGCTAGTTCTGTTGACGACTGAACTGAAATATCAATTGATTGACTCAAGTTGTAAATTCAACCATCAAAAAGTGTCCATAAATAAATGAATGAATATTATAGGTAGGTATGTCAGTTTTACACAATCGACCTAGCCTCACAATACGCTCAATAAAGCTTGTATTGTGAGTACTGAGCGACGATATAGTTAATAGATACATAGATATAGATAAATACATTAAAAATACATATTAAATATCCATAATATCATCCGTGATAAATTCTCAAATAAACGCCCTTACCAGGATTCGAAAAAAGATCTAGTCTCTGCTTGGTGCCACTCAAGAGGACAATAAAAAACTTCATCATATTTTATATGAACATTTTTCTGTTATCAACTACAATAATATTGCTTTGCTATTTCGCGGTATAATAACGTGCTAGTTGATTAGTGACTACCCGTTATACTTATTTGCGTATTTTTTGCATGAATTAATGTTCCCACCCTCCCGCCGCAAAAAGAAATACGCAAACAAATACAACAAACCACCACCAATAATACCAAAACTCGACACGTGTTTCGCCTCTCTACGAGGCATCCTCAGGAGCTGCTGGAGATGTTGTCGGTCTGACGTCCGGCAACGGAAAATATTATTGTAGTTGATATTATGGACTTCCGCAAAGTAACGCCTGATTCCATTAATTATTTTTCTGTTATGTTGATCAATATTTCCTCAGAAAGTGGCATTGTTAATTACGATGAAAGTATTACTTATACGATGGAATCAGTCCCTCAATAGACCCTTTGTGTTAAATAATTAAATTAATCTACCCTTCATAGCTGATCCCAAGTTTAGTCCACCCATATCAAGAAAATTACATATCAATTAGGATAACGAATCAGCTGGGGACGTATAGGAAATATTGATATACATGGTTACAAAGCCCTCGTCAGATCATTTAAACTCAATCAAAACATTGTTGGGGTACTATTAAACTGAGAAATTTGTAAATGATACAAATTTAAATTAACAGATGTTTATTGATAAAATTTCAATTAGGCTTAAAGTTAAAATTAAACCTGAAATAAATTACAGTTAAAACTTAAAATTAATATAAACTAAACTTGTTATAACTTTATCTATATTTGAATTTTCATTCTGTATTATTTCTCTTATTATAAACAAAATTAATATTTTTTTATGTTTTCATAAAGGTCCCAAATTCCTAGGAAGAGTATAAATAGTAAAATTGATGTAGCGTAAGCTTATTGGACCCGTGATTTTCGGAAAAGTAGGTTTTCCGAATCACTCAGACACAGAAAATCCATTAAGTAAGTAGTTTTTGCACGAGGATTTAGAAAAAGACGTTTTCTAGAACTGTCATTTTCTTTAAGTACCTATTCAGAATATAACAAAAATAGTGGCGATCCGTTTAAGAGCATAATCGGTATCGTATTGCAACTAAGAAAAAGTATGAGAAAAAAATTTTGGACTCGAAAGAGATAGGTATGTTTTTGTATCGACATCCCAGCCGGCCGAGCCTCCATACAAAACCAATTTTTTTTTCGCGTGAATTTTGCTTTTTTAGGGTTCCGTACCTCGAAAGGAAAAAACGGAACCCTTATAGGATCACTTTGTTGTCCGTCTGTCTGTCTGTCTGTCAAGACCATTTTTCTCAGGAACGCGTGTAAGTATCAAGCTGCAATTTATATCAAATACTCAAGTCTACTGTCCTTCGGAGCTGTGAAAAAAATCAAACTTCTAAGCCAACGCAATCAAAAGATACAGCCGTTTATGCCGCAAATTTCCGCAAATTTTCGAAACTCGCAAGGGAATCAAAACCTACAGGGTACTTCCCGTGAACTCAGAATCTTGAAATTTGGTACGAAGCAACGTCTTATAGCACAGATAAAGGAAAAATTGCGAAAACCGTAAATTTTTAATTACATCATATAAAAAAATATATTTAATAATTTTAAAGTTACGTTATCTTATGTTATGTTATACCTACATGTTTGTACGGAACCCTCGGTGCGCGAGTCCGACTCGCACTTGGCCGGTGTTTTTCTTGATTAGAATACGAGACCATTTATGCCCTTCAACGGATCGCCACCATTTTTGTTACACCTTATAGGGACTTATTATAAACTCACACGTTGGTTATTAATATGTAGGTTTCACATAAAACTGTAAATATGTAACTTATCTAAGTTGTAAGAAAGTAAAGTATTTATTATTAGTTGCAGTTATACATAGATAGCGGACAGATTTCTAATTCCAGGGCCACGATTCGAAAAATAAACACACAGACTGGACAGACACAGCTCCAACCCAACTCAACTCAACGCTATAACGACATTGACATTTGCTATTCGAACAAATTTTCATTCAACATTGGTCTCACATTGGTCACATATTGGTCTCACATTGTACCAATGTTGTACCAATGTTGTACCAATGTGAGACCAATGTGTGACCAATGTGAGACCAATGTGAGACCAATGTTGAATGAAAATCTGTTCGAATAACAAATGTCAATGTCGTTATAGCGTTGAGTTGAGTTGGGTTGGAGCTGTGTCTGTCCAGTGTATGTGTTTATTTTTCGAATCGCGGCACATCTTATGTAAATACTCGTAGTACAACGTTCAGAAACCCGATTAAACTCGATTAATTGACAAAGGGTAACGCGGGCAACGTGGCTACCATAAGCAAATTTCTCCACCATATGTTAAGGACATTAATTACCAGTTTAAAAGAATGGATTGCGTGAAAATATGAGACCAACAATAAAATTAATTATCAATGGCTGTTACGGTTTGAGTGCCAGCTCTTAAATAGTCTCTAAGTATACCATAAATCTCTTTAGGTAGGTATGTTTTTATACCCAAATAAGTTGCGATGTCCGGCCAGCTGTTTTTTTATCAATAAATCAGTACACTCACCTGCCTTTATATATTCAAGTGAAATGCCCCTGATGTCAATAACCCTACAAATCCTACATAATCAACATTTCGATTGGAATCATGTCGTTCTGGTTAAGATGATTACTACATTAGTTACATTGTTAGTTTCGGTCTACCGAGGCCAATGCCTCGTACAGTCGCCATCAGATATATCGGAGCGGCCAAGGTGGTCACAAATATCTGAACAACGCCTCTATTGTCAGGGCGATAAAGTGCATGTTCAGATATTTTTGAGTACCTTGGCCGCTCCGATATATTTGATGAGACTGTACACGTATTTAAGGTTCCTTATTCCCTAAAAGGTCGAAAAACTCTATTAATGAAAAAAGCCGCATAAAATGCTATTTCTAAGATAATTTGAAGTCATAATTATTTAGTATGTTATTCAATCAAATACAAATACTGAAAACATTGAAAAAATAATCAACCCAGCAGGACTTGAACCTCGCATCGATACGCCTTACCGGGGCTCGATCGCTTTACCAATTAAGCTATGGGTTCAGTTACTGAGTTGACGAAATTCTCAATGCCTTCAATCATCTTTTTGCATTTATTTTTACATCGACTTTATAGCAGCCGTAAGCGACATCTAGGTGCTAACTACTAGAGTTAGATACCCTTCCCGCCGACCCTTTTACAAGTGTCACAACGGAAATAATAGATGGCGCTGCTATCAACTCATAATTATTTTACATATTTTTTAAAGTGGGGCATTCCACTCATACAATAGTATGTTATTCAATCAAATACAAATACTGAAAACATTGAAAAAATAATCAACCCAGCAGGACTTGAACCTCGCATCGATACGCCTTACCGGGGCTCGATCGCTTTACCAATTAAGCTATGGGTTCAGTTACTGAGTTGACGAAATTCTCAATGCCTTCAATCATCTTTTTGCATTTATTTTTACATCGACTTTATAGCAGCCGTAAGCGACATCTAGGTGCTAACTACTAGAGTTAGATACCCTTCCCGCCGACCCTTTTACAAGTGTCACAACGGAAATAATAGATGGCGCTGCTATCAACTCATAATTATTTTACATATTTTTTAAAGTGGGGCATTCCACTCATACAATAGTATGTTATTCAATCAAATACAAATACTGAAAACATTGAAAAAATAATCAACCCAGCAGGACTTGAACCTCGCATCGATACGCCTTACCGGGGCTCGATCGCTTTACCAATTAAGCTATGGGTTCAGTTACTGAGTTGACGAAATTCTCAATGCCTTCAATCATCTTTTTGCATTTATTTTACATCGACTTTATAGCAGCCGTAAGCGACATCTAGGTGCTAACTACTAGAGTTAGATACCCTTCCCGCCGACCCTTTTACAAGTGTCACAACGGAAATAATAGATGGCGCTGCTATCAACTCATAATTATTTTACATATTTTTTAAAGTGGGGCATTCCACTCATACAATAGTATGTTATTCAATCAAATACAAATACTGAAAACATTGAAAAAATAATCAACCCAGCAGGACTTGAACCTCGCATCGATACGCCTTACCGGGGCTCGATCGCTTTACCAATTAAGCTATGGGTTCAGTTACTGAGTTGACGAAATTCTCAATGCCTTCAATCATCTTTTTGCATTTATTTTTACATCGACTTTATAGCAGCCGTAAGCGACATCTAGGTGCTAACTACTAGAGTTAGATACCCTTCCCGCCGACCCTTTTACAAGTGTCACAACGGAAATAATAGATGGCGCTGCTATCAACTCATAATTATTTTACATATTTTTTAAAGTGGGGCATTCCACTCATACAATAGTATGTTATTCAATCAAATACAAATACTGAAAACATTGAAAAAATAATCAACCCAGCAGGACTTGAACCTCGCATCGATACGCCTTACCGGGGCTCGATCGCTTTACCAATTAAGCTATGGGTTCAGTTACTGAGTTGACGAAATTCTCAATGCCTTCAATCATCTTTTTGCATTTATTTTTACATCGACTTTATAGCAGCCGTAAGCGACATCTAGGTGCTAACTACTAGAGTTAGATACCCTTCCCGCCGACCCTTTTACAAGTGTCACAACGGAAAAGGTATCTAACTCTAGTAGTTAGCACCTAGATGTCGCTTACGGCTGCTATAAAGTCGATGTAAAATAAATGCAAAAAGATGATTGAAGGCATTGAGAATTTCGTCAACTCAGTAACGGAACCCATAGCTTAATTGGTAAAGCGATCGAGCCCCGGTAAGGCGTATCGATGCCAGGTTCAAGTCCGGCTGGGTTGATTATTTTTTCAATGTTTTCAGTGTTTGTATTTGATTGAATAACATACTATTGTATGAGTGGAATGCCCCACTTTAAAAATCATGTAAAATAATTATGAGTTGATAGCAGCGCCATCTATTATTTCCGTTGTGACACTTGTAAAAGGGTCGGCGGGAAAGGTATCTAACTCTAGTAGTTAGCACCTAGATGTCGCTTACGGCTGCTATAAAGTCGATGTAAAATAAATGCAAAAAGATGATTGAAGGCATTGAGAATTTCGTCAACTCAGTAACTGAACCCATAGCTTAATTGGTAAAGCGATCGAGCCCCGGTAAGGCGTATCGATGCCAGGTTCAAGTCCGGCTGGGTTGATTATTTTTTCAATGTTTTCAGTGTTTGTATTTGATTGAATAACATAGTTTGAAGTATTAGTAATACAACAAAATAATTTTGAACCATGTTTATTATTATTAAGTACCCAAAAATACGATTCTTACAAAAAGTGTCCTGTGAAGTGTGATTTAAGTGTCATTTTTAAAAATTCATAGTAATTTGAAATTTACTGCTATAGTAATGTTTTTTTTATCGTGATAGAAATATAGTTTAACTTTGAAATGGTCATATTTTTAGGGCAAAATATTCATAGGGTTTTCGTGGAAAAAATGAAATGTAACCGTGTTTTCATAAAAAAATTGGCATATAATCAGAAGGTATTTTGTAAGACAACCATTTTTTTTCATATTTCACTCGTTAAAATGTAATATTTGCTCCGATGGCCGTCTAGATAAAGAAATGAACTATTATGTGCATTAATAGTTGATTAAAAAAACTGAGTATTTTCGCCATAGCCTTCGAAGAAAATGAAGCATTTCGTGAAATTCGCGCGTTTTGGGAATAAGGCCTCTTAAGTACCTACTTAAAAAACTACCTTAATCTAAACTTCTGTCTATTGGTCGTTAGGTCTACGGCATAAAAACAAATGTCATATAATTATTATTAAATACACAAAACTTTGTCGAATAATGTAAACACTACAAAATACGATTAAGATATTTTTATTAAAAACTTAAATAGATGTCAAATACAAAGCAAAACAGACCAAGGCCTCCGGTGCCCAGGGCTGGAATCGAACCAGAGTCTTTTGTATTCGCGGCAGATTTATATAATTAAATTATAGACAAAATAGCTTTCTGTGTCGCGCAGCTCGCCAGGTGAATAGTATGTCGAAGGATCTAAATATTGACGTGTTTAATTGCTCAATCCCAAGTTTGAAGCGTAGCCTAGCCAAACGGTGCTTCGAAATTTAACTAGTTGCAGGTAGCGATTATGTTAAAATAATTATAATTATAGTGTAATAATTAATAAAATTTGTAGTGTACGTACTTGACTTTTGTCCATAAATCTTATTAGTCTTGCCCCGTGTTGCATATAACGGGTGATAACAAAAAAATGATAATTCTTTCAGAGGCGAAAAAAAAAATCTTCTATACGTTTTTTTCAGTTTTGGATGTTCTTAGGCAATTTACACATAATAGTTATTTACAAAACCATCAATGCACATAAGAATAGGGCCCGTGGTCAGCTGTTCGTCAAAGTTTAGACACTATGTCCCAACAAGATCTTTGGACGGCATGTTTTTTCCTTTTGTGCACATATGACCTTGATCATTTTTATCAACTGGGTAAAATTTTCAGCTCTCCGATTGTTTAAATACTAAATTACTATTATGACTAAAAATATTTTGCATCCAGCCACATTGTGAAAAAATTTGGGGTTTCGGATTTTCACTCGTCGTCTAAAATGAATGATTTTCGTCTGTGATTTCGAATCGTCCAGCGACACTGTGATGTAAAATTTATTTTTGCTGATCTATGTATTCTGGTAATCTTATCTGCTAGCGAAATTCTAGACCTATCTTTTTAAACATCGACAAATGTAGGTACCGTTGGAAAACCTGAATTTTTTCGTCGCAAATCGTTGGCTGGTGGAATCATCATCATTAAAGATGCAATTCTGTTTGTTCAGTCTTCCCTTGGTCATTATGTTTGCTTATCTCCCGCTACCACTTCTGTAAACTACAGGCTGGGATGTAAGTATTCTACAAATAGTAGATAGGGGTACGTTTTTCTTTACTAAAATGACCCTCTGTATAGTTTTTGTCCATGTTTAAGTTTGAAATATAAAAAAGTACAAGACATTTTCGCATAGCTTCTTGTTTCGACACCATTTTTACAAATACAAAGGCTTGGAAAAATAAAATAAGCAAAATTAAAGAACCTCTAAGACATCGCCACAACTTCATGAACATACTATTTTCTTTACGTAAATAGTTTCATTTTTAAGTCTAAAGAAAATGATTCTCATTTTTTTGTTATCACCCGTTACATTTATATAGTCTGGCAAACCATTTCTGTCAGTAGAAACGCGCGGCAAATTCAAAATACGTACATGTTGGCAACCCTTTGTGATGAGACACCGTATTTCATGACGGACATTTCAATTCACATTGAATTTGTTTCTAGTGCATTTCACTCTCTCATCTTAAGCGCGACTGAGATAGAACTCCTGCAACGTTCCCAATTAAATTTAAATTAATTTTAAGCCATATGTCAATTGCCTCAACCAGATTATCTGTTGCAGTTGATGACATATCAGACGAAATATATCTGTTTCCTTTTTACACACCGTAAATGTCACCTAATGAAAGGGGCGGAAATACCACCTAAAATTAAAAACATAAGATTTGATGATCATTGCTGCTTTTTTCACTGATTCTTAGTGTTGTCATACTTTTGTTCGCTGTACATTGCTACTGCGTTCGTTGTCTGGCCAGACTATAGTATTAATTTTTGTGTTTGAGTTTAAATTGCCTGTTTTGTATCGGAATATTTAGGTCTACTAAATATTTAAGTCTGCTTGTATAAACAAACATGTGCTTTTAGTAACGAAGTGTAGTGTATACTATCGTATTCTGTTTTCTATCTGTGAGTTCCTGTAATTGGCTCTGTATTTCTATTTAAGATTTTTATTGTATATATGTTAGCTGTTGAATTCCTTAAAAAAATAAAAAATATGTCATCTTAAAAAAATAATAAAAAATAATAATATGTTAGGAAGAAGGACACAGATTACATTTTTCTCTAGGATCTAATCGTGAATACAATTAAAAAAATGTTTATTTCAGACCACGGTTGCGATCCATATTTTGTTAGTAACATTGTTTTATTAGTAATACTTTATTTATTTTTATTTATTTATTTATTCAAATAAGTTACATAGTATTACAGTAATAAAACCAATGCACTGCGAACTACAAAAATATACAGAAAAATATTTATAACTAGTTTATTTAGGCGACGTAACTGCGTGGCTCCGTTGCGCCGTCTGATCTGGTGTAGGATTCGGTAGAGTGCCCCGGAACTGCCGAAACACAACACCCTTCGGCCAGAAGTCAGCATTCGCTATCATGTCCTGCAACGGTCGCGGCACGCGCACCACAAACGAGCTGAAGTGCACGCAATGGCGGGACCGCAGCTGGTGCACCCTCAACGAGTAGCCAGTCTTCCGGCGGACGTACTCCACCACATCGTCGGCCACGGCGGAGTAATGCAAGCGCGACACGTAGAGCGCCTTACTCGGTGTCGCAATCCGAAGTCCAGAATTAGCCGGCTCGGCAGTGCCACACAGAGTCTTGCGGGGCGCCCTGCACGCCTTGCGCTTCCGTTCCACCAGTGTGAATCCCTCCTTATCCACATTGGTGCGGGAGGAGTTTTCCTTATCGGGAACCCGTACTACCCACGCCTTAGAAGGCGAGGAGGCCCGGTAAGCTGCGACTGGCTGACCGGCAACGTCAGCATAAGCACGCTGACGTGATTTAGAAACAGTAGGCGGCCGCACACGCGAGGGGCGTGCGGGCGGTGCAGCGGCGGGTGCGGCACATTTTACAGCGTCAGCAACACGCAAACTGACAGACTCCGCGTTTATAGTAGCGAGTCGGTCATCGCTCTTGAAATTTGATTCCGCCGACCGAGTTGGAGCATTTCGCAAACTATTGACTTCGTTGCGTAACTCGGCAATAGTGACTTGGGCCGCTTCAAATTTCAAAATAATTTCTGCTAAACTCGTTTTAAGGGCCACGATGTCCGTAAACAAGCAGCGAACGTCGATATTATCCGGAACATGGGTCGGCAGGATAGAGGCATCCGTCGCCACAAACTCCGGGATCCGCTCTTGATACTCCTTCAGGATTTTCATAATATCCGCAAGGGTCTTCTTCCCGGTTTCATCCCCCTTCCGGTGAGGTACATATGTGCCGACGATCCCAAGGGTCTGGCACAACACCTGCTTCGCTTCACAGATGTCTTCGACGGTGAAACTCGATGCCCACGAACTGAACTGGACAGCGGTTGCCGCATTCATCTTTTCTTCCAGCAGCATCTTCTCCTTCTGCTGCAGAAAGGCGAGGAAATCGTTCACGACGGGTTGACTCTGATTGAGGGCACTCATCGTGTCGAGTCGCTAGTAGCGGCCGGGCCGCGCTAACTTCGCAATTAATATTTATTTAATTACTCATCAATGCGTCTAGGTCGCTTGGCGCACTGGACACGACTCCTACTTATACCTACTTAGACCGACATTACATTGCTTTTACTATTACCACCTATTACAGAGACATAGCAACGCGATAACCTTATAATCGTACAAGCCCATCGTGTCCTCTCTCAATTCTGTATTTGTCAATACCGTGCCGTTTTTATTTATTTGCTTTAATTTTGTAGCAGTCTTTATTTTGCACTTGATGAAGTTTGCTTATTTACAATGTGAGTGGCGGCGCGATTCTCTTCTCGGAATGACCTCTGCCTTGTCCTAAGGGAATACGTTGTTTACAGTGGCCAAAGGGCATTACAGGGTAGATAATTAAAATATTTGCTTACAAAAACAATTTAAATGGGAATTGTCTGTGCACTCACTATATTCTCAAGCTGCTGTTCGGCGCTTACATATTAAATAAACAGTACCTAGGGTTTTTTTGGGAATATTCCGTGAGTCGCACTTTACCGTCAAATGGGATAAAATGCGACTCTCGGGGTAACTAAAGACAAGGAATTAAGGCCCTTTTCAAGAGTTCTGAAGTTTATTATCTTTGTATTTTTAACAATAACTCATTCCTTTAACTGAGTCAGGGGGGTTTCACTATGTCTCGCTCCATTGTACCCGTTTTTCCAGATGCGCTTACCGCACCGCGAGGGCTAATGAGGGAAGGGTTGGCACATCGCTTATCGGTTATCACCTTATTTGTGCCTTCGAGAATATGTGACGTTTTCAAGTCATAGGTACTTACATTGTCGGTTGTTAATAGAGTTTATTTCTAAATTATTTTTTATAGCAGTGAACGTCTTAATGACAACCGACAGTGATGTGTACTTTTGATTGAAAACGTCACATATTATCATTTCAGCCAGTGTTTATGGCATTTCTCAAGCATGGATATATTATTATGAAGCACATTGAAAACCCTTTTATTTTTTTAAGAGCGCATGACAGCTAACGTTTTCATCTCTGTGGCTAAATGTCAAATTGAGGAAGGAGAATTTTCTGTACTTACTATTACTTATTCTGTGACTGAGTACCTACTTACACTATTAGGCTAAGAAAATTAGATTTTTTTGAAGAATTAATTCCCAGCAGGCTGGAAACTGTTTTAATACCTTCACGTGGTTCTAAATGCATGTGATCTGAATTTGCCCAATCCCAGGAGGTGTGCATAACTTTTTAGCAAAAAATTTATTCTTTGTCAGTTTTTTGCTTCTGGCTCGAAAACGGTACGTCCGACGGAAAATGTTACGTATATCAATAATAAAGATGGTTAAATTCTGCGTCGAATGAGCATATTAACTTCTAATTCAGTTCAGCGGTACAGTCGAAATCAAAAGTTATAAATCGGGAAAATGTCTCATTTATTTGAAAAACTCATATTTTGACTTCCATAACACATATCTTTGACACAGATGACTGCAGGTGAAAAACCTGTAGAATAAAAGTCGAAGACCATAAAATTTCACGTTATATAGACATTTCAATTTTCAAATTCAGTCATTTTGAAAGACTGAATTTGGCATTAATTCAAAAACGTTTTTTTTCTATCTCCTTCTAAGCTGCATATTTTCCATAAATATGAGATGTGAGGCGTACATTTAATGCATTGTTACAACTAAGAACATTTAAGTGCAAATCTCTAAAACGTACCCAATCAGAAAACTATTTATCCACCGTGTTTTTTTTCCGGTAATTTCAAGGGTATATTCCTGAGCTTAACTTAGGTTTATTTCTCAAAGTCGCCAGTGTCCTAATTAGCTACAGTTCTGAGGTAATCGATATTTTATTAATGCCTTCTAATTGTGTATAAACCTACACTTAATTATTTTTTTACTCTGAAAACCCGCTACAAAATGATGCACCTGTGTGTTAAGTCAAATAGGTTCAGTAGTTATTGATTGATTCTCCAATCTGTATATTAACTCAATCAAACAATTGAACATTATGACATGTCTATGAAATTTCGAATATTAACAAACCGAGATACAAAGGTAACATATTGTATTGAAAATTTTATAATTGAAAGAAAAGTGGAAAACTTCACCGCGACGAGCAAGATTTGAACTTGCGACCTTTCGGAACACCGGTCCAAATTTATCAATTTTTCTTTCAATTATAAAAATGAAATTTCGATTGCAGACGTTTCTGCTTAGCGACTGACATGACTTTATAGCGGGTTCTAAGACTAGAAGAAAAATTTACACAATCAGAAAGACGAAAACGAACTATCAATTACCTCAGAACTGGAGCAAATTAGAACCCAAGCGTCTTTAAGAAATATACATAAGTTAAGCTTAGGAATGTACCCTTGGAATTACCGGAAATGAAAAAAAACACGGTGTATAAATAGTTTTCTGATTAGATCCGTTTCAGAAATTTGCAATTAAATGTTTTTAGTTGTAACGATGCATTAAATGTAGGCCTAACACCTCATATTTTATGGAAAATATGCAACTCAGATGGATTTAGAAAAAAACTGATTTTGAATTCATGCCAAATTTAGTCTTTTAAAATGACTGTACTTGAAAATTGAGATGTCAATATAACGTGAAATTGTGTTCTCTACAACTTTTATTCTATAGGTTTTTCACCAGGAGTCATCTGTTTCAAAGATATGTGGTATGGAAATCAAAATATGAGTTTTTCAATTAAATGAGACTTTTTCCCGGTTCATAACTTTTGATTTCGGCTGTACCGCTGAACCGAATTAGAAGTTAAGTTACTCATTCGACGCAGAATTTAACCCCCTTTAATATTGATAAACATGACATTTTTCGTTGACGTACTGTTTTCGAGCTACAAGCAAAAACCTGACAAAAAGCAAAAATTTCGCTAAAAAGTTATGCACACCTCTTGGGATTGCTCTATCTGCTTGCTCTATTATTGTGCGTTTGTTGGGAGTGTTATGGAGCAATCAGAGGCAGGATCGAGTGGCATACAACAACAAAATCCACCTCTTAGTCCACCAAATCTTTTACCATTACCTAAGACAATTGTTTTATTAGTTATATATTTATTAGATAATAAAACTATTAAAACGTTTAGAAGAACTTTTATTTACGAAAATTTATTAATAAGTGAATAGGTATTATTTTCGAGAAAACTGATAAAAAACTAGACGTTAAGCTTCCGTTTTAGAACGTACTTGCATCACTGTCAGTTTTTAAATTTTCACGTGTCTCTGACGTTATAATCAAAACGAAATTGTGTTTTTATTGTTGTTTTCGATTATTTAATTTGCAAATTGTTATTATTTATTCACAATGGTAAATTCTTAATCATGTTAACTAATCGTTTGTTGGTGTGCTCGCAGTGTGTTTAAATTGAACATTTAGAACAGGTTGGCAACTACTGTTTCCATGTTTACTCAATTTCTAATCTCAAAAAAACGAAGTGAAGGTTTCGTTAAAAACTGTTGTCTTTAGTTACCCCAACTGTCTCAAAGTTATCCCATTTGACTGTACCTGTTGCCGCAACCGTAGGTATTTAAAGCATACCAGAAAATAATTATGGGTTTTTAAACATCTTGATATAATATAGCGACGCAACACCTGTAGTATTTTATACAACCGTGACATAATGAATATTTTTTCAGTCGAGTATCGTGCTTAGGCCACGAAACTTGGTAAGTGGCCTAATTATGGTAAGAGATTGAAAAGCTTAATTATGTCACTATTGTACATATCCCTACAATACTTTTTCTACGAGTGATCAAAATAATGTAGTCGGATGGCCTAATAATTTGCAAGGAAAGAGAAGTGTCGTAGAATGTATGAGCTGCCATATAAACCACGACACTTCTCTTTCCGGACAAACTCTACAATTTGGATTCTTAATATATCTCCATTTTATGGTTTTTCAAAATCAACGGCGCGACGGGAAGGGCATCGGCGGGGCTCCGGCTGCGAGCGCGGCACGTGATTGGTCGATATTGTCATAACAGTATGGTCAAGCATTCTTTAAGAATCCTACTCGTAGATTGGTTAGATCGGGCTCCTCCTTTCCATTGAAAATTATGCACTTGTAGTTCGGTCTACAAAGTCTTCATTCAAGCATAAATGACGAGTACAAAAAGGTATTTCAGCACGCCTATAACTTGACGTTTGACGCGACAGTTCATACTTCAAGCGTGACTCGAAGTATGGAGTGACAGGCGACAACGTAAGATATGCTAGCCGGCCAGGTCTAGGCCGCTAAAACGTATGTATTTATTTAATAATAGGAAGAAATGTTTATTTATTTTTCTACCTTTATTTCCCATCAAATCTGTCGACAGTAAGTATCTTATCTCTAGTAATAAGTAAGAAATATGTTGTTTACGCACCTTATTTTTCATACTTCCAAGAATCTTTTTACTTCCATCTCCGCCAATCTAAGCCTCTTAGTCATTTCTGTAGCATCTTTATTTAATAGTGCCAATTTTCTTGAAATACTAACAGGACTTTTAACAGTAGGTAAATATATTAGTTACGTCTTGAAATAAAAGCTAATTCGCTTCTTGACGAAATAATATTCGCTAAATCAGTAGATATGTTTGTCTGCCATAATTATTCAGACAAGGCACTTTGAAAGGCAATTTAGTAACGAATATTTAAAGGCTATTCGGTTTTACTCGGTATTCTGCTTCTTCGAGGGAATATCGCCTACTAAGCCCATTATCGTGACACCGTCTCAAATTACGCAAATTTTGTCTTTAGCGCTGTATTCCTATTTGCAAATTGTATCTAATTCTGTCAATTAGGAAATAGATCATTGTGCGATATTCAAAATCTAGGGAGAAAACTGACGCTGTGAATTGCGAAACATTAGCAGCCAAGTCACGATCACGGTCTGACATTACAAAGAGCTGAAGGGCTCCCTTTTCACGTAGACCGATATGATAGGAGATTTCACGTACGTAGACAGATTTTGATGGCAGATATCATATATAATAAAATAAAATGATATGCCATATTTCGTAAGCATACATTAGCAAGTACGCATCTACGTATTCGGTTTGGTGTATACCTCAATCTCATTAATTCTCGTCACGATTTACTAAATTAATCTTCGGTTTAACACGAATATTGTCTGGAGAAGTCACTTTATTAAGTCCACGGGTTTAAATCTATTAAATAAACAGATATGTGATGTCAAGAGAATAAATTAGAATTTAACGCAGATCTTCCCATTTGTCTCCATTAAGGTGCGACCACACATGCTGCTTAAAATACGGCTACGTTACGGAATCGCAGTGACGCATCGTATCCGTACCGTTTTTATCGCATGCCCTCCACACCGCTGCTCAAAATACACAGACAATTGAGCTGCGTCAAAATATTTCGTATGGGGCACGTCACTGCGTACACGTTGCGTCTGCGTATTTCGAGCAGCGGTGTGGAGAGCATGCGTTAAAGTCGTGACGTTTACGGCACGTCATTGCGATTCCGTACCGTCGGCGTATTTTAAGCAGCGGTGTGGAGGGCATGCGATAAAAACGGTATGGATACGATGCGTCACTGCGATTCCGTAGCGTCACCGTTTTTTAAGCAGCGGTGTGGTCGCACCTTTAACCGTGCCAAACAATAGAGTGCGCACTACATACAATTCTCGTCTCGACATTATTAGGGGAAGACGACTATGGACTGAGGGAGCGGGCAGGGGGCGTGAATAGAGCTTTCGGGCTAATAACCAGTTATATGGAGTGAGCGCTCTATTTCTCTATATAATAATGCCCTTAAACGGATCATCAGTATTTTTATTATACCCTCTATAAGTAGTAACATTAAATTAACAACAACAATTAATTTAGTGTGGTGCAACACTGCGCGGTCGATAAGAATGCGCACACGTTGTTTCTCGAAGGCAAGCAGGACAAAGCTCACTCGTAGCTAGTGCTATTTTGAAGTGTCGATATACTTGATATTACTTATACTAGAAAATAATTGGTTCACCGCGGAAATACAAATGTTTACGTACATTTGTAGTAAATATCTTGTTTTAATCTTTTTTTTCCTCATTCATAATGTGGTGTACAACAAGATTGTGACAAATATTGGTAATCACAGTTATTTATTTGGCGAGATAGGTCGCCTGACTCACAAAGTTGGTCGCTTGCAATATGAATAAGTGAAATGAGTAAATCGTGAGAGACTGCGCACAATATGATACATGTGTTAGAATGCGCGCGCTGTCTCATACCAATGTAATCATAGATACATATATTTTTATTTAATTTGGAATTGTAAACCTTTTTCATAAGTTTTATTAATAAATTAATCTAAACTACTAATAAACATAAAAAATCGGAAGTGATTACTAGTTCTTCATACGGTAAACACGCTCAAAATCGTAGCAGATATGATTAATAACAGCAAATATATTAAAAAACCTAGATCAAAGACAGTAAAATGAAACAAATAAAATCCCATTACAGCACGTAAAAAAGTTTGCATATTCTCAGATTGCGGAGACATTTATGAGGGGTCAATCAAAGAAGAGTGCTTTGATTGTAATAGTTGTACGGCATGGTGGCATGAGAAATGCACCAATTACGATGATAATGGACCATTTAACTAAGTTCTGTGGGAAGAATAACATACGCGCAATCTTACACATACCCGCGCAGTTCTACCGATTACACTGCGCATTCTTACCCACCTGGTATTGTAAGATTGCGCATTTCTCTTTTTATCTACACCAATATCATAAATCCTCTATTCCGCGTTCGGAAACCGTATGTAATTACCACCATTATTGCAACCAGTAACGTAACATCTCTGACAGTGTGGTAAAAACGTATGAAAATTCATTACCCACGGTAACG
This sequence comes from Pammene aurita, assembly GCA_947086415.1. Lineage (NCBI taxonomy): Eukaryota > Metazoa > Arthropoda > Insecta > Lepidoptera > Tortricidae > Pammene > Pammene aurita. Next base: position 23,827,968 of record OX352302.1, on the reverse strand, counting down.
TTACCAAGATCCGCCCTCTCCCCGAGCGCCGGCACGCGCCCGCGCGACCGCCGACACAATCGAGTCGGTCATGGCGGTGCAATGGCGTTCATTCTACTGGTTTCCGAACACATCATTTAGGATTTATAATATGTGTGTAGATAAAGCAGTGTATGCAACTGTACGTAATTAGGCCTTATTACGTAACAGTTACATAAACTACTGTTATATGTTTGCTTTAATAAGTTGATTGTAAAGTAATCCCATGTTTAATATTTTTTTGTAAGAATGTCCATTAATAACTAAGGTACAAAAATAAAAGAAGCTGGGCATTGATAAATCACTTAGTGCCAATTTATGGCCACTAAAATGTTAGGTGCGCAGTGCTAGACCGCCCTACCTATGTGCGTCCGTTGGCGGTAAATATACCTGAGAGGATAATTGAATGTTAATACATTCATGAAGCCACGAAGAGCTAATAATAATAAACAAAAGTGTGTGTGTAAACTATGTCTATTATATTGTCTAGACTGTATTTTTAATACCCCGCGGCCCGCTTGATACATAGACCATACCGTACCATACCGTAACTTATACATATACGCCTGCAAATCCCGAGGTGTCACATGTACGTTGCCGACCCTTTAATATATGGGAGGATTCACTGTTTGTCGGCATGACGGCTCTTTGAGCTCTCTGGCGACCATAAGTGGTGAGTAACTTAGTGGCGGAACGCAACACTATGAGTAGGGTCTACTGCTATTTGGCTGTAATTTTCTGTAGGGTTGAGGTACTTCCCCAGGTCGGGCTCTGCTCCAGATTTGAGCGCAATGACATTCATTGGGCGTAGGTACTGCCATTTCGCCGAAAATCCTTTCGCTTAATGTCATTTGAATCATTTACCAAAAACTTACCGCATAAGTTTAGTTAGCATACCAACGTTTACCAAATCAATGTTTCGTATAGTTTTATTTGGCCGAATTTTTATTTGGCATAGGTTAGGTTAGGTTAGTATGCCAAATAAAAATATGCGAAAAATAGGTATGACGATATTATGCCATCTCATAATTCTGCCAAATGAAACTATGCGAAAAATTGTTTGGGAAGTGACAATTTGCCATACAATTTTCGGCGACATATTACTAAACCATTTCGAACTTAATGAGTTCTTTTCAAATATGGAGTGCTAATTAACAACAGTAACTTACTGAGTAGACTTAATGAGGTTAATAATCCAAAAAATGTAATTGGTTCTGATTGTATTTAAATTCGGAACGACTGTTTGACGGGAGATTTTTATTCCTTTGGTATGGAGTATGGGCACAGCTCAGTGAATAGGTTTACTAATCTTCTTCTTCTTCAGGTGCCATATCCTCTTCGGATGTCGGCTACCACAGTCCGGAACTCTTCTCTATTTGCAGTTTTTCTGCCCAGTAAGGCAGCGTCAATTCCCGTCCAACTCCTCAGGTTATCCATCCAGGTTGTTTTCCTTCTCCCTCTGCCTCTTTTACCCTCAATTTTACCCTCTATGATCCTCTTGATTATACTATATTTGTCATGTCTGTATATATGTCCAAAGTAAGCGGTTTTCCTCTTCATTATTGTGAGAACTAACTCTCGTTTCTTGTTCATTCTTTGTAAAACTTCTAGGTTAGTTACTTTATCTCGCCAAGATATCTTGAGCATACGTCTGTATAGCCATAGTTTACTAATATGTGGCCAAAATTTGTATGGTAAATTATCACTTCCCAAACTATTTTTCCCATAGTTTCATTTTGCATTTTTTTTTTCATTTTTAACCTCATTATGTCATTACTGTTGTTAATTTACATTCCTTCTTTAAGTTCAAAAAGAAGTCATTAAGTTCGAAATATAATATGACAATAAGGATAACCATTAAAAATATTTCAAAGACTGCCTTTTCGCCCAATTAGCATAAAATTGGATTCTATTAATACAAATTCCTTTGTTACAGGCGGCTAAATATCGAGGAAAATGGTGAAATAAAATAACTAAAGATGGAGATGGATGATAAAGTGTCGGGGCCGGGGGGAGTGGCGCAGAAGAACTGGACCCACACGAACTCGACGAGCCAGCTCCCCTTGGACATGACGTTCAACCACGGACACGTGGTCCAGATCTGCGTGTACAGTGTGCTGATGGTGGTGTCGGCGACGGGGAACCTGACGGTGCTGACGCAGCTGGTGAAGAGGAGACGGGCGGGCCGCGCCAGCAGGCTCGATTTGCTGCTGATGCACTTGGCTATTGCTGATCTTATGGTAAGTATCATAAACTATAGTTTGGCCAGAAAGTTTCTTAGTGCAGAGACGGCAGCGGCGGCGCGTCCCTAGAACTCGCTTCCCGCCGGCTTGCCTAATTCTCGGTTACCTGAGCAGTTTTTTCTACAACTCATAACGAAAATTTAAGCCAAATTGAGCCCCAGCTTGCCTAAGAAAAATTTTGACCGGCCGCCACTGAGAGGCAGGGAGAATCTTACTGTGTTTTTCTTCAGCTATATTATCCGCAATACTAATTGGCGACTGAGGACATAACGCTAACTCCTTCACGCTTGCTGCGGCTGTGTAAGTGTGAACGAGAAATTTCACGACCGCAGTCGCGTAATACATACATAATTACGATTTTAATCGTAGATAATGCATTCTATACCCCAAATATATTATGTAAATCATTTACAATGGCCAATCAAATGGTTGATTTAGTTTGGTTTGGGGCTATTTTAATATAATTTAGCCCAATAAAATCAAAACCCGGGAAGTAAAACAGTAGTGGAAATGCAAATGATTAAGACACATTAATTTATAATTGTTAGAGCCAGTTGCACCAAAGCGTCTGTCAAGGTCATTATCATCGGTTGTATTATACAATACAAGCCTTTTCCCGCGGCTTCGCCCGCGTACTATAAGTACTCAAAAAGGATACGATACCCATGTTGATTTTCAGACTTTGTGACCACATTTGCCCCTTTTAGGGGTTGAATTTTCAAAAAACCTGAAATACGTGTTTACTCATTTATCGTTAGGAATACTCCCGTGAAGTTTCGAATAAAACAGTCTAACAAATCTTGATTCGCCATACAAACTTTGGACCCCCATTTTACCCCCTTAGGGGGTGAATTTTGAAAAATCCTTTCTTAGTGCATCCCTAGACCTTATAAGGAACCAACGTGCCATATTTGGAATTTCTAGAACCAGCGGTTTGGGCTGTGCGTTGATATGTCAGTCAGTCAGTCAGTCAGTCAGTCAGTCAGTTTCATCTTTTATATATTTAGATTTTCGTATACAATAGCTTCGTCAGTCGTCACCATATTTAACGTTGATTATTCCATTAACTGTGTGTGGTGCAATCCGTCCTTAATATGTTAATTTCGTAAAAATCGTAGCAAAAAGCTGAGACAAGCAATCGGAGGATGATTATTCTAATTAAAAAAGCTTAATGCTTTATCAGTCAACCTGAGAGGTTTTTATTACCGCTCACCTGCGGCCAGTACGCGGAAGTAACACGCCTGAATATTTCCTATCATTTTATTCCCGTTTTATAATTGGGTTTGTCGCTTCAGATACCGTTTTGCAGGAATTTTCTCTAATTACGAAGCGTAATCTAATTATTGGCTCACCCTTTTGCAGACTTTGATGTTTTTACCCGACTGCCGAAGGAAATGAGAGTTATGTTTTTCGAGAGTTTGTATGTAAGCATGTATGCTCATTTCTTTGGCACGCCCTGCAGTCTACAGCGCTTGACGGATTTCAACGTATGACATGTCATTAGATTTATCCACAGATTTATCTGAGTTGTGGGAGTGACATAGGGTACATTGTTTTCGGGAATTCCCACGGGAACGAGAATTATAGGGGAAATACTGATCCCGAAAACTACTTATTATTCATCCGATTTCGTAACTCGTAAGAACTTCATTAACACAGTTTATTCAGTGCAGATAGTCTTTGAAGGGCGGACATGGAAATCAGTGTTCGAAAATGCAGACTTAGGTTTAACGTATGCGGAATGAAATCTGGACAAAGTTTTGAAGACGTAAAAAGTATGTAAAGAAATAAACTCAAATTTTATATAAATGCCAATTGAAAGCTTATACATCTGTTATTTCATCCCGTACTTTTAATGGGCATTGGATTCTTTATCTTAAAATTATGGTTAATCAAGGAAAACAACGTCGCGAAACAGTATGTAATTTCTACAGTATTAATTCCCTATGCCTGAAAGCGAAGACCGTGGAAAATTTTGTGGAAATGGGATAGAGCTAAAGAGCTATTTATAATATTTTTGCGTCCTTTTTCTTTACAAAAATTGCCACAAGAAAGCCTGGTTCAGGGAAACATTCCAGCATTAGCCAGTTTGCTGAGAGAGATCGATTAAAGAAAATTACAGCTCGCTGAGTTACAGAATCTTATAGAGAACTCAGGAAGGCATTCAAATGTGGCAGTAAAACTGTTTTAAAATATCTTGAAGACATAGGTATCAGTTAACAATTAAGAAAAGTTACGCCCATCGTCTCCAAAAATTAAAAAATAACCGAAAATACGGCCACGTCATTTGGTCAAAAAATGTAAAAACAGGTGTTTTTATTCATTTTTGGATTTTTTGAATGACTTATATTATGTTGTTTATAATGGAAATTCGTGGCAAAGTAACTATTATTTTGAGAACACCAATAATCTTACGGTCAAGAATGTGAAAAATGTCAAGTATACGAAGCTTCCTTAAAAAGTTATCCGATGGAAGATAAATTTAGATCTTAAAAAATCTGTACATTGTTGTTGTCGACCGCGATGGACATAAAGTACCACAACTTTCGTTTGAAACCTCGCATTGAAATAAACCTACTCTGGCGTTTAATATGATTAAATACATTGTTAAAAACCATGAAAGATTATAAAAATAACTATGTTATATTTATTTTATAAGAAATTGAATGTTGTCCAGATTTCATTCCGCATACGCAAGATATCCTCTTGGATAAAAACTAATCTTTTAACTCTTAATGTCAGTAAAACCAATTATATGTGTTTCACTAAATATAATAGTACCCAGCCTGACACAAACCTAATGTTGAAAATCCATTCCTGTAGAAACACTACTAATGATCTGTCTTGTAACTGCCAAGAAATAGAAAAAGTGAGCTCGCCTACCTAGTGTACCTAGGTGTGTAGTACCTAGGTGTTATGTTGGACCAAAGACTCTCATGGCATTGCCACATTGATTATGTCAACAACAGAATAAGAAAACTTACCTGGATCTTTAGAATTCTTAGACACATATGCTCTAAACAATTACTTAACAAAATATATGTCAGCTTGGCACAATCTATTATCAGTTACTGCATATCTGTTTGGGAAGGTGCAACCAAGACGAAATTCTTGGAAGTTGAAAGAGGGTAACGTTGTTTGTTGAAGGTAATGTACTCAAAACCATACAGGTTCCCAACGAGTGACCTGTATCAAATAAGTGGTCAGTTGACAGTGAGAAAGCTGTATGTTTTGAGTGCACTCCTAAGACTACATAAAAATTTAGTATTCAACCCTAGACTGCCAGTTCGTAGACGTAAGAATAAAGTTGCCCCTCTCCCATCGGCTATATCTGTTTGCTAAACGTCAGTTTTCAGCACAATCGGCATTTATGTACGGTCACGTCTAAAAATATGGATACATTTAATGCGACACAAACTTGTATCCAAGACCTTACGCTTTGGTAATAGGCTACATATTTTTGTCACATTAAATGTATCCATATTTTCAGACGTGACTGTACAATGAAATAAATGATAAAATAAATATTTATTTACCCTCTGCAATATTATAAGTGTAAAACAACTATAACTAAATGGCTACATAGTCTCACTTATGAGGAAACAGAAAAACTCTTATACCGAGCTAAAGCGAATAAATACATAGTACAGTTTATACCTATAGTTAATAATCATGATAAGTCTAAATCCATACTAATATTATAAATGGGAAAGTGTATGTGTGTGTTTGTTTGATTGTCCGTCTTTCACGGCAAAACGGGGCGACGAATTGACGTGATTTTTTAAGTAGAGATAGTTGAAGGGATGGAGAGTGACTTAGGCTACTTTTTGTCTCTTTCTAAACCCCCACTTCCCTAAAAAGGGGGGTGGATGTTTGTATGGAGCATTCCGGGGGGGCAATCAGGAAAGGGGAACCGTGTTACCCCGAATTTAACGCGAGCGAAGCACACACACACACACACACACACACACACACACACACACACACACAATACCATCTAGAATCTAATTTAATTTAGTAATGTATAAAAACGCCTGTTTATTTTACTTTAAAAAAAAACCATGTATGACTTTTTGTTCTTCCTGATACAAGTATTTTTTACTTAATAGGAAGTTTCCACCTTGATGTCATTATGTCACACAAATTTAAGGAAATAAAATATTTTTCATTTCATGTAAATCTTACTTAAATGTATGCTAAATTGCTTTACGTAAATGAAGGATCACTTTCGAGTTAGAAACCCAAATTCGCAAATGTTGGTCAGACCCGTGATAACAATAAGTAAAACCAACAATCTAACTTCAATTGATAGTTTTCATGTTGACATTAAGTTGGTTCACCACAGCATTTTGGGAAACTACGCCGAGTCTTCTCGTCATCCATACCGCAATGCTTGAAAACGAAAGTTTTTAATCAGTGCGTTCTACCCGTAATGACCTACGGAGCTGAGACGTGGACACTCACGTTAGGGCTGGTCCACCAGTTTAAAGTCGCTCAGCGAGCTATGGAAAGAGCTATGCTCGGAGTTTCTCTGAAGGACAAGATTCGTAACGAATACATCCGACAGAGAACCAAAGTTATCGACATAGCTCAAAGAGTTAGCAAGCTGAAGTGGCAGTGGGCCGGCCATATTTCGCGAAGAACCAACAACCTGGGGTAAACGTGTTCTTGAGTGGAGACCGCGACTCGGCAAACGTAGTGTAGGACGCCCTCTGGCCAGGTGGAATGACGATCTGCGAAAGACTGCAGGCAGATGCTGGATGCAGCAAGCTGAAGACAGGGCGCTATGGCGCTCATTAGGGGAGGCCTATGTCCAGCAGTGGACTAATATAGGCTGATGATGATGATGATGATGATGATGATGATGATGACCACAGCATGACCATGAAGGTCTAAAGGGGAGTTAATTCTTACAATTTTTTCTAACCACAGTTGTACCTTATTAACGAGCGAAAAGGTCATTCCTAGGTGGCTAGAAAAAGTAAAGTTTCGTTATTATTGAAAGAAGGTAAAGACTAAGTACTCTTTTTATTTGTGCCACTTGACTTGAACAGATTTCAATGTCAAGGCGACTTTGTTTACAAGTTAAAATGCTATTATATTAAATCGAACTTTTACAGATGACCTTTATTATGGCCGGTTGCAACGCGTATCATACCGCACACTACGTAGTAGCCCCGCTCAGTATGGTAGTAGCAGAATCTCCGCGGAGCATGAAGCCGGTTAGAAGCCTTACCTATATTATTATAAGGTCGTAACAAATTAAGTAACTATTTACAATTAATTTTACAGCAGGTAATACTCGGCTCCTGGAGTATGGGCACTGCGAATGGCATCTCGCTAAGTGCAGAGCCGGATTAGCCTTTAGGCAGAGTAGGCAACTGCCTAGGGGCCCCGCCTCGGCCAGGGGCCCCACGTACACAGAAAAAAAAATCTTACAAGTGAAAATTAAATTGGAAAATTTGTATATGCAAATGTCGGCTAGGGGCCCCGCAGGTGAACAGTGGAAAATGAAATTGTTTCATAGAGTAAAATATTAATTGGAAAATCTGTATTTATAGGTATAGGCTAGGGGCCCGCGTGTGCACAGTGGAAAATTAAAATGTTTCCGACGGTATGTAATATTAATAAATTAAAAGAAATATCGGCAAGAGGCCCCGCGTGTGCAAGGATGAAATTTTTGTTAAATTAATCAAGCTTGTAAAGTTTAATGATTCACCCTTTTGGGTTCATTTTATGATCACTTTTTTCTAAGAAAAATGCATTATTTCAAGTTTGAAAATTCCATACAAATATAAATCATGTTTTAAGCCGTTCTCTTACCGACAATCAGATGATATTTTCGGTTTTTCTAGCGTCAGTTAAATAATAATGGTAAAAAAGTACATAAAAACTACAAAAGTGTTTTTAGACGACAAGTAAATGTTTTACGTCGATAAAGATTTTTTACATGCAGTGGTTTTTCAGAAAACATTGTGACAAGAGTAGTCCCATTTTAGTGGGGACAACGTTAAGTTTTACCACTCTCACAAATCAGTGTCGGTAAAAAAAGAAGAACGAGACGTTTAATGTTAAGACGTTGACTAGAAGCTGCCATCTGAAAAGCCACGACAAAATTATCCAGCTGACCTAACTTTTAATATTTTTTCAATTGCTATGTAGATTACCTTTATGGGATGGGACTCGGTAAATAGGGCAAATTTCAAGATGTTGTGAACGATTCTGTATCCAAAAAATCGGCTAAGAGCATTTTAGGTCCTGCTTAATATACACGGTGTAACATGAGAAAACCGAATAATTTTAACAGCGTATTCCTGATCATAATTGGAGACTAAAATGTCGTATAAACTTTTCTGGAATTCGCCTAGTTTCAGAGTTACTACCACTTAAATAAAAAAACATTTTTTAATGTGACTCAGTGTAAAACGCTTTTTCGATGGCGGTCTAGTCTAGACATTCTTATTGACAAATATCTAAGTGCCAAGGAATACTTTACGTAAGCTATTTTTTACGGAAAAAAATGTACTAATTTATTTTAATCGACAGTTTTACTAATAATATTTTTGTTTTTATGTTCAAAAGCATTCAAAAAGTCGAAAAAAGAGCAAAAAAAATTTTTTTTTTTTTGGCGAAATCCAGAAAAGTTTATACGACATTTTAGTCTCCAATTATGATCAGGAATACGCTGTTAAAATTATTCGGTTTCCTCATGTTACACCGTGTATATTAAGCAGGACCTAAAATGCTCTTAGCCGATTTTTTGCATACAGAATCGTTCACAACATCTTGAAATTTGCACACTACGCACACCTAAAAGTACTTTAACTAATGTTGCGATTACACTTGCGCGCGAGTGACGAGGCGAGTAGCGTGCGGAATGTTTACATATTATGCGTCTCGGTTTTGCGCGCATATTCGCACGCGTTTCAAATCGGGGGGTTGTACGGGGAGACGAATATGGCACTCGTATGCGAATGATTCGACAATCACTGACGCGAGTACGAATATGCAATTGTAAACGCCGTATAAGAAGTGATATATTTTTGCGATACTTAACTCATAAACGGTTCAATAAGCTTTCTTTAATATTTGTTTTCCTTTTTTTGGTCCCTCAAGCGCTAAGCTAAACCGCAAACAGACAGGTGGACAAGAACAAGGACAGAAACAAAAAGCACTACGTTGAGTACTATCCTAAAAAGTTAGGAAAAGATAAAAGATAAGATAAAATATATTTATTCTTCAATTTAGGCACATTACAATACACTTATGAACGTCAGTCAAAAGTTAATATAGGAGTAAAACAAAGATAAAAATATATAGATAAGAGAGAGTTAATATAAAAGTTAATTTTAGGGTAGGCAACGCGCATGTGAATCTTCAGGAGTTACAGGCGTCCATAGGCAACGGTAACTACTTACCATGTGGCTGTTTGCCACCGTCGTGGAATTGAAAAATATTTATTATTTTTTTTTGTTAAAAAGGGGCCCATGGATTGCATTGCCTAGGGGCCCCGGGGGTGGTTAATCTGGCCCTGGCTAAGTGTGGTAGGGCACGTTCAGCGAATGTCTTCTCGCTGAAATCTGGAGCAGAGCCCGACTGGGGAAGTACCTCCACCTTACAGAAAACCACAGCCAAATAGCACGAGACCCTACTCATAGTGTTGTGTTCCTGCTGGTGAGTAAGGTTGCCAAAGAGCTCAAAGAGAACCCAGTGTGTTGACGATGAGGGACCTTCTTGTTCCTTTAGCCATCAACACAGTGAATCCTCCTTTTTGTAAAGGGTCGGCAACGCGTATGTGACTCCTTTGGAGTTGCAGGCGTCCATAAGTTACGGTAGCTGCTTACCATCAGGCGGGCCATATGCTTGTTTGCCACCGTGGTGGTATAAAAAAAAGTATATTAAGTATTAAACAGGTTTTATAATGGTTTTTTTTAGAAAACAGGAAAATAAACTTGCTACGTAAAACCACCCTGTGCCAAATATTCTTTACCTGATAGCCCATGAGCTTTAAGACATTGATTTTACGTACATCTGTATACTCGGAATTATGGATAGCTATAGCTTGGCTGAAACGAAAATCAAAGTCACTAAAATAAGAATTTCATTACACCGGTACGCTTTGTCCTGAAGCCAGTGACCTCGTACGATTTCTTTTGTAATGTATGTAACATGCCTTTTTAGGGTTCCGTAGCCAAATGGCAAAAAACGGAACCCTTATGGATTCGTCATGTCTGTCTGTCTGTCTGTCTGTCTGTCCGTATGTCACAGGCATTTTACTCGGAAACTATACGACGTATCTGAATAAAATTTACACATAAGGTGTATTTTGTATGCAGCTACTTAGTTATGTAGTTAAATTTGAATAAAAAAAAATTTTAGGGGGGGCGCTCCATACAGGTAACTAAATTAAAAAAAAAATTAACCAAATATCAACATGTGACACATCAATCGATAGGTCTTTCAAAATAACATTGAGGTTTCTTTGACTATTTTGTGATTAAGTGAATATTTTCTGAAATAATCGCTTCGAAAGTCAGAAAAGTTGTGTAGTAAAGTAAAGTAGAAATATGAAAAAATTTGAAGAGAGGCGCCTTATCATATACTTTCTACGAAAATTGTTTTGAACATTATCGGTTCAGCCATTTTTGAGTTATCTCCAAAAAACTTCTTCCATAGGCATCAGATACGACCTTTTGGTATTAGTTTGGTCAGGCCAGGTACACTCGCTCGCGCGGGCATGATTCATAAATCATGCCCGCGCGAGCGAGTATACCTACGTTTTGCGCCTCCCTCGAGGGCTACCAACGCGCTCACTGAACGCACGTCGAACCGCGCGCAACCACATCGCAATAAAAAATAATTTATTGCGATGTGGTTGGATGTAAACATAGCAAAGCTAATAAAAACTTATCGTTTTTCGCTCTGCCGACGGATGGGGAAAGGTACAAACTTTTTTTTATACCACGTTGGTGGCAAACAAGCATACGGCCCGCCTGATGGTGAGCAGCTACCGCAACCTATGGTCGACTGCAACTCCAAAGGAGTCACATGCGCGTTGCCGACGCTTTACAAAAAAGGAGGATTCACTTATGTTATAATAATAATAGACATGTTATCTTTATTAATCTCTCAAATAACTATGATGATATTGCTAAAAGGCGATTAGAATAAGATTGATATAGCTGTCAATCCATATTAATTTTGACAGTGTGTGGCAAATCTGTCAAGATTCATCATACTCTCATCGCGGCAACAAAATATCAATCAATATTACTCATGTAACTATAATTGTTATGCACCATGCGAACCACTTAAACACTGAATTAATGCAAAATACCTATTTCCTTAACTATAAAACATTTCCAAACATAGGCTAGGCGACCCTAGCGATTGTGCGGGTACGCGGGAGGTGCGGGGTGCCGCGCGTTGAAGGTCGCTCCATTTTATTATTGCGTAGGTACGTAAACCGTAGGTATTTGCTTTTTCTATGAGTGATTCATATCTGTTCGTAAGAACTATTATATAATCTGTGGTTTGGTTCTTATTCCATTGAAGGTACGGAACCCTCCTATGCGTGGTCCGACACGCACTTGGCCGGTTTTTTATAGATAAAGATAGAATTAGATTTTATATAGGTACAATTTATTTATTTCATTTCGGATCGCATTTGTAATAAATTTTGTAATAACAAAGTAATTTTTTTGCCCATGTTATTCAGTTGCCAAAGGCGAATTACGAATGTTACGATATTTTGTTACTACTTAAAACTCATAAAGATAATGGAAACCTTTGATAAAATAATATAATTTTACCTGTCTGTTTTGCGCTAAATTCTTATAAATCCTCATAAATAAAGTCAAATTGCCAAGCGATTAATCAGATTTATAAATGTACCGTAGGGAAAACAGTGACTGAATGGTTTTAGGTATCACTCGATTTTGGAATGTTTCTTTTCTCAAAAAAAGCTTTATTAAACAACATTTTATTATGAGAATTTTAATAACAAAAAGTGCGTTTTCTCGCTATACTTACACCGCTAAAACTATCGGTTAGGCGCAATTTTTATTTTAATTATATATAGACAATGTTTTTTAGATTTTGGCTACGGGATTTATTTTAGTATTTTTATGATAGGTGAGTAGATAAATATTTATGCTACAGAAATTGAATAAAAACTATATACCAACCAAATATTTTTCCTCAATTTTATCTCAGTAATTTTCTCAATGATGGTAACTTGTTTAGTCGAGTCACATTTTTAGAGCTCGATATACTTTAAAATACACGTATATAATTCCATTATTCTTTCAACTTAAAAAATAAGTAGGTATACCAACGAATCAATTTAATATACGAATTTAGATATATATATGAATTTAGATAATTCCATAAAGTTAAGTCAATTAAGAATACTAACTACGAAATTTTTGACATAAATTAGTTTTCTTGAACTTTAATGAAATAAACTTTAAACTATATTATAAAACTAATTTGATTCATAAACTGCAATACAGTATAGGTACTTATATGACGCGTATTCAGATTTCAAAAGCATGATACCAATTTAGCCCAGTCACATTAGAGTAAAGTTGGTATCGTATTTATACTACCTGAATATCGCTAAAGGTTACCTTCAATGGAGGAGCACAAATCGTGTTAATATCTTGAATAATTCATTAAGTAATTACATCTGTGTATTGCATCTGTGCATTTACGAAATAAATGAGTATGAATATGAATATCTATTTATTAAGCAAAATGTAACACACATTATTAATTTCTCCGCGAGAATTGTATCACAAGATCTATCAGTAAAACATATTATTCCCATTTAGATTTACTGTCTGTCATATTAAAAGTTTATTTTATTTGGTGTACTTAACATCGCGTCGCGTAGAAACATGCGTCAGTTATAAATATTATGGGACAAACTTACACAAATCAACTTGTTTGTGTTGTGGGTACTAGGCGACGATATATATAGATAGACTAGCTTTTTACCGCGGCTTCGCCCGCGTACTAAAAGTACTAAAAAAGGAGGTTCTCAGTTAGACTCGTATGTTTGTATGTAGGAATGTATGTTTGTCCGCGATCATCTTGCGTTTCGCTGAACTGATTTAGAAGCGGTTTTCGGAAAAGTATTCGTTAAATTCTGGAGGTTTCGGTATACCACGTTTTGAAGACGGCGGTTCCCTCATTTTTTATTTTAAAGAAATTATAGCAATAATTGTTTAATTGTTACGCCATCAACGACTTACTACTGAGAGATTATGATTAATACAGATTTCTACTCTTGAATAGAAGCTTTTCCCCGCGACTTCATTTGCGTGGAATTAGTAATCCACCCTCCTTTTTACCCGCTTAAGGAATGACTTCTGGGATAACAACTATTATATATCCTTCCCCAGAACGCAAAATATCTCCATACCAAATCATCTAAATAGGTTCAACGGTTATTAATTTCCCATACAAACTTTCAACCCCCGTTTCACCCCCTAGAGGGTTGATTTTCGAGATAAAATCTATCCTATATTGTTTACCGCGACTCAATCTATATAATATGTACCAAGTTTCATTTCAGTCGTCTGTTCAGCGGTTAATAATTCGCCATACAAACTACCAACATGTTTTCTACCCCTCTAAGATTGATTTTCGGCTTAAAAAATATTCTATATTGTTTCCTGGGACTCAAACTATATCCACAACAAAATTATCTAAATCGGTTCGCGGTAAAAAAATCTCCATACAAACCTCCAACACCCATTTCACCCCCTTAAAGATTGATTTTCGAGATAAAAACTGTCCCATGTCGTTTCCCGGTACACAAACTATCTCTATACCAAGTTTCATCTAAATTGGTTCAACGTTTAAAAATTCCCCATACAAACTATCAACCCCCATTTCACCCCCTTAAGTGTTGATTTCGTAATCAGCTACCCGATAAACCATAGAAACAATACCCATGTTGATATTTAAATTTTGTCACCACATTTCCCCCTTATGGGTTGAATTCTCAAAAAAGCTAAAACACTTGTTTTCTCATTTATCGTTAGGAATACTCCTGTAAAGTTTCGAATAAAATAGTTGAACTAATCTGGTTTCCCATACAAACCTTGAACCCCATTTCCCCCCTTAGGAGGTAATTTTTTTTAAATTATTTCTAAGTGCATCCCTATGCCTTATAAGGAGCCTACGTACCACATTTGGAATCTTTAGAACCAGCGGTTTGGGCTGTGGGTTGATATGTCAGTCAGTTTCTTCTTTTATATATTTAGAAGAAGATTGCAATTTGGCACAAATACTCTCAAGAATTGTCATGTCCACAATATTAATTTTCAAAATCGATGACATTTTCTTAATTAACGTCCCAAAAAATCACAAAAACGACACCCATATGGATATTTAGACATTTCAACCCCATTGTACCCTAACAGGGGAGATGGTATTTCACGTCCGCCACGTCGGATTTTAAAATCGTTGTTGTTTTCGTAATCAACGACCCGATAAACCATAGAAACAATACCCATGTTGATTTTCAGACTTTTTGACCATATTTCCCCCTTTTAGGGGTTGAATTCTCAAAAAACCTGCAACACGTATTTACTCATTTATTGTTAGGAATACTTCTGTGAAGTTTCGAATAAAATAGACTAACTAATCTTGTTTCCCCATACAAACTTTGGACCCCCATTTCACCCCCTTAGGGGATGAATTTTGAAAAATCCTTTCTTAGCGCACCCCTAGACCTTATAAGGAACCTACATGCCAAATTTGGAATCTCTAGAACCAGCGGTTTGGACTGTGCGTTGATAGATCACTATGTCAGTCAGTCTAGCTGTCTATACCTTTGAGTTATATATATTTAGATATAGATAAATAGTTAAACACATATATAAACATTACAAACTGTTTGATATGATGCCCACGGCAGCGGCATCGGCAGCTTTTTATGTCAGTACCGCTCGCCGCCGGCAGGGTGTTCATCCTCACACCCTGGAGCCTAATGGGTTGCGCACTGTAGGGTTTAAGAGGAATTTCCTCCCACGAACGCTGCGACTGTGGAATGAACTCCCTGTCGAGGTTTTCCCGGCGGGCTACAGTATGAAGTTCTTCAAAATAGGAGTGTATAGGTTCTTAAAGGGTAGGCAACGCGCATGTGAATCCTCTGGGGTTGCAGGCGTCCATAGACTACGGTAACTGCTTACCACCAGGCGGGCCGTATGCTTGTTTGCCACCGTTTTGGTATAAAAAAAAAACATCCATAACTTAAGAAGAAATATTTGTAATAAACATACAATTAAATGCCCTGACCAGGATTCGAACCTGGGACCTCCTGCTTCATAGCCAGAGTCACTACCGACTAGGCTAAGAGGTCGTCCAACAGATTTAATAGCGGAAAACATGACAGGACATGTAATTCATGGGCACGATTCGAAAAATAAACACACACACACTGGACAGACACAACTCCAACCCAACTCAACCCAACTCAACTCAACGCTATAACGACATTGACATTTGCTATTCGAACCAGGGACCGGCCCGCTATCCCTTATAAAGGGTTTTGTATGGGTTTTGCATAAGGCTTAACTAACCATACCCTTTCCCGGACGATACCCTTTCATATTGCTTTTATAGCCCTTATATAAAGGCTATCACCGCTATCCCAATACCCTTACGAAACCCTTATCATCCGCTCACCAAGCCTTACATATCGCTTATAAGTGTTAGCCTTATATAAGGGCTTCCCTTTTAGCATACTGCGTGCTAATTTAAATCGTCTACCTTGTTCATAAAACACACATTCCTCCGAACCACGCGCTCGATGTTCGCGCACTTCGAAATGATCGAAGCCGCTGTAGATGAAATACGGTTCAATTTTCAATGGCAAAATGCTGTGATGGCTGTTTCTTACTTTGCGCGGGTCGAGCGACTCGAGCGCATCGTCACGGCGCTTTTTTTTAAGTCTTAGACACGTGCCGATGTTATCATTATTTATTATTAGATGTCAGAGTGGAGTGAAAATAAACATAATGATAAGTGAATTATAATGTTTAGAACACTTTAGACCTACTTGCTGTATGTATAGTGTATAACTCCGTATGTCAAGCGCGCTTTAATGTCGTTTGCCCAATATTACAGGGTTGCATGTTTTACTTTAATCGAATGGAAATTTGAACCTCTATTGAAAGTCTAAATTTAACTATCCTCAAAATCTAATATTATCTATTTTATTTTTATTTCTATTTCGTTTCTATTTTGTTTCATTTTATTTTCATTTTATTTTCATTTTATTTTCATTTTATTTTCATTTTATTTTCATTTTATTTTCATTTTATTTTCATTTTATTTTCATTATATTTTCATTATATTTTCATTTTATTTTCATTTTATTTTCATTTTATTTTCATTTTATTTTCATTTTATTTTCATTTTATTTTCATTTTATTTTCATTTTATTTTCATTTTATTTTCATTTTTATTTCATTTTTATTTCATTTTTATTTCATTTTTATTTCATTTTTATTTCATTTTTATTTCATTTTTATTCCATTTTTATTCCATTTTTATTTCATTTTTATTTCATTTTTATTTCATTTTTATTTCATTTTTATTTCATTTTTATTTCATTTTTATTTCATTTTTATTTCATTTTTATTTCATTTTTATTTCATTTTTATTTCATTTTTATTTCATTTTTATTTCATTTTTATTTCATTTTTATTTCATTTTTATTTCATTTTTATTTCATTTTTATTTCATTTTTATTTCATTTTTATTTAATTTTTATTTCATTTTTAATCATTTTTATTTCATTTTTATTTCATTTTTATTTCATTTTTATCTCATTTTTATCTCATTTTTATCTCATTTTTATTCCATTTTTATTTCATTTTTATTTCATTTTTATTTCATTTTTATTTCATTTTTACTTCATTTTTATTTCATTTTTATTTCATTTTTATTTCATTTTTATTTCATTTTTATTTCATTTTTATTTCATTTTTATTTCATTTTTATTTTTATTTTTATTTTTATTTTATTTTTATTTTATTTTTATTTTTTTTTTTTTTTTTTTTTTTTTCATTTTTATTTCATTTTTATTTCATTTTTATTTCATTTTTATTTCATTTTTATTTCATTTTTATTTCATTTTTATTTCATTTTTATTTCATTTTTATTTCATTTTTATTTCATTTTTATTTCATTTTTATTTCATTTTTATTTCATTTTTATTTCATTTTTATTTTTATTTTTATTTTATTTTTATTTTATTTTTATTTTATTTTTATTTTATTTTTATTTTATTTTTATTTTATTTTTATTTTATTTTTATTTTATTTTTATTTTATTTTTATTTTATTTTTATTTTATTTTTATTTTATTTTTATTTTATTTTTATTTTATTTTTATTTTATTTTTATTTTATTTTTATTTTATTTTTATTTTATTTTTATTTTTATTTTATTTTTATTTTATTTTTATTTTATTTTTATTTTATTTTTATTTTATTTTTATTTTATTTTTATTTTATTTTTATTTTATTTTTATTTTATTTTTATTTTATTTTTATTTTATTTTTATTTTATTTTTATTTTATTTTTATTTTATTTTTATTTTATTTTTATTTTATTTTTATTTTATTTTTATTTTATTTTTATTTTATTTTTATTTTATTTTTATTTTATTTTTATTTTATTTTTATTTTATTTTTATTTTATTTTTATTTTATTTTTATTTTATTTTTATTTTATTTTTATTTTATTTTTATTTTATTTTTATTTTATTTTTATTTTATTTTTATTTTATTTTTATTTTATTTTTATTTTATTTTTATTTTATTTTTATTTTATTTTTATTTTATTTTTATTTTATTTTTATTTTATTTTTATTTTATTTTTATTTTATTTTTATTTTATTTTTATTTTATTTTTATTTTATTTTTATTTTATTTTTATTTTATTTTTATTTTATTTTTATTTTATTTTTATTTTATTTTTATTTTATTTTTATTTTATTTTTATTTTATTTTTATTTTATTTTTATTTTATTTTTATTTTATTTTTATTTTATTTTTATTTTATTTTTATTTTATTTTTATTTTATTTTTATTTTATTTTTATTTTATTTTTATTTTATTTTTATTTTATTTTTATTTTATTTTTATTTTATTTTTATTTTATTTTTATTTTATTTTTATTTTATTTTTATTTTATTTTTATTTTATTTTTATTTTATTTTTATTTTATTTTTATTTTATTTTTATTTTATTTTTATTTTATTTTTATTTTATTTTTATTTTATTTTTATTTTATTTTTATTTTATTTTTATTTTATTTTTATTTTATTTTTATTTTATTTTTATTTTATTTTTATTTTATTTTTATTTTATTTTTATTTTATTTTTATTTTATTTTTATTTTATTTTTATTTTATTTTTATTTTATTTTTATTTTATTTTTATTTTATTTTTATTTTATTTTTATTTTATTTTTATTTTATTTTTATTTTATTTTTATTTTATTTTTATTTTATTTTTATTTTATTTTTATTTTATTTTTATTTTATTTTTATTTTATTTTTATTTTATTTTTATTTTATTTTTATTTTATTTTTATTTTATTTTTATTTTATTTTTATTTTTTTTTTATTTTTTTTTTATTTTTTTTTTATTTTATTTTTATTTTATTTTTATTTTATTTTTATTTTATTTTTATTTTATTTTTATTTTATTTTTATTTTATTTTTATTTTATTTTTATTTTATTTTTATTTTATTTTTATTTTATTTTTATTTTATTTTTATTTTATTTTTATTTTATTTTTATTTTATTTTTATTTTATTTTTATTTTATTTTTATTTTATTTTTATTTTATTTTTATTTTATTTTTATTTTATTTTTATTTTATTTTTATTTTATTTTTATTTTATTTTTATTTTATTTTTATTTTATTTTTATTTTTTTTTATTTTTTTTTTATTTTTTTTTAGTTTTTTTTTTTTTATTTATTTATTTTTTTTTTTAGTTTTTTTTTTTTCTATTTTGATTCTAGTTTAATTCTATTTTGATTCTATTTTGATTCTATTTTGATTCTATTTTTATTCTATTTTTATTTTATTTTTATTTTATTTTTATTAATTATTTTTATTCTATTTTTATTTTATTTTTATTTATTCTTTTCAGTCAGACAGCTCAACTACGATGCGCGGTAAAAGCAACTGGTAGTTGTAGTCGTACTAGTAATTATGTAGTATATATGGTAAGCGAATATAATGATTTAACAAACCCTTCCCGTACGTATTGTCTTTCCTTTTCATACACTACCGATATAGACTAATTCTTTCTCGTTCACGCAAGGCTCAACTACGACATTACTAAAGGGAAAGCCTTATAAAAAGCGCTTAATGATAAGGGTAACCCTTATTAAGGGCTAGCTTTATATTTGGCTAAGCTTTATGATAAGGGTTAGTCAAACGAATGTGTTAGCAGTTCAAAAGGGAAAGTCTCTCAATCGGTTAGCCTTATATAAGGGACGCCCATTGAAAGGCTTTTATCGCGGAAAGGGTTGTCCGGTCCCTGATTCGAACAGATTTTCATTCAACATTGATCTCACATTGGTACAATGTGTGATTTTTCGAATCGCGGCCCATGTATTTGGAAATTATAATACAAATATAGGATTTCAAGCTCACATGTTCATTCACATACAGTTACTCCGTGATGATGATGATGATGCACTGTGCCGAAATATCGGGTTCTCAAAAAATAATATACATGGTAAATACCCCGTTACAAATAATAGTTATAATACAAATAATCCGTTTACGATCATAAAACATTAAACAAAATCCCTATTAAAGCCTAGTTGTATTTTGTATACAACTAAAAAGTAAGTATTCGATAATAAAACTAGTTTTGTCAATAAAACAAGAGTACCTCCAGAGGATTCACATGCGCGCTGCGTTAACTTCAACAAAATGTACGTTTGCTGTTATAAGTACCTACATATGTGTCTATAGTGATTACGCAACAGGTTAAGCCTTATAAGTACCTACACTAAAAGCTTTTATGGAGTACAATATTGTAGGCATATAAAAATATAGGAGGCCATATTTGTTAAGGCAAATTAAATCACTGATTTCATGCTTAGTACCTACACATTTTCTTCTTTGTTGTAAGAATATAAACAAGGCGAAAATTATTGTCATGCCCATGAATTACTCGTACTTACGAAATTTAATAAGCGATAGGGCAAGATATATACGGATACAATTTTGACGTGATAACGTCTTTAAAATCGTTTTAGTCGGGTGACATGTTCAGAAACTTGTGTCACACCAAAACCTCACGAGCGCGATCGCAGGTATAACGAGAGAGAGACGGACCGATCTCCCGTCTCATCTCGAGCGCTGCCAGTCATTCCGTGAAACTTGTCACGCGGAATCCTCACGAGCGGTTAGACGTTATCACGTAAACATCTCGATCGTAAACCTACTTTACAAACAACCAATTTTTTAAATTGTATTGTTTTGCTACGCCCGGAAACGAGGTCTTAGGTACTTTTAATAATTTATTATAATTATAAACCACCAATACTAACTGTTATTACTCATTACTTCAAAAGAAGCGACAGGAAAGCTTATAAAATATTTGTCTTATAGTCGGAGAGCTTGGCTACGACAGACAATAATGAAAGCGACGAACCCCATCTCGTTAAAAAAAAATTAACTGTTTATTTAAGAAAAAGATGAACAATAACATGCCAGTCTTAACTGCTAATCTTAAACTAAAAAGATTGTATGAGTTAAGGAGTCTAGAAACTTAAATTAGGTATACAATACTATTGCTAATTAAATTAGGTATACAATACAATATTAATGCTATTAATTAAAATTATTTAATGTTATTTATTATTTACATGTGTATGAAGTTACCTTCTTAATTTTAACATATATTTTGTATTATGTTCCTGACTTGTCTATTAGTTGTTATGTTGTCTATTGTTGTTAGTTTGCTATACTATGCTTATTTCTAGATCCGGACATCTGGCAGCTTTAAAGTGGTGCAGGTCAAAGAATGCAAACCACTTTAAGAATACAATTCCTAGGGTTCTGGTTTTGATCCTGTATTATGAGAAATGATACTTATAAATAATTAGATTGTATCATTGCTAAAACTTTCCGATGGGGGATAGTAGTCCAAAACGACGTATAATGTAATTCGTTGTTTGTCGCCTACTGTTTCTGTTTCCGAAATAATACGCAATGTTTTTTGCTCTAATGTTAAAATATACAAGTAGGCCCCATTCTCTATAAATAAGACAATTCCGAGAATGTTTACTTAATTTGGTATTACTTTTTTCCAACTAGAAATAGTACCATTGTTTTAGGGGGACGGGAAAAATTTATTGTAGTATGGGGTAGCGCATTGTTATCGGTGAATTCTCAATACAACTTGGGACTCCGATGGCCGGTTGAGAAGTGTAAGACTTCTTCGGCAGATGTCGCTAGGCGTCCCACTAAGACGCCATAAGGGATATAGTGGAGAAATTCGCAGCCATCAGGTAAGTCTCAGTAGCTCAGTTGGTCAGAGCGATGGGCATGTATCCCAGAGACGCGAGTTTGAGTCTCGCCTGAGGCAGTGATTTTTCTACTTTTCCTTTATTTCTAAACATTGTAGAATTAGTATCTCAATCTAACTAAACGGGTTTCGTTGCTCTCATTATTGTCCATATCTAACGTGGCCAGCTCTTAGTCCATAAGATTGACGCCTGCTATTAAAAACCTTTCACATTAATGAGACCCAGGTACTTTCGAATAAATTGTTTCTAATAATTTAAAAAAATGTTCATCACTTGATCAAAAAGTTTTTTGCGGGGCCAGTAATAAGAAATACGAATATGAATCGATTTCGGACACTTGCGGTATTTTACATTATAAATTAGTAATATATTATTGATAATGTATTCAATTTACTATCAATAGTTATCGGCGTAGAAATATTTGGTATACACTTACTTACTTCATAAAATAATTTGGAAACAGAATTCATAATAATGTCAACACGACAGACTCTCTGTTCGGAAAGAGAAGTGTCGAGATTTATATGGGAACTCATACATTCTACGACACTTCTCTTTGCGGACAGTCTAGAACACGTCTCTGGCAATAATATTCTCTATACACACTCGAGGATAATTAAAACGGATCAATTCACATACAAATTGTAACACAAGGCGACCCATATTTCTTCATTCTTAACCCGTGGCTGCCTAAAGAACTTCATCTTGTCGTATTTGTTACATTCTGCATTTGATCTTCGTTTTATAATTTGTTGTGTTCAATAATTTTCTACGCACCTACGTAAATTATTACTTAGTTTACATTTGTATCTATAACTATTTGATGTCTATGAAAACACATACTTACGCTTTTGTGGAGTGCTTTTTGTGATTTGACTGTAAACTTATATAATAAACTAGCCTTTTCCCGCGGCTTCGCCCGCGTACTATAAGTACTCAAAAAGGATACGATACCCATGTTGATTTTCAGACTTTGTGACCACATTTGCCCCTTTTGAGGGTTGAATTTTCAAAAAACCTGAAACACGTGTTTATTCATTTATCGTTAGGAACACTTCTGTGAAGTTTCGATTAAAATAGTCTAACAAATCTTGATTCGCCATACAAACTTTGGACCCCCATTTTACCCCCTTAGGGGGTGAATTTTGAAAAATCCTTTCTTAGTGCACCCCAGTCAGTCAGTCAGTCAGTCAGTCAGTCAGTCAGTCAGTCAGTCAGTCAGTCAGTCAGTCAGTCAGTCAGTCAGTCAGTCAGTCAGTCAGTCAGTCAGTCAGTCAGTCAGTCAGTCAGTCAGTCAGTCAGTCAGTCAGTCAGTCAGTCAGTCAGTCAGTCAGTCAGTCAGTCAGTCAGTCAGTCAGTCAGTCAGTCAGTCAGTCAGTCAGTCAGTCAGTCAGTCAGTCAGTCAGTCAGTCAGTCAGTCAGTCAGTCAGTCAGCATTACGCAGCAGCACGACTACGAACGGTAGCAATTATATTAGTTACGGTGTGTTTGACTGAGTGTAATGTATTTTATATTTCTACAAATAAAGCTTATTTTAAATAAAAAAGGAAAAAAATAGAAGAGCTAGATCGTCGAGTAATTTAATGAAATGCAAATGCGTTTGGAATACGTCGGTCACGTCCTTATTCGATGGAATTTATATTAGCTGTCTAGACGACTAGATCTTATAGATAGATGAACAGAAAATGTACACCATTTTTTTTTAAATTATAATATTCAAAAAATATTTTAAATAAATATGTGTTACAAAATGTAAGACATGTGTCATGTTGTAATTAAAATTACTTAATCCATTTTGCGTATAGTTTTTTCGGAAACAATAGGAAATAGTAATATATGCCTGAACCGAATGATTTAGGAGAAGTGAATATCAAAGGGTTGCACCTGCTGTAATGAACTACCCTAAAGCTTTCCCTCGAAGGCTTCTAAATGCTTTCTAGAGCCTACTAAGCTTTCTTACCTCAAGCTTCAGCCTGAAAACTTCTGTAAATATAAATACTTACATAAAGGAACTTACTACAGGGAAAGAAAATCAAACAAAAGATTGAAGGTTAAGGGAAAATTATTTATTTATGTTTTAATTTTGGATTTTTGTTATTGAAAAGCGAAACACTGACTAATTACCAGAGGTCGGCGGGGGTGAGCTGTTTACCTTATAATTTGACATGTCTTACGTCATTTTATAAGGCAAATAGCTCACCCCCGCCGAGCTCTGCAGTAATTACCCCTAATGCTGTCTTTGCAGACGTCATTAGGTGTTAGTTTCAGATTCCTAGGCTTTGCGAAGGTAAAAACGAAACTAACGAAGCAAAAAACCTTCGCGCCGTATTACAGTAAAGTAAGTAACGTAATTATAATATCAAATACATTAATTAATAAACTATCTATACAGTAGCTTGCTCTGATACGCAGTTTGGCCGAGATGATTGTGAAAGCTAGTGGAGACCCAACGTTGTGTGTGTAGTTACCGCAAGTCCTTTTCGATAAGGTGAGAAATAACCGCAATATTTAATATAACTACTTATAATTCCTAACTTAAATCTAACGGAATACAAATACAATAGACAATGATAGGTTAGCATATTAACTGTTGACGTTAAAAATAGAATAAGGTGCATCATAAAAATATACCCTAAATAACAGACTAATAAATAGTAATATTGAATATTAAAATAACACTAGAATTATTATGGTTGATTTATTATATGTCGTTGTTTGTTAGATAGTTATATTTACAACAAAATATATGTAAGAAGGTTTGCTGGACTCTCAACGTAGTGATTAATGGCGAAGTACGCCTGTACAAAATATGTGGCATTTCAGTCTTAACGGTTCCGTCGTCCAACGGTGGGATCATGACCAGTGGTCTACAATCCGGAGCTTTATGGATCTGGTAATATATGGTGTCCACGGCCAGTGGCCTAAGAACCTGTTGATCGTGCGTTCTGAACATTTGTAATGATCCAAGTATGCGACCGGGCCAATAGCCTACAGTCTCGCTCCATACATCAATGTATAATTGACAGATAACCGCCAATTCCTCCACACCACATATGCAAATAACGACTGGTACATTTAATAATTAAGTGAGCAAATACCTACCGCCGTTTATGACGAATGGTATATAAATTTAGGAAGTAAATAGCAAGTACCTACCATCGTTAATAAGCAAATCTGAGTTATCTTGACGTGTAAGACCCTCACCGTACCGTCATCACTGCACGAGACCGGATATTACTAAGAACACCTAGTACGCTAATGGCGTACCTACATGGCAATAAACCTCTTTAAGCACATGCTGTATTGCGCGTCATATATTCAAGTGAACCATGGGTGATACAGTGCGCGTTGGTCTTCACATAGTGTTCCCCGTTGTCACCAAGAAAACACCAGATAAGCATTCTACATGGAATAAATCTCTACGCTAGAAATCCAGCATCTTATCCCTTATATAATTACTAAAGTGTTACATGGAAGTACATATTTCGCGATATCGTTTAATCATGGCCAATAGTTAACCGACATCGACAATTAACATTTAACTCATTCAGCACCGAGAACCTGACTGTCGGGTTCTCTCTTCGTAGCTACTACGAGCTACATACCTACGACGAATACGTGGCTACGGGCTACGAGCGTAGCGCGTAGCACTGGGTGGCGTTGAATGTGTTAATAGATCGAAACCTATCTTAAACGTTGCATTAAAACTACGAGTATATATTTATATTTATAAGGTAGTAGAAAGAAATAGTTTTAAGATAGAATGTAGTTACCCGAAACAGTGGATTAAAATCTACTTAGATAAAATATGGCTTGGTACTTTCAAATAGAACCTATTCGACAAGTCAACAGTAAATATATGTATGTATGTATGTATGTATGTAAACACTTTATTGTACATAAAAAGTAACAAAACAAACATGATAAAAGAAAAATAAACAAAGTACAAAGGCGAACTTATCCCTTTTAGGGATCTCTTCCAGTTAACCTTTGAGCAATTGAGAGAAATGTATAAGATAGACAAACATGCACTATGTACTTAGTGTACTTACGGAAACAAATATCTAAAAAAGAAGAGATAATATCTACTTAACCTAAGGTATAATAAATACACATATAATACATAATCAAATATATATTATATATTTATATTTATATATATATATATATATATATATATACACGTATTCATAAAATAAGGTACCAACTCAACTAGAACACAAATCATTCGGGGAGCCACAATTTATGTAACTTTCCCTTCAGTGACGCTACCGACTGGGATTGTCTAAAGGACAACGGCAACTCATTCCACAACTGCACAGCACGTACTGAGAAAGACCTGGAATACGACCTAGTCTTCTTCAACGGTATGGCAAGAGTGAGGTTCGCACTCGACCTCAAGCGGTGACCACTACCAACAGCCAAATACCTAAACCTTTCAGAGAGGTATTTGTGGGGAGGTCGGATTAAAAAGGGTGTTAAAAAGAAGACATAGAATATGCACGTCCCTGCGCTGGCGTATAGGGAGCCAACCGAGCTTAGCACGAAATTCGGAGATGTGGTCAAACTTCCGTAACCCAAAAATATACCGGATACACACATTCTGCAGACGCTCCAGCTTATCCAGTAGTTCCTCCCTGAGGTCCAAAAAAGCAATGTCACCATAGTCCAAAAGCGGTAGGAGAAGGGATCGAGCAAGAGTCAGCTTAGTGTGAACCGGAAGGAAATTCTGAAGACGTTTTAAAGAGTGGAGGGACGCAAATATCTTTTTACTAATCTCAGCGGTGTGAGCAGACCAGGAAAGTGTCTCATCCATGGTGACACCCAAATTTTTGACTGTAGAGGAGAAAGGGATGGGAATTCCGTCGAAAAGGATGTCGGGTATCACCATATCAGAGAGCTCACCAATGTAGTAAGGACTACCTATAATTATAGCCTGATTTATGTGCGTTTACCTTAAGACCGAAACTACCGGCCCAGCTGCGAATAGACTCAAGATCAGCATTGATTTGGTCTACTAGAGAAGCAAAATACCAGTTGCTGCATATATCTGTAGGTCATCCGCATAAAGGTGGTAAGAGGATCTAAGTGACGTTGTGATTCCATTGATAAAAATGGAGAAAAGAAGTGGGGAAAGCACTCCTCCCTGTGGCACGCCAGCGGAAAGTTCGCACCAATCGGAGAACTTGTCATCGAATCGAACACACTGGCGCCGGCCGAAAAGATAATCACGGAACCAGGATAGGGTTATATGATCCATATTAAATGTCTTAAGTATCCCAAGCAAAATGTCAAAGTCCACCGAATTGAAGGCGCTACTAAAGTCGAGAAGAACAAGGATAGTAAGCTTCTTATTATCAATATTAAGACGAATGTCGTCGGAATATATACACTACGACGGAGAATAAATATTACGTATCCTAGATAGTTAGGTATTGTAAATATAATATACGCACACATAAATACACGCAGTCATAAAAAGGTTCAATGTAAACATAAAACAACAAACACAGGTGATATATGTATTATGAAGAACCTGGTCAGAATATATCAACCTATATAATTGAATGGAAATAAGTAGAATATCATTAAATTGTTAAATGGTTTCCTCACGACAACTAGTTCTACGTAAATACAAAATACTATTATTTATTAGCTGTGTTATGTATTTGAAGTCCCAGTCAAGTAATATTATACATTCAACAATAAGCTTAATATTAAACCATTGCTCTGAAGTTAATCCTATGTTGAAACGTCCATACGATTTAAAAATCGTTTATGAAAGAAGACGAAGATTGTATTTAAATTCCACACTCAATAAATAATCAAAACATGTATGTACTTATTTAGACATACGGACGGCTCTAGGCACAGCGGAATAGTGTTTCGCTTCGCTCGCTCAGTAATAGTTGAAATAGTACCTAATATACTTAAACGCAGATCCCTACTTTAGGTATTGTAATCCCAACACAGATCAAATATTTACAAATGTGGATTAATAATATCACCCTCATTATTCTAACACTTACTGCAGGTACATAAGCGTAATGCCTGTAATATTAGTACCCAGATACCCCAACTAATAAAAGAAAGGTATTGACCGTTATTATAATATTCGTAGGCTTCACTAG
The DNA here is from genome assembly GCA_947086415.1 of Pammene aurita. Taxonomy (NCBI): domain Eukaryota; kingdom Metazoa; phylum Arthropoda; class Insecta; order Lepidoptera; family Tortricidae; genus Pammene; species Pammene aurita. The sequence goes on along the minus strand of OX352302.1, from coordinate 23,799,994 downwards.
TAATTTTATAATAAGTATAAGTCTTTATTTAATAAAATAAACTTAAATAATAATACGAATATAACTAAAATATAAATTTATAAAACTACTAAAATTAAGTCTAAACTTAAAAAATAAATATATAACTAAAATCGACCCTCTAAACCTTGGCTCCTCGGTAAGGTGCCCATCACACAGGCAGCATTCCCGCGTTGAATCGCTATAGCGAGTCTCTGTGCGAGAAAGCTGCCTGCGCGAGGGTCACCTGTGGCCTCCCTCAATCTTTTGCCCAGTTCCCTGTGGAGCCGGCGCGCACCCCTGCCCCACGGACCTAGTGTCTCGACGCCAAAAGCTACAAACTCGTAATTAGCGCCGAGACAGCTATATTTATTTACCTTGATGCGCTCCTGACGCGTCCGCCGCTGCTCCGGCTTGTCGGCTGGTGCGTGAGATGTAGGACGCCGCCAGCGTGTCAGCGCAAGTGGCGTCCCACACCAGCGCACGGCCTCTATTCCAGGGGATTAACGACATCCCGTCGGGGCGCTTGCCATCTTCCCGCACGATCTGGGGTTCCAGAGCTGCGGGGACGTTGGCACTGACGAGCGCCCTTCTGAGGATGTCGTTCAGAGCGGCATGGCGAGACAAGCGTCCGGCGCCAGAGGAGCACGAGAGGCCGTGGTGGCCTACCGGAGCTATAAGTGTGTCTACCGGAGCTCCACAGGCAACACAGCTGTGTTCCGTGCAGATTTCGACGCCGAGACGGAGACCGACGGCTACACGAGTTTGCTTGGGTCGATGAAAGTAGCCGCGTTGGGCGACGGATAGGCATGGAGCCAGTGCCCTGACTCCGGTTTGGAGGCTGCTAAAATTGTAGCAAGGTCTTTACCTGACGATGTGGCAACCAGTGATTTTACAATGGCGGCGGAAGCTATTGTATCCCATGCTCTTTGGTATTTGGGCTTCGCGAGTAAATTTTGACCCGACATGCTAGCCAGGCATTCGTGGCCCCACCCAAGCACGCGATCTCACAGTTTGTAGCCGTAGAGGCTTTAAGGATATTTCCTGTGAGATCAGACGTGCTATGGACAGAGGACAGGAATGCCGGCAGAGCAACGCTTGAAATATTTCAAGTTCCTAAGCCGCCGAACCTTACCGGTAAGCAGGCCTGGGTCCATGCCTCCTCGTTAAAGTGGACGTTAAGAATGGCTTCAATTTGCGATTTTAGAATTAGGTCTATGGGAATAATCAAATTGGGAAATTTCCAGATGGGACAGCAGCGCAATAGATAAGTAAATTTCGGTACAAGCAAACAGAATTTTAGGATAAATAGAGTTGATTTTGACGAGGCGGTCCGAATGATTATTGAATGTAGATATTGACTTATTAAGGAGAGGAGGGATGGCTTCGTCAAAGATAGGCGAGCCAAGCAGAAACAGGCTGTCTTTAGACAAAAATTTTATATTCAAGGCGACATTGTTAAAATTTTGAGTGATTTCAGAAACCAGTGGGGCCATCTTATCAGAAATATATAATTCGCATTTATTAAAATTTAAGTCTAGTCCTAGGTCCCTGAACTGAGTAACAATATTGTAATGATATTGTAAAATGTTAATACACAACAAACAATTAAGATAAAAGTGAAATATTTAAAAGAACTCACCTAAAGTTGTAGACCTCGATCTTAGCTGAGAGATGCTGACGTGTTGAAGTTCTAGATAGATAGATAGATCATTTATTGATAAAAGACAAAAAATTTACTCGTCACTTTTATAATACTTATACTTTTATAATACATTATGTTTGAATAATATATCGTATGCAGCAAAAGCATAATTATTTAATACTGTCAATGGGCCTGTGACTTGTAACAGGCGACAAATTCGTCGACACTATAGCATGTCATGTCCAGTAGTGTCTGTTTAAGCTTATTAATGAACATTGAATCGGTGCCAGATTTGAACTCCTCACTTAAGACATTGTACAGTTTAATCCCTGTTATGTATAGGGATTTCTTTGATTTTGATAGACGGCGATACGGCATATGTAGGAGATTGCGTCTGCGCGTCTGAAATTTATCAAAATTTGTGGGGATCTGGTCATCTGGTCGAGGTTACGTCGCACGTACTTGCACGCCTCGAGTACATATATAGAGGGCAACGTCAGAATTTTTAGCTGTTTAAATAACTCCTTTGCAGGGTAGTCAAAGGGTTTTCTAGCCATAATACGGATTGCACGTCTCTGTAGTTTAAAAACTCTTTCACGATCCGCAGAAGTACCCCACATGTCCACGCCATAGATTAATGTGGAGTGGAAGTACCCAAAATATGCCTTTTATATATTGTCTTCGGAGAGGCTGTAGGTAAGTCTTGATAAGGCATGGCACGCCGAAGAGAGTTTTTTGCAGATTACGTCTATGTGAGGAGACCATGTCAGACCCGCGTCGATTTGGAATCCTAAGTATTTAACTTCGCGCACTTAAGGCACAAGAGTATCATTGGTTACGATATTGAATCGGTCTTTTAGGTTCTTTCTGAGTTGAAAGTACATTATGTTTGTTTTTTCGACATTTAGGAGCATGCCATTTGCTGTGAACCAGGTCGAGATATTCTGCATGGTTTGCACGAGTTTAGATTCCAGATCGGGAGCATTGTCAGCAGATACTATTATGCATGTGTCGTCAGCAAACATAACGTACTCCGCGTCGTCCAAGGCAGAGGTGATATCATTTACGACAATAAGGAATAAGTTATTTCCTGTTACCGAACCTTGCGGAACTGCACTGTCGCCAATGGCTTCGAAATCGGATTTGTGGGTCTGAACATACGTGCTTTGTTTGCGCCCACTTAGAAAGGATTTAATTGTACGAGCAATTGGCCATTTACACCGTACTGCGATAGTTTCGATAGAAGTAGGGTATGGTCTATCATTTAGAACGCGCGCGACAAGTCGCAGAATATAGCTGCGACAAGTCGCTTGCGCTCGATGTGCGTCATGACGCGTGACATTAGATCCCGAGTCGCATCAGCGGTTGAACGCCCCGGCATAATAAGAACCTTATGATTTTGTAACACGGGTAGGTTGAGTAGATCACATAATTTAGTAAAGAATAAATTTACCTCACCCTTTGGTTGCCTACACAGACAAACAATAACTAGGTCCAAGTCCAGACATTCAACAGCACACACCCCAAACTGCATTTTAATTGACAAGGCAGCGACTTCTTTGCGTTATTAAGTTAGGTCTCACATATATACAGGCACCTCCTCCCATCCGCATCGGCCTGCAATAATGGGCACGTAGACTGTAATTCATTAGATTAACGGAGTTTAGCTCGTCAGATCTTAACCAGATTTCCGTCAGACAGACGATATCAACTTGTTCTCGTAGCTGCAGCTCAGCTCCCAGTTCATGTGTTTTATTGTTCAGTCTATTGATGTTTTGATGATGTACTGAAACAGTAGTAGTTATCTTCTCGGTTCCGCAGTCAGGTTCAGCATCTATCCGGTGTTTTGTTGTGCTTAGGGTGTAGAAAGGGCTTCCACTCTGGTACAGCTATGTTTAGCGGCCAGGCTGACGCATCCATAAAGTGGCTATAAACCGATGATGGTACGCCAATTTTGTATGACTTGTAGGTGTCATGTTTGGACTTTATTTCTTCAACACTGTATTGAGAGTTACTGTGTATACTCGTTAAGTATTTGATTATATCATCTGTTGATGAGGCATTGCTGAAATAGCAGCCATGGAGGAACTTATACACATCTACCCCTCCCAGGGAGGTATTTGTTAAGGTGCCTTTGATTATTTTTGGTTGAAATGGGCGTCGTCGTTTCTTGTTTTTGACAAGTTCCCATTCATTTTAGTCATTGTCCGTGACGGGTGTTGATACCGACCCATCCGTGTCAGTGTTCATAATTTGGTTGCTTGATGAGTTGCTTGCATCCGTGTCAGTGTTTATAATTTGGTTGCTTGATGAGTTGCAAGCACTCGTGTCCGTTGCAATTTTTGGTTTAGTGTCGACGCTTTTAGAGGTTATCTGCGCTGGGTCATCTTTGGGTGGTTGCTCCGAGCTCGTCATTATACGTTTAGATAACCCGGTAGATTTAAGAGGTTTAGACGTCTGCGCGATTTTCTCTTTCGCTTCTTTCGTTCTCGTTCTGACTAAGTTAAGTTCGAACCTTACCACCCGCTTTTATAATTTCCGTACCCTGTCTCCCACAATCACGTACATTCCCCTCTGTAGCTTTAATGCAAACATCTCTTTAAAAATCTTACCGATTACTATCCCGATTCCGCTATTGAACCTAATTGTCTAAATAACAAGGGTGATGATCCAACCTGTGGGTACTAAAACCAAATAAATGTCTAACAGACAAGGTTCAAATTCGTATGAACTCCTCACTCGTCGTCTGCGCACCGCTTCTCGATCGCCTGCGAAAATCTAAGCAAATATGCGGGTGGGTTAAGATTATCCTCGCGCGATGCAAGATTATTCCTACCCGCATTTATGTGAAATTATTAATTGATAATTACAATTTCAAGATTTTCTGGCAAATTGCTGATTAAAACTTAAAAACTACATTTGGATAAATATGCTAAAAATATAGGGAATATATATATGATAGTGGAATATACATACAATATTGTTTCTACAGGAAACGAAAGCAAATTCAATGTAACCGCATGGTCAATTTTTACCAATAATTATAAAAACTCATATATTTCTAATAAATATCAATAGGAATGCTAAGAGGACTATATTGTTTTCACTTCTCATGCTCGTAAAGTTCGACTTTAAGTCGTGCGTGGACGACATAAAATCGCTTGTTAAGCTCTAGTGCATAAAGTAAAATTTTCTTCTAAGACTAAGACATCGAGGCTCAACAGTCAAACACAGACAAAATATATTGCACAATTTAATGGAGCAGTAAAATTTCGTAGAATACTGAAACTAGTTGTATTATTTTATTCTTGCTATAATTATTTGAATTCCGTGTTTTCTATCATTAAATTAATGAAATCAGATAAAATGGGAGTTGATAATAGTTTAAAAATGCCCCGAAATGTTTTTATGACTTGGCAGAGAACAAGTATCTACTTATGTCAAAATTCACATGTTGGAAAATTAAAAAAAAAAAACATTAAAAAATTAATTATAAGGAACCATATTATTTCCATTGTTATCTTTTTGTTACAACTTGAAATTGTTTTACGATTACCGATAAATAATTTCCTCGCAAATGAAGTGAAAATTAGAGTGTAAAACTCGACCATAAAACCCATTTTACACTCGACTTTATATCAATCCTCGCTCGCAAGCTCGCTCGGATGGCTAAACGCCTCGCGTAAAATGGTGCGTTTTATGCACTTGTTGTACAATCTACTATTATCGAATGAAAATATTTATTTGTACTCAGAAGTAAATATTCACGTGTTTATGACACAACTAGCTTTTGCCCGCGGCTTCGCTTGCGTTAAATTTTCCATACAAACTTCCACCCCCCATTTTAGGGAAGTGGGGGGTTAGAAAGAGACAAAAAGTAGCCTATGTCACTCTCCATCCCTTCAGCTATAAATAAATAAATAAATAAATAAGCCTTTTCATTTTTCTCACATTTTACATGCAGCATAACATTTTTAATTTACGTGCAACATAAAAATTTATTAATAAATATACATTTCATTTTACAACAGTAAGCATATTATTAATTCATAACAAAAAAGTTTATATATTATGTAGTCATTACAGTATTATTATGATTTAATTTTATCATTAATAAATACGACAAATATTCAATTTATTTTGATTAATTAATTCATATGTTTTTGTATTATGTAGTGATTACAGCAGCATTTAGATTTATTTTTATTAATTGATTCATAGTTTTTTTCTCTTATATTTATTTCAAATGAGAACCCCTCTGTAGGGTAAAGGCCTCCTCCAATTTTAACCATTGTTTCCTATCCTTTGCCTTTGTTTGCCATTTGTCTCCCGCTATGTCCTTTATATCGTCGACCCACCTTCTTAATGGTTTTCCCCGTTTTCTTTTTCCTTTGGGTCCTTTCCCCGCTACGGCACGGCTCGTCCACCGGTTATCTTCTGTTCTGGCGAGATGTCTTGCCCATTTCCATTTCAACTTCATAGAGTGGGTTAAGAAATCGTTTTGTTTGGTTAATTGTCTTATCTTTGTGTGGCGTACCTTATCTTTTTTTCGAATTTTTAAGATAGATCGTTCCATGTTTGCTTGACAAATTCTGAATTTTTCCTTTGCTTGTTTTGTATAAGTCCATGTTTGTGAGCCGTACGTTAAACAGGGTAGGATGCCACTGTCCATTACTTTCTTCTTCACAGTAAGAGGCATATCACCTTTCAATATTTCTCTGTGGGCCCAGTATTTTGCCATGATATATTAATTCTTCTAGTTATCTCTTTTAGATTGTTGTCCCGGTGGTTTGTTGTTTTCCGAGGTATATATAAGTATCTACATATTCTAGATTATCGTCCCTTATCTTTATTGGTGGTTTTAAATAATTAGTCATAAGTTTCGTTTTTTGCAGGTTCATCTCCAATCCCACACTAGCGCTTTCGACCTGTAGCTGATGCATCATTTGTTCTAGTTGTAAGCTTGTATCCGAGAATAGTATTATATCGTCTGCAAAGCGTAAATGGCTGAGATATTTTTTGTTTATTTTTATGCCAAAGGTTTTCCAGTCAAGTTTTTTAAATATCATCTCTACTACGGCAATAAAGAGCTTGGGTGATAACGGGTCGCCTTGTTTTACGCCTCGTTTAATTTTTATTTCCGGGCCACTTGATTCAAGGCTGACTCTACTAGTGCTGTTGTCGTAAATGTTTTTTATTATATTGCAGTAAGTCTCGTCTACATTGTTCGCTTTCAGTTATTGTTGCCTCCCTTCAACTATCTCCACTTAAAAAATCACGTCAATTCGTCGCCCCGTTTTGCCGTGAAAGACGGACAAACAAACACACACATACACTTTCCCATTTATAATATTAGTATGGATACTGTTATTACCCAAATCTTCCTAAATAACTATCTATTATTTTTATTCGATATTAAAATAAACCGTGTTACTTTTAATGCCTATTTCGATCAAGGAATTAGATTTTACTTTATCATTTGTTTTCTGCTACATACACTAACATCTATAAATTCGAGGTTAGGATTTTAGGAACCAAAATGTATTGGAAAATACTATTATCTGTATTCCAAATGAATTACTATCTCAATGTTTAAAAGAAAAGCCATATTATTTAGAAAAGCCACTTGAAATAAAGCTAGTTTTCAGTATTTATTTCAACACTAAATTCCCCTTCACGAACTGAAACAAGCTATGAAAATTAAGATATAAGTACTAATTGATTTTATGATACTCCATATTTTCCAGGTGAGTTATAATTCGAACTTTAATATTACAGTATATTTTTCATGAAAGCTTAATCGTAAACTCATAATTTTTCCCGAAACTGAAAATGAAATTAACTCCTACACAAAGTTAATAGCAAAGACCCAATCGAACAACCTTACAGTCTCATAGAAATAGGCTCTATATGGATGCCTTGGATCCATTACACTGCTCACCAGTCCTAATTATCTAACAATTAGTTGACAACTCATAATATAATATAATGCTCTTTCTTTATCTATCAGACAAGCTCAAAGCAAGTTATCATTCAAAAGAAATCTGCGTAAGCACTTATTTGAAAACTTTCGCGACTAAACCTCTATGTGATGTCTCGTACTGGGTACATTTATAATATATATGTATAAATATGCATAATATATATGTATAATATATATGTATGATATATGTAGATATATTTTTTTATTTTGTATTTGCGTAGGTATATTATTATTTTTACTTTAGTTTGAATTGTGCGTTCGTGTTTCTTCATGATTACTCTGCAATCCTGCACCAAACAAACTTTTTCTGTTTAGCTCAATAGTTGACTGGTAGAGAATGCCTTAAGGCGTTAAGTCCGCCATTTGTACTTTTTATGTCTTAAATTGTGCAATAAACTATAAATAAATAAATATAATCAATGGACCACTTCTTTGCAGTTTTGACAGTTTCTTCATTTTAGTACCTACGGAACTAAGGAATTACGTAGGAGAATTAATTTCCCCTTAACTGTATAATCTAAAATTGATCTTCTAAATACTGTAATTTAAGGGTGCGTATATTACTTACTCGCATCTTCGTTCGCGTGCGTTTCAGTAGGTTCTGTCTGTCATTTTACCTTACTCTCGACAGTCCATTGCTAAAACTTACGCATTCTACTAAATATACAAGACGTAACAAAAATGCTGGTGATCCTTTGGTATCCTATTCTAATTATGAAAAGTGAGAAAAAAAAATACTCGGGAAAAAAATTGGTTTTGTATGGAGGGTTGGCTGGCTGGGACGACGAGCCCCGTACAATTATTGTTTTCGCGTCAAAAAAATTGCTCCTACTTTACGCAACACGATACCAATTTAATTGAAGGGTACACGGAAAGAACATGTCTAGTCACATTGACAATATTTTGAATTATAGCGCTTTTAAAATTTGGAACGATTCAATTAACCATACTATTTTCGTAACTAGATGGTTTTTATGAGTTAAGAAGTGGATATACGTTAAAATTTACATCTGTAACAGAAGTTGTCAGTAATAGTTCATTGCAAGCTCTACATTTTGATATAAAAATCTCATTTTACAAAAAAAGTGACTAGACATGTTCTTTCCGTGTACCCTTCAATAGCCATGCTGACACATGTTGCATTATGCAATAAAATTTAGTTGATAGGATGCAAAATGATCAATATATCCAACTAAAGTGAAAATGTATAAATTCTATTGAAATGGCTCAAAGATATCAAGCTTCAACATTTCTAAATTTTACGATTTTTTTAAGTGCGAAATTTAAAAAAACAATGATACCATTCGATTTTTAACATTTTACTGTAAAATATACATATACATAAACGCAACCTTTCACTGTAAAAATAGCAATTTCATATTTTTTCCATACTATAAACAGGGCGACTATGTGATCGTGACGTCACTTTTGCACGTCATTTTGTTAGGAGCGTTTTGAAAAACAAATGCAAATCTCGGACATTAAGTCTCATTTCTGACTTTTGTGTTGCTTTAACGCAATTGATAATATTTCAAAATTTCCAAATTTTATAAATCGAAAACCATTTCGAGAAATACACTTGTAGAACACAAAAAACATTTTTTTAGATTTTTTTTAACAGTATTTTTTGGAAAAATCACCAAAATATGTAAACCGGGAAATGACGTCACACCGCTGATTCAATACTACCATTATGAAAAAACGTTATCTTCCGGGTTTCTGTTTGACAACTTTGACACACACTACTGACAGAGAAGACAGGACAGCTGATAGTTCATTCATTCGATTCGAATATTTGCTTGTAATTTACGTTTCCTTGGATTATTTTAATTATCTACGCGTTGTGATTTGTCACGGACCCTGGACTGCTTTCTTCTACGACGACCACAACTCGCTTTCTAACAGACCCCGGATTGCATTCTTCTACGACGACCTCACGATGGAATTCAGGAAATCCTCGGAAAATACCCCGGTTGGGGTATTGACCAATACCCCTACAACGAAGCGGACACGAGAAACTCAGAAAGATTTGTCAAAGCTGACAGCAGGAGCTCGCCGCGTGTGAGTTTTTGCAAAGCTCGGATAAATATAAATTGCCTGGCACACGAGGTACCAAAGCTTCGTTATCTTCGCGGAGTTCTTATGTCCAAACTGGCAGAGGCCTTTATTAAGTGCAGCCTTATGTTCCTTTACTATTTGTAAACGAAAACAGTATAGATGTGATGCTGACGTCCCAAATCTTCAAGAGTTTCTCCAAGAAGCCAACAATCATAAAATGGATGACTGTTTAGTTATATAATATTTATGAACCAACTGTGCACAACTTGCATTTTTGACATTATGTTGAACTTCATGTCAGAATCAGATTCACTTTACATTAAAGAGTACAAAGATAACGCTGAGGTTATAACACTTGTTGAAAACAGCACCAAAGATCAAGTCAACAGCAAGGTGTGGCACTAATTGAGCCAGTCAAGATTCACCGCATCAACGCTTTATGAGGCAACAAAATGCAAGACAGATGGAGCTCTAGTTCATACAATAATGGGGGTATAAAGTTCTCAAAACAACCGCCATCAAGAGAGGTGAAAGGCTAGAAGGGGTGGTTATTAAAGTAATTGAACATGATTTGGGTGTGACAATAGAAAAAAAAAGGTGCTTCTCCAAACGTAATCTGTGACGATTTAGTTGTCAAGTTGAAATGTCCCTTTACAGATTAAACTGAGAAATTTTATCAATTAAAATGTCACGAGCAAAAGTTGTTTCTGATTGTGGTAAATAAATTACAATTTATAGGAAATAAAGTACTTATTTTATTAGTATAAATATTTGTTATTTTTAAACCTGTATCCTAAGTAGATCCTTAAGTACTTTCTGATGACTTGTCGATAATAAGTTAAATATCTTTCCTGTACTTAGAATGCTACTACTGGAGATGTAAAATTCACCAGGTCTTAATCAGGGGAGAAAAAAAAGGTATATTATGATAAAATTATTTTAATTTCGTTCAGTTATTCAGTAGGCGGATACCATCATATACCTAGCACATCTGTGGTGGAAACATGACCTAATATAAAATATACATTCTCACACAAAGCCCCCCCTGCATACAAACTTTGTATGCAGGGGGGGGGGTCTTTTTTGCAGCTCCCCTCAGCTGATGGTGCCACTTGGGCCCCGGCGTCCCCGAGTGACACTTCTTAAAGTTAAAGCAATAGTTTCGGTACACTGCCTCTTTTCTTTTGAAGTCCTGAGTCCTAAAATGTCCTAAAATTTTTGTTTGTTTGTTTTGTTTTGTCACATCCTGCAACGCTTGTTTAAACATTGGTAGTCGAGGTTTTAGACGTGCTTTCACTTTCATTGTTTTCCAATACAAAAAGTTTTCCATATCTTCTTCCAACTGAAAGAAACGGACACACGATTAATAATATAGCTAAAAACTCTTGTAGATTCTAAGAATTCATTAAAATAGACACGCATTGTACTCGCATTCAAGTGATCTTCGCAAATTAAAAGTATCCTGGTTGGTAAACGATGTAAACCCGCTGCAACACACCGCTTTGTTTCCCTCGAGAATAGTAAATAACCGGGCTATAAAGATGTGTTGCTTTTGCAAGTTTTCATTAGGTAATATTTAATGCAAGGCATTTTCAACAATCCTTGAAGATATCTTTCGAAGTTAGCGGTTTGATTTTATCGAACGAGCGGAGCGTAAGCGAAGCAAGTTCTTACAAACAACTTCTGGCTAGTGGGACGTCTCGGCATTTCGATGGCTTTTTGATTTTGAGAGTTTGTTCCGCAATAACTTTAGTAATGCTTTTATGATCTTCGTTAAATTTCTTGGGGTTGTAGCAGAGATACATATCATTTGTGAGTTCGTATATTAGCAGAATCGTTCAAGGGGTTGTGGAGCTAGAGGGCGAAAAAAATCATCATAAGGGTATTGTTATATTGGTCATCTCGTTTGCAAGGAAATCGCGAGTTCTGGGTTCGAGGCGGAGCGGACTACTAGTATTTTAAGTTTTGACGTTTATCTTGTGCTTAAAATGTCAAACTGTTTAAGCGCACTCTGGTCACGCTATGGTTTTTTACGTAAATGTCAGTCAATGTAACTATTTCAACGTTTTTTTAGGTGTATGAAACACAACATGTGACGTCATTTAGCTGAGCCTTTGACGACTGTTACATACGCCCTTTCTGCCGAAGTAATAATATAAACGGATTTTTCCACTAAAAGACATGGATTTTAGCAAAAACAAAAATATACGGGTCTTTTAAAATTGTGTGTTCTTTCGGGCCAGACAATAAAAAGTAGCACTCAAAAAAATGAAATGTTGTCAATTGGCCCCATATAGACATTTGATCCTCACAACAAAACGAATCGATTGATACCATACATGAAAAAAATTCACCGCCTATTATACCCTTAAACGGATCACCAGTATTTTCGTTACAGTCTGTATGCCAAATTTGCATAAATCCTATCTTACTACTCATAGTACTCATGGTGAAAGAGCTGGCCACGTCAGATATGACGATATCAGCTCTCCGTCTATCAGCAACATTGGCAAAGAGATCGGTATATTATTAGCAACTCTCTGCTCTATTCTCTTTGAATGAATATTTAATTTTATTTATTATGCTAGACCACTTTCACGGAAACAGATTGGAAAGCTGAGAAGGACTACGGAAAGTTGCTGCCCTGAATTTAATCATACAATAATATTTGCTCGGGGTAGTCCACTTCAAACTCATGGTTTATTTATGTTTAGAACTGCAGGCTGTCTACTAGTAAGTAGGTAAAATACCAATACATAAATATGCAGTTCCATTCGATAAATATGAGACAATAATCCGTACATACCATAAGAACATTTTGAAATTTACTTAGAAAATTATGTATTTATGTACTCTAAATTCGATTTATTATAGTGTTTAGCATTAGATAAAGAAATATTCCTCATTTTACTTACATTCTAGTTTGGAAAACAGTTTTTTTTATGTTTACGAATGATAGTATTATTTTTGGACAAATGGAATGGAATGGAATGGAATGATCCATTGTCCATCGCGATCCAACGTGGCAACGCAATAAGTATGATGGGCACCTTTGCGCCGGAGCGGTTCGGAATGGGTTCCTTGGTTTTATAAGTTTAGAAATATTTTATTTTTAAATTATTTAGGTTTAGATATAGCTTTGTACATACAACCTGGGCCCCGATTCGAGATGCCAAACTGTAAGACGTTGCTCTCACAGTTGTCTCACTAGGTGATAGAGTGATACACCTAACTGTCAGGCTGTCAGTAGGTCTCGCTAGAGCGTTTTGTCTATGGCTATTGGCCACCATTTTAGATATGTTGACAGGACATTGGGAATCCCATGGCAGAGAGTTTGGTGTTTTTTTTTAGTAGGTATACGTAGGTATCGAACCATGGATGTATAAGAAGTGGATCTCATTCTTCGGTCACAAAGTGAGGCCGACAGAGAAGCTTATCTAAGGGAGTGTCTCGTTTTGACTAAGGAGGTAATGACGTCAGCAGACAATCAAAATGTGAATATGTGTCAAATGTGACAATTTTGTAACGAGTGCGAGTGAGGTACCGCCCCGCACTATTATGCTCTCTATCGGACCGTTTTTAGTACTTTTAAGGGTTCCGTAGCCAAAATGGCATAAACGGTACCCTTATAGTTTCGTCATGTCCGTTTGTCTGTCCGTCAGTCCGTCTGTCCGTATGTCACAGCCATTTTACTCGGAAACTATAAGTCGAATAAAATAAAATTTAGACATAAGTTGTATTTTTCATGCCGCTATTTAATTATAGTCTGGCAAACCATTTTTTCAGTAGAAAAGCGCGGCAAATTCAAAATACGTACATGTGCCAACCCTTTGTGATGAGACACCGTGTTCGTGATGAACATTTCAATTCACATATCTTTTACATTGAATTTGTTTCTAGTGCATTTCACTCTCTCGTCTTAAGCGCGAGTGAGATAGAACTCCTGCAACGTTCTACATTGAATTTAAATTCGTTTTTATGGCATATGTCAATTGCCTCAACCAGATTATTTGTTACAGTTGATGACAGATCAGACGAAATATATCCGTCTCCTTTTTACACACCGTGAATGTCACGTAATGAAAGGGGTGGAAATACCAACTAAAATTAAAACATAGAATTTGATGATCATTGCTGCTTTTTTCACTGATTCTTAGTGTTGTCATACTTTTGGTCGCTGTACATTGCTACTGCGTTCGTTGGCTGGACAGACTATATGTAGTTAAATTGAAGGAGAAAATATTTTTATGGGGGGCGCTCCATGTAACTAAATTACAAAAAACAATTTTTCCCCTAATATCAACATGTTGCATATCAATCGATAGGTGTTTAAAAATAACATTGAGGTTTTTTTGAACATTTTGTGATTTAGTGAATATTTTCAGAAATAATCGCCTCGAAAGTCAGAAAAATTGAGTGAATGCCCCCCCCCCCCCCCGTAACGAACCCTAAGTCCATATAATATACTTAAAAAAATTTGAGAAGATTATCTTATTTTTCTATTACATACTTTTTACGAAAATTATTTTGAACATTATCAGTTCAGCCATTTTTGAGTTATCTCCAAAAAACTTCTTCCATATGTATCAGATATACGACCTTCTGGTATTAGTTTGGTTCTTCTTCCATGGAAGGTACGGAACCCTCTATTATGCGTGGTCCGACGCGCACTTGGCCGGTTTTATGCTAGTCGCCTATGAACGACTCTTTTACTCGGTAATAAGTTTCAACTGTGGCTAGGGCACCGAGTAAACAATAGTACCATATAGAGGTCCCTCTTAGACGTTACGAATCATGTTGTCCCTTCTTCACGCATGGCAAGTTCTCTTTCTCACTTAGGCAAACGTATCGGATACTAGTTGTCAAATTCAATGACAGAAATGCACATCCTTGGTTAGGGACAAGGTTTAAGAAAAAGATCCACTTCATATAAATCCGTGATACGAACACAGATTACACCTTGTTAGCCCGTCCCACTGTAAATTTATCAAAAATCTTATCGGTTGGCTTCCATATAGCGATTTAGAGCCCATCTTCGAGATCACGAAAAAATAAGTCTTACTAGGTCTTAAATGGGCGCTAGTATGTATAACACGATGTAAATTGTTCTTGAATAAATATCATAGCATATCATATGGCGTCAAGTTGAAAATACAAGAAAATACCGTTAATTAATCAGTGGTTTTACCGCTCCAAATACCAAATTTCGGTGGGAGCATACAATATAGGCATGGTGAATTTTTTTCATGTATGGTATCAATCGATTCGTTTTGTTGTGAGGATCAAATGTCTATATGGGGCTAATTGCGTTAAAGCAACAGAAAAGTCAGAAATGAGACTTACAGTCCGAGATTTGCATTTGTTTCTCAAAACGCTCCAAAATGACGTCACGATCACATAGTTGCCCTGTTTAAAGTATGGAAAAAATATGAAATTGCTATTTTTACAGTGAAATGTTGCGTTTATGTGTATGGTTGCCATACAATTTATTTTACAGTACAATGTTAAAAATCATTTCAATTCACACTTTAAAAAATCGTACAATTTTGAAATTTTGCAGCTTGATATCTTTGAGCCACTTCAAAAGAATTTATAAATTTTCACTTTAGTTGGATATATTGATCATTTTGCATCCTTTCAACTAAATTTTATTGCATAAATCAATATGTGTCATCATGCCTATTTTAAGATTGGAATCAAATCGCAATTTTTGCATTTGTATTATTTTTGAACTAACACTCCAAATTTTTTGACCATTAACTAGGCACTTCACCGCCTTATTTTAAAATTTAAACCGTAAAAGTTAACCTTGCGGGACAGTTTTGAAAAAAAAAACTTTAAATAGTTTCAAATATTTACTTAATTTAATGTTTAAGTGGCTTATAGTTTAACATGCCGTTATAAAGTGTATAACAGGTATATGTTTTTTTTCCTGTTTTTTATTGTTTTTTTTTCTCTTGTTTTGATTAAGGTATTCTTACTTTGGGGATGTGATCGTGGCGTCAATGCGACGTGTCGTCAAATGGTTGCAACGGAAGACCAGCGCTGGCCCTGCCGGCATTTAACGCTGAGTTGCGACGATTTCGTGGCAATTAATGTTTCGGGTTGTATATGTTATTGTTTATTATGTTTTTTGTAATTGTCATGAATAAATCTTACATTCATTCATTAATTCATTCATGTTAGGTAAGTGGGCTTCGCCGTGTGTCAAAATTTAAGCGTAACGATAAATTAAATTGCGTTCTACGACGTTAAAAAAAATTGATTTATTTAGAACGTCATATAAATATAGAATACCATTTTTTTTTTTCAAATTTTTTTTTGAAAAAAAAAAATGGTATTCAATATTTATATGACGTTCTAAATAAATCAATTTTTTTTAACGTCGTAGAACGCAATTTTTTTTATGGAAGTTACAATAACTATTTAAAACGGGGTATTTACCGTGGGTATTTGTTTTGTCGAGGTTCCGATATATATTATATGTATCGACATGTTAGAAACTAGCAAACGAGGATGGTGGCAGCATTTCTCCGCTGTATCGCAAAACTTATGAGTTGAGCGAGGAAGCTGCCAGCTCTTTGGTCACCAATTGAGTCGACGAGCCTCTTTTCTTCTTCGTTCTTTAAAAAGTTACTGAGCACTGGGTCCCCACGCGCCAAGGGTCTCGACTACGAAAGGTATAATTTTTTTTATGGGTCTTCAGTTTTTCAGCTTCTTTGGCCACCGCACCTGCTTGTTTATTGGTGCCGGTGAAGTGAGAAGCCGCCAGTGTGTCTACGCATATAGCATCCCACAGGCAAGCATGTGGTATTTACTTAAGTACCGCAATAACACCTGTGTGGAGCACAAACACGGACTCAAAGCCGGAATCAGATTTCAATCAATCAGGTGCGGTCCAGATACTATACAGTTTAAGACATTTATTTCTCAAAAAGATTTACATAAATCACTTACTGAGAAAACAATATTTATCTTAAAGCTAAATGGGAGAGGGTAGAATGCAAAAACTGGTGGACGAGTTAAGAACAAAGGCGCTCGGTAACACCAAGCGCAATGCAACAATGTAATGTTGTGCATAGGGACCAGTTAAACCGAACTACCCGGTGCGTTCACTGGTTAATGATTTGTGTGTATTCATTAAGTGCATATTTTGTGGAAAAGCCTTAGAAGACGTTTCTATTTTAGTTTTTAACTTTTTATGTTATACATTTTTGTACATTTATATATTTTTTCTTTTTCTTTTTTTTTTAAGTATTTTAATTATTTAATGTTATTATTATTTGACTTATTTCTATCCAGTAATAATGTCAATATTTCTGTACCCATCCTTTTATATGTATATGGATGAAGGATGAGCAAGATGAGTAGATAAATAATGTCATTATTACTGACAGTGTCTGGAAAAGCTGTCCACCCGTCACCAAACCTCCTGTTTGGTGACGGGTAAGCCGGTAGCCAGTGCTGCGGCTTAGGAGTGAGTGACTCATAAGAAATTTGGCACAATACGTCGTCCCAGCTCCAATGGCAATTTGGATGGGTAAAAACATCCTGACCCGCCAACCACTTCATCAAGCTTTTCGGCCTCCTCTAAGCCCACAGTTCCATGGTTTGGGGGTGGGGGTCCTGTAAGATTTTAGTGACTTTACCTACGAGGCTGGCTGAGCTGTAGACGGAGGAGTGTCTTACAGTTGATGTTATGAAGCCGACTATTTCTTAAAATGGTCTTAAATCCTTATGCGCCCACCGGTATGGTCTTAAATTTGGTATTTTCTTACTAAACGGGTCTTATAGCTTCTGTAAAAATTTCGAGCAGTAAGCTCACAAAAAAATTAAGGCTCAACAAATTGCGATTTCAACTGGTCTTAAAACCTTATACGCCCACCGTAATGGCCTTAAATTTGGTTAGTATGTAGATTTTGTGGGTGGTTAAGTAAGTGGGCTTCGCCGTGTGTCAAAATTTAAGCGTAACGATAAATTAAAGTATTAGGGTTCCGTAGTCAACTAGGAACCCTTATAGTTTCGCCATGTCTGCCCGTCCGTCCGTCCGTCCGTCCGCGGATAATCTCAGTGACCGTTAGCACTAGAAAGCTGAAATTTGGTACTGATATGTATATCAATCACGCCGATAAAGTGATAAAATAAAAAGTGTTTTTTTTTTATTAGGGTACCTCCCCTATACGTAAAGTGGGGAGTGATTTTTTTTTTCATTTCAACCCTAACGTGTGATATATTGTTGGATAGGTATTTAAAAATAAATAGGGGTTTACTAAAATAATTTTTTGATAATGTAAATATTTTCGGAAATAATCGCTCCAGAAGTAAAAAAAAATGTGTCCCCCCCCTCTAACTTTTGAACCATAACTTTTAAAAATTAAAAAAAAAATTCAAAAGTAGAACTTTATAAAAACTTTCTAGGAAAATTATTTTGAACTTGATAGGTTGAATAGTTTTTGAAAAAAAAATACAAAATAATTTCTGAAATAAGTTTGTAATTTAACCGTATAAGCAGGTGTTTATTGTACCTGTAATTTCTACAAAATCACAATGAAATGACGTGCTTTCAAATAAGTAAAAACGGTGAAAATCGGTTCACGCAATAAAGAATTATCCCATAAATATCATCTTCCATACTTTAAGCTCGCGCGCAATAGTTTACTTAATTTGCCGATAGATGTCGCTGTACGTGGAACGCTCATATCATATCCTCCATGGCGGTGTTATTTTAACTCTTAAGTGGGGACACTTACTGTGACGGACGGAAAACTACGGAACCCTACACTGAGCGTGGCCCGATACGCTCTTGGCCGGTTTTTTTTTGTATTTTCAACTTGACGCCACACATACTAGCGCCCATTTACGACCTTTAAGACTTATGTTTTCAATATCTCCGTGATGGGCTCTACAACGCTGTCAACGCTATATGGAAGCCGACCGGTAATTTTAGATTTTTGATAAATTTACAGTATAGCCGGTACCAGTATCTATAATGTTTAAGTAGTGAAGTATCAGATGTCAAACAATCCTTTAAGGCACTGTCTACCAGGCTACCGATAGTAATGATGGAGGCGACCTCTAGTAATTGCCCCCACAAAACTTTTGCGCGAAGTTGATTTCTGACTATTCAAACTAGGTAAAATACCTCTAGAAGTATTATATTAAAATTGATATGATTTTTAGACATTTTCACTGAGAGCACATTAATATTTATAATTTTTATGATTATTAATTGTAGGTATTTATTAAAAATATATAACTGTTAAAATATAATATGATTGGCATTACCTATTTAACCTAAAGTTCAATTAATATGCCATAAAAGAAATGTCGATATCTGGCCAAGGAGCGAATGGATAAACATCAAAAATTGCGATGAGTTATAGGGTTCTTCCACCTTGCTGTTGAGAATATCTCTACAGTACCCTGCATTCACTATGCTCTGCATTATTTTGTGTAATTTGGATGCTGTGTTAGAGTAGATTTCCTCAGATTAAGCAAGCCACTAGCAATAAATCTCCTACAACGCCTTGACTGTATGCGGCTGTATAGCCATTCCCCATGTACATGTGCATGTGGGATACTACATGCGTAGACACACTGGCGGCTTCTCGCCTCACCGGATCCAATAAACATACAGATGCGGTGGCGAAAGCAGCTGAAAAACTGAACACCCTTAAAAAAAATCGATGTTTAAAGAAACAAGTATGTTTAGTATGTATAGTTTAAAGTGCCATGTGTAACCATATCAATTCATTATATAAGAAATATAATATGATATAATATTGGAATATAACTTACACGTAAGTCAGTCAGATACACAATTACATTTACTTGCAGTAAACGTCAACTTCTTTTTTGAAATGAAAACCCATTGGTTTTCATATCCCGAGTCTCCTAAATAGTAATTCAAAACTTGGGTCTTGTTAGTGGCAATTAGTTATAATCATGAGGATTATGACTAATACTACTGTGCACTGTATTTATTTACCTGATATGTTTATATTTCCATAACATCCTCAACTCTCAGGATTAGGAATACCTTTGTAATATAAGAGTCTTACATTAGATTAGAATCTATGAAGAATATGTGTAATATTGTTTGAAGTGTCTAAAACCTTAGTTAAGTTAGGAGGCAGTAGTAGGAGCCAAGTTTGAACCCGCGATCCTTAGAGCGTAAGTCGGGCGTCTGGCCGCCAGGCTACCAGAGTTTGTTTTGATAATTACTATACTGTTGCTCCATTTTTCTACTATGTTTATCTGCGTGATCAAATGTCAAACAATCCTTTAAGGGCTTTAAGGCACTGACTACCAGGCTACAGATAGAAATAACGGCCTCCTAGCCCAGTCGGTAGTGACCCTGCCTACGAAGCAGGAGGTCCCGGGTTCGAATCCTGGTCAGGGAATTTGTTTGTGTGTTTATCACAGATATTTGTTCCTGAGTTATGGATGTTTTCTATGTATTTAAGTATTTATCCATATTTATCAAATATATATATATATATATATATATATCGTCTAGTACCCATAACACAAGCCTTACTGAGCTTACTGTGGGCCTAGTTCGATTTGTGTAAGATTCATTTATTTCTCGAATTTAATTTCTTTTCTGATGTTTTTGAAATGCCTCAAACTTTCCATAGACGTTGACGTAACAAAGACTGCAGCACTATAAGTAGGTATTAAAACAGACAGAAACATTGCAAAATTAAATAATTATATTATTAGTAGTTAGGTTTCTTATTAAAATTATTTTCTTGTGTGTGAATGCTTTTTCACCACATCAGCACCACCGCCTGCCTATCTTGATTTTTTTAAAGCGTCAGTAAAATTGTTTTTTTTTCACTAGGGAGAACAGTTATTACTTTACGTTATAGAACGATGATTTTGAACCATAAATATTTGGCAGAATTAATTTGTTTTGTTTTATGTATTTACCGAAGCTTGTATTTTTTTGCCGTGGCGTGGTGAAAAATGTTGTAATACTCTCGGCAGCAGTTTGTTTGCTTCTAGTGCGCCCCGCAACGCTCAAGATACAACTTTTTTAACCATACACTAGTTATAATTTTGTAATCTTTCACTTTTTCGAGTCTCGATATAAACACGTGAGATAGATATCAAGGTTGTATTCTTGATATTATAATTTATTTACGCTAAACCTATTCTACATAATATTGGATCTACGTGGTCGGTTTACAAGTCAATATATTGTTTTAATTCTTGTGACAAAAACATTTATTGGTTACAAGAAATCTTAAAATCATTCATACCAGTCATTTTTATTCAATATGTAATATTTGTCACATATCTTTTACCCAAAGCACAGGTTTCGTCATCGTTGCTACACCCAAAAATGCATAGTCAAATCTAAAAAATTGCTTGTAAGCCGTCTATGTAGACTACCCTAGTTCTAGCTTAGTATTGTAGCACGAAAATACACGTATGATTTACACACATACTCATACACGTATTTAGTTTCAGAAGACATTCAGAGATGTCGCTTTCAAATGAGTTTTCATAAAATGCTTCAAGGCTCTCTTTACCTACTAGAGGTAAACAAATGCCTTACGTGGGATTCCCATAATTTACTGACGTCAACGTCAAAACAATAAGATGGCGCCCATGCCAATAGAGAAATTCCTCTAGTGAGACCTGTTGATTTTGACGTAGGTGAATCAACTGTCACAAAAGTGTGATATCATAGTTGTCTCGCATGCGACTGTCAGTTATGCCATGTCGAATAGACTCCCTGGGAAAAGTATGGAAACGAGCATAATATGACAAAAAAAAAATATAGAAATCGATGATTATTAGGCAAAAAGTTTATTTAGTTAAGTTCTTTGGAGAAGCGTGATGTGAATTTTCGATCACCAGTTTCACAACAAAAATGATTTAAATATTTGAATTTGTATACAATGCAATGTTTGTTTCTACCTGGGGCCGTATTCTAACTTTAAAACACGATCCAACTTAAATACAACTCCAATGCATTAACAACGCAATACAGCTACGGCATAAACATCTATATCAGAAATATCAGAATACACCTTCAATATTTGTTGATTGTTTATTGTGTGTTGGAGTTACGTTTGAGATAGGTTGTGTTCTTATTGTATTGTTAATGTATTTTAACATTCGAATCCGGCACCTGGGGTGTAGTTGTAACTTTAAATGTTTTAAATAAATTAAATTTGTTACTCGATAACGTATATAAATTAAGTATAATGTTCACTAATGTTATATCTGCAGGTGACGTTCCTGATGATGCCGCTGGAGATCGCGTGGGCGGGCACGGTTCAGTGGCTGGCGGGCGACCTGATGTGCCGTCTCATGATGTTCACCAGAACCTTCGGTCTGTACCTCTCCAGCTTCGTGCTCATCTGCATAGCTGTTGACAGGTGAGTGTACCTTCTGTGGACACGCATGGTAGCAGGTTATATTCCACTTTGAATAAAAGTGTAACTTGTAAGTTTAGCGTTCAGAGGTTTCGGGAGCATTTCGGAGGTAAAATTGCGACTATGAAGGCATTCAAAAGGTTGAAAGTTAAACATCCATACTTTGATAATATATCTACTGCTAATAGCTCTTCTTCTTGAAAGTTTGTTAACTCTTGCTGTTTACGGAAAAAAAACCGGCCAAGTGCGTGTGGGACCACGCATATTGGAGGGTTCCGTACCGACTATCGAAAATAATAATATCGGAAAGTCGTATCTGCCTATGAAAGAAGTTTTTTGGAGATAACTCAATAACGCCTTAATCGATAATGTGCAAAACAGTTTTCGTTGAAAGAATATTCAATGATATATCTTCTCAAAATTTTCATATTTTTTTAATGTCCAGTTCAAAGTTTACACGATTTTTTAGACCTTCGGGTGATTATTTCTGAATTTTTTCATGTTTTTTTTAATGTCCAGTTCAAAAGTTACACAAATTTTTAGACCTTCGGGGTGATTATTTCTGAAACTATTCAATTAATCAAAAAATGTTCAAACAGACCTAAATGTTATTTTTAAATACCTTTAATATTTAAAAAAAACAGCAATATAAAGTTCAGATTGATGGGTTTCCTAGTCGTAGGAAATAATTGCAAAATTTGTATATTTTTAAATACCTATCGATTGATAAAACCACCATATTTGGTAAAACCATTTTTTTGTCACTTAGTTACATGTTGGATGTATGGAATAAAAGAGCGCTGGTGGCCTGGTAGTAAGACGTCAGACTTTCAATCCAAAGGTCGCGGGTTCAAACTCCGGCTCGTGCCACTGAGTTTTTCGGAACTTATGTACAAAATATCATTTGATATTTACGTCGCTTTTCGGTGAAAGAAAACATCGTGAGGAAACCGGATCTAATCCCAACAAGGCCTAGTTCCCCTCTGAGTTGAAAGGTCAGATGGCAGTGGCTTTCGTAAAAACTAGTGCCTACGCCTACGCCAATTCCTGGGATTTGGTTGCCGAGCGGACCCCAGGCTCAATAGAACAAAAAGGTGGGACACACGCTACGAGGAAGAAGAGAGTTACGTGTAACTCCCTAAAAATATTTTTTTCAACAATTTCACTACAAACTTAAAGTAGATACAGAATACACCTTAGCGGCATACAACATTTGATAAAGATACGTTTTATAGTTTCCGAGTAAAATGGCTACATACGGACGGGCGGACGGACGGACAAACCGACATGACGAAACTAAAAGGGTTCCGTTTTTGCTATTTTGGCTACGGAACCCTAAAAACTGTAGACGGGTTGAAGTTTTTAAAAGTAACACTTGTTTTTCACACTGTTTATGAACGTGAAAAAATTACGTTAAACTGGCCAGTCAGACTCCACCGTCAAAAGACTTGATCTTGAATTAATGAGCGGACGGAAACATCGAATAATTTACAAGATACTTAGGCTAAGAATATTGATGAGACACTCTTGAGCTATATTCAGCATGCTGGTAAAATATGCAGCATACAGATTAAAAAAATCCAGACCAAACCTATGATATACAGGGTGGTCTTTGACAACAGACCTTCCCGGAAATATTGCATTGTTTGAGTGATATACAGTAGATTTGTAATGGTTAGTTAGACACATGAATTAAGTAAAAAATAATAAAACCAAATTCACTACTTTTTCACAGTTTTAATGACCCTATTGCATCTGCACTTCACGGATAGATTACGTCATCGCCATCAGGAGAACTCGGAGCTTAAACTTATTAACGAGCGTTGACGTAATCGCACTGATGTATGATTGACGAAATGTCAAATAAATCAAATGCGAAAATATTAATATAAATTACTTTATTACTAATCGCCATAACTTACACTATCTTCATGTACGGTATTCTAATGTTCCTCCGCGTATTACAATGCACGCTGCAGCCCTTGCACGAGACACGATCTCGGTGCTTATGAGATAGTGTCTGCTCTTCAACATTTTTGCAACGCATTGGAACCATAACATAACATCTTTTATAACAATCACCGGCAGTATGCTTCGCGGACAGGACCATAGCCTAATTATACAGGTCAGTTAAATTTTTGACACCTCGTGACGTCAGTGACCACACTGACGTCATCAGGGAACGATGCGGTTCTCAAACTTTTAAAATAGGGAAAATTATTTAATAGAGGATTACCTCTATTATTAGTAATTATACTAGACATTATAATAAGAATGCAAATTAAATGCCGTGCCATTAAAAAACAAATCATTGGGTATATCTAAACGACACCATACCAAGGGTATGCAAGTGTGCATCTCTGTCAAAAAAAATGAGTTTGACATTTAGTATCCGATACGTTTCCCTAAGTGAGAAAGAGAACTTGTCATGCGTTAAGAAGGGACAACATGATTCGTAACGTCAAAGAAGGAGCTCTGTATCAGGGATATTACGGATACTTATTTTTTGACATCTGCGGATGCGGATATTAAAAGGCTCACATCCCTGGAATACGGATGCGGATGTAAGATAAGTACACAAAAAAAACAAATATTAAAGTTTTGTACTACTCACATCATACAAAGCCCTTCACCCTACAATAGCATTTCAACACTAAAATCAAAACAAAACAAACTCGTCATTTCTTGTCGCTATCCATCAAGGACATACAGCTCGATCGACGAATCACGAAAATGTAACAATATTCCGATTGGGTAATGGTGAAATTACCTACGTTACTTTACCTAGCACGTGCGCCGTCGCAGAGATGTTCCTGTACCGACTTGTTCCACATCTGCATCCGCATGAGCTCCGCATCGATTTGATGCGTAGGCGGATGCGGATTTTGAAAATGATGCGGAAGATCCGCGGTTTCCACAAACCATAGACAATTTTCCGCACAGTATTGAATATTATCTACTTATGGTGTCCCTATGACGGAATTCATGGCCGGCCATAAACTGTTATAGTTTTTAATGGGGCACCACACATTAGAGCGGAATTTAGCTATTCGTAAACAAAAGCGGAAATTGGGCTATGGTAGCGGAAATTTGTCTATGGCCTCCATACAAAAATTCAGCCTACCATAGACAAATATCTGCTCATAAATATGTTACTAAAGATTACAATGTAATTCCATTACAATTACAACGTAACTTATAAAATATTTTAGCGTAATTCCACATTCAGTGCGTTGGTATGAAGTTTTACACGCAGTTACATTACACCAATATTTACGAGCAACTATTATTATATACATTATACACGGTGCCCGTGAGCATTGCGAGAGACTTTAACAGTGTATTCATTATCATATTTAGAGAACAAAATGTCCTTTAAACTTTTTCGAAATTCGCCATAGTTTCAGAGTAAATACTACTTACAAAAAATTGCATTTTGAATTGTTTCTCAGTGTAAAATGATTTTTTGATGGCGATCTCACCGGTATGGGGCATAGTCTAGACATCTCTTATTGACTGATATCAAAGACCTAAGAAACACTTTGCATGGACTAGTTTTTACGAGAAAAAATGTAGCAATTTACTTTTTCCGTTACTTTTTTCTAATGACATTTACTTTTTATGTAGAACAGCATTCAAAAAAAGTTAAAAAAAAATTTTTTTTTGGCGTTTTACAACAAAAGTCATATAATGTTTTTTCATTCTTTTGACCTCAGAAATGCGTGGTTAAAATCTCTCGCAATGCTCACGGGCACCGTGTATATCTATCAAATATTTGTTGGGAATCTCAGACAAAAATGAAACGGCGTGATAAGTTTAAAAGAAACGGAGATAGTACAATATGGCCGTCTGTCAGTGTAATACTCGCCAAATAGTTGTATTGCCACAATGTTAAAAAAAAGTCCTCATTAAATTACATGCCGTAAATGAATTGCCAACTAAAAGTATTATATTAAATTACCTAAAATTATATGAAGCTTATTTTAGGTATAAAATAATTAAAAAACACAAAATAAACTTAGTAACGGCACGCTAACATTTTTGAACATGAATAGTGTATTAATTAAACTCCCTGACTGAATTGAAGATTTCAACGAATGGCATCATTATGTGACGTAGGTGAGGTCTTTTCGGACGAGCTGTCAAAAATTTGAATGACCTTTATAATTAGGCTATGGACAGGACGATCTCGACCAAGTAAAACTTAAAACCTCTGTGGGTGTTTTGTAAGCGTGAAGGCGCATGCTTAAGAACTTTTAGTATTAGGTACTGTGGTGACTCATTCCGAAATATCGTGCCTCTGATTTCGAACTTGCAGGACTCTTTCTCTAGTCTAACCGTAAGTTGCACAATGGAACCTCCACGTTGGTCATTCTGAGCTGCTAGATGTACAATGGGCTGATTTTGGTAGCACGTACAATTCTCCTGTGCCCAGTTGGATGCGGTGGTGGATATTTTTCTCTTTGTCGTCGTAAACTTTTAGCCGCAATGTAGTTCTATTCTAGCATCTTGTTTATAAAAAGAGCAATTTAAAATAATTACGAGCTTCTAGCAAAGTCATTTTTATTTGAAGAATATGACATATGACAATAAGTACGTTTAATGACAATTTATTTTCAAACATCAGACTTCTTGTCGATTTCCAACTACGCAAAGAGGTTCGCCATTTATTAAAAATGTTTTGGTTCTAAGTATTTGAAGTAACGTATTCTTAGAGAATTCAACCCGAATGGAGTAGCCATGTCTGTCATTTTCTATACAAAAAAAGTCTACCGATTTTTTCATTATTTTATCGAAACGTGTTAACGAGCTAAAACCTTTTTATCAGTCAGATATATTTATCACGAGTCTACGATATCATCTTTAATTGTTTATGACGACTTGATGACTGATTAGTATTTATTGATTACTTTTGAGTGGTTGTCAATGTCACCATTTGAACTAAATATTTTTGTGGTTGGAAATAATATTAATTGAATAAGAAAGAACATAAAAACTTCACCCAAAATTGAACAAGTGGAACCACAAAGAGAATCGCGTTCGAAAATGCACAGCATTGCAAGCAGATCTAAGAATGGATATACGACAACGAATTAACATAATATCTTGTCATCTAAATATTGTTTACAAGTAAGTTCATTGACCCAGTCACCTGTTTAAGGGTTAGCACAAAGTAGTTTTTTGCGTGAATGTTTAAAAGGCTATAAGTTGGACACGGTTACACATATTAACATAGTTTCTATGGGGGAAATATAGTGCTAAGGCTAAACTATCTCCCATTTTCGCAAAGGTCCCCCGTGGAATTCCAGGCTGTATAATATTGACAGATGGGTTAAGCATATTCCAAAAGTGAAGCACTTAAAATGAGTGAATTCAAACAATTGTCTCTAGTCGCGCACCGGCAAGCGAGAGATACCGACGTGCCAATGAGCTCCCGTTACCCGTGTGAGAAAGAGACAAACTGTAATTTTCTAACAATGAGAGTGACAAAGATGTAATGATTGTCAAAATAGATAAATAAATAAATATTATGGGACAATCTCACACAAATCAACCTAGTCCCACAGTAAGCTCAATAAGGCTTGTGTTGTGGGTACTAAGCGACGATATATATAATAGATAGATATAGATATAGATAAATACTTAAATACATAGAAAACATCCATAACTCAGGTACAAATATCCGTGATGAACACACAAATAAATGCCCTGACCAGGATTCGAACCCGGAACCTCCGGCTTCATAGGCAGGGTCACTACCAACTAGGCTAGGAGGCCGTTAAACATAACGGAATCATCGCTAGGTTATGAAATAACTTTGGAAGTATTTGTTATGCACATTTTGTTAGAGTATAACCCATCCATAGTAAATATCATTAGACTAAACTGAAAAATGTATATGGTTGTCATACAAAATACCAGAATCTAGCTCACAGCCAAGGGTGTCCATCTCCACGAAGTGACAGCTACAGCATTGGAACGTATCGGATACGTTTTCGGGGTTCTCAAAATCCCTTTCGTTTATTTGCGGCATGACCACAAACAAGATAAAATATTTATGTAGTTTATAGTAGTAGTTTTGTACAAAAATAATAATTAGATTGGGCAAATAAGGTATTAAATCTGACATTTATCTAGTTTTGTATTAAAATTACTGATAGATTACTTAATAATTGCATCAGATTTATTTTCTGCCTCCGTAAATACGACCACGTGTCGGAGTCTCGCGCGCAACTTGGTTGGTTTCCCATTCGGCAGCGGCGAAATATCCGCTTGCTATGTACTCAATACTCAATGATTCGCAAGCCCCTGAGTATCTTAAAACCTGCCTTCAGTTTTATGGTGTCTCTCGCGATCGTCAACTTCGCTCTTCGGGCAATCTGTCTCTCTCCATCCCTCTTCATCGGTCTGGTTTCATGTCCAATTCATTTACCATTCGAGCAGCTCGTCTCTGGAACAGTCTTCCCCCTAAAATTAGAAAAGCACCGAGCAAGTACGCTTTTAAAAAATCTGTGCGTGATTTCTTTGCTGGTGGATCAAAGAAATTCTAAGTATCTTCTCTAACAAGATTCTTCGGATATGTATTTATATATGTATGGTCGTATGTATGTATGTATATACTATATATATGTATCTATGTATGTATGTATTGATTTATGTATTTTATGTATATTAGAATTATGTAGTTTATGTGTAAGAATTAAGGATGTAGTTTCGCATCTTTTTAAAGTTTTATGCTTCTGTCATATAATTTGTTTTCTGTATAGTTAGAAGCACCGCCTACAATCTTTCTGCTTGGCCCTAAGGTTGACTGGTAGAGAATGCCTCATGGCATTAAGTTCGCCTTTTGTACGATAAGTTTTCTTTTTGTGCAATAAAGATTAAATAAATAAAAATAAAAAATAGATTAAGTAGATTGAGGCAGATTGGGGCAGGTCCAGAAATAATACTAATTGCGTACTTGTCAACCCTAGACCGTCGAATGGTAAAGTTCATCCGTCAAAGTTCTGTTAAAAACTGTTTTTGTAGAGAAGATGGCC
Organism: Pammene aurita; assembly: GCA_947086415.1. NCBI lineage: Eukaryota > Metazoa > Arthropoda > Insecta > Lepidoptera > Tortricidae > Pammene > Pammene aurita. The sequence goes on along the minus strand of OX352302.1, from coordinate 23,770,879 downwards.
TTCTATATGAAATACTATTATATTATTCTGCGGCACAGCGCTGTTTTCTACACTGAATTTAGACTGAGTGTGTGGCGCCTCTTAGTTGGGGTTAGGTTGACTGCTAATATAATATGTTTGTTCCATCAAGTTCACTGCGCGTCCATGTTTTCTAAGACTTAGAAGTACTAAGAGTTAAGAGCAATGCATATTAATGCCTTTTTAACCGACTTCAAGATTTGAAAAGAGGAGGTTCTCAATTCGGCGTGTATGTTTTTTTTTTTTTAATTTTTTTTTTTTTGTTTTTTATTTTTTATGTTTGTTACTCCATAACTCCGTCATGTCTGAACCGATTTTGAAAATTCTTCTTTTGATTGTAAGTATATATATACAGATTGGTCTCGTTTTCGTCAAAACGCAGTTCTGATGATGGGATCCATGAGGAATCGAGGGAACTCCTCAAATCTTAAAGGCATACATATAGTGATTTTTATATTTTTATCAACAAAACCATCATTTTCATTCAAAACAGTGACATTTGATGAAGTAGAACTGCTGATGATGATCAGAACGGAACTCTTCAACGACGCATAGTTCACGTTTGGCGATTTGTCCTCTTCGCTGTGTTTGTTTAGCAAGTTTAATTGTCAGGACAAATTTTCGTCAAGCTCAAGTTCTGATGATGGGATCCATGAAGAATCGAGGGAACTCCTCAAATCTTAAGGGCTTACACATAGTGATTTTTGTATTTTTATCAACAAGTCAAGCATTTTCATTCAAAAGAGTGACATTTGATGAAGTGGAACTGCTGATGATGATCAGAACGGAACTCTTCAACGACGCACAGTACAGGTTTGGCGATTTGTCCTCTCCGCTGCGTTTGTTAAGCAAGTTATTTCATTGTATGGAATCTAAGTGCACCATCTACAATAATGCTTCACCGGCTACCCCCATGGAAGTCGGTTTTTTTTTCTTAAAAATTATCTAATGGAGAGTTTCACAGGCTTTTATTAAATATCCTGTCATACTTATCGAGCTAAGAAAATACGGTTTAACTTTCCAAAATATAAATATGAATAAATCTAAATATCTATTTAATGCACCTAGATTCGTACTACCGGTACGGTAGTACTACTTATTAGTTATTCTGTGCTACCGGCGTTTGAAAATGTTTACGGAATGACACCTAATATCTACATTCTTACAAAAATCATAAATAGCCTTCCAAAACACATACAAGGTCTATACCTATCCAACTCAAAGTCAATCAAGGATATTAGATTTTTTTTATTTCCTATAATAATCACGAGTTCACGACTACGCTTTGTAAAACTGTAAATCCACTATTAGAAAAAAATATCATAGCTCGTTAAGTTAGTCCGAACCCTTGCTGCAAATAAGCCATAAGTGGCTTTAACAGTTAAGTACCCATGAAACTCTGCGATTTAATTAATTATTTTGAACTTTAATAAATAAATCAAATGAAAAATATATAATACTAGCTTTTTCCCGCGGCTTCGCCCGCGTACTAAAAGTACTAAAAAAGGAGGTTCTCAGTTAGACTCGTATGTCTGTCCGCGATCATCTTGCGTTTCGCTGAACTGATTTAGAAGCGGTTTTCGGAAAAGTATTCGTTACATTCTGGAGGTTTCGGTATACCACGTTTTGAAGACGGCGGTTCTCTCACTTTTTATTTTAAAGAAATTATTGCAATAATTGTTTAATTGTTACGCCATCAACGACTTACTACTGAGAGATTATGATTAATACAGATTTCTACTCTTGAATAGAAGCTTTTCCCCACGACTTCATTTGCGTGGAATTAGTAATCCACCCTCCTTTTTACCCGCTTAAGGAATGACTTCTGGGATAACAACTATTATATATCCTTCCCCAGAATGCAAAATATCTCCATACCAAATCATCTAAATAGGTTCAACGGTTATTAATTTCCCATACAAACTTTCAACCCCCGTTTCACCCCCTAGAGGGTTGATTTTCGAGATAAAAACTATCCTATATTGTTTACCGCGACTCAATCTATATAATATGTACCAAGTTTCATTTCAATCGTCTGTTGAGCGGTTAATAATTCGCCATACAAACTACCAACATGTTTTCTACCCCTCTAAGATTGATTTTCGGCTTAAAAAATATTATATATTGTTTCCTGGGACTCAAACTATATCCACAACAAAATTATCTAAATCGGTTCGCGGTAAAAAAATCTCCATACAAACCTCCAACTCCCATTTCACCCCCTTAAAGATTGATTTTCGAGATTAAAACTGTCCCATGTCGTTTCATCTAAATTGGTTCAACGTTTAAAAATTCCCCATACAAACTATCAACCCCCATTTCACCCCCTTAAGTGTTGATTTCGTAATCAGCGACCCGATAAACCATAGAAACAATACCCATGTTGTATTTAAATTTTGTCACCACATTTCCCCCTTATGGGTTGAATTCTCAAAAAAGCTGAAACACTTGTTTTCTCATTTATCGTTAGGAATACTCCTGTAAAGTTTCGAATAAAATAGTTGAACTAATCTCGTTTCCCATACAAACTTTGAACCCCATTTCCCCCCTTAGGAGGTAAATTTTTAAAAATTATTTCTAAGTGCATCCTTATGCCTTATAAGAAGCCTACGTACCACATTTGGAATCTCTAGAACCAGCGGTTTGGGCTGTGCGTTGATATGTCAGTCAGTTTGTTCTTTTATATATTTAGAAGAAGATTGCAATTTGGCACAAATACTTTCAAGAATTTTCATGTCCACAATATTAAATTTCAAAATCGATGCCATTTTCTTAATTAACGTCACAAAAACGACACCCATATGGATATTTAGACATTTTAACCCCATTGTACCCTAACAGGGGAGATGGTATTTCACGTCTGCCACGTCGGATTTTAAAATCGTTGTTGTCTTCGTAATCAACGACCCGATAAACCATAGAAACAATACCCATGTTGATTTTCAGACTTTTTGACCACATTTCCCCCTTTTAGGGGTTGAATTCTCAAAAAAAACTGCAACACGTATTTACTCATTTATTGTTAGGAATACTTCTGTGAAGTTTCGAATAAAATAGACGAACTAATCTTGTTTCCCCATACAAACTTTGGACCCCCATTTCACCCCTTTAGGGGATGAATTTTGAAAAATCCTTTCTTAGCGCACCCCTAGACCTTATAAGGAACCTACGTGCCAAATTTGGAATCTCTAGAACCAGCGGTTTGGACTGTGCGTTGATAGATCACTATGTCAGTCAGTCAGTCAGTCAGTCAGTCACCTTTGAGTTATATATATATATATTTCGAATAAAATAGACTAACTAATCTTGTTTCCCCATACAAACTTTGGACCCCCATTTCACCCCCTTAGGGGATGAATATTGAAAAATCCTTTCTTAGCGCACCCCTAGACCTTATAAGGAACCTACGTGCCAAATTTGGAATCTCTAGAACCAGCGGTTTGGACTGTGCGTTGATAGATCACTATGTCAGTCAGTTAGTCAGTCAGTCAGTCACCTTTGAGTTATATATATAGATATATAAGGAATATTGTATATATTTTATATATGGATTGCAATAACTAAATGTTAAATGATGATATAAATAGTTAATAGGTAGTTAATGTGTGTTAGAGTAAGTTTACTATGAGGGTACATACAGTAATACACACACGGGATATCTTCCACTTGTGAAACATACGGAAGATTTTACCCAATAAAATTAGATTATCTCTTGTATTAGGTACAATTTCCCAGGAAACGTGCCACAAGAATGAAACATAGAATGTTGTATGCGACTGGCTGACGCTCGACGATCTAGATATACCCGCTGCATACGTAATTTTACCAGGCTCACCATTAGGGTTGCCACCCGTACTTTATTGTAAAGTATTGTACTCTATTTCGAATGTGCGTACATTATATTTTACAAGACACATAAAGTACACAAAAATACTTTATTAAACATCCTTAGGCCTTAAGTAAACATCGTAATTTTTAAAAACAAAAAATAAAATATTTTATTTTTATGCTGGGTACTTTTTTTATGAACCTTTTAGTCCAGAAATACTTTATGTAAAGCCTGAAACGGTGGCAACTCTACTCACCATATACCACAGAAAATACGTTAAGCTAAAAGCCACAAATGCTGATACTCCGCGTATCATTTAGGTAGTTGTCCGAGAATCTTCTTCCTCCTAGCGTTTGTCCCAACTCTTTTGCTATCTTGATTCTGGGGTCCGCTCGGCAACCTAATCCCAGGAATTGGCGTAGACACTAGTTTTTACGAAAGCGACTGCTATCTGACCCCAATCCAGAGAGGAAACTAGGCCTTGTTGGGATTAGATCCGGTTTCCTCATGACGTTCTCCTCAACCGAAAAGCGCTAGCACCACTAGCGCTATTAGCGTAGTTGTCCAAAAATCCTAAATCCAAATTATGAACTCGTGATGTTCCAACTGTCAGGCTTTGATTTATAACTTAAAAGATACGCCATAAAAAAAAAATTACCTATGCATCAAAAAATGTTAGCCGAGTAAATGGTGATATTTGCTTATCATTTTGCTACAAAAAAATCGTAAGTATGAAAAAATCTACACGCGGCTCACGCGCGGTTGTATGCTATTGAGAGTACTTGCTTCTTTTAGCTGAATATTTGTTCTGTGACATGGACACATGGATGCTAAGCCACGTGACGTATGCAGCGACCTTTAAATACCCGTTTATCACAAACTACATCGTAGGTATAAGTTTATTTAGGTAAACAATAAGAGTGTAATAAAATTAAGCATAAAACTATGATAAAGTTACAATTAACTTAAATTTACAACTAAAATTAAATTAAAAATAATAAATGCTCGCCAGCTCGCCTTCGTGGGTCATGATGTCCAGAGGTCTGGCAGCGTTGCCTCTTTGGATGGCCAGGCCAGGCTTATCCTCTCACCGAAGAAGCTGCCAGCCCTCTGGTTACCTGAACCTGAGGCACCAACAAGGCGCTTTTAGATCATGGAAATAATTTTGTTACTGTCAAGATACTAGCTTGAAAGTTTTACAGTGCATCACGTACGACGCACGTGCATAAGTGAGAACAAGATGCTAAATGTCACGACGCGGGCTGCCACTCGCACGAACATAATTAAAAATATTTAAAAATCTCTCTCCTGAAACCCCTCCTGAAACTGCGAATTGTTTGTATAAATTCGGACCAAATTATACTTTTTATATAATTACTTAATTGACGTTTCAGAGAAAATGTAGTTAATGCAAAGCTTTCCTTAAAGTACTACAAACATGGTTCGTTCCAATGAGTCTAAGTAACCTTTAAACTTTTCACTTTTAGTTTGTAAACACAAACACAATAGGGTAGATATACTTAGAGGTACCTGTTAACAATCGGCATCAAAACTCGGTAAATAGAATTAAATTACAAATCAAAGAAATAAGTAGACAGACGGAGAAGTTTAAAATTAAATCAACATTGTCAAGGGAACGAATATTACAATAACGTTTTAGGTATCAGAAAACTTTTTCATGAATTATTAGATTTACGAAATGAAGAAATACTTATTATTTAGAGCAGAACAATTAATAATTTCACGGAATTCAACAACTAAAGGTCCAATTAGATTGTATGGTCTAATTTAAATGCAATACTGGGTAGTTATTTATATTGCTTCATTTGATCGGTTGATTAAATTTGTTGTACCTCGGGATGCTGCAATGTACATAAAATTGCATTAAAATTGTGGCACCAGCTTAATAAGTTGATTTCAAGAATTAACTTTCTTCTTTCGTTACCATTTCTTTTAACTATCCAATTGGCAATCGATGTTGGCGATTCCGGGGCAATCTGCCGAATCCTACGCCCGATCAGACGACGCAAGGGAGCCACGCAGTTACGTCGCATAAATCAACCTAGTGTAAAGTCATTTTATATGTTTTTAGGGTTCCGTAGTCAACTAGGAACCCTTATAGTTTCGCCATGTCTGTCCGTCCGTCCGTCCGCGGATAATCTCAGTGACCGTTAGCACTAGAAAGCTGAAATTTGGTACTAATATGTATATCAATCACGCCGACAAAGTGGTAAAATAAAAAGTGGAAAAAAATGTTTTATTAGGGTACCTCCCCTATACGTAGAATGGGGAGTGATTTTTTTTTTTTTTATTTCAACCCTAACGTGTGATATATTGTTGGATAGGTATTTAAAAATAATTAGGGGTTTAGTACAATCATTTTTTGATAATGTAAATATTTTCGGAAATAATCGCTCCAGAAGTAAAAAAAATGTGTCCTCTAACTTTTGAACCATAGGTTTTATAAATATGAAAAAAATCTCGAAAGTAGAATTTTATAAAAACTTTCTAGGAAAATTATTTTGAACTTGATGGATTGAATAGTTTTTGAAAAAAAATTACAAAATAATTTCTGAACTAAGTTTGTAAGTTAACCGTATACGCAGGTGTTTACTGTACCTGTAATTTCTACAAATTCACAATGAAATGACGTGCTTTCATAAACACTTACTGTGACGGACGGAAAACTACGGAACCCTACACTGAGCGTGACCCGACACGCTCTTGACCGGTTTTTATATGTTTATTTTGTAGTTCGCAGTGCCTTGGTTTTTACTGTAATGCTGTGTAACTGTATTTTGAATAATACATAAATAAATAAATGTATTAGAATTAAGATCTTTCGAACATTAATTTTCATAAACGCCGTATGACTAAAATAAATTGCTGACTAAATTAATAGTAATGTTAACTTATGAAGACCATAAAGCCTATACTAAATCGTACCTCCTACAGAGTAGTGGCGTGTCAATAATATATGTGAGCAGGGATTGACTTGACTATCCTTACACTTCTAATACTGAGCTTTTTAGATCTACTCGAGCATTAAAATATTAGGAAAGTCGGTGTTAATTAAGATGTCTAGTCTAGTAAATAAAATACATGTAAGTATAGCAATATTAATAAAATAGATACATGTATAACCATTTCTAAAACGAAGGGTTACAACAAAGGGAACAAACAAGTGTTTATCATAAAATAATTAATAATTTATGCCCTGCCTTCGAAGTAGATCCCGGGTTCGAATCCTGGTAAGGGTATTTGTTATTTTGTTATTTGTGTGTTTATCACAGATACGAGTAATTGTTCCTGAATCATTTCATTCAGTTCCTGAAAACATTCAAATTCGTATGTCCGGTACCAGTAAATAAAAGTTTTCACAAACACAAGCTAACGTGGGACCACAGAAAATATTGTGTCTGACTGGAGTTTCTGCAAATAAATAGGTCGTGGACAGAATTTAATTGAGTCCAATATTTACTCGGGATTATTTATAATTACTGCCGAATTTAATTAAAATGGTAAAATGTACGAGTAAACAACTTTTTCGATATGAAGTTCTCGTTCAATTTATTTATATTTTTATAATTGAGCCTTTTCAATTGATAGGCTTCATTCATGTCTGTTTGAACGCTATGATACGAAAGGTGTTTTAGTTTCTTATATTATACTGTGTAAAAATTCAATATTTAAAGGTTATTATGAATGTAGGCGGGCATTTTTCGCTGAGCCTTTACACTAGAAGGGAGATTTTGAAATCAATTTTTGATTGACAAACAGCACTTAAAATATTACATTTATTTGACATTAGTCTCAACGTGTTTTGCTTGTACCAATTGCAATATAATAATAAAAATATGAATAAATATAAAAAAAATAATTTCAACGACTTGTAGAAGTTGTAGTCATATGAGGAAGGCGAGCGAATCTACTTGTAGACCAACACAAATATTAACTGATTTAAACTGATTTAAACTACATTATTTTCTATTTAAATTTTATATACGTTAAAACAAGCGATTTTCTGTCTGGTAGATCTATAATCTTAACAAATATTAAGTAGGAAATATGATTTCATGAGACATTTTTGGAACAGAGACGTGAAAGGTGTCGATCTAAAAGTTTACTTTCCCAGGCCTAACTGGGTGCAGCATTAGTTTTACAATTTTAACTAAATTCTACGAGTCTGTAGTTTTAACTTATCCTTGGCGGATTTTTAGACCTATCGCTGTCGGTCATCGAGGTTGTAGGTCGTAGTTAGTAATAGGCAGACAGTTAAATTTTACAAAATATGTAGCTATAGCAGATACAATAACAATAAACCAAATATATCTAAATAAGGAACGCACTCAAACTCAAACTCAAACATTTATTCAGTAAGTAGGCCACAAGGGCACTTTTACACGTCAAAGTAAAAGAGAGAAAAAAAAATCAAACTACACCGGTTCTAACCCTACACCCTGACCCGAGAAGAATTATGTCCGGCAAGAAACTCGGCGGGACTTTTTTTTTCATTTTTCAAAACAACAGTACATCAAAACTAAACAATACATATAAGGAGTGGTCCGGAAAAAAAGTAGCCGTGCCTTTTTTGATTTATCTTTTTATTTTGTGCCGATTTAGAAGCAGTGGTTATATTTAAATAATCTCTAGATACAATCATACAAAACATAAATACAATCATACTTAAATAAAACAGCGTTTGGAAGTTTTCGCCTTTTGTATTCCATCATACACATAGTTTTTTGAACAGCGTCTTCTGACAGAATTTTTGAGGTGTTTCTCAAAAACATGTTTTTTCTTATAGTTTGATTTGATGAGGTATTTTATACCTTAATAAATTGTCTTTCTTCAATAGTAAACTTTTTTATCTGGCTTCATTTTAAGGTAGTTACAGTAATATTTAACAGTAATTTTTACAGTAATTTTTATACAGTTATATGTATTTGCCTTTTTTCATAGAAAATTATCTCCCATAGAAAAATCTTTGTCAGAGGTTAGATTAGAGAGTCTTCCTGACTATCCTAGCTAAAATACAGTTAATTAATGTAGCTTCTTGGTAAGATGAAATTCTGAAAAGCATAAAACGGGTTGTGAAAATGGAAATACAATTGTGGCATTGTAGCGGATGTCGATTGAAGATTGTCAAATTATGTTGTTCAAAAGGTTACAAAGTATGTTGAATTAAAAACGCGAAAACTTAAATATGCTCACATATTCTATTATGATTGTATTTTTATTTATTGGTATTGTATCTACGGATTAATAAAATAAATATACTTCTTCAAAATTAGCACTAAATTAAAAAATACACAAGATTGTACACTGCTACTTTATTTCAGGACCACTCCTTAAGTGGGTGGTTCTATAAGAAAACATATCACCGCATATCGTAGCATTTCACTATAAAAAGGTTACAGGTAGTAAAATAATTAAATTAATTAACCAAATGAGTGAAAGAAAATCGCCGGGTATAGACAAAATAAGAATAGTAGATTTAAAATTTGTAAAACACCAAATAAGTGATATCTTAGCAAAATTCGTGAATTTGTGTGTACTTTCAGGAGAGTATCCCACTAAACTAAAAACTGCCATCATTAGGCCAATTTACAAGCAAGGTAGCCATCTCGATTATTCTAATTACCGGCCCATAGCCATCCTGTCCATAATCAATAAAATTGTTGAATAAATTTTAGTGGAACAAATCAGTATTTTTCTAGAGACAAACGGTATTATTGCGGATGCACAGCATGGGTTTAGGCGCGGGAGAAGTACAGTAACGGCATTGTCCCAGTTTACAGACACTGTAAATGGCTACCTCAATGAAAGAATGCATGTAGGTATGTTATTTATTGACTTTAAAAAAGCATTTGACACCCTGGATCATAATCTCTTATTAAAATCTATGCGGGAATGTGGAATACAAGGACCAGTTAATGATTTCTTTAGGAATTACCTAAGTGACAGAACACTGCAGACTGTTATTAACGGGGTGTACGGTGAGCAGGCGCGCGTGACGTCAGGTGTACCGACTGGGTCAGTTTATGGCCCGGTCGGTTATATCATGCATGTCATGTCATACAGCATTGCCAGATATACATGTATGCTGATGACACATGTCTGATATATGCACATAAGGACCTACGTGAAATACAAAGAAAACTACAAATTGATCTTGAAAATATTTTAATGTGGTCACATGACAACGGAATTATTTTAAATGTAAGTAAAACTAAAGTAATGCACGTTTGCTCACCGTATATGCCGGAAACGGGGGTAAAATTATCAGTTATTGGTCATACCTACGAATGTCTTCATAATGATAAATCCGCATGTTCGTGTAGTGAACTGGAATCCGTAATTGAGTATAAATATCTTGGGTTAACGGTAGACACGAACTTTAGTTGGAAAAATCATATTGACTACCTGTGTAATAAACTTAGAATAATGTTAGGAAAATTTTATCACCTTCAATATGTAGTCAGCAAGAAAACCCTGTTTGTTGTGTACCACGCCTAAGTGGAATCATTAATTAGCTACGGTTTGAGTGTATACGGGAGAACTTTTCCGTCCTATATTAGTAAGGTAAAATCATTACAGATAAGATTTTAAAAAATGCTTGTAAGTAAAAAGGAAAAAAGTAAGTGTAAAGAAGACTACGACCAGTTATACTGGGCATGTCGGGTTCTCCTGAACAGGGAGAACCCGACATGCCCAGTATAACTGGTCGTAGTCTTCTTTACACTTACTTTTTTCCTTTTTACTTACAAGCATTTTTTAAAATCTTATCTGATATGATAATAAACACAGATTTAGACAATAATGCCATCATTGTAGATTTGTTTCAAGGGATAGGCTTAGCATAAATAAAAGTGCCATTAACTTTGTTGTTATGTTGTGCTTAATACAGCAGGATGCAAAAAATTTGCTAAGTGATTTGGTTAATATTGTGAGTACCACCTTGTTCATATAAATATCCAGCGAGACCACAGCTGTCATAGGTTACATCAAGCATTGCTTTGATCAGTATACCGTGGATGTAAAACTGAATTATGAATAATCAGCCCAGTAGGGTCTTGATATGCATCATGACGGTTCATGCTATAATGATTCCATGCATCTTCATCACAATGATAATTATATCTGTATTTTGTATCCCAAGTATGTAAATTTCGTCAAAATTATATCTGTATTTCGTATCCCAAGTATGTAAATTTTGTCAATATAAATTTCAAGACGCTTTTTCTTACATATGTACATATTTCTTTTATTTTCATCAAGTGAGACTTAATGATTTACATCATTTTATTAAATAAATTTCTAATTTGGTTGCTCAGTTACATCATAGTATGCCATTGTACACTATGTATATGTGTTAAGAAAATTAAATAATGTAATTGTGTAATACTTGTTTATGAATATAACATATTCTTACTGGTTTATTGGACATCATTTAAAGTTCCAATTCTATCAGTTTAGTACAATATGGGACTTCTTATGCGTATTCTACATGCATGCCATTATTATTTTATTTTGCATTACTTACAAGAGACTAATCTAGGACTATTTAAGGGTTTATTACTCATTGAGCCTTTTTACGTTTTATTTGTACTTTTATATTATGTGACGGATATATGTACTACACGAAGATGTTAATGTATAGAAAGTTTCTCTTATAGAAAGTCACTTTCGTTTACGGTTCAACCAACATAACCTTAAAGCATAATCGACAAGAGAAGGTTACCTCTTTGACGTAATTTGTTTTACATAGTCCACCGTCTTGACATCATTCAAACCTTTAATAGTACATTCACAGTCGAAATTGCAGCTACTTTTGCTTATTTCGGCGTTTTCTTTCGTCGGCGTCGGCGTCCTTTGTCGGCATCTCCAATGTTTTCGTAATGCATTTTTCTTGCAATAAGTTAATTAGGAACCTGAAATACACTTTCCACCACTTCATATGCTATATTTAAGCAGCAATGCATTTTGATTTTCAACTTTCAATCGGAAATTCATTTAAAATATGAATAAAAGAAAGAACTATAGCGCGTGATGTTAGGGCGATAGCACGAAGATGGGGGTTTGGCGCGTAGGAGTTGACAGTGACGTGTGTCACTTGATGTATTGGAGTTGTATTTCTAAGTGTTATTTTTTTAGGAGTCTTTTCAGCTCTAAACATATCGTGACAAAAAGGGCGTAAGTGACGAGCTACTACAAGTTATTATAATATTCGGAATCACAAAGCTCGTATAATTGTAATGGAACTTCACTTAAGGTAAGTTCGTTTAATTACTAATTATAATTTGGAAATTTATGTAGAAGACACAGTTCAGGTAAGAAAGTATATCAAACTTGTATGTAATTCATTTTCAAATAGTCAGATTTGGACTCATCTTTTGTCTTTGGTATTTTTCTTAAACTATAACCTATTGTTGGTTAATCTAACCTTGGTTTAGACGTGTGCGCCGCCATAAAAATCCGCGGCGGCGGCGCGCCGGGAATTTTTGGCGGCGTGGCTGCGCCACGCCGGCGTCAAGGTCACTTTTGGCTGCGTTCGCAAGGCTCACGTTTCGCATTAAAAAGATGTGAAATAGCAAAAACTTTTAAGGAACAAGGGACATGCCGTTTGCTTATTTAAGGTGTTTTTTTCTAGTACACTTCAGTCCTGCCTATTTTTCGGAAATCGCTTTTATGTTGATGTTTTTCATAATTGTGATAAATTAAGATACTTTTAAAGCCAACTCCATCTAAAGCGTGTACCAAGGCCAGGTACCGAGAAATGTGACAAGCTGGACGGTCCTGTCTTGCGGGAGCTCGCCAGAAGGTTGCCTCTCAAGATAAAGAACGTTATAACGGATCCTTTTGAAGATACAGAGACAACATGGAATCCTGGGAGCCAAGCAAGACGGAAACCCTGGATTTCTGATGCTACCTGGGAACTTATTGAGCGACAGAGGACTCTCAAAGAACAAGGCCTTAACACAGACATAGCAAGAAAGGAGTATTCCAAGCTACACACTTGCGTGAAAAGGGCATGCAGACGCGATAAGAATAATTAAATCCATGCTTTGTTTGACGAAATCGAAAACCATGCTGCAACTGCCCATTCTAAAGACTTGTTCCAGAAAGTCAAACTTCTCACCCGCGACTACAAACCTAGAAGCTGGCAGATACTGATGGAAACACTTTATCGGACCAGGGCAAAGTCGAGAAGTTCCGCAACATCTTTTAGTGCGGAATGACGCTGTGCATCCACTAGAGCCGGACATACTTATTTCCGAAATGGAAGACTATCAGTCGTCTGAAAGTTAGTGCCGTGGGTACTGATGGTATATGCGCTAGTCTCTTAAAGAATCTAGGTGGCGAAGGTACACAGTCCTTACACCAGATTTGCTGCAAAGGCCGAGAGACTGGAATGAATCCATGGTTATACCTCTCGACAAAAAAGGCTCGACACTAAAGTGTGACAACTATAGAACTTATATTATATCGCATGCCAGTAAAGTATTTCCTTACATCATGGATTCTCAATTGACAAAGTTCCTGGAGCGGCAAATACTTGCAGAGCAGGCTGGCTTTGTGTCTGGACGAGGGACACGAGAGAAAATTTTCATTGTGCGCCAGATCATCGAGAGATGTCGTGAACGGAACAAGCCATTAGTCCTATGCATCATAGATTACGCCAAAGCATTCGACTGTGTTAGATGGAAAATCATGCTGTACGTGCTCCTGGAGATGGGTGTCCCTGCTCATTTAGCTCACCTTATTGAGAAATTGTACGCCGAAAGTACTACCAGAGTACGCATTGAGAAAACCTTGCTGAACCAGTTCAAGCTGGAAAGAGGAGTAAGACAGGGCTGTATATTTTCTACGAAGCTCTTTAATATCTACGGCGAATACATCTTACACCGTCACCGAGAACTGGGACAGTGGCATATCAATTGGCGGCAAAACGATCAGCAACCTACGCTATGTTGACGACACAACGCTCTTGGCTTCCAATGAGGAGATGTGTCTTTTGTTCCGGCGAATAGAAGCGGAGAGCATCGAATTAGGACTTCACGTCAACCATGCCAAAACCAAGTTAATGTTCGTACACCGGAAACAGTCTCCTCCACGAAGCCTAGAACTGAACCTTGAATGCGTCAGCGCCTTCACCTACCTCGGCTCACTTATATCTAGCGATGGTAGCTATGAACGTGAAATCATCTGGAAGATTCAAATGGCGAAGGGTGCTATGACTCGGTTAGATAGGATCTGGAGAGATCGCGGTATACAGAGGCAGACTAAGGTTAGACATGCATTCCCTGGTGTTTCCAATTTTCCTATACGGTTCTGACACTTGAACCATCAAGGCAGATCTAAAAAGCCGTATCGACGCGTTTGAGATGTGGTGTTGGTGACGGCTTTTACGGATACCTTGGACTGCGATGCGCACTAATCAGTCCATACTAGATGAGTTACGCATAAAACGCCGGTTGTCTACGACGTGCCAGGACCACATACTGACATTCTTCGGACACCTCTCTTGACGCTCCTCGGATAGCCTGGAGAGGATCATCATGATGGGAAAAGTTGAAGGCACAAGACTAAGACGCCCTCCCCCTGCAAGATGGTGTGCCCAAATCACTGCACCCATGCAATTAAAACTGAGAGAAGCCATGCGCTTAGCGAGGGATAGAAGCCTATGGAGGAACCTGGTCTTCAACAGAAGGACATGATCCTCAGCTCTGAGGGAACTAGTGATGATGAAGATCTTTTTTTGACTCGCAGTAGGTCCAAACATACCGTTCAGTATTAAGGATCAATCCTGCCACCGAAAACATTTCTTTTCTCAGGATGATTTAGTTGGTGGTACAATTTTGATGGCAGATTTATTATTTTTGTTACCAATCTTATTAATAAGGCCATCGACTTCATATTTGTTAGGTGAGCGGTTAAATCATACTCATTTATTAATCTACTAAAAGAGAAGGAATTGACTAAATCCTAACTATTACAATGTGTAGATGTTTGCATGGCGTCAATATACGTTGTTAAATTTTCAACTGACTTTCCTTCATCGGTAATTGTCATTGGCAAATTTTTGCCGAATTCTGAAATTTTGGCCAACGGCGTGGATTTTGAAATCCGCGGCGGCGGCGGCGGCGTGGGTCCCACGGCGCGGCTACGCCACGCCGGCGCGGCGCACACGTCTACCTTGGTTTGATATATTATTATTATTAAATTATTTATTCATGTAAAACAATTACAGGTTTCGGGAGTTACAATATTGCGCCAAACTGGAGTGACCAGTTTGTTGGCGCGTCGCGCTCAATCACATAGGTACTTAACAATAAAGTAATTGTTTACAATAAATATGTGACTTATGTCTATTGTTAGTTGGTAACTAAATTACTTATACAATTTTCTTAACACATATACATAGTGTACAATGGCATACTATGATGTAACTGAGCAACCAAATTAGAAATTTATTTAATAAAATGATGTAAATCATTAAGTCTCACTTGATGAAAATACAAGAAATATGTACATATTTAAGAAAAAGCGTCTTGAAATTTATATTGACAAAATTTACATACTTGGGATACGAAATACAGATATAATTTTGACGAAATTTACATACTTGGGATACAAAATACAGATATAATTATCATTGTGATGAAGATGCATGGAATCATTATAGCATGAACCGTCATGATGCATATCAAGACCCTACTGGGCTGATTATTCATAATTCAGTTTTACATCCACGGTATACTGATCAAAGCAATGCTTGATGTAACCTATGACAGCTGTGGTCTCGCTGGATATTTATATGAACAAGGTGGTACTCACAATATTAACCAAATCACTTAGCAAATTTTTTTGCATCCTGCTGTATTAAGCACAACATAACAACAAAGTTTATGGCACTTTTATTTATGCTAAGCCTATCCCTTGAAACAAATCTACAATGATGGCATTATTGTCTAAATCTGTGTTTATAAACCAGTCAAAAAATTTAAATAAAGGCAGTACATGCTATGCCGTGCTGCCCTGGATTATGACTGTATATGCTTCTGTGGTATTGCTATCCTAGGCTCTACTCGAAGCAAAAATTTAACAGTGAGGACGTTGCTGCCCTGGATTATGAGTCAGACTATGCTTCTGTGGTATTGCTATCCTAGGCTCTACTCGAAGCAAAAATTTAACAGTGAGGATGTTGCTGCTCTGAATTATGAGTCAGATTGTATGCTTCTGTGGTATTGCTATCCTAGGCTCTACTCGAAGCAAAAATTTAACAGTGAGGATGTTGCTGCTCTGAATTATGAGTCAGATTGTATGCTTCTGTGGTATTGCTATCCTAGGCTCTACTCGAAGCAAAAATTTAACAGTGAGGATGTTGCTGCCCTGGATTATTAGTCAGACTGTATGCTTCTGTGGTATTGCTATCCTAGGCTCTACTCGAAGCAAAAATTTAACAGTGAAAACATTGCTGCCATCGATTATGAGTCAGACTCAGACTGTATGCTTCTGTGGTATTGCTATTCTAGGCTCTACTCAAAGCAAAAAATTAACAATGATGGTATTGCAGTAGAATATGCGTGGTTCTGCTTTCCTAGGCTTTACTCGAAGCAAAAATTTAACAGTGAAAACATTGCTGCCATCGATTATGAGTCAGACTCAGACTGTATGCTTCTGTGGTATTGCTATTATAGGCTCTACTCAAAGCAAAAAATTAATAATGATGGTATTGCAGTGGAACATGCGTGGTTCTGCTTTCCTAGGCTCTACTGATGTAATAATTTGAATATATGCGTCCATGTGTTCTCTATTTTTGGCTCTATATGATGCTAAAAACTTGAGTTTTTTGCGACTACTTAATTTCCAGGCATACTTAAAAATCCAGGCTGTATAATTATTACATTCATTCGGTTTTATTCTTCTCTCTTTCTGTTGTTAAATTTTACCAATTGTTGCACTGCTGGCTATTATTATGTTTTAGCCTAATTAACAGAGAAAAATGCATCACTGTTAGAGTTACGTTAGAACTTGGTTCACGTATTTGGATAGTACTCAAAGCAACATCCAGCAATTGTGTTAAAATAAACAGAACATAATGCATTTATTATCTACTACTCTAATATTATGTCATTACAATTGTATCATTTTCAGTACCTATCAACAACAGCAGAAAGCCTGATTAATGTTTGGTGTGTTGGACTCGATATAGACACAACTACCAGTGTTAAGAAAGCCTACAACAATACTTAAATTAAATGGATCTAATATAAAAGTATTCTGCGCTGCATATATTAGCAAGTATATTGCATAACTATTCGGATCCCTTACCATGCTGATATTTAATGGAGCCCACACCACTGTGTTTGTGGGTCATAGCTACTTAATATAATTTTACATTGGATCAAATTTGACAATATATAAAGTCATTTAAAACGAATTTTTTGTCTTATAAAGACAAACAATTGCCTATTGGCACAAGCCATAACAACTGCTTGATAAAAGCAACTGTTACTTAATCCCTCTATGATCATTAGGTAACCATATGGTTACTTTCTGTTAAATCTGCTTATGGTTTTTTTGTTACCTTTGAACTACTTGGCATTGTTTGCTAAAATTTTGATATGTAACAGAACTCCATATCAGCTAAGGGGAAAGAATTAAATATTGCCATGCTTAATTTGAAACATTATATACCCGACTACAATGATATATTTTTTGTTTTGTTTAATATGCCTATGCCCTTGTGGCAGTTGTGGCACATCTTTGACGGATTATGAATTTATGACACTCAGTGGAAATTACGCTTACCGCTTATTAGTTTAAACTATTTGTCAATTAAACTCTTTAACTGAAATAAATATTAAACCTAATCGTAACCACTAGGCGGACTAGGCCCGCTTTTAAAGGTTTAAGTATATGTAGACTGTTAAAGATAAAAACCTTTTCTTTAGGTAAAGGATTACCTTTGTTCTAGTAAATTGCAAAAGACACTGATGTGTCAAATGCTTATTTGAAATGTAAAAAGCAGTGCATACCGTGGTGAGAAAAATGTTTCTTGTTTATATACCTAGCGTAAATTAATGCTCGATCCTGATATACTCTGTGTGTACTCAACACACACTTTTATATGAGTAAGGTTATCACAAAATTGATGCACTTGGTGTCTAATTGTCTATAAACCTATTTATAACCTTTAATAATTATTAAAGGTATAATTATACAGCAAAATTTTTGCTCAATGAGATAAGTTCCCTGCTCATCTTATTGATTTTATTATCATTAATATAACATAATGCAGTTAACAAATCATTAATATTTTACTTGAAGGCTATGCCACCTATTACAAATTTTGTGTACATGCCTACTTTATCTTACCTAATTTTGACATCTATTGTCATGATGTTTCAAGAAAGATGGTACTTGACATACTTAGCTCATTGTCACCATTTGGTATCAAAAGATATGGAAGTAAATGAATGGACTCTAAACAGTTGGGATTCTCTGAGCCTCCTAGCTGACGTGCCATAGAAACGATTTTTTAATGATATAATAATGCTGTATTTTATGCTTTTATTGATTAAATAATTTATATAAGCACGTTAAAGCAAAATCCTTCAAGCACTACCTGAAATAATACTATGTCAGCATATAGGTACCTATAGTGGTAGCCAAAATATCTCTGGTCTGCTAACAGAGTTATGCAATGAATTTTGTAATTTTAATTAATATTGTGGACCGGTGTTTTATATATATTGGTAGAATACTTATCAAGGAAGTGTTTTGAACCCTTGGCGATCATTCCGCATTGGGTTGCTACATTGGGCTGCATTGTATATAGGCATGCCTATTTATACCTATGTTGACTATGTTTTCATAACATAATATAATAATAGTAATAGTCACAAAAATAAATATATTTGTTATTTGTCATATTACATCTACTCGTATAAGATTGTGTCGTATTAAGATTTGGTCCATTATAATGATTATATACTGTCAATACTTTCATGACACGTAAACAGATATTAAAGTATTTAATTATTTAGGGGGTTTCTCTAAATTTACTTAACAGGTGTGGTCCTCTTCAAAAGAATTCCTTAAAACGTAATGAAACTATTTGATTTTTTTTTTCTTGTTTCATTACTTAGAATTCTACAGATCATTCTTATTATTAAAAATATTTTATATTTTAATTATTGGATCTTCACAGTCACAGGTATTGGGTTGTTTGATTCTGTAGTGATACCATGTGCCGAGCAGGTATACTTTCATCAGATGTAAAAGTCATGATACTAATAATATATGATTATTTTCGTTGTTTAAATATTACAAATCACATTTTATTTTGTGACTGAACATACATAAATAATATTTATAAACTTTCTTGTCCACAATCAGGTCAAGATCCACAGATTATTATGTTAATTTCATTTGTTTTGAAACCAAACATATAATTATATAATTTAACCCAATCGCTATCACGGTTGTGTAGTGTTAATCCATATGTAAATAATTATCATAATTCACTTTAATGCTACAAAGCTAACTTACGTTGATTGACCAGAAATAGAAATCTAAACCTGGCATTGTTTCATACCTTGGACCAGATAGATCTCTCTCTCTCTGATGTTCTCTAGTTAACTATACTGTTTTATATGCGGATCTAGTTCTGATTATTTTACGAGTCTCTGAACATCTACAAGTTATTATAATATGAAGGAATCACAAAGCGAAGTATAATTAGTAATTAAACGAACTTACCTTAAGTGAAGTTCCATTACAATTATACGAGCTTTGTGATTCCGAATATTAGTAACCCTCCCACCCGTGCTTAATGATTACAATAAGCTAAACCCAGTATAAGTGTACTGTACCATACTAGACTACAGTACTATGTTGTAAAATAATCAAGTGACTATTGAGAGGTAAACATTTCTGTATACATCTCAGCGGTGCTCTGAACTAAATGAGGGTTTGGCGCGTAGGAGTTGACAGTGACGTGTGTCACTTGACGTATTGGAGTTGTATTTCTAAGTGTTATTTTTTTAGGAGTCTTTTCAGCTCTAAACATATCGTGACAAAAAGGGCGTAAGTGACGAGCTACTACAAGTTATTATAATATGAAGGAATCACAAAGCGAAGTATAATACTCGTAATCCATCATCAACAGTTAGAAACAAATTTTGAATTTAAATAAATAAAAAAAGTAAGTGGTTCTAGTATACAATAAACATACTATTTCCAAATTATCCTTAGAGATGTATAAGGTCTCCAAGTCTCCAAGTGTCTTGATCTATATATTCTATATAATAAAAAAATATGGATAATCAAGCACCGAATGTTGTGTCTAAAGCCAATTAAACTAAAATTAAATATGATTAATAAAAAGTTACGTAATTGTGTGGTCCCAGTTATCCTAAACAGACCGGTCTCCAAACAAACAAACCCCACCCGTTCACGCGTATGACGCATATCTCAGCCATCGCCTCCCTCAACCTTTCTTCGGGAAAGTGGAGACCCGATCAACGACGCCACCATAAGCAGAGCCTTTTAAGCCAGCATGACATGTTCAAGCTGGCGGGCTTTATTAATTAATAAAAACTAGCCACGTTTAGTCTGGTGAGAAACAATATTCTGTGCTCGTATTTTACATGCGTGAACTAAATTACAATATAAAAGTGACATAGAGATGTACATGTCTCTAAGCATCAGGATCATTAAATATATATCTATACATATAAATATTTGCGGATGCAAGACTTAGAGATGTATAACGTCTCTAAGTGTCCAAATACTAAATTAAAACAAAAAAAAAAACGAAAAACAGGTAATACTGGGCACCAGTAAAGCTGCTTCATAGAGTAATGTACCTAATAATTTCGCAATTTGTATTGTACTAACCATATCAAGCTACAGGCTTAAAGGCATCGTTATCCTCAATGAATTCCTTTAAAGTATAGTACTCTCTCCTCAACAAATAGCGCTTAACATAAGACTTAAATTTATTTAGTGGCAAATTCACACTGTGAAAGTAACTGAAGTATACCAGCCTGGCAGTTTCACTGTTTGTTAGATGGCTGATTCGCCTCACGGCATAGGCTGCAGAGCTAAGTTTCCCAGCTAGGGTGGCTATATGTGGATGCCATTGTAATTTCGAGTCTAAAGTGACTCTTAAGAAAACAGTTTGATTTTCGAATTCCATTGTTTCATCATTTATTATAATCTTGCTGCTGTTAATCTGCTTGACGTTGGGAAGTGTAAATTTGATGCACTTCGTTTTCTTGGCGTTCAAAAGTAGGTTATTAGCCGTAAACCAATTTACTACTGTGGAGAGTGCACTGTTAATACTATCGAAGCTGTTTTCTTTTCTGTCCACTTTAAATATCAGAGATGTGTCATCAGCAAATAACACTATATCATGTTTATCTTGCACAATTTTAGGTAGGTCATTAATGTACACCAAAAACAGGAAGGGACCAAATATTGAGCCTTGAGGCACTCCGAGTGCCACAGGGGACCCAGAAGATTGAGTTCCATTAATAACACTCGTTGTGTTCTATCCGATAGGTATGATGAGACGAGGTTAAGGGCACCAGCTTTGATGCCGTAATGGCTTAGTTTTCTCTTTAGATTTTCGTGATCAACGCAATCAAATGCCTTCGATAGGTCACAGAATATTCCAACAGCATCTTGTTTTTTTTTCCCAAGCGGCAAAGATGTACTTAAGAAGAACAGCACCTGCGTCAGTAGTCGAGCGACCTCTGGTAAAACGATTTCTGGCGAACAATTCGTTTCGATTAAAATGTGACACAAGTTGATTTAGAATTAGTTTCTCGAAAACTTTGCTCAGTGCCGGCAGTATTGAAATTGGTCTGAAATTGCTTGGTTCTGTTCTCGATCCTGATTTGAACAAGGGGATGACTTTGCTGTGCTTCATTATGTCTGGAAATATTCCTGTATCAATACATTTGTTAAATATATCAGCTAAATGTGGTGCAATCGATTCAACAATGGAATGTAGAACTTTAATACAGCTTTAATACAACTTTAAGACTTTAGACATGATACTGCTCACCTTGCCACACACTTTGGGAATTATAACGACCATTATTAATACATCTATTGCCACCCACTCATTCCCCGACGGTTGGAAAACGGCTTTGATTCGTCCTATTCCTAAGGTGAACGATCCTCAGCAAATCAATGACCTTCGACCCATTAGTATTCTGCCATGCCTATCTAAAGTCCTTGAAAAGATAGTGTGTTCTCAGGTAACGGAGTTTTTGGAGTCAAACAATATACTACCAGCTCGTCAATCTGGTTTTCGGCGGCACCGAAGTACTGCTACGGCCTTACTAGACGTGACGGATAATATCCTAGCCGCTCAAGACAAAGGTAAAGGAACTATCCTTGCTCTACTCGATTTTTCAAGAGCACTCGATACAATAAATGTATGCCTCTTATTGTCTAAGCTAGCATACTACGGATTTGACAACGATACAGTAAAGTGGTTTGCTAGCTATCTGAGTGGTCGTAACCAGTTAGTGGAATTGCAGCGGCCAGACAGTGCAAGCATGGTGTCAGAAATGCTGCCGGTGTCAAGAGGGGTTCCTCAAGGCTCAATCCTGGGTCCCATATTGTTTATTCTATACTGCAGTGATATCATACATGTTATAAAACACTATCATTATCATATGTACGCCGATGACCTGCAGTTGTACATATCGTGCAGCAAGCATGATACTATTGCACAGTTAAACAAACTGAACGATGATCTAGAACGTGTCGCTAGATGGTCGCACAAGAACTCACTATACCTAAACCCGATAAAATCAAAATACTTAATTCTGGGGACAAAGAAGCAAATTGAAAACATATCCGAATCTAATTTTAAGGTTCACATACAGAATGAATCTTTAGAGCGAGTAGAGGAAGTTAGAAACTTAGGTCTTATGATGGACGGGGAACTGCGCTTCGAGACCCACATTCACAATGCTATTCGTAACTGCTTCTACAGGCTCAAACTACTATATAAAATTCGCGATTATATTGATATAAGTTTAAGAATAAGGCTTTGTGACGCGCTTAACCTGTCCAGGTTGAACTATTGCGACACTGTATATGGGCCGCGGCTGTTGGCGCGAACTCAGAGGCTTATTCAGCGGGTTCAAAATGCCTGCGCGCGTTTCTGCTTCCATATACCCCCGCGAGCACATGTTACGCCATACCTGAACCAAAATAAAATTTTACGAATGTCTATGCGTCAAAAATTACATTTGGCCTCTCTTATGTTCGGCATTGTAAATAGACAAGTGCCCTCGTACCTTTACGATAAGTTGACTTGGATGAAAGGCTCTACGTCTGCAGGAGTCAGGTCCTGCAGGGTTCTGATGCTTGCCTGTCCTCTTCACCATTCAGCCTCATTTCGTAGTAGTTTTCGGTACGCCGCTACCAAATGCTGGAACAATTTACCTCCACCTATTCGTGCGCTGAAAACGATTAATGATTTCAAATTTAAATGTCGAATGATGTTTATCAGCGCACAATTTAACACCTAGCGGCAGCAATAATGTATATTTTATTTATATGATCTTCTTATCTTCCTTCCTTTTAGGATTTACACACCGGGGGGCAAACTTTCTACAAAATGTATTTTGATTCGTGCACATAAATTGTTTCTAATTGTTTCTTTTTCTCTTTTTTCTGTGTTGCTTGTTACCTTTTATTTATTTATTTTCTTGTCTGTAGTTGTGTCGTCACTCGTTAGTCATATGTTAGCTGTAAATTAGGTCCCCACTGAAAATCAGCGCCGCGGCTTGCCGTGGCATTACGCTGAGTGGGGGTCCTTTTTATCGTCCGTTTTATAAAATTGCATGTATAATTTAACTGGTGTGACGTGAATAAACATATTTTCTTTCTTCTTCTTTCTAATAGATAGGCCCCAAAGATCTTCAGTTTTCTGTAAACTTAGGGATTTAAATGTTTTAATAACTAAGTTCGGAGTAACATATGAGAATTTAAAGATATCTGTACACTCTGCTATATTTGTTTTCAGTATCGCCTCAGCGACGTCAGGCGATGAATGAAGAGACTTTGTTGTTTCTACCGGTATATTAGAGAAGAACTGCTCAAAATGATCCGCAACTTCAAGGTCCGAACTCACTAAATTATTATTAATACGTAGGTTGTAGCGCGGATCTTTGATTTTACGTTTCCCAGTTTCATCGTTGATTTAGCCAAACAGTTTGTACTTTATCCTTGGAATTTTGGATCTTTCTGGACAGATAATCAGCTTTAGGAGCGGCACATATCATCTTAAAAGATTTAGAAAAGCTCCTGACATAATCTAGGAATTCTTCTCAAGTCATATAAATCATAGAGCCGTCGTCTTTTCTCATGAATATCCGGCGTAGCCCAGTCGCTAAATTTCGTCTTGACCTTGCCTTGCACCTTCTTCGAAATGAAACAGGCATCAAATTCCCTTTTAATACAGTTAAACAACTCAATACGGTTAGGGTTTTCCTGGGTAAATGGAAGATAACATAATTGTTTCGTGATATTCCGACTGAATAAATCTAATCGCCTTTCGGAAATTGGTCTGCACATAGTGATTTGTGGAATATCCTTAGTTTTTACGCTAAAAGAGGCTTTTTGTCCACAGTGGTCAGAACTTAAGTTGTTTATTTTTTACTAGTCGCATCTTTATTACTGAAAATGTTATCTATACATGTAGCACTGGTTGCTGTGATTCGTGTAGGCTCACAAAATAAATTTACTAAATTGTAGGATTTGAAATTACTAAGTAACCTTACACACATGGATGAATTTTCAAGTGAGTTGATATTAAACGTGTTTTATTATTATTGTAGGAAACTCTATTATGATAAGATATAAAAAACTCAATCTTAATATGATATTAAAGGTAAAATAAATTATTACATAACCACAAAAAATACGTGTAGTAGACTTAAAAATAACATCTTAAAACATAGTGTACATCTCAGTGGCTATCGTCCAGCGTTGCGTCCAATATAGCAACGTCCACTGTAGCCACTCGCATACGTTTGTATTTGTTTCAATTGAAGCCCGCACCGCACTTGTCGCTTGTTGCCCCACTCAAGCTCCCACTCAGTGTGCAACCCTGTTTTCTAACTGCACGTAAAATATTTTTTATGGCGAACATATTCCAGTAAACACAGCTCGGGAAATATATCCATATAAGGTAGTCAGACGATAACATAAACGACGATATAACGACGACGATGTGATATAATTCACGAGGAAACATTGATTGGGGGTAGTACACGACCTGTTATTGTGAAAATCCTTGAGGAAGGCTTGCCCTGGAAATTTGTATGTTTTTAAGTAACAGTTTCTTTACTAATTATTTCAATAATAATTGTATAAAAAAAACCGACTTCACTAGGCTCTACCGTTCTTAGAGCAAATGCCCGAGTTGCTGTAAATAATACTCAAATTACTTTAG
This sequence comes from Pammene aurita, assembly GCA_947086415.1. Lineage (NCBI taxonomy): Eukaryota > Metazoa > Arthropoda > Insecta > Lepidoptera > Tortricidae > Pammene > Pammene aurita. The sequence goes on along the minus strand of OX352302.1, from coordinate 23,745,536 downwards.
GTGTGCCTATAATAGTTGAAGAGTTCCTACGATTTCTCCAGGATCCCATCATCAGATCCTGACCTAATGACAATGGGACCAACTGTCAAGTATACCCTTTCAAACAAAAAAAGATGTTTCCAAATCGGTCCAGCCTTGCTCGAATAATCGGTGAACATACATAAAACAAAGGAAAAAAGATCCCGACGAATTGAGAACCTCCCCTTTCGAAATCTTGAAGTCGGTTGAAAATGGGACTTTATTGCGTAGTTTTGCGTACTGACGTTTGAGCAATGGCCGACTCGGCCTACAACAAAACTAGTAATAAAAACCGGCCAAGTGCGTGTCTGACCACGCATAATGGAGGGTTCCGTACCTTCAATAGAATAAGAGCCAAACTAATACCAAAAGATCGTATCTGATACCTATGTCTGAACCGATGATGTTCAAAACCATTTTCGTAGATAGTATGTGATAAGGCGCATCTTTTCAAATTTTGAACTGTTTTTCATATTTTTTGGACTTAAGGTTCAAAAGTTACAGGGGGACACACAAGTTTTCTAACTTTCGAAGCGATTATTTCTGAAGATATTCACTCAACCATAAAATGTTCAAGGAAACCTCGATATTATTTTCAAATACCTATTGATGTGCAACATGTTGATTTTTTTTTCAGTCACATGGAGCGCCCCCCCCCCCCCCCCCCCCCCACTCCCCTTTTTTTGCAATTTTTGTTTAACTACATAACATAACAAAATAGCGGCATACAAAATACACAGCCTGTATCTAAATTTTATTAAGATACGTCTTATAGTTTCCGAGTCTTAAGGAAACTATAAGAGTTCCGTTTTTGCTACATTTTGTCTACGGAACCCTAAAAACGTAGGTAAGTACGCATTAATCCCCGTTTCATATTAAATAATCTATCTCGTATAACAAAACCTACGGTGTCTAATTCTAAGGTTTCATTCTGTTCTCGCATAATGTTTTGCGTATTTAGAGAAAAGCTAACTTCACCGACGCCGACGTTCATGTATTGTCGTACCTTTTACCCAGAATGTAAATATAAAAAACCGGCCAAGAGCGTGTCGGGCCACGCTCAGTGTAGGGTTCCGTAGTTTTCCGTCCGTCACAGTAAGTGTCCCCACTTAAGAGTTAAAATAACACCGCCATGTAGGATATGATATGAGCGTTCCACGTACAGCGACATCTATCGGCAAATTAAGTAAACTATTGCGCGCGAGCTTAAAGTACGGAAGATGATTTTTATGGGATAATTCTTTAATGCGTGAACCGAATTTTACCGTTTTTACTTTATTTGAAAGCACGTCATTTCATTGTGATTTTGCAGAAATTACAGGTACAATAAACACCTGCTTATACGGTTAAATTACAAACTTAGTTCAGAAATTATTTTGTATTTTTTTTTCAAAAACTATTCAACCTATCAAGTTCAAAATAATTTTCCTAGAAAGTTTTTATAAAGTTCTACTTTTGAGATTTTTTTCATATTTTTAAAACTTATGGTTCAAAAGTTAGAGGGGGGGGGACACATTTTTTTTTATTTCTGGAGCGATTATTTCCGAAAATATTTACATTATCAAAAAATGATTTTAGTAAACTCCTATTCATTTTTAAATACCTATCCAACAATATGTCACACATTAGGGTTGAAATGAAAAAAAAAATCACTCCCCACTTTACGTATAGGGGAGGTACCCTAATAAAACATTTTTTTTTCACTTTTTATTTTACCACTTTGTCGGCGTGATTGATATACATATTAGTACCAAATTTCAGCTTTCTTGTGCTAACGGTCACTGAGATTATCCGCGGACGGACGGACGGACGGACGGGCAGACATGGCGAAACTATAAGGGTTCCTAGTTGACTACGGAACCCTAAAAATGAATTGATTACTGGTTTTTTTTGAGTATTGACGTAAACAACTTCGTTTGAAGTTAGTTATTTGTTCCAACTATTGTGCTCGTATACGTATCTGTGTCTCACCTACATAAAATGTGAAAAACATGCCAAGTTCTACGGTGCACAGAAATTTGGTGAAACTGAAAGGGTGTCAACTAAGTTGTCTGTAACTGTCATTTTTTTCTGCTCGGACTTGTCTGTCCCTAGTTTATTTTTATGTATGTTCACCGATTGTTCGAATACTGCTGGACCGATTTGGAAAATTCTTTTTTGTTTGGAAGATTATATTTGACAGTTGGTCTCATTGTCATCGGGACAGGATCTGATGATGGGATCCTGGAGAAATCGAATCGAGGGAATTCTTCAAATATTAGAGGCACGCCTATAGTGATTTGAGTATTTCTTACAGTAGCTCGGACATTTACTTTTGGAAAGGAGGAGGCTAAGTGAAGTCGGTTCTTTTTTGTTTAAAATTGTTATTAGTAATAACAAAGTTTTTGTATTGTATCTAATTAGAACTTCTCATTTCTTTAGCAGAGTATTCTTTGTATTCTTGCTAGATAAACTTATCTGACTAACTAGTCACCAAGTGAAAAGTTTTTTTTTTAATGTCACTAGGCAAAAAATCTGAAATGGTGACTCATTTGTAAACGACTCTCGGGAGTCTCGGGACTCTACTCTAGACACTCTATCCACTAGCGATACAAGTGTGACATCCACGTCTCACAGTTTGGCATGTGGATTGTATCGCTAGTGGATAGAGTGATATGCATCTGTCCACACGTGTCCACACCTAACTTTCAAGCTTTCAAGGTCTCGCTAGAGCGTTTTAGATATCACTCTTGAGTGATTCCACCCCGATTTCAACTTTCACAAAAGTGTGATATCATAGTTGTCTCGCAAGCGTCTGTCAGTTATGCCATGTCGAATCGAAGCCCAGAACTCATGTTAATTAGTCATGTTGGATGTTGGATGTTTTTAGGCGGAAACTGGCAATTGAATCGCGATGCCACGCAACGTTTCGATCCCTTCTGTGCACCGTAACAGTCAGGTGCAATAATTAAACAATAGGAATAGAATTATCTGCCGCTGGCTCTATAAATAGCTTACCTATTGTTTGATATTGTGAAGCCTTAGTCACTGGAAACAAACTAGAATTTGGAAACTATTGTGCGTGAATACATGCAGCCTTGGATAAAAGTTTGATCATTCGTGCGTTTTTCATGAAATCTCGAAACGTTATTGGAATAAATACTTATTACATTTTCAATGTAAATATTTTAAATATTTAAAGATTTTTATCGAATATAATAACGTAGGTACATATTAAAATATTGAGATCGTAAGCAGTTGCATTAGTATAAACTGTGTCGCAGCTGTTTACGCCCACCTCGGACATAGGGGGTTTATGTTCTACAGTGATACATAACTATGTATACGGTAAGATTACTAAACTTAATTATTATAATTATTTAGTTATTTAAACTTTATTGCACAAAAGAAATCTTATCGTACAAAAGGCGGACTTAATGCCATAAAGCATTCTCTACCAGTCAACCTTATGTTAGTTTAAAATTATTTGGAGGACAAATAACCTATAGTATACCATTGATTTATAGAAAAAGGGAGATACGGTACCAGGCGCTAGATTGTGTGCCATCAAATATAGGTTCCGGGACCTATATTGAATTAGTCGCGTAGCAGAGTCTCTCAGTCACACTTTGTGCAATGCGCCAAATATGGAGGTCTCCCTTGCATACCCATGTTTACTATATTGGTTTATCTCTTTTGCGCATGATGCACATACATTATAGCGGTGTGTAGCATTTTACAAGTGTGTAGATGCTGGACAACATTTCAGTTTTGTTTACTATGAACGTCACTCATCTTCCTTTTTGTTTATATGTAGTATACCAGGTTAGTTAATTTAAAATGAATAGATATACTCGTAGTCGTTGCAGTTAGTAGTAATTTATATAGCTTACTTACTCGTCTGGCACAGCTACCCAAAGTGTGTCTTGGCCTCCAACACGACTGCTCAGATCCCTGTAAAGGGTCGGCAACGCGCATGTAATACCTCTGGAGTTGCATGCGTCCATAGGCTACGATAGCTGCTTACCATCAGGCGGGCCGTATGCTTGTTTGCCACCATCGAGGTATTAAATAATAAATATAAATATATTTTTTTTTTGGGGACAATCTTACACAAATCAACCTAGTCCCAAACTAAGCAAAGCTTGTACTATGGGTACTAGGCGACGATATACATACTTATATAGATAAATATATACTTAGATACATAGAAAACACCCATAACTCAGGAACAAATATTCGTGATAAACAACACAAATAAATGCCCTTACCAGGATTTGAACCCGGGACCTCTGCTTCGTGGGCAGGGTCACTACCGACTGAGCTAGGAGGCCGTTATAAAAAAATCCGCCCATCTATCGACCGACCGAGCGACGACCAGCAATTTTTCTCTTATATACGCTCTTTTCGAAAAGAAAAGAGCATAAATTTATATAAGATGCTATCAAATTCATCATAGTACTGGGTCTTAGTTCATCCCTCTAAGATTCTTAACGTTTCATGTTACAAATCTTGAGTATCAAACACAATATTCTTAAAGTATCAGTTTATATTTGAATAGATGAGTAATTTCTCGTGTCACTCTGTCAAGAGCATCAAGAACAGAATCTTCGTCCTAACTGAAATATCTAATTAAGTTTAATTTTATTATGTATATATCTGTATCTACTTCCATGAGAACTGCTCCATTTGATCTGCTTTGCATTAAATTTTTGCCTTTAATTCGCACGTATTTTGAAGTAACTAAAGAGTCGTTGAACATGACTAGGTATCACAAATTGAATTTTGTTTCCAAAAGCAGGAAACGACAGACCCGGGCTTGGATTAGATATTTCATGGAAAATGCCACAAATTGGAAACAGATGTCCATTACAATGAAAAAATCAGTTGTGAAGAAGTGCGGACTAAGTTCCAAAATGTATCTTATTTACTTTACATCTATGGTTATAAGGAATTTTAATCCACACTTGTTCTGTTAAACTCAACCTTTCAGCACATTCTCTTTTTTTTTGAATAGCAAGTGATTAAACTACTATTTTATCTGAAAAAGCTCTAGTCGCGGACTTTAATTGTCGAGCAATTTAGGGTCCATTTTATTTTGGACATTGGACATTACATAGAGTTAGTATACTAAACAAAAGAGAGTAGAAGCTTGAAACGTAAATAGCTCAATGATCAAATGGCTGTACGATATTTCCCGTGCCTCCCTTGCTTTGCCTTGACAAAGCAAGGAACGTGTTTTCAAACTTTTTTGAAACATTTATTCGTCGGTTGTTACGGACCTTCGAGGAAGGGGGGAAGATAATATCAAAGGTCGGATTTTACAAAAAACCTGGACTACTATCGCGACGCTTTGGTTTTCTTATTGAATCAATATAATTTTTTCGTTTATGAATAAAGCTTGAATTTTAAATGAACGTCGTTTTCTTCGTTAAATTGATCTCATTACCTAAAAGACAGACGCTTTGAGAATATGTGAGCTACGTGACTGTTGCTACAGGTAAATTGTCTACATACGAGTAGGTACAGTCGCCATCAAATATATCGGAGCGGCCAAGGTACTCAAAAATATCTGAACATGCACTTTATTGCCTTGAGAATAGAAGCGTTGTTCAGATATTTGTGACCACCTTGGCCGCTCCGATATAACTGATGGCGACTGTACCAAGTAAGACGGGGTATTAAGTCTACGAGTAATTTTGGGACGCTGGAGCCCTTTCATTTTCTTTTATTCATTTCGTTATATTTCAATATGTTTTGTTAATGAACTAAACAATAAATAGCCCAATGTTATGAAAAAGTACCTTTACACAAAAAAATGCTAAAAATCTAAAACGTCCGGATTAACTTTGGAGTGAGGTTAAATTAAAACATACTTAGTTCCACTTGCACAGCCCGCACTAATCCGGGGTTACCGTTAACCCAGTGTCAAATTGTACTGGTAACCATGGTAACTCCAGGTTTAACTGGTTAACCCCGGGTTAGGGCGGGCTGTGCAAGTTGGGCTTAGTGTCCATTTCTCACTACTACCTAGGCAATGATTCACAGAATTAAATACCTTTAAAAAAATTGTACACATATGTGTATATACACATATCAGAATACGTTTACGTCTACGTCATTACTCTTTCTCAGATTATCACAATATGTAGAGTGCACTTTACTTTGGACATATTATTAGAAGCGGCATTTTTAAAGGTGGGTAGCGAACGCCAGGCGCTCGGGTCCTCACACTTGCAAGGGCCTCGCAACAACCCGTTCAAATTTTCATAGATCGCAGTAGATTTTAACAAGGCCGCCCGGGCCCTCGCGAAGGTTAAGCCCGCCCCTGCATTTTATACAGTAAGTACTAAACAAAAGGACACAGTTTGGCCCGTAGATGCCTCAAAAACTAAAGCCCGTGACTGTATATGCCGATGCCAGTAATTACGGGCCAGTTACTTAGACATCCGCGCCGAAATGTAAAGATATAATTTGATAGAGAAAGAGACCACGGTTGGTCACGTTTATACCTAAACAGAGATTTTATTACACACTCGTAGGCAGTATGCACTTTCATTCTGTGGCTATACCAAAATTGTCCCATCTAGACGTCGCAGCACTCACTGGATTTTCTTTATCATCTGCTTTCCCGCTACTACTATCACAGGGAAGAAATGCCTATACCAGTGACATGTAGCCATACGATAAAGAAATAAAATGACCAAAATTCCACTTTCAATAAATCAAAATCGAACAAAAGAGCCTAGTCTACTAGTGCCGATGAATAAACCCCAATTACTCAAGTCATACTGTTCATCGGTAATGTTTTCTTATCGTTACCAGCCGTCGGTCTAGCTCAGGGATTCTCAAACTTAGATGCAAGAATAATTATTGAAAAAGGTTCGCGAAAAGACAGAATATGACAGATAAGGACTGAGCCTCGGAGTACTGTTCCAATTCACCCAGCTGTCATCGCAATAAAGTAAAAAGGGTATGGCTAAGAATAGGACACCCTATGATAAAGAATATGTCTAGCCACTTTTTTTGCTTTGATTTTTATCTCTAAACGTAGACTGAATGCTCGCAATGAACTATTATTACTTAGAACTTGTGTTGCAGATGTAAATATAAACAAAATTCATTATTTCCCTCATAAAAACATCTATATACGGCAATGGTATGGTTAAATTAATAATTGAAACTGCTAAAAGCACGAGAACTCAAAATATACAAATTTAAATAGAGGTATCTTGGCCTAGCTCATCGTATCGCATATCGATTACCTAATTTGCAATGTAAATTCTCGACTCAAACTAAATTCAGTTTAAAGCACCCAATTAATTTGGTTTACAAGAGCCGTATTTTCATATTCGTAGTTGTTCTTGGAAGTCGAGACGTGAATCTGATTAAGTTTTAAATAAACTTCATAGGGCAAACAAAAAATGGTAAAGTGCTTGAGTTGTAAGAACCTAATTTAAGCCTTAAACCACTAATTCCAAAACGTATTTCTAAGGCTGTGGCAGGATAATGGATTATCTTGTGCCTTATTAGCTTTTCCGACAGATTATTTTAATCAATCACTGAGCAAAGCCGCGGACGGACAGACGGACTGGCGGACATGGCGAAACTATAATGGTAGGAACCCTGCTCAGTGGTGGTTAGTACTGGAAAATTTAAATTTCGTATGGGTATGTGTAATTTGCTCTCTTTACTTTAAATTCTTTGCACTACCTGTTATTTTAAATTAATTCTTCATTTCCTGCTACCCAAAGGTTGTCTGGGAGAGATCGCTTTTTAGCGATAAGACCGCCTGTTGTTACCTCTACCTAAATTTATCTAATTGTAAAATTTGTGCTTGTAACTGTATGAGGTGTGCAATAAAGAGTATTTATTATTATTATTATTTATGTTTTAGTTTTTGTTTTTCTCTCCTAAGTGGAGGTAGCTTTACTTCCATAATCGCGGGCTTTTGACCAAACGAGAATGGAATTGCATGATTCTACTGTTCTAAAGAAAGAAATTTACGTACTAGTCTGCAAGTGTTCATGATAACTGCTTTTTGAAGAAGAATGTATGTGAGCGGATGAATATCAAGAGTTTTTAAACCGGTGTGCAGAGTGCGAGGAATTACACCTGTGGACGAAATAATGATTGGTATGGTTTTTACTGTGCTTACTCTCCATTGGTTTTTAATCTCTATAGTTAAGTCTGTATATTTACTGATTTTCTCGGTATGAGTGGATGCAAGGTTATGAGTGTTTGGTACAGCTACATCAATTAGGTATACAGTCTTTGCAGCTTTGTCGTGTAATGTAATGTCCGGCCTATTAAAATGTACTGTTTTATCGGTGATAATAGTTCTGTCCCAATACGGTTTGTATTCATTTGACTCTAACACTGTTTGCGGGGAATATTTGTAATAAGATGTCCTGTCCTTTATGAGCTGGTACTTAAATGCAATATATTGGTGAATGACAGCTGCCACTTGGTCATGTCGGTGTTTGTAGTCGGTTTGTGTAATGGATCGGCATGCTCCGGTTATGTGCTGGATGGTCTCTGAGGCAGCGTGGCAGCGTCGGCATAAGTCTGTAGTTAGAGTTCGATCACGGATAATATATTTTCTATAGTTCCTAGTATCTATTATTTGGTCTTGGATCGCGATCATAAACCCTTCGGTCTCAGGAAATAACTCACCTTTCTTAAGCCACATATTGGATGCCACCTTGTCCACGTTAGGGTTTATCAGATCAAGTCGGTGCCTACCGTGGAGTGATTTTTGGACCCATGCCTGTAGTTTATGTTGAGGTTCTGCAATTTCTTCATTTTTTTGTTTTGTACTGTCATTCAGGTTCAGTGGAGTATGTTTTCGATCTGCTTTTACGATGGCCTGATGTAATTGAGAATGGGATGTCTGGTTGTGGAAGAATTTTCTAAGAGAGCTTACCTGTTTGTTGTGGAGATTCTTGATATCAATCAAACCCCTTCCGCCCTCTGCTTTTGGTAGAATCAGTCGTTGGATGCAACTTCGTGGGTGATGTTTACGGTACTTGGTCAATAAAGTGTTGATGATCCTTTGAAGGTTACCGAGATCGGTTTGTGACCACTGTATTATGCCAAACGAATAAGTGAGTATCGGGATTGCGTATGTGTTTATTGCCTTTATTATGTTGCGTGAATTGAGGTGGGTATTGAAAATTTTGTGAAGTCTGTCTGAAAATTTCTGTCTGAGTGTCGATTTGATTATTTTATGATGAATTTGTTGTGACTGGTGATAACCGAGATACTTGTAGCCAACTTCTTCATCTACGGGGTCAATTCGCTCTCCACTATTAAGCGTGAAACTGTTTTGTTCTATTTTACCGTTTCGAATCGACAGAATCTTGCATTTGTCGATGCCGAATTCCATTCGTATATTGGATGAGAAAGTCTGTGTAATGTCTGCTAGCCTATGAATATCAGTTAAATTATTACTGTAGAGTTTGATGTCATCCATGTACATTAAATGTGATATTGTGTGCGAAGCGTTGCCATATTTTAGTTTGAATCCAGCATTACTTTTATTGAGTAAATTTGAGAGCGGGTTGAGAGCGAGACAAAACCATAGTGGACTAAGAGCGTCTCCTTGGAAAATACCCTTACGGATGTTGATTGGTTCCGTTATAATGTTATTGCTGTTGTTGGAAATTTTAAGAACAGTTGACCAGTGTGACATTGTATTTTTTAGAAAATTAATGATTGTGTTGTGAACTTTATAATGTGTGAGAATATAGATAAGCCAGGTGTGCGGGACTGAGTCGAAGGCCTTTTTATAATCTATATACATGGTATAGATGTCCGTTTTCTTATTAAGTGCATTTTTAGAAACAACGGCATCTATAGTAAGTTGTTCTTTGCAGCCCTGACTATTTGGACGACAACCTTTCTGCTGTTCTGCTAGTATATTGTGTGTGTTGATGTGTCTGTATATAAGTTTGCTAATACAAGATGTAATGATTTTATAGATATTTTGCAAACAGGTAATGGGTCGATATTTAGCGGGGTTTTTTCTGTCGGTTTTATCTTTGGCTAACATGTAAGTTGTGCCTTGAGTAATATATTGCGGTACTTTATCAGGGATATGAATGAATTCATTAATATGTCTAAGGAAGATAGGATGTAAATATGTAAATTTTTTAATCCAGTAGTTGTGAATATTATCGGAGCCCGTGGCTTTCCAATTATGGGTCTTGCTTATGACAGACTGCAAGAGATCGAGGCTGATATGTTCAAATGTCATATCAGGTACGGAGTTAAGTTGTTCTCTGTCAGCATCAATCCATTCGGCATTTTGGTGTTCCATTGGTTTGGACCAGATATCAGACCAGAACTGATGCAGTTGCTCTGCAGTTGGAGATTCGGAGTTATCGTTCAAGTTTTGTCCCGGATTGCTGGTACTATTGTGAGAGTTTTGTAATGCCCTATAGAATACTTTTTCATTATTAACAAACTGTTTGTTCTGTGTTTTGCGAAGAGTCGTAAGTTTATATCGTCGGAGTCTACTATTGAGTGCGCTAAGTTTTTGTTTGAGGGTGTCTAGGAAATGGGTAAGCTGTGTGTTTTCGTCTTCGTGTCGCGAATGAAGTTTATACTGATGTTTGATTAAATTGATATGTCTCGTAAGTCTCGGGCTAGTGTTTCCATTAATAAATTCGGTCAGTCTGCCTATTTTCGCCCTTAGGTCTGTAATTCTGTTTTGTAGTCTTGTCTGCCACTTTGAAAGTTGGGTATTGTATTGGTGAGAGAATTGGGAGTCCCTAATCTTATATCCGTTCTGGGTGGCTGCTGTAACTGCAGCACAGTAAAGACTTGTTTCGGTGATTTCAAAACTTGAGTCTTGTGGTAGGTGTTTTGGGAGTATTATATCGTTTATAAAATGGACAATGGCGGCAAGCTTTTTAGACGGCCTTTGTTTCGGTATGCTAGGTCTCTTGGTGGGCTCAGAATTGAGAAACTGTTCTTTAGCTGCAAGGAAGTTGTTTTCAATCTCTGTTTGTGTAGTTACTGGGAGATAATTTAGGAATGTCTGATTTTCGTTTTCACGGGTGTTTAAAATATTAGGTTGACTATCGGAATTACTTTCTACAGTATTGTAACAGCTAACAGGCACTTCGTCGGCTAGGTCAGTCTGTTGGGTTTCGGTTATATCCCTAGTGTGAAATATGTTGTCATCTAGGTTTAGCTCACACGAAACCTCATGTTTAATCTCCTGGAGTCGTTGGTCAGTTAAGTATTTATTGTTTATGATTGCTCGACACTGATCTGCTAGTCTCTGTTCTGATACGTGCGACAGTTGGGGGTGTTTTGCTATAATTGTTTGATATAATGGCTTCCTGTATGCAGTTGTGTTTGTCTCTAACCGTGTTATTCTGTAATACTCTTTTATTATTGATTCGTTGATCTCATTGGACCAACTCATGCGTTGGTTACTGTTTTGTGAGACGGTTTGTGTTGGGGAAGGTGTATTTTTAATGTCATCTTCTGCTAGTTTTCTAATTTTTGCAATATCTACTTCAGAAAGCAGTTTATTTTGTACAATGGCCCTTCGTTGATCTCCTAATCGTTGTTTACTCACATTAAATGCTGGAAATTGCTTGCTGAATTCTTCGTGTAACTGTGATAGGTATTTTCTAGTTTCGGTTTCAAGGTTAGTGATTCTAAGATATGTGCGCAGGATAAAGATATTCATATCGCGAGACCATTTATTATTATTATATTTGTATCTCCTTTGAGAATCACGGGCCTTTATATCCCGGTCTTTTGGTAGGCTTGCGTGGGGATACAGATCCAACACGCAGAGGCCCCTTGGAGAAATTTGCTATGTTATACACCTGCTCGAACCCATTCACGGGTACATTAATAGATACCCGTGAACCGGTTCCAGCAGGCGTTATGGCTATTGTAAATAAAATGGACAGAGTAATGGGCTATGGTATTGAAGTTAGGCTGGTCAAAGATTAGGCTATTGTGAAGAGGTCCGGACACCTGCCATAACAATTTTATTACATGTTATCGAGGCAGGCGGTGACTCGCCGCCGACTAGATGGGCCTCTGAAACTGCCGTCGCAAAAACGACCAGGAGCAACATCGGTGTGAGCGGCTCAGGGTGTGGAGAGGTGTACACCGCTTTCTGCCAGTGACTGTAGGAAGCCCAGCCACTGTACCAACTCGCGACTTATGCAAATTTCACTTCCACCCTGCGAGCATATAGCTCTGACGGTTCCTCTCTGGACGACCAACTAAGGCAAGCCAGAGCCGAGAGTCCTGCGGGTCCCCTTGGGGTCCACTCCGACCGACGAAGACACGCCGGAGACGGGGACCCTGACCGACTCTCTGGAGCACTCGGGTCCGCGGGGTCGTCACTCCCCGACAGCTCGCCACAAGCTGATTATTATTATTATTCTTGTATTTTTGGTGCAATAAAGAATATTTACTTACTTACTTACTTACTTAATCACGTCGACAAAGTTGTAAAACAAAATCACAAAAACAACACACACATAGGACACAATCTGAAAAAGTATAATTTTTAGGGTACAGTCAACCAATTCCTAGGCCACTGTAGAACCTCGTCGTAATGACAGTTGCCCGTGGATACGTATAAACGTAACCTATTCGCTACCAAACTAGATATAATAAATAAATATAACAAGGTTCTAGAGTGGCCTAGAAATCAAATTGGTTGACTGTACCTCCCGTAGACATGAAGTGGGAGGGGGTGATTTTTTTTTAAACTCCAACCCTAACGATTGGGGTATCGTTGAACAGGTCTTTAAAAAAAATAAGGGTCTTCAAAAACAATTCTTGGATAAAACGAATACTTTCGTAAAAAATACCCCACACGATAGGTTTGGAGCAAAAGAAAACTTCACTCCCTACTTCATATGTACAGGGAGGAACTCTAAAAAATAATATTTTTTCAAATTTTTTTTTACCATTTTGTCGGCGTGACTGAGCAAAGCCGCGGACAGACGAACAGCTGGACAGACGGACATGGCTAAGGCTTGCAATTACCCGGATAATACAGATATTTAGAATAGTATTCGAAATATCCGGATTGCAAGCCCTACACATGGCGAAACTATAAGGGTTCCTAGTTGACTATCCATAGTCAAGTCCCTAAAACATAATAATGCAATAGTTACTGAAGAATGGAGAATGATGATTAACTTTGATGGATCCCCCGTCAAAGTTTGAGTGATATAATTATCTATAGAGCCTTTAAGTTGAGAAGAGTATTTTAAGACCGGGCTTAAGCCCTTAGGCGACTTGATACCGTGCTATTAATGCCCGGTCCACACTGCGTCTGAACATGATAACTATCGTGTTTTATCTCTCTCGTTCATGTGCAAACAATATAGTGCATCTCTCCGTTAATGCGATAATTATCGCCTAAGTCATTACCACGTTAAGACGCAGGTGGAGTAGTACACAGTCGACGTCAAACATATATGTTTACACTTTTGCACCTTACTGCCTTTTAATAAGGTTAGGTTTACAGAGTCAATGCTTTTTTAGAAGAGAGAGGCAGATGGTGGACTTTTCTCGCCCCTTTTTAAATAACTTACATTAACAAGGGGAAAGAAATATTTAAGACCTAATTTTGTTATTTAACAAAACTGAATGTTGTTTCCGATAATTTACAGACCTATCGTAACCGGCTTTTTTTATTTTATTTATTTTTACCTTATATAATATACTATATAAACCAGAGGTTTTCGTAGAAAAACATTACTTACAATTTAAAACTGTGTTTGAGAATACAAATTATATTATTTTCAAATAAAACGGGGCCGCGATTCGAAAAATAAACACACACACTGGACAGACACAGCTCCAACCCAACTCAACTCAACGCTGTAACGACATTGACATTTGCTATTCGAACAGATTTTCATTCAACATTGGTCACACATTGGTCACACATTGGTCTCACATTGGGACAACATTGGTACAATGTGCTACCAATGTGAGACCAATGTTGAATGAAAATCTGTTCGAATAGCAAATGTCAATGTCGTTACAGCGTTGAGTTGAGTTGGGTTGGAGCTGTGTCTGTCCAGTGTGTGTGTTTATTTTTCGAATCGCGGCCCGGAGCTCAATCACATAATGCAAATAATGTTGTTTAAGGTTTGAGTCGGTTCGCTCGTGCCGATGGCAATATTGACCGGGATGTCATAAATCGGATTAGCGTAGGATGGATGAAATGGCGACAGGTCGCAGGAACCATTAGCGACGCCCGAATGCCCGTTCGACTGAAGGGGAAAAACTATAAATCCATTAATAAGACCTGTCGTCATGTGTGGATCAGAGTGTTGGGCCCTAAAGGTGATGGATGAAAAGAGATTGCATGCAACGGAGATGAGAAAGTTAAGGTGGATGTGTGGAGTGACGAGAATGGATCGGATAAGAAATGAATATATAAGAGGAAGCCTTAAAGTCGCACCCATAATTGACAAATTAAGGTCTAATCGCCTAGCGTGGTACGGGTATGTTTTGCGGAGGGATGAAAGTCATGTTACGAGAAAGGTATTAATAATGAATGTGGACGGATGTAGGAGAAGAGGCAAACCTAGGAAAAGGTGGATAGACTGTGTGAGAGATGATATGAAAAGAAAGTGTGTTAGTGATGAGATGACGGGTGACAGAGATGTGTGGAAGAAAAAGAAATGGGACAGGGGCAAGAGCATGCTGATGATGACTTTGCCGACAGTAAAGAGCCACTCCGTAATCCAGATTTGCGTTAATTAGATTACTTTGTATGTTCTTACACGCTAATGATACGGCCAAGGTACTCAAAAATATCTGAACATGCACTTTATCGCCTTGGACTTGTAACTACCTTGGCCGCTCCGATATATCTGATGACTACTGTACATTGTAGCTGTCATCCCTTAGAAAATTTTCAAATTTTTCAAACAAAAAAAAATTATAGTAGTATGGGGCGTAATTAAATATGTAACTAGTGCAACGAATGGCAAAAGTTTACCTTTTGAGACCTCTAAACCCAACACACTAGCGACAGATATAAATGAGTTTTTTATTAATTCCGTGAAGCAAGCCCGTAGGCAACCGGATATACCGTCGTCACTGCAGCTACTGAGGTCATATATGCCAGCAGTAGAGGATTGTGCAACCCTGGAACCTTTCTCAGTAGGTGAAATTTATCGGCTTATTAAACAAATAAAACCAAAACACACCAGGGATATATATGAGGTTCCTACCAGTATTTTACGTCAGCTACCTCCGTCATTCATTGATGTTTTATGTTATAGTAATTAACCTATGCTTAAAAAATGGGTTTTATCCCGAAATACTGAAAAATATTAAAGTTGTACCAGTGTATAAAGACAAAGGAGACAAGTCGCACCTTAAAAGTTACAGACCGATATCGATCATACCGATGGACAGTGCTGTCCAAGGTTTTTGAGCTTCGTCTTGTCAATAGGCTCACAAATCATTTAACGGGTAAGGGTATGTTGGCTAAGGAGCAATATGCATATGAAACTCATAAATAAAATTAGAATAATCTTTGATAAATGGGAATTAGGCTGCAAAGTTGCAGTCGTATTATGCGATCTCTCAAAAGCATTCGACCTTGTAGACCACGTGCTTATACTCAAGAAATTGCATCACTACGGTGTTCGAGGCACTTTCCTTAAAGTATTTGAATCATTTCTAAATAACAGAAAACAATCCTGTGAAATAGACATGGATGGAAATAAAGGGAAATCAAATTACAAGTCACTTGGCTCCACATCTGTCCCTCAGGGTTCTGTTATTGGTAACTATTTATTCCTAACATTGGTAAATGATCTATAAGCCTGTACATCTCATGGTCATCTGGTGGCGTACGCCGATGATAGTGCATTTGTTGTATCAGGACCTATTTTTGCAGATTTACAGTGTAAAGTAAATTTGATAATAGACATCGAAAAGTGGTTTAATGTAAATTGTATGCAACTTAACATTGACAAGACAAATGTGATTCAAATCTGTCTTAGGGGTATACCTCCACAAACGCTTAGAATTGAGCTAGATAATCTTAGCGTTCCTCTAGTAGATAATTCAAAATATCTTGGTTTCATTGTCGACTCTGGTATGAAGTGGAATGACCATATTGATGAACTATGCAAAAGATTGGGAAAAGCGTGTTATGCTATGTCAAGTTTATCAAAAATGCTTGACAGTCGATGTGTTAGAAATGCATACTTTGCTTATTTTCAGTCCATCATCACCTATGGAATTGATATGTGGGGACAGACAGCAGAAAGAGAAAGAGTTCTTATTCTCCAAAAAAGGGTACCTACTGAGAAAAATGGCTGGAATGCCTTGGTATACGCCTGCCCGCGACCTATTTAGAGCGCTAAGAATAATAACCGTTCCGGGTCTATACATAGAAGTGTCCAAAATTGCCCGTAAGAATCGGAATGAATTTGGAAAGCGTAAGCCACATCTCCGCAATAAAAATAATCTTCTTCCGAACGGACACGATTTCAAAAAATCTGAGCAGTGTGTATGGTATATAGGGCCCAGAATATACAACCGACTGCCTGGCAACTTAAGAATAGATGAAATGTCTGATCCCGTATTCGCAAGTATGCTCAATGAGTATTTGATAGACAAAGCTTTTTCTCTGTAGATGAATTTATAAATAGATTAGAAGGGTCAATACCCTTATTGGATTATATTGCCTGTATAGCGAACCATACATAATGTAATAAAATTTATGAATATCTACCTGACATAATTATATGACATATTTAATTTTTCATTGTGGAAATACAACATTTATTAGTTTATTACGTAATTATGTTTAAATAAAAATGTATTGATAATTCGTGCATGTGTAATATAATATCCCATCAAAAACATAAATGTGAAAGGCTGCCAAGTTCGATACTATGGGAATGCTTCGCCTATAAAAGAAGTGAGATCTGAATAAGTACCAATTTCCATAAAAATACCTCAAATCATAAATAGTTATAGGAATGCACACTTGATTTCCAGCAGTTTTTAAGGTACATTTTGAATAAGTATCACGTTACATAGAAATACCTAAAATTATAATAGTCAGAGAAACGCACACCGGTTTTTTAGCAGTTTCCTGATAACATTTATTATTTTCATTACTTTTTAATGATGTTACTTGGCAAGTTTTCACACACCACACACCTTTTCAATGCAATGAATCGACACCTTTGGACTGCAATGTGTCAAGTATATAATTTTCTATTATAACTTGCCAAGTTACATCATTAAAAAGTACTGAAAATAATAAATGTTATCAGGAAACTGCTAAAAAAACCGGTGTGCGTTTCTCTGACTATTATAATTTTAGGTATTTCTATGTAACGTGATACTTATTCAAAATGTACCTTAAAAACTGCTGGAAATCAAGTGTGCATTCCTATAACTATTTATGATTTGAGGTATTTTTATGGAACTTGGTACTTATTCAGATCTCACTTCTTTTATAGGCGAAGCATTCCCATAGTATCGAACTTGGCAGCCTTTCACATTTATGTTTTTGATGGGATTTCATTTATTTTTGTAAGGTGTAGGTTCTTTATTATTTTTTTATCACTTTTGCTTTAGGAAATGTCTCATTCCACTTAGGTATGTACTTTATACTATAACCCTTTATACTAAGCGTCTAATTCTATTTTACTATTTATTTACAGGTGATTTTTACAAATAAACTGGCTCCCTACACCTATAAAATGTACCTACTTACATATAATTACATACATCAATAACGTACTTTATTCTGTTTGTAAGTACGCTACCTACATAGATAATTAATAACTTGGTAATACCTACCTACCAGTAGGTATTATAATTGGTGGCCTATTATGTAGCCCTAGAAGTGCACCATCCCATCTCATCCCGTGGCGTATCGGAGGGTGAGATGGGCAGTAGTATATATAATTCCATCTTAGAGTACACATGATTTCCATGTTCTTGAATCTGCGATTTTATTAGTTGTAAAATTAGAAATTATTTAGACTATGCGAGAAAAAATAGTCTTTTCATTTTTGTTTGACTGATTTAGCGCACCTAGTGTACCTAGTGACCTGCTTTGCACTTCGTAAATCGTGGGTTCGGTTCCCGCAACAGACACACACAGAGTGGTGAACAATTTTATTGTTCTTGTCTTTAAGACAAACATGTATTGTCTTAAATTGGTATGTACCTAAATTTAAATAAGTCTTATCTCATTTCCACTCCATACCTACTTATAGTAGAACAAAATTACACATTCGTTGTTTTCGAAACTGACTCACACTTGGCCGTTTTCAGATTTTTACTTTATTTCGACCTAAAGACAAACCTTCGAGCCAAATTTCAGGTCGGTACGACCATTGGAAGATAGACCCATTTAGTTCATTATGACTTCATAGTAGAACAAAGTTACACCTTCGCTATTTTTAAAACTGACTCATACTTGGCCGTTTTCAGATTTTTCCCTTTACTTTGACCTTAAGACCTATCTCCATGCCAAATTTCAAGTCAGTACGACCATTGGAAGTGGTCTAGGTTTTTGATGAGTCAGTGAGTGAGTGTATAGTAAAAATAGCGATTTTCTGACTCAAGAACTACTATAGGTAGAATAATGAAATTTTGTATTCTAGACAATTAAGGGGATGTCAACAGACACTCGAAATTTCATATGCGTAGATGAAATATGTTTTGAGTTATAGGGTGGTCGAAATTGGCCCGAAATGGTTCGTGTAATCCCACGGTCGCTTTTTTTTGCTCGAACTTGGCGGACACACTGCCGTGTGTCTAGATAGTTCTAAATTATAATTTCTGCATGTGTACAAAACATGTTAAAAAATGTTAAATAACGTGTAACATATGTTATCAATAAAGAATTGAATTGAGTTAACGGACGGTTTATTGCAATTAGCCCTTATTGTGATTTGATGTTTCAATCTCAACTCAAAACTTTTGTTTTCAGATACTACGCCATCCTAAAACCCTTGAACGTTACCTGGGAGGCCAACGCCCGGCGCGCGCTACATATGGCCTGGGTGTGCGCCGCGCTCGCCAGCCTACCGCAGAGCTTCATATTCCATGTAGAGGAGCACCCTGATGTCGCAGGGTATGTAGTGAGATGGAGGCCAACGTATAACGCACGCTACACATGGCCTGGGTGAGTCCCACGCTCGCCAGCCTGCCACAGAGCTTCATATTCCATGTAGAGGAGCACCCTGGTGTCGCAGGGTATAAAGTGAGATGGAGGCCAACGTATAACGCACGCTACACATGGCCTGGGTGCACCTGGGTGTGTGCCGCGCTCGCCAACCTGCCGCAGAGCTTCATATTCCATGTAGAGGAGCACCCTGATGTCGCAGGGTATAAAGTGAGATGGAGGCCAACGTATAACGCACGCTACACATGGCCTGGGTGCATCTGGGTGTGTGCCGCGCTCGCCAACCTGCCGCAGAGCTTCATATTCCATGTAGAGGAGCACCCTGATGTCGCAGGGTATAAAGTGAGATGGAGGCCAACGTATAACGCACGCTACACAACTCACACAGACCCTAATATTTAATATAGTTCACTATAAAAACAAAGACGAAGCGAATCTAGCCGCCCGTACCATTCGCGGGGACTCGATTCAGTCAGTAAAGAAAGAAAAAAAAAAAAAAAAAAAACGCACGCTACACATGGCCTGGGTGCACCTGGGTGTGTGCCGCGCTCGCCAACCAGCCGCAGAGCTTCATATTCCATGTAGAGGAGCACCCTGATGTCGCAGGGTATGTAGTGAGATGGAGGCCAACGTATAACGCACGCTACACATGGCCTGGGTGCACCTGGGTGTGTGCCGCGCTCGCCAACCTGCCGCAGAGCTTCATATTCCATGTAGAGGAGCACCCTGATGTCGCAGGGTATGTAGTGAGATGGAGGCCAACGTATAACGCACGCTACACATAGCCTGGTTGCACCTGGGTGTGTGCCGCGCTCGCCAACCTGCCGCAGAGCTTCATATTCCATGTAGAGGAGCACCCTGATGTCGCAGGGTATGTAGTGAGATGGAGGCCAATGTAAAACGCACGCTAGACATGGCCTTGGTGTGTGCCGCGCTAGCCAGCCTGCCGCAGAGCTTCATATTCCATGTGGAGGAGCACCCTGATGTCGCAGTCGTAAGGTATGTAGTGAGATGGAGGCCAATACTCGGTTTTCTTTTATACATAGACCAGCGGCAGTCTTTGTTTTATTCAACTCAGGAACCCAATGAAAGTAAGATGGAGGCCAAAGCACAACACGTTCCGTATCATAGCGTGTAACAAAGTTAACACGAAAATTATCGCAAATCAACCATATTCATTCGTCTTTGCAAAAAAGGAACCCTACCTACAACTACATTCACTTAGCAGAGCGCGATATACCTCTTAACTTTTTTTAATTATTTATTCTATTAAACAATTGTGTTTAATAGAGTGAATTCAAAGAAACAAAAAGGGTGACCTAGTTTCCTGCAAAGATCCCAAAATACTTGATAAGCACGTATTGTATTAACAGCGAGCAAAGCGATTCTCGAACCTTCCAGAGACAAATAACACTTCAAAGTTTCTTAGCAGGCTCGTGCCACGAACTTCGCTCTATGAACAATCAAGGAAACAAGGATAAAACAAGGGTGTCCAACTCCACGAAGTGACAGCTACGGCCTTGGAACGTTTCGGATACGTTTTCAAAGTTGTCAAAATTCCCTTAGCATGACCACAGATAAGATAAAATGTTTAAGTAGTTTAACTGTTAGTTTTGTTCTAAAATACTTAGCAGTTAAATTGGGTAAATTAGGTAACAAATATGACATTTATCTAGTTTTGTACCAGATTGGGACAGGTCTATCAATCAAAGTAATGATGTACTTGTCAACCCTAGAACGTCGAAAGGCTGAATTGTATGGAGACGTCATGTTTGGCCGTTCAACTGAGAAAGTTTTGTCAAACGTTGATTTTATAGGGAAGATAACCTTCTGTATGTTATTATATTATTCTGTATAGGTAGTAAAGCTTCAAAGACTTAAATACATATTTATACGAGTAGGTCTATCTAGGTTTGGTAAGTAGTTATTATGGTCAACTGTGGACTAGTTAAAGGTTTTGATGTATGAATCTGAGTAGTAATAGGTTTATTAAGTTAGTAATAATGTATTTTGCCACCGTAGTGGTAGAAAAAAGTATCCTAAAACTAGTTATAGTCCTATAACTTGGCAACATTTTTTTCCTACCACCCTATTTATTCTCCAGAAATAGATAACTCGTCTAGTTATTTCTCAATTTCTATTTCTCAATCCCAACGTCTAACATTTCCTTAAGAACAATATTCGATTTGAATTTTCGATGCAGCACAAAATAATAAACATAAATCCCACATCACATGTTACGGAACAGCTTTTCACCGCACATAAAACGCCGTGAAATTGATTTTACTGGTGAGTGGGTGAAAATTGGATTCTCATAGAGGTTCAGTTATAAACCTTATTTTCAAGACAATAAGTACCAAAAAGTAGAAATTATTGTTCAACGTTATACCGTTTCAAAATCCTTATTCGCGAATGGTCATATCCACAGACCATTTATTAGGTGCCGCAATCAATAATATGACCTACAAACGTGTCATTTTAATATCTGCATCCGTCACGACACGACAGCGATTTCTAAAATGGGAAACTCCTTTTTAGGGTTCCGTAGTCAACTAGGAACCCTTATAGTTTCGCCATGTCTGCCCGTCCGTCCGTCCGTCCGCGGTTAATCTCAGTGACCGTTAGCACTAGAAAGCTGAAATTTGGTACTACGAGTAATATGTATATCAATCACGCCAACAAAGTGGTAAAATAAAAAGTGGAAAAATTTTTTTATTAGGGTACCTCCCCTATACGTAAAGTGGGGAGTGATTTTTTTTTTTATTTCAACCCTAACGTGTGATATATTGTTAGATAGGTATTTAAAAATGAATATGGGTTTACTAGAATCATTTTTTGATAATGTAAATATTTTCGGAAATAATCGCTCCAGAATTAAAAAAAATGTGTCCCCCCCCTCTAACTTTTGAACCATACGTTTTAAAAATATGAAAAAAATCTCAAAAGTAGAACTTTATAAAAACTTTCTAGGAAAATTATTTTGAACTTGATAGATTCACTAGTTTTTGAAAAAAAAAATTTATAAACTAAGTTTGTTTTAACCGTATAAGCAGGTAAGTACCTGTAATTTCTATAAAATCACAATGAAATGACGTGTTTTCAAAAACTCTTAAGTGGGGACACTTACTGTGACGGACGGAAAACTACGGATCCCTACACTGAGCGTGGCCCGACACGCTCTTGGCGGGTTTTTAAATGATGGTTAAATTTGTGCATTAATTATTATGGGATGGGCGTAATGGTGGTCCCACACTAGCTGTTATATAGCGTTATATAACAGCAACTATTTTTCTTTAACAACATAGTGCTACTTAGCCTTATCCTTGTTACACTTTGTTATATAACATTTATAACAGCTGGTGTGGGAGCACCATAACGAGGCAAACAAAATGTCTGCCAATTGGAATTCATCAAACGGGAATGCCACTGAGTGTTTATGGGATTGCACTAATCTCAATATCATTTGCTCGTAGAAAGTGCTTTGCAAGTGGCAAATAAGCTGTATGGCCGCCTTAAGCAGTCATCTAGATGCACCTGAAACTTCATATAAAATCTTAAGACTGTACGCTTTTTTTTTTAAAGAATACTCCAGTCCCTCTAGAAACCGTCAGGAAGTTGCTGCGTCTAGTCCAATATATGGTCTGCGATTATTTCAGTAAACAGGATAAACCACGGTATTCAAATATTTCGCGGCATTCTCTCAAAGAGGAATGCGAGCTGGCTTTCCTTCTACATAAAAAGTTTCATTACGAGCTACGACGAGTCGAGAATCTCGACTTTTTACTGCACCAAAGCTGAAATAATATAGCTATCTAAAACTTTTTTCATTTAAAAGTATTGAGAGTTTTACTTTGTTGCTGTCTTGCTTTTTAGAACCATCTGAAATAATATACTAAAACAAACGCGTAGTTAATAAAATAATTGTAATGTAGTCTTTCTACTCTTCGACTTGAATGCTTAGATTAAGACTTTATAGACCGAACTACTAGCGCATACTTTTGGATGGACAGCAGTGGCCTATCCCATAAAACTTTACAAGTGTACAATTCGACAAAATTGTGCAATTGTAAACAAAAAAATATACCACAATAATTACAAATATGTATTCGTTAACCTAACCGACCTGTAATATTTATTAAAACATGCTCTATCGTACTGTTATTAATATATCGACCAATCAAGTGCCGCGAGGAGCCGCCAGCATCTAACGGTGTTCTTCGTGTCGCGTCGTTAATTATGAAAAACCGTACAATAGTGTATAATTGAAATAATAGAACCACTGAGCCAAAATATAGTGCGATGGCCTATTTTGAACACTCATTGAAAAAGTATTGTATTAAATAGTGACATAATTGAGCATTTAAATCTCGTACCCCACTTAAAGACGGTACTCGGCTGAAAAGCTATTTATTATGTCAAGCTCATGATTCTTTAAAATATTATTTATTCGATTGTGACATTTCAAAATAGCTACACGGTTATTTATTACAAAGTTCGAGAAATAAAATATTATAAAAATGTCAGTACTTAAGTGGAATTTCAAAGGAGTCGATCGACAGAAAAATCTAAATTGCTAGGATGTTTGAGAGTAAATTGTGAGGATTTCTAGACATGATTTCCTTCTGAAAACGATTTACGGTACTTATTCGTAAGGTATAGTTTACACGCATAATAGGAATGGTGCGACCTTTGATCGTCATCTAAAAGGTCGCTAATTATCTGAGTTGTAAGATCAAAGGTTTTCATTTCAATCACACGTGTTACAATTATGAATTTTATTGGATAAGAAATGCTTGTAAATTTATTTCGTAGAAAGCTTATATCATGTCTTAGCAGTTCCATTATATTTAGGTTCGTTTTTTAAATATTTGACATCACGGATAATAGAGGTAAAATTATTGGTATCTCATATAGGGGAACGGCCGAAAAAGTGTCCAGCTGTAAGCAGTATACAATAGTTTCAAATATCTTCGGGTGGCGCTAGGTATAGTTGAGCGTATGAAATTAACTTCGAAGTAAATAAAATAACGTCCTGACCGGGATTCGAACCAGGGACCCTGTGCTTCGTCCGACCCTCACTACCGACCGGGCTAGAAATACCGGGCTAGATTGTCATCAGTTTAACGCCTTTTGATTTGACGGACACTTTTGTAACATAGAGATTGACATCCTCCATATACCATCCATATAGACATGTTTAAAGAGGATTTTTTTTTTAATTCAGTACTAAATGGAGTTGCTTTGAAATTGAAAGAAGTCTGTTAAATTTTAAATTATTTAGAAACAAAACCTAAAGCCAATTTAATTTGCAGTGGGATCCAAACAAGCAATGTCTAATTTAACTCTGAGTTGATATACTTGTGATGAATACAACATGTGGCATAATTTCTTAGAATCCAGTACGGATTGCTTTCCAAATATGTCAGTGCTGATTAAGTTTTGATTGGTTTCTGTGAGTGATGTTATAGATGGAGAGCTAGAGATATTTGGCGTGGCCAGCTCTTATCTAAATAGTCCATTATGAATCGAGCTGAGTTATGGCTCACTTATCTATCAGTTTAATTGATTCTGATGTAGCCGAGTATATTATAACTGTGATTATAAATGATATAGATAGGATGATGTAGCAATGACTAAATTCATTCGTATGGAAGGATGGCAGTCTGGTGTAATTCGTGGTTGTATTAATTGGCCCCATTATAAAAGTTGTAGATTAACCAACAATGTTTAGGACGATTATAATAAACACTTTAAAAACAGTATCTCTCTCTAACTGTTAAATAACCGTTTCGGAAGTATTTAAAACTTTGACAATTAGTAGATCTAGACTACGGTCCAGTACAGAAACCGGATAGTATTTTTACACTATTTACCTACATAGTTGAACCTTTTTACCAAACAAAACAGTCGTTCATATGGACTAAGACCTGGCCACGTCAGATATGACACAATAATGAGAGCAACAAGACCCATCTGGTTAGATTGATTTACTGTCCTTATTGCTAGATCCGGGCATCTGGCAGCTTTTAATGGAAGGTCAGAGTGACAGACTAGCAGAATTTTTGAATTGGAAAATAGTAATAAAAATAGGTAAAAACTGCCGAAGTTGTCTCAGTTGTAAAGGACAGGGCCTGTATTTTAACATTAGAACAAAAAACATTGCGTATTATTACGGAAAAAAAACAGTAGGCGACAAAATGTGAATTACATTATAATTCGTTTGGCACTACTTTCCCCCAACAAAATAGTACATTACTTACCTAGGGCTGTAAAAAAAAGAAAGCCCGAAATCGCAGGTATTTGGGACCCGAGCCGCAGGCGAGGGTTGTAAATATGCGATAGAGGGCTTTCTTTTTTACTGCCCGTGGTGAGTACACAATTTTACGTCCCCACCTGGCCATAATGCGAGTTTTACCGTAAGCGGAGCGAGCGGTAAAACTCACATTATGGCCAGGTGTGACGTAAACTATATTAATCTAATTATTTATATAATTTTTCATAATATTGCATCAAAGCCAGAACTCTACGATTGGTTTTCTTGAAGTAGTTTGCATTATTTGACCTCCACCAGTTTATAGCTACCAGATGTTCAGATCTAGAAATAAGCATAGTTTAGCAAACTGAATAGAGGGGTTTCGTTGCTCTCATTATTGTGTCATATCTGACGTGGCTAGCTCTCCATCTAATAGGGGGCGGTGTCTTGTGGTAACGTTGGCATTATTGTCTGATGACGTCATTACTTCCTTAGTCAAAACGACCCGCTGTCCCCTGTTACCTTCTCTTTCAGCTTCACTTTGTGGTCGAAGAGAATTATCCAGCTTGTAATCATAACTACATGATCTATATATACACGATACCTTGTGTGTCAACCGAGTTGGCAAAGCAAAAAGACGAGACGTCGGTTCTTGAAGAACCCAATATTCTTGTCCCACGAGAATATCTCGTCAGGGAGCTTATTTCAAAGCGTGTGCTTTCTTTGTGCGTGTCCCATAAAGTTTGGCGCGGAAGATATTTATTTCATTGCAAATTTTATTCATGAGGCAACTTGCCCCCAATTTGCCTGGCCGATAACGATATCTGAAAATAAATTGGTGCTAATTTACATTTGCTATTTATTCCAAGTTTAAGACTTAACTATACTTTACCACATTCCCCTACGCTGGAGAAAAATTTTTTTTCAAATTTTAGAACTAAACTATGTTTCTGTTCGCACCGTTTCTGCATCCATTTCACTAAACCACTAACAATATTATTATTTTCAGATATTTCCAGTGCGTATCGTACGGCTCGCTGCCGACGGAGTCACACGTGTTCGGTTACTTCCTTCTGAACATGCTGCTGATGTACCTGCTACCGCTCGTGTCCACGCTCTATTGCTCGCTGGCTGCACTGCTAGAGATCATACGCCGAGCCAACACCAGCAATGGTAAGCGACTAAGAATTTTTTCCAGATAATTCCAATGTGTATCGTACGGCTCGCTGCCGACGGAGTCACACGTGTTCGGTTACGTCCTTCTGAACATGCTACTGATGTACCTACTACCGCTCATGTCCACGCTCTATTTTTCACTGGCCGTGCTGCTAGAGATCATACGCCGAGCCAACACCAGCAATGGTAAGCGACTAAGATTTTTTTTCAGATAATTTTAATGTGTATCGTACGGCTCGCTGCCGACAGAGTCACACGTGTTCGGTTACGTCCTTGTGAACATGCTACTGATGTACCTACTACCGCTCGTGTCTCCGCTCTATTGTTCACTGGCCGCTCTGCTAGAGATCATACGCCGAGTATTGGTAAGCGACTAAGAATTATCTCCTGATAATTCCAATGTGTATCGTACGGCTCGCTGCTGACGGAGTCGCACGTGGTTGGGATTTTTCCTTCTGAACATTCTGCTAATGTACCTGCTATCGCTCGTGTCCACGCTCTATTGTTCACTGGTCGCGCTGCTGGAGATCAACACCGCGCCAACAAAACACGTAATGGCATACCATATGAACTATGAACACTTGGTTACTTCTTACTAGTGTATATTGGTGCCGCTCGCTTTAATGCACGCCGGCTACACTGCTCTCAATTTTTCAAAAACGCTATCGGTGAAACCCTTAAATTTAAAATTTTAGAACACGTATTCTCCAAATATCGTGTAGTCCATAAAAAAAGGTTTTTTTAATTCACTACTAAGGAAAATCGGGGTTAAAAGTTTGACTATTACGCGGACGATTTAATGCAACCGATAGATATTAAATATTTCGATGAGATTTACAAGTAATTAACGACTTATCGATTATGTCTAAACAAATTTAGCATTAAATTACTCGATAACACGATGCCTAATACTTATACGTTTATTTACGTTTACGTTTATATCGATGATCGAACGCATGAAACATCAAACCATAAACATTGTGAAGCAAAGATCTTATCTATGTTGTTTGTCTATTTCTGATGTGTAAGGTCGTCGAAGACTAAGAAACGTTCGTCCTGTACAATAAATAACTTATCAAAACATACATCCTACAGTGTGTAAATCCAATACGGGCGAATCTTTAAACAATGGGTATAGTGAGTATATTTTGAAAACATTTGCTTACAATTACAATGAAAATTTTGCTTAGAATTACAACAAAATAATTCGACCCGCATGTTATGCAGTAAAGTTAAACGCTCTTTCACAGATAACAGACAGTTAATTAATTTCATTTATGTTTGCAGTTCAATTTTGCTCGGTAAATTTTCGAAAACTAATTACCGGTTCATAATTAAATGTAACTTAAAAAACTCTTATTTAATAATTACACTAATAAATCCTATGTTGGTGTAATTTATTGCTCGTATAGCATTTACACACTGTATAAATAGGCATGATGATTTTTTTTCATTATGGTATCATTCGATTCGTTATTTTGTGAGTATCAAATGTCTGCATGCGGCCAATTGCGTTAAAGCAAACCAAAAGTCAGAAATGAGATTTAAAGTCTGAGATTTGCATTTGTTTCATAAAACTCTCCTAACAAAATGACGTGCAAAAGTGACGTCACGATCATATAGTCGCCCTGTTCAAAGTATGGAAAAATTATGAAATTGTTTTTTTTTACAATGTAATGTTGCGTTTATGTATATGGCTGCCATACAATTAATTTTACACTAAAATGTTAAAATCTAATGATATCAATGTTTTTGTTTTTTAATTTCGTACTTTAATATTTAGTACATTGTTGTAGAGGCTTGAAAGTAAGCTATAGGTGGATCGAGTTAGTTCGAGGGCCGACCCGCCAGGGGAGGCCCTCGAAGATACGAGTCCACCTATAGCGCTTTCGGCCGAGATATTACATAGTACTTTTCACGACTACTGTGAGGAAATAAATCATTTTCTTCACTAGATGAAGTCATTTTCACCGCGTTGATACAATTTTCTAGTTTTTCGGTGAAACAATATTCAATCCAGTATTCCATTCCAGCCTTTTTACTTTTTTTTCACTTTCAAGAAGCGTTTTTCTGTTGTGTGCTTCGAACCGACTCATTACTTAGAGGCGTTTTTAATAGAAAACCCCAAACGGCTAAAAAAGTTAAAACGCCTTAAGGGTGAATAAATGGTTTTGACGTTTCTTTTTTTTTTAAAACAGGTAGTTGGCCCGATAAACAACCTTATTTTATTTTTGAAAAATAAAGTTGTGCCAAAAAAAGACCTTTTAATGTTTTTAATGAATGCAATGACATAACTGGACAATTTACTTTCCAACTAATGACATTTCATCGCTACAATAACATTGCTGTAGTGGTGGTTCAGGTGCTACAGCAAATGCTTACTTTCCAGCTTGGATTTTGACCATCTTTTGTCACATTTCCGAACAGTAGCGTGAAAAATAAATATTGTATCAGAATCAATCGTTTTATTCGTGATAAACCATAATTGCATACAAAAGTATACAAAAATAAAAACAAAAGAAATGTAGGACAACATAATACAGAGTTTGACGCGAAATGGACCCGCCTCAGTATTATGCTGACCCGAAAGCCTGCGCTTATCTTCCGCTGGAATTGAAATTTCAATAGATTTTTTTAATTTTTACTTTATAATAATAATAATAATAATAATATCAACTCATTTAGGACTCTCATTGCAAAGCTGATCTGCTTCAGGGGGGGCAATAACCGCCCCCGAGTAATGCACTTTGTGCACCAGGCGTTCGCGGAGACAGATATCGAGCCCCGCGACTACATGGCCAACGTCATAGAGCGCATCGACTTTCTGAAGCAGAAAGTTTATGCATGGGCAAGCCGTATTCGCCGTTACAGAGAGCGTGTGGACCGATTCAAGCAGAATCGTCTTTTCCAAAGTGACCAAAGGAAGGTATACCGAAGGTGGGAGGGAACCGACCCCCGTGTGTCTGCCGGATGCTACTGCCATGACTGATTTCTGGCGTAGCGTCTGGTCGGCGCCCGTTGAACACACGGAGGGCGAGTGGATGAGTGTTGTTGAACGTGGGTGCGAGTCCATCGAACCAATGGGGGCTATCACTATCAGCCCCGACGACGTAAGTTGTGCAATCCGTACGGCCCAGAACTGGAAAAGTCCTGGCCCGGATGGGTTGCACAACTTCTGGCTAAAATGGTTTCGATGCTCGCACTCGCGGTTGGCAACACAATTTCAACAAGCCCTTGAACTTGGCTCCCTCCCGCCTTCCTTAACAACTGGTGTAACCTTCCTGCTCTATAAGTCCAGTAGTACCACGGAAGCGAAGAACTACCGACCCATCACGTGCCTGTCTACGCTCTACAAGCTTCTTACATCCATTTTGAGAGCAAAAATAAACGCGCACATGGTCGCAAACAACATTTTGGTCTCCGCTCAAAATGGATGTAGGGTTGGGTCCCGTGGTACTAAAGAGCTCCTCCTCATAGACATGACCATTTGCCAACGAGTCCGGCGGAACAGGGGGGCCCTCTCGACCGCTTGGATTAACTACAAGAAGGCCTATGATTCGGTGCCTCATTCATGGCTGGAGAGGGTCTTAGAGCTGTATAAAATTGATACAGCTTTAAGATCCTTCCTTGGCGCGTGTATGAGGCAGTGGACCACAGTTCTTCGTCAACCAGGAGGTGGGGATTACCCCTCTGGCCCGCAGGACTTTATAAGGATCGAGCGAGGAATATTTCAGGGCGACAGTCTGAGTCCCCTGTGGTTCTGCCTAGCTCTAAATCCGCTCAGCACTCTGCTGAAGGATTCGGGGCTAGGTTGCCGGCTTCGGAGAGAGGGTGAAATTATATCTCACCTTCTGTACATGGACGATCTCAAATTATTTGCACCAAATAACCGAGACTTGTTGGAGCTACTGAATACCACTGAAGTCTTCAGTAGTTCCATCAAGATGGAGTTTGGTATTGATAAATGTGCGGTTATGCATGTACAGCGGGGGAAAGTAGTAAATTCAGCAAATTTACAGCTTTCTGAGACCATGACGTTCAGATCTATCTCTGAATCAGAAACCTACAAATACCTTGGTATGTCACAGTCCTTGGGTATTGAGGATGCGGGTATTAAACAGGCGTTGAAGGAGCGCTTCTTCGGTCGGCTGACAAAAGTACTCAATAGTATTTTGTCAGGTGGCAACAAAGTGCGCGCCTTCAACGCCTGGGTGATGCCCCTACTCACATACTCCTTTGGCATACTAAGGTGGACACAGACCGCGCTGGATGCCCTGGATCGGAGGGTCCGTCTATTGCTCACCACACACCGTATGCTTCACCCACGCTCGTCTGTTATGAGATTGTACATCCCACGGAAGGGTGGAGGTCGCGGCTTTTTAAACGCCAAAAATCTTCACAACCGTGAGGTGTACAATCTCAGGAATTATTTCCTTAACAACGAGTGTGGGATGCATCGTGATGTGGTGGCAGTAGATAAAGGCCTCACGCCGCTCTCCTTGGTAAACGAGAACTGGCGCAAACATGTGGTGCTAAGCACCGAGGATCGCAAGGCGGTATGGAAGAGCAAGGAGCTACACGGGCGGTTCTACAGGGCCCTCACGGGACCCGACGTAGACCTGCTCGCGTCGGTGAACTGGTTATGATTCGGGGACCTCTTCGGAGAAACCGAAGGTTTTGCCTGTGCAATTGCGGACGAAGTTATCATGACGAATAACTACCGGAGGTATATCCTGAAGGACGGTACGGTCGACATTTGTCGGGCATGCCGCCGTCCCGGAGAGTCACTCAGGCATATCATCTCCGGTTGTTCTCATCTTGCTAACGGCGAGTACTTGCACAGACATAACCTCGTAGCTAGGATTATACACCAGCAGCTTGCTCTTCTATACGGTCTTGTGGACCACGAAGTGCCGTACTACAAGTACACACCTGCGCCAGTTCTCGAAAATGGTCGTGCCACGCTCTATTGGGATCGATCTATTATCACGGACAGGACTATTGTAGCCAATAAGCCTGATATCGTGGTAATAGATCGACCGCAACGCCGGGCCATGCTCGTCGACATCACCGTCCCATGTGACGAGAACCTCGTGAAAGCCGAGAAGGACAAGCAATAGGAGTTATACACCGTGGGCTGGAATAACCCGACAGATCTTAACCACGAATTTCTAAGACCAAAAGAAGGAAAAAATATTATGTGACTTTAGGTCAATTTCGCCAAAAAAAAAATTATTTTTTCGTTTTTTTTTTCATTTTTTGAATGTTTGCACATGAAAAGCAAATGTTATTAATAAAATTATCGCCTAAAACAAATTGGTACATTTTTTTTTGAAAAAATTTAGTTACTTCAAAGTTTTCCTTGTCACTGTGATGTCTGTCAATAAGGACGTGTAAACTATGTCCAATAGTGGCAACAACGCCATTAGAAAGGCGTTTTGTGATGAGTTATAATAAAAAGTGTATTTTTTTTTAATAACTCTGAAACTAGGCGTATTCCAGAAAAGTCTATAGGACATTTTAGTATCTAAATGTGATCAGGAATACACTGTTAAAATCTGTCTAGTTTTATGGGCCCACGGTGTATAGTATCATCATTTTGTTATATAGTGTTATTAATTATGTGTAAGTCCTACCGGGCACCAATGTACGCAATCCAACTGATTTAAAACTGACATAACTGACATGATGCATCGGTAAGTTAAATTGTCATGGATGCAATACATTGCGGGCTGAATTATTATGTATGAAAAAGAAAATCCTTATTTTCATAAAGAAATAAATGTAAATAGGTTCCCTAGGTCCAATACTAATCGCCATTACAATATACGCCCGTATAAAATTTACACACTGTATTGATCATCCTATGCCCTTATTGTTGGCAGCTCTTGATATTTAATTTCTGTAAGTTACAAAACTCACATTAACTGTAATGAGTTAAAATTTCTCATAGATTTATGGAGTCCGATAACGACACAAAATATGAAACCCCACCATTAGCCGTCATATTTATATCAAATACTCAGATCTACTGTCCCTTGGAGATGTGAAAAAATCAAACTTCTAAGCCACCGCAATCAAAAGATACAGCCAATGCCGCAAATTTTCGAAACTCGCAAGGGAATCAAAACCTACAGGGTACTTCCCGTGAACTCAGAATCTTGAAATTTGTTACGAAGCAACGTCTTATAGCACAGATAAAGGAAAAATTGCGAAAACCGTACATTTTTTGTTACATCATATAATAAAAATATTTTTAATAATTTTATAGTTACTACCCCTATAACTATATCTACGGGTGTGTACGGAACCCTCGGTGCGCGAGTCCGATTCGCGCTTGACCGGTTTTTTCTCAAATTGGTCGTTTATTTTGGCTCTTCAATGCAAAGTTAGAACAGAGTTAGCCTGGTCTAACTATATAAGTTTGCAATAGGTATATAATAATGTGCGGAACACGCGTTTCGAATTTGAGGATATTGAATGATATTAATACGCACTAACACAAATGAGGCCAGTTATATTAGTCGCAACCAAAACATTAATGTGAAAAACAGGCCAAGATCGATGCACATTATGTAATGGTGTCTAAATGTGTGATAGGTTAGTATTCGGTATAAGACTGAATTTCAAAATGTGTTTCTTTTATCAGCTTTACTAAAATAAATAAAATGCTATGAACTAAATTATTTTTATCTTAAGAAGTCCTTAGTACATTGATTTCTGACTTTTCAGTAATCATATTTGTGTCTCTTTATACTTATATTTAGTTATAATCTCCGCTTATACCAATTGACACCTTTTTAAGTCACCTAAAAGTAAAGTAGTCAAACTTTCATTTGAACAAGAAGCCAATGTAAGTCAGTTTTTAGAATTATTAATAGTAATAGTTAAATAGTCACCGTCTACCAGAGATAAAATTGGATACCTTTTTATTAGGCAGGAGTACGATTTCTCATCCAATCGCCCAGTAGTTAGTCCATAGTTTTCACCCAATAGACTAGAACATTCTAGATTCCATTAACTCTAAATAGTCCTTACACCATGGCGGGTGTTGTCTCTGCGTGCCCCACCCGTCACTTACCGTTAAGTGTACCCCACAAATTTCATTATATTGTCGAACCGGCCTCGGCGTCTGGCTTCGGCTCCGCATACGCCTCCCAAAGATCCGGAACACAATTTTTCGATGTACAGGAAAGATATACAAATAATCATTAAATTGAACGTGATTTTTCAAGAACAGTATTTTTATTGACATTATTAATTTAACAATCAAAAGTTTTTCTTGCATATATAAAGAATAAAGCCATTTTGCTTTCCGACCTTGGCTAACACACTATTTGATGGGATAAATTGTTGCAATAATCGTTTAAAATATGTGCTCGGTAGCCTGCAACCCGCAAACTTCAATTTACCGCAGTAATTTGACTACTAAAAGGATCCAATCCACAAAAAGCCGACGATACAATTTAAACTTTCTATCAAAATCATAAGACTTTAATTTCAATGGCCGAATTTTGAACATGAATCCTTTTCGCTAAACTACGTCCACTTGTCCTTAACATCAAAAGTGCGTTTGTGAACCCATTCAAACATATGCCCTATTCCCGTATAATAAAGCACGTAATTGAAACCCTCACATTCGGTGGGTAAATTGGGTAAACTCATCGTATTTTAGTAAGAGGTACTTACCTACACTGCATTAACCCCTTACCGAAAAAAGCCGCAAGCGTCGAGCGATATCGCTCAGAACATTTTTTCCGTGGCAGAGAGTTGTTAGGTGTTACCTAATAACATGTAGGTAGTCGAAATATTTGTCTAGTACGAGTAACATAATGCGTTTGCTTCGAAAAATTATTATGCATAAAAGAAATACGAGTTGTTTTTCTTACTAATGGCGAATGTAAAAATCTTCAGCGACTCAATTCTCAAATTAAAATTCAACGTCTCGGAATTAAGGTGCGACCACACCGCTGCTTAAAATACGGTGACGCTACGGAATCGCAGTGACGCATCGTATCCGTACCGTTTTTATCGCATGCCCTCCACACCGCTGCTCAAAATACGGTGGCGCTACGGAATCGCAGTGACGCATCGTATCCGTACCGTTTTTATCGCATGCCCTCCATACCGCTACTCAAAATACGGTTTGGAAGGTTCGCGTCAAAAATATTCCGTATGTGGCACGTCACTGCGTACACGTTGCGTCTGCGTATTTTGAGCAGCGGTGTGGAGAGAATGCGATAAAGTCGTGACATTTACGGCACGTCATTGCGATTCCGTACCGTCAGCGTATTTTGAGCAGCGGTGTGGAGGGCATGCGATAAAAACGGTGCGGATACCATGCGTCACTGCGATTCCGTAACGTCGCCGTTTTTTAAGCAGCGGTGTGGTCGCACCTTTACATTGCAAACCCAAAGCAAAAAATATGTAGACGCGAAGGACTGACAATAAGATTGAAATTTAAATTCTTTCTAAATAGATGCAGCTGAATGAAAACATGTTTTATAAGCTGAATATCATATTGTAATGGCCTGGAACTGGAACGCAAATTTGTACATTAAGCAACTAGTTTTGTAAAATAATGTCTTTTATTTTAATAATTACTAAATACGGATTGGATCATTCAGTGATTGGATATTAATAAAGTACTTCTTCACGAACTTCTTCTTTTGGAACTTTGTCATGAAACTAACATTGCCTTGTTTTTCCACTTTATTTTCAAGTCACGTCTAACTTCGACTAAATCTCAAAGGCGTAAGTAATTAAACTGAATTCTAAAGTTCGCTTTCGAATATCATCGTCCTCATCATCATTTGTATTTATAAATCTAAAAGTAAGGGCAAAGAAGGGTAAACACCCATGATAATTGTTTTTGTTGTACAATAAATGACAGTAATTTATTATCCCACCAAAAACATTCTGTAAAAAACTAGCCAAGTCTCGATGGAGCTGCTTGTTTATCTCTAAAAAGTAATGAATTCTAGACAAAGTCGTGCCAAGTCTAAGGTTCCTTACTGCGATTTCTTTATTATTCACAATATTATAGTTAATATAAGTCACACAACATTAACTATAATAATAAAGAAATCGCAGTAAGGAACCTTAGACTTGGCACGACTTTGTCTAGATTTCATTACTTTTTAGAGATAAACAAGCAGCTCCATCGAGACTTGGCTAGTTTTTTACAGAATGTTTTTGGTGGGATTTCACTTCTTTTTGTAGAAACGTTCGTGTATACGTCACCATCAGCATCACACGTGTACACTTGCATTTCGTCACAATGTTAAGCAACGTATGCAACTACTAGCTTTTGCCCACGGCTTCGCTCGCGTTAAATTCGGGATAACACGGTTCCCCTTTCCTGATTGCCCCCCCGGAATGCTCCATACAAACTTCCACCCCCCATTTTAGGGAAGTGGGGGGTTAGAAAGAGACAAAAAGTAGCCTATGTCACTCTCCATCCCTTCAACTATCTCCACTTAAAAAATCACCTCAATTCGTCGCCCC
This sequence comes from Pammene aurita, assembly GCA_947086415.1. Lineage (NCBI taxonomy): Eukaryota > Metazoa > Arthropoda > Insecta > Lepidoptera > Tortricidae > Pammene > Pammene aurita. The sequence goes on along the minus strand of OX352302.1, from coordinate 23,709,426 downwards.
GTTTTGCCGTGAAAGACGGACAAACAAACAAACACATACACTTTCCCATTTATAATATTAGTATGGAAGTATGGATAGCAGATCTGATACTGCAAGTTGAGTCAGTTCTACCATACAACAAGAAAGATATTGAATGGAAAAGACAAGACCCGTCCCGACCCAAGTTCATCGTCGTATTTTAATATTATCGACATTTTTTACGATATTATCTTGCGAAATCAAACACAAATAAACTCAACGACCTTTAGTATATGAACAACAAATCGGAAATACCGATAATATTTAGACTAAAACAATAATAAGCTATATCTTTAAGACTTCCCAAATCTTTAAAATATTACTCAGCCTACTCAATCTATACAAACTATAAACAAAACGTTAACTCTTAATTATTAGACAAGTGTCAATATAATTAATTATCAATGAACTTTCTACCAAAGGTATTACCTACCTAGTACTGAAATACAGCTAAACTAATGATATTTTTAAACGAAACGAAGTAATATCTAACTAAATAAACTAAACCTAGAATACTAGAAAAGTACTTATAACTAACAATATTACCTATCTAGCACTAATTTACACCTGAAATAATGATAAGGTTATCGGAAAAACAAATCGTAAGCGCGTTTTTAAATACAGTCAGCACCATCTAGCAACGTGTGCGGGTATCACCGCCACTCTTACGTAACTTTTTATTAATCATATTTAATTTTAGTTTAATTGGCTTTAGACACAACATTCGGTGCTTGATTATCCATATATTTTTATTATATTGAATATATAGATCAAGACACTTGGAGACCTTATACATCTCTAAGGATAATTGGAAATAGTATGTTTGTTGTATATTAGAATCACTTACTTTTTTTTTATTTAAATTCAAAATTTGTTTCTAACTAACTGTTGATGATGGATTATTATAATTTGGAAATTTATGTAGAAGACACAGTTCAGGTAAGAAAGTATATCAAACTTGTATGTAATTCATTTTCAAATAGTCAGATTTGGACTCATCTTTTTTCTTTGGTATTTTTCTTCCTATTGTTGGTTAATCTAACTTAGTTTGATATGTTTCCTTATAGAACAACGCACTTATATTTATTGTTTAGTTTTGATGTACTGTTGTTTTGAAAAAATAAGTCCCGCCGAGTTTCTTGCCGGACATAATTCTTCTCGGGTCAGAGGTGTAGGGTTAGAACCGGTGTAGTTTGATTTTTTTTTCTCCCTTTTACTTTGACGTGTAAAAGTGCCCTTGTGGCCTACTTACTGAATAAATATTTGAGTTTGAGTTTGAGTTTGAGCTTAGTCCAATGCATTATATTTTGACCAAATTTTGTTTTCTAATCAGGGTCACCAGGTACTCCAGATCTTCGATTATCCTTGTTTTTATAGTTTTCCCTTTATGTGGCCATTAAACCCTAACTCTGTACCAAATTTCAGCTCTTTGAGTTTATGGGAAGTACTAGTTCTATTTTAATGATCATGAGTGAGTGAGTGAGTGTCATAAATGCGAAACTTTGCTTTCGCTTAACTTCGGAACTAAATGACCTACAGACTTGGAATTTTGGGTTTTAAGTATGTGATTATAGCTTACTGGATGACGAAAATTTCTGCGTTCTGGTCTTATCCAGAGGTTCTCAAATAGGGGCCTGAAAATGCGGCGAAATGGTTCCAGTAAAGGATGGTATGGCAGTGTTTGCTTCGCGCTCGACTTGGCGGGGGCACTACCGTGCCCCCAGATTAACTAAAAATGATGTCGCACATTTAACACCTGCTAGCTCTCGCTTCGTACGGTAAAAAAGTACAGGTTGGTATTTTACTCGATGTATTTAAGTCAGAAAAGGTTTAATCAAATGTTTTTTGTGTTAAATGCGTAAAAAAGTGACCTTTAACTTTTGGGACGTCTTTGTTCGTAATTCAGGCGACGTGATTCCGTTTTAAAAGTTTTGCGGCTACTTTTGTGAGTTTTGGATACGTTTTTACAGCTTTTCGAGAGCTATTCTAACTCTTAAACCTACTTTTGTTGAAGAGATTATATTATAAGTGTATTGAACTCGGGGCCCGAAGTATGATGTGATCGAATAACGTGTATTTATATCTTAAGATGTTTTAATTTCGTTTAGGCGGAGCATGTCATTTTCTTAGAAAGTCACATTCAAGATAGGACACGTTCTGAGTACGTCACTTACGTGTAGATCACTTTCTTAGACCTCGAGGTCACTTACTGAGGACGTCTCTTTCTTAAGAGTTTACTTTCTGACATATACAAGATATCTCTATACTCCGCTTAGCGCGTTATTTCTTTGAAACCTAAGCTGCCAAAAAGAAGGGGTGCGGGAGGGGAACACGCAATGCTAGACAGGGAACGCGCGATTATCCCGTGGGGCGTAGGAGAGAGTCAGACATTAATGGTTGTCATGGAGACGTACTAATTTTACTGTCACTTCCAATAATTAGTGTCTTACTATTGAGTGAAATTACTTCGAGCGTGGCAGCGGTGGTCGCACGGCTATGCGGGGTCTTGGGTTAATTAGTCTGCTTTCTGAGTATGTCACTTTCTCAGATCAAATTTCTCATTATAAGATACCAACGGCCTAGATATGAGCCTAAAGCATTATAATATTTATAACATTGAATTAATTTGATCTGACTAAATTACACGACATACCAGGGTAACATAGACAATCTACACATTAATTTACCTACTTCTAAATTCATTTTAATATTTACAAATCAAATTATTTAATGAACATTATTTACAATAATGTCAATAAGTAAATACGTAGCCCGTGATGAGGCTTTTCATTTATACCGCAAACAAGCATACGGCCTGCTTGATGGCAAGCGGTGACCTTAGCCTATGGACGCCTGCAGCTCCAGGTGTGTTACATACTCGTCGCCAGCCCTCTGAAAACTTGTACTTTTTGAAAAACTCTATATTGTAGTCCCTCATAACATACTTATTGAACATCTTTTAGTTTCTCATTTATAGTGGTATTTTTTAAGATGTCGGAAGCTTACTAATGGAGTTCTTCCTACAATTCAGACATTTAAAAAAAATATACATTTCTCTCTATATTAACACACTGAGTGCCAGGAACTTGCAAGGCGAACTCTTTATACGTAGCCGCTTTCCTCTACAAAGCGTGAAAATGACGGGATCAGTTACGAGAGCGTAGCACGTAGCAATTACGTCTGTTGTAATATAAAATAATAATAAATACAGGAAACATAATAAATGGGACACAATATGTATATGTAGGTACCAGTGGCGGCGCGTCAAAAATATTTACTTTTCTTAATGATCTGTAGGGAAGTTACCTACCCAAATAATTAGGGAATCCGGTAGAAATCGAGTTCTATGGGCCCACCGTCACTGGTAGGCACCTAAATAGGACTAAATTAAAACATTGCTTAGAAATGACAACTTTCCCGATTAGCTACGTATTAATAATCAGTAAATTTTTTTTAACGTTTTGTTTCATGCTAGCTATTTCTTTGAATCTGTAGTAATATCAGGGGGGTTTCACTACGCAGTTTAGGTGCAATTGTCCGGCGCGCCTCCCGGGCAGGCGTATGGCAGTGTGAGCGTCAGGATGGCGGGTGGACCTCGGGAATTTTATCGAATTGTTAATAAAAGTACTGTACCTTTAGTGTACCTCAGTGTACCTTCAGTAGAAATCAGTGTACCTCTTTCTAAAACGAGATTTTTCTAAAAAAAGGTCCACCCGCCATCCTGACGTCAGGATGGCGGGTGGACCTGGTAAATGATACATTAAACCACATATAATGTATGTGGTTATAGTGTACCTTCAGTGTACCTCTGTATAACTTCAAAAACAATCTGCATACCTCTCCTCAAAAGGAGCTACGCTCAAAATAAGGTCCACCCGCCATCCTGACGTCAGGATGGCGGGTGGACCTGGTAAATCCTGCACTATATCACTCAAAAGGTAAGTGATTACTTTGCATCTTCAGTGTACCTCAGTGTACCTTTAGTAAAAATCAGTGTACCTCTTGCTAAACCGAGATTTTTTCGAAAAAGGTCCACCCGCCATAAACCTTATTTTAAGCGTAGCTCCTTTTCGGGAGAGGTATGCAGATTGTTTTTAAAGTTATACAGAGGTACACTGAAGGTACACTATTACCACATACATTATATGTGGTTTAATGTATCATTTCATAGGTCCACCCGCCATTCTTACGGGTGGACCTTTTTCGAAAAAATCTCGTTTTAGCAAGAGGTACACTGATTTTTACTAAAGGTACACTGAGGTACACTGAATATGCAATCTAATTACACACCTTTTGAGTGATAAAGTGCAAGATTTACCAGGTCCACCCGCCATTCTGACGTCAGGATGGCGGGTGGACCTGGTAAATCTTGCACTATATCACTCAAAAGTTGTGTAATTAGTTCGCATCTTCAGTGTACCTCAGTGTACCTTTAGTTAAAATCAGTGTAACTCTTGCAAAGAAGAGATTTTTTGAAATAAATGTTCATGGCGGCTGAACCTTTATTTGAAAAAAACTCTTTTTTGCAAGAGGTACACCGACTTTTACTAAAGGTACACTGAGGTACACTGAATATACAAACTAATTACACACCTTTTGAGTGATAAAAAGCAATATTTACCAGGTCCACCCGCCATTCTGACGTCAGGATGGCGGGTGGACCTGGTAAAACTTGCACTATATCACTCAAAAGGTATGTGATTAGTTTGCATCTTCAGTGTACCTCAGTGTACCTTTAGTAAAAATCAGTGTACCTCTTGCGAAAACGAGATTTTTTGAAGTAAAGGTACATAGCGGGTGGACCTTTTTTTTAAAAAATCTCGTCTTTGCAAGAGGTACACTGACTTTTACTAAAGGTACACTGAGGTACACTGAATATAAAAACGAATTACACACCTTTTGAGTGATAAACAGCAATATTTACCAGGTCCACCCGCCATCCTGACGTCAGGATGGCGGGTGGACCTGGTAAATCGTGCACTTTATTACTCAAAAGGTATGTAATTAGTTTGTATCTTCAGTGTACCTCAGTGTACCTTTATTAAAAATCAGTGTACCTCTTGAGAAAACGAGATTTTTTGAAATAAAGGTTCATAGCGGGTGGACCTTTTTTTTTAAATCTCTTCTTTGCAAGAGGTACACTGATTTTTAATAAAGGTACACTGAGGTACACTGAATATACAAACGAATTACACACCTTTTGAGTAATAAAGTGCAAGATTTACCAGGTCCACCCGCCATCCTGACGTCAGAATGGCGGGTGGACCTGGTAAATCTTGCACTTTATCACTTAAAAGGTGTGTAATTAGATTGCATATTCAGTGTACCTCAGTGTACCTTTAGTAAAAATCAGTGTACCTCTTGCTAAAACGAGATTTTTTCGAAAAAGGTCCACCCGTCAGAATGGCGGGTGGACCTATGAATTGATACATTAAACCACATATAATGTATGTGGTAATAGTGTACCTTCAGTGTACCTCTGTATAACTTTAAAAACAATCTGCATACCTCTCCCGAAAAGGAGCTACGCTTAAAATAAGGTTTATGGCGGGTGGACCTTTTTCGAAAAAATCTCAGTTTAGCAAGAGGTACACTGATTTTTACTAAAGGTACACTGAGGTACACTGAAGATGCAAACTAATCACATACCTTTTGAGTGATATAGCGCAGGATTTACCAGGTCCACCCGCCATCCTGACGTCAGGATGGCGGGTGGACCTTATTTTGAGCGTAGCTCCTTTTGAGGAGAGGTATGCAGATTGTTTTTGAAGTTATACAGAGGTACACTGAAGGTACACTATAACCACATACATTATATGTGGTTTAATGTATCATTTACCAGGTCCACCCGCCATCCTGACGTCAGGATGGCGGGTGGACCTTTTTTTAGAAAAATCTCGTTTTAGAAAGAGGTACACTGATTTCTACTGAAGGTACACTGAGGTACACTAAAGGTACAGTACTTTTATTAACAATTCGATAAAATTCCCGAGGTCCACCCGCCATCCTGACGCTCACATGGCAGTGGGCTGCCGCTCGGCTCGCACGATACTCGTGTCACGTGGCGCTCGCGCAAAATTGAAAATACACAATGGCTTACCTAAATCTCGATCTAATCCGTGTAAAAGATGTCTTTATGGATGTCTGAATAAATGGAAGAACAAGGAAGCAGAAATAACATTTTTAAATTCCGGACGATGTTGAAAGGTCCCGAAGTACTTAGTAATAGTTAAAATAAACATCCTTAATTTATTGAAAATTGGTTGCTCATAAACAATATTAGGAACTGCCGAAATATTTTCAAAGGAATACGGCTGTGGCATACCTTAGTTCCGTGAGAATCAGAAATAAAAATTTCTATCTCCGCCATCTCCGGATAGTAATTTCATGTTTACAGAATCAACGTTTGTAATTCCTTCATATTTATCTTAAAAATAATAGATTAGTAGGTATAGGTACAAAAACTTGTCAAGTGACAGCCCCGTGCCGACGCTCACAGCTCGGTCATAAAACTGCGGCGCGCAAAGAAGATTCACGGTTCGTGCGCGGTTATAAGTTTCAATTTTGCTTGCAGACGGCGAGTATAGGTATAATTTTATACCTAAATCTGACTTTTGTGAAGGAGTGAATTTTCTGTACGGTAGTACTACTCGTATTAGTTATTCTGTGGTAATATTAATAGTTATTTGTGCAACAAGAGAGGAAAATTGGTTTTTCTTGCGTTCCGAGTAAGCGAAAGATTCTACAATTTAATCACGAGCGAAGCGAGTGATTCTAAGTTAGAATCTTGAGCGTAGCGAGGGACTTAAAAACACGAGATGTAAAATAACTTTGCTCTCATGTGACACATACAATTTTTCACCTCAGTAGTGAGAACATATTAAAGGGTAAAATTATATATTTCGAATTTATAATAGACCCCGAAGTATGAAGTGGCAGTTCAAGGCCTTCACAAATTAAAAAGCTACTTTGTCTCACTCCCTGAAGTGACGAAATTCGCACTTTCGTTACTCCAAGGAGTGACGAAAGTCGCACGCTCGTCACTGTTTTTTCGCAGGGAAGTAGGCTTGTTCGAGCTGCCGAGGTGAAAAAAATATTCTTTGACCAGACCTACGTATAGCTGTAACATAGGTGAAGTATTCGCTATGTGCGAAGTGCATGGTGGGGGTAACGTGAACGATCGCAGTGCACAATGTGACAAGAAATGAAACTGCAAAGGGCTCTTATCAATATCAGTATTTCAGAATAATTGACATCACCTATGTCACCTCACTTCAACTTGATCAACTGTCAAAATCGTTAATCTACCTGATACATTCAAGCAAGGAGTCCAAGCCATCCATAAAGAATCAAAAAAAGGCGAACCCCCTGCTCAAGAGATGGCGCCACAATCATGCACACAGCGTATATATTTTCAATTAGTTTTGAAAGAAATAATACATTCTCAGGACTAAAGTTTTCTTGCGAAACCGTAATTGTTTCTTGACATTATTTAGTGCGTTTCAATTAAAAAAAAATCAATACCTGAATTTAAGTAAAATGTTTTTGAATTGAAGTAAATTTGTTTCCAGATAACATGCGTCGCAGTGGTGTTGGCATCCTCGGTCGAGCGCGGGCGCGGACGCTTAAGATGACTGTCACCATCGTCATAGTGTTCTTCACGTGCTGGTCGCCGTACTACTGCTACTGCCTGTGGTAAGATAGTTAATAGAGTTTATTTGTAAGTGAATTTTTATGGCAGTAACGCCTTATTGACAACCAAGGATGATTAAGACATAGATGGACAATGCTGATACAAAATCGCGTTCCTCGAACCTTCAGGCTATACGACTGTTTTCGGTACTGAGTGCCACAGCGCCATCTCTTGAGTCTGGAGTCGAGTTATTCTGTCAGCGTTAATCGTCGAACAAAATATTAGAAACTAGAATTTATTTAATTAATCTTGATTGCACAAAATAAGATGGTACAAATGGCGGACTTAATGCCATAAGGCATTCTCTACCAGTCAACCAATGGCCTTAACAGAAAGGTTAAGTAGGAATTTAGTGTTTGTGGTGACCGATAGACGACGCTAGTGATTTGTGGCCGATAGAGACGCTAGTGGATTTTGTATAGGCATTGTCAATCCATGTCTTAATTATCCTTGTTGAGAACCGACGATTTTGACCTCTCGTACAAGAACACGGCATTTTGCTCGGTTCTATTTCTCGTATCGTCGTCTCGTCTTCAAATTTATCGCCAGCTTTCGCCGGCGACGACCTCAGAAATATCTGCCTTTACTCTATCCGCCCAGCGATACTTCAAATGACCGACAGGATGGCGTCCAGCCGGTTGACATAACCACGCTCTTTTTACTAAGCGATCTTAATCCTTTCGAAATGGTCAAGCAAGCAGAGATGATGTGCCTTGCTTTATAATTCATATGGAGTTTATAAATATGATGTGCTTTCGTACTTTCTAATGTCAGTTACCTTATATTTGTTATACACAATTTATATTCTTAGTTTAGCTAAGCACAACACCTGCTAGTGTCTGTATGTAAAATAAGAATTGTCCTAGTTAAAGTAATGAATTCTACGACACTTATCTTTCCCCCATAGACTTTAGAAGAGACATCCCTGTACATACTGGCTTATTATTTTTCTATGCTAATATTAATAAGTTGCTATGAAGTTACTATTTAAATTTATAGTTTAATATTGAGCACGAGTGCTATAAAATTTCATTAACATTTAAATACTTGCTTTAAACTATTTAAAATTGCTCGTCTCGTTTTTAATAAACACTTTTTTTGCTTCTGAATTGTATGAAATTTAACACTGCAGTATCCTTTATTTCATCGTTTTGTAAAACATATTTTCACCGATCCAATATCTAACAGGCATGCCGAAATCACACATCCAAGAGATATATATTTTAAACTACAAATACCTACGCTACATATTGAAACATTCCAACGGACAAAATATCATTCCATAAATTAATCGTTGAAAGGAAACTTCGAGAGTTCATCGGCTTGGATTGAATTAGCGGCAATATTGTCTCAATTTGTTTTAGTAAAAATATATTTGAAATGATATTGAATGCCTGCAAGAGTCTTTATTAAAAAAACTAACTTAATACCTAATTAGTGATGGAATCGTGTGTAATGATGATGATAGTGCTCCTTTAGACATGATTTCTGATTAGATTTCTTTTACACATCCAAGCCTTTTTTGTATGTTTGATAAACATTTAACAGAAATATTTTCATTCGCCTAGGTAATATAATTTACGATTTTTTTTTAGAGAGGCAGGGGTCACAAATCAAACCCAATTTTAACTTTTCCAGGTTTCTTTCTAGGTATTGGGTGGACAAGGAATTCGTGAAGGGCCTAGACCCAGCGTTCCAGAAGGCTATGTGGTTGTTCTCGTGTACCAACTCGTGCGCAAACCCCATCGTGTACGGGATCTTTAACCGCAACCGGTGGTCGTGGCGGACTGGGCCCGTGAGTATCTTTTTTTAAATTAAATTGTGTTACTTAAACCTGTAAGGCGCTAAACATGCTAAACCTGAATTCAGCGCAGTATTCAGCTATCATAATCAAAAATTTGTTGGGTGTTGGGAATTTTTCAATCGTGGCTGTATTTTTGTATGTATAGCACATAGACAAAATTAACCTGGAACATAGATTTTGTCGCTTCCCAGCACATTTTTGTATACGATACCTGAATTCCGCTCAAGTGTGTGTTATGCCTAAGAGAGTGCACAATACAAACGTCGCTCTCAGTTGGAAATAGCCAAATGGAAGCCGTGGTTCCGGACGTTCTGTGTATTATGGTATTGCCTTTCTCTGTATTCATATTCATTTATTTCGTAAATGCATAGATACAATACACGTGAAAAGAAAAAATAATATTAAAATTAGTACTAGTGAGCTATTATATAATAATAATTCGCAATGTATAGTAATAAGCTTAAAAAATATATATATATATATATATATATATATATTATGTTAAAACAAAAGTCAAACGATAACGGTATGTAAGCTTATCAATACCCCTCGATGGCCCAGATATATGTTGGTGTCAGATTAATTTAACTTATTTATAACCTGATGTATTTGTTTGAAATTGCATCGCGTCAATTCAATTCACAATTCGTAGAAATAATTATTCCTTTATTTCTAAAATAGTGATGGTTGTACACATCCTAAAAAAATTAAAAATCTGGTGCCACCCGGAAGAAAGCATGATACTTGGTTGGCATGCATGTAACTTGTATATAATAATAATATAAGCCTTTATTCAGACAATTATCCAACTATTTTTGAGTTTGTATACTGAACAATATAAAATTAATACAAAATTAAAACTAAATATTTTTGTTACTGTTCAGACAACATCGGTTTGGTCTGTATGCCTTTTGGCAAAGGCCTCTTCCATCCCTTTCCATTCTTCCTTGTTTCTTGCCAATCTGGTCCATTGCGTACCCGCAAATTTTACAATTTCATCCTCCCATCGTGCCTTTGGTGAGCCTCTTTTCCTTTTCCTGTCCTTTAGGAACCACCATATAATTCTTTTGCTCCATTTATCTTTATTCCTAACAATGTGTCCTGTCCATCTCCATTTAAGTGTCTTAACTTTAGGGGCTACGTCTTCCACTTGTGTTTTAGTCCTTATTAGCGTATTCCTGATTCTATCTTTTAGTTTCACTCCCATCATACTTCTTTCCATAGACCTTTGGCATACTTGTAATTTTTTTAGGTTGCTTTTTGTTAAAGTCCATGTTTGGCTGCCGTAGGTTAAAACTGGTAGGACACATGCATTAAATAGCTTCCTTTTTGTAGACATTTTTATTTCTTTACTCTCGTAACTTGTATAGGGACAAAAAAACAGAAGTGGAAGTCCTCAAGTGAATGTTTTCTTTTCAACCGACTTCAAGATTTCGAAGGAGGAGGTTATCAATTCGTCGGGATCTTTGTTTTTGTTTTTTTTTTCCTATGTATATTCACCGATTATTCGAAGACAGTTGGACCGATTAGGAAAATTCTTTTTTGTTTGAAAGAGTATACTTCACAGTTGGTCCCATTGTAACCAGGTCAGGATCTGATGATGGGATCCTGGAGAAATCGAGGGAACTCTTCAACTATTATAGGCACACCTATAGTGATTTGACTGAGCATTTCCTTTTGGAAAGGTGGATGCTAAGTCAAGTCGGTTCTTTTTTGTTTAAAATTATTTTTGTATTTATCCATAGCTACATGTACTCGAAAATTCATGCTTTCTTACAGATAAGACCAGCTAAGATTCCTAACTATTGTGGTATTATTAGCACTATTAGATACGTCTGTGATAGATACAAAATTTAATCCGACGTCATTGATTTATGTAGTTTACTAGATGTGACATCTAGAATAATTTTTGTGCGCCATGTTGGGCGGTTGACAGCTATGACAGAATCAAAGAGTAGTATAGACTTGTAGTGATTTTCACTACAACTTTTGGGACAAAGAATTTCTTAGGGATGTCATCTCCTGTTACTCAATGTCTGTCGTATTCTGTTTTCAGCACACGCGGTGTCGCAGTAGCAGCGCGCGGCGCGGCTCACGGCTTCCATTTGGAGACTCCATGGAGATCTCGGCTTCGGCGCTGGCCCGCGCGCGGCACTCCCTACACGGCCGCAGAGACTCCTACGTCACACATAATGGCCACAAACATCACAATAACAACAACAAATACGTCGACAACGGGATCGTTTAAGGAGAGAATCGAGCTGGTAATCTCATTGCGGCGGTGTTTAAAAGCTAATAGACGGAGAGCTAGCCACGTCAGATATGACACAATAATGAGAGCAACGAAACCCCTCTAATCAGTTTGCTATACTATGCTTATTTCTAGATCTGGACATCTGGCAGCTGTAAAGTGGTGGAGGTCCAAGAATGCAAACCACTTCAAGAATACAAATCCGAGAGTTCTGGGTTTGATGCATTATTATGAGAAATTATGTAAATAATTAGATTCATTGCTAAAAGTTTTTGTTGGCGGAAAGTAGTGTCAAACGACGTATAATGTAATTAATAGTTTGTCGCCTACTGTTTTTGTTTCTGTAACAATACGCAATGTTGTTTATTCTAATGTTAAAATATAGGCCCTGTCCTTTATAACCGAGACAAGCTTCGGCAGTTTTCACCTATTTTGGAATTACTATTTTCCACTTCAAAAACTTTGCTACTCTGTCACTCTAACCTCCACCCATTAAAAGCTGTCAGAAGTCCTAGTAATAAAGGTAGTATAGTAATCTAACCAGACGGGTTTAGTTGCTCTAATTATTGTGTCATATCTGACGTGGCCAGCTCTTAGTCCATAAGCTTTGCTCGTGTTTTCCGGCTTGTATAAAAGAAAGGTTTTACGAAAAGAACCGACCTACATGGATGATTAGGTGCATAAGTACATCTCAGAAGGCTCTTGATATTCATATTGGACATGAACAAAGTGCAACTGCGGTTGGGGTTGTGATAATACTGGAGGATTGAATTGATTAATTTTGGTTCTAGCACTTTTTAAGGTTACTCAAGCTTTGATATGAAAAACAAACAATTTTACATACCCAAGAGTTTATCCTAAATTATTCAGACCTAAACATTCCAGCTGCTAGAACCCTAAAAGTCTCAGTGATTCGACGTGGACACTTAAATATGAAGATAGCCCTTGGATATAAAATAATTGTGTGTAGTTAGTCCACTAATGCATTCCAGTATAATTACTCGTATACAAAGGTAAGGCTAAGTAATAATAGTAATAGAAAGATTCCAATACTCTCTTCTCCAAATAAATCATTTTAATTAAAACTTATTAGGTACCAAAAATAATGTTTCACGCATCCAAAAGATCATTTCTGCGGCCCTAGTGAAAAGGGTACGTATAAGTCAAATTCGCTCAGGAAAAAACGCCACAAGTCCTTAAAATGTACAGCACTTGTAACCTTTTTCGGTGAGCCACTTTGACTTATACCGCTTTTCACTAGAGTCACAGATTTTATATTGTACCTTGAAAGTTTAGGCTGTCTCGAACATTCTCGCCCGGTGTGATTGCTTCAGCCATGGTGCCGGATTCTAATTTTAAAATACATTAACAATACAATAACAACACAACCTATCTCAAACATAACTCCTACACACAACAAACAATCAACCAATATTGAAGTTGTATTGGAGTTGCGTTGGAATATTTCTCAAGCATTTTCTGATTCAGATGTATATGCCGTAGCTGTATTGCGTTGTTAATGCATTGGAGTTGTATTGAAGTTGGATCGTGTTTATACGTGTTTTAAAGTTAGAATACGGCCCATGGTCTATGTATGGTTGACACCACGCAGCGTCACGTTCTATTCTACAGAAATGTTGCTATCTTGCCATACAATGTGAACTGCACTGCATAAGGCGGCAACCCCAAACCTTAGTTGAAAGAAAATTCAGGAAAATGTAATGAGAGACTTACGGAGCCCTGTCAATACGGTACAAATTGCTAAAACTTTCTCACGATACTAAGGAATGCAACGACGAGGAAAACGTTTTACGTGACCTTATTGTATAGTTGTAAATATGTTTTAGCCAATTCATTTTTTTTATTAAATCTTGCATATTTCTAAATATTAGGGGTTTTTCAGAGGAGAAATGATTCTTACTGAATAATGATCAACTTATTCATTTAGCAAATAAGAGTGAACGTTTTTTGGTACCAACTGCTTCTGCGACATGGAGAGCAGGCTTTTAACCCTTTCACCGCCAAGCATCGAACGGAAAAATCGTGCCCCCAGCGCCAGGCAAACTGGTTATATTTTGGACGTGATATCACGGGCTGACGCCGAGGGCACGGCCTTCCGTGTCCGTGACTTGACGTTTTGGTGGTCAAAGGGTTTAAGCATGCAAGATCGGCAGTTTGTTCTTCTTTTCACATATTTAATGTAATTGTTATTAAATTAAAGAATTAGATACATTCCTTGATGAAGCTTATGAAATTATTGTAAATTATAGAAATAGATAGCCTAATTAAGAATGTAAATAAGGTTTAGGTAACTTGCTTCTTTTGTATTTACGAATTCGGTTATAACGGTGTAGTTTAATTCCAACGTCAAAAAGTCGGATCGAAAATATCTAGAATTCTAGATATTACAAGTTTAGTCTGCACTTTACATGTCATTATCCAACTTTGGTTGGTTTAATTTGTTTGGATTGATTTAATTTGTTAAATTAATCAATTAATGTCAAATGTAATAGCGACCTTTGAAGTTTTATGTAAAGACTATAATTTTTTTTTAACACGTTCGCTGCGATATAAGGCCTAAAGGCCCGATGCTTGTACTTACTCTGTGCGGAAGCGAGAAACGATGAATTCCCTGTGGTGCGGCGGCTGAATTATGAGTATTTCTGCATGTACAAAAGAGACAAGTATAGGTTTGAGTTTAGGACCTTAAGGGCAACTCGATAAAGCATTAAAATTTTGCTAAGGTTTTATGGCCCGATAACGCACTGATTCATATTTTTTTCGTTTCTTTGCGGGTATTGGGTCATAAGGCCCGATATAGATCACAAGGTCAGTCCACCCCCTCCAGCACTGTTGTAGGCGACTATATTGTTTACTTCCGATTAGTGTTGTGGCGTAATTAGCGGGAATGAACGTATATTATGATAGTGCATAATTCAAGAGTTTCGGTATTAGAGGTTTCGGTATCTGTGTACGTTTTTGTGGTGCAACCCGTTAATCATTCCGCGGCCAAATAAACGATGTCGAAAAATGCTTGAATTATCGATTCAGCTAGACAAAAATAGTGCAAGTGAAAATACAAATAAAGAAAAATCTAAGTGGAGAAAAGTTCTAGCGAAAAAAGTTGTAAAAAATAATGACACGCAGCCAAACTGCTCTGGTGTTATAAATAGTATTGTGAAAAAATATATCGATAACTTATTTCCCATCACTAATAATTCATCTACAAAACCTGTTATCCAGTGCGTTTTCGGGTTATTAGACCTTATATTTATTTTTGCATATAGCTCTTATATAAATATTAGAATCCCGGGGCGGCTCAAATACTATGACAACCAACTCTTCTTCTACCAATTTTAATAGGTAAGTATCCAAAATTTATCGTTTTCGGATAGTTACAGCCATTAATATCCATTCATACCTTACTAGGCTTATTAGCCCCATAGCGCAAAGTTGGAGAGTTTAAGTAACAGGCCAAGCGACCTTCTAACGCACCGTACAAAAAAACGCCTGTTTTGGTGCCGCAGCGAACGTGTTAACAATAGTATGTTACATTACATAGAAAACTTAACTAAGAAATCTAAACCTAACTTAAAACCTATTGGGACCTAAGCTATATGTACAGATATCTCCCATATCGCTGCCGCTTGGCAAGGTGCCCATAAGGCTGGCTGCGTTGCCTCGCTGGATACTAATTCGCTGGGCGAGGAAAGGGCTGGCCCTACGGTCACCGAAGGACCGGATAAGCATGAAGCTTAGCTTTTTGAACAGCTTGGACTGCTTCCGGTCCCCATGGGCCAAGCGTTTCCACTGCGAAAGGCGCAAATATGTAATTGTCGTCTAAAGATAAATTGCAAATAAATAGCTATCGACGTTATCTTATACTTTTTTTTAAAGTAATCTGTGAGGTGTTGTAAATACCTACTAAATTTATTTACTCGTATTTCTTCACGATATACTAAAATTGAAAATGATTAGGTACTTTCCATAACTAAGAAAACTATACTTCATAAAATTTAATTAGATAATCCTACATTTATTTATTTTTTGATTGAACTAAAATATTATCCTGTATTAAATCACAGTAAAAAATGTCATACACCTCATATCATATCCACAGTGCAGGTTTCGTCATAGTTTCTACAGTCAAAATTAGTATCCACAACATGCTTCGTCAAAAAATACAGAAACCAAATCCACAACAAGCCTCGTCAAAAATGACCTAGTCTAACCTACCACATAAAAACTAAGCCCCGAACTGATCTCTACCTACCACCTACCTACCTACCTATTAATACCTACTTATCTATTTAATATCAATATGTATATTTCCGGTGGTACACGTAATTCTACAAAAATCTCAATGTGAAAAAAGAAAGCTTTAAAAGTAATCTTGAAAAACATATCTTGGTTTGTTTTTGCAATATGATTTGGGGAGAATAAATTAATATATATTCATATAGGTATGTACTTATCTTGGGAATTACTTATATGAATATAGGTATGTATGTATGTATGTATAATACAATTGACCAATTTGAATTTGAGCCACAATGACAATAATAATATGATATCCCTCAGGAGACAAAAAACGTGTAGGCAGCTTTCTTTAAATATAGCTAGCATTTGTTTTACTGACACTTTGTCTTTCCTTATTTATATTTGACCGGCATAGTCTGACCCATCAAAAATATTAACACATTCAGTGCCACCTAGTACTGGGAAGCCACGTATTCGTCGCATGTAGCACGTAGTAGCTATGAACAGAGAACCCGACAGTCGGGATCTCGGCGCTAAATGTGTTAAGTAATAAATTATGTTGATTTTTAGACAATATATTTCTGAATGTGCATTGTAAAGCTTACTTAGACGTAATTTTAATGAGAGCGAGGAGAATACTCACAGGTCATGGATCCAAACATTCCAATTTAGGACGATTAAGTTATTTTTAAGCAACTTTTAAATATTAAGTTTTAAAAGGTTTTTTTTACTTTTAAAATTAAGGTTTTTTTATAGAACATTTATTTTTATTTAAATGTGAAACTCTATTTCAATCGTACCAGTTATATTTTTTATATAATTTAATATAAGCTATATTTATATAGTTGCTTAATCTTGATGTTTTTTTTATAAATTACGAATAACTAGAAGCGATACATTGAGGCTGTCTTTGTAAATACATTTAAGTTATTTTCCATATATTTATTAGAAGACTGACTGACGGAGGTCTGTTATAGTTCAGATTTCTCTCGTTCACCTCAGCGTTTGCTCGCACACAGTCGCCATCAGATACATCGGAGCGGCTAAGATGGTCACAAATATCTGAACAACGTCTCTATTGTCAAGGCGATAAAGCGCATGGTCAGATATTTTTGAGTACCTTGGCCGCTCCGATATATCTGATGGCGACTGTACGTCACGGACTTTAATTGTGGATCCATTTACGGTTTAAGCTAATTTCTTTTGTTTAATACTTATCTCTTAGAAATATCCAAAGGAAAGCGAACCCTAAACACCTCTACAATAAGACGCCATGTTTGGTGGTAGCTGAAATGTCTTTAATTTTGACAGTAATTAGAGCGCCATCCATAATTTCTTGGCCCGTGTTGCCCGAATGATAGACGCAAATCTAAACCTTTATAATTTTTAAGACATTATATAAATTTCAATACTCGACAAAAACTGATAAAAAGTTTTATGGTAGTTATGTTGATATTGTGTACAGTCGCCATCATATATATCGGAGCGGCCAAGGTACTCAAAAATATCTGAACATGCAATTTAACTCCTTGACAATAGAGGCGTTGTTCAGATTTGTGACCACCTTGGCCGCTCCGATATATCTGATGGCGACTGTACATGGAATGAGTTTAATAACTGTTTTATTGCTTGTTTATTTTATTATATTTTATTAACGCGTACCTACGTTGGCTGTGACCTCTGATAGTGACGATGGAAGGATGAGTTTTATACCAAAATCTATAAATATAATTAATTGCCATAGCATAAGTGATCTTGTTAAATAAATATTATTAAGAATTCACTTGTTATTTTCATTTCCACCAATTCTCGATTATAATAGCATGGACGATTCATCACTATAGTACCATACAGGGTCAGCGTCAGAGAGAGCAGCTAGGTAAGATGACCTTACTTTGAATTAACGAAGATTGACATTTACAGATTCTCGAAAAAATATACAGTCAGCGACAAAAGTATCAATTTAGAAAAAACGTTCATCTCTATTGAATCCTGAAAAGAGGTTAACAGTTTGCATGGCGGATTATTAACCGCTGAACCGTCGAAAAAGATGAAACTGTGTACATAGATTTGAGTCCCGGAAATCAATAAAGGATAGTTTTTATTCCTAAAATCAACTCTTTGGGGGACGAAAAAGGGGTGGAAGTTTGTATGGGGAATCGATAACTGCTGAAACTCTTTAGATAAATTTTAGCATGGAGATAGTTTGAGTTCTGGGGAGATATAGAAAAGTTGTTATCCCAGAAGTCAAAAGTCGCGGGCAAAAGCTATTACGCAATAATGATCCTTACGCGTACTTACGTACAAACACGTATACCTCTAATATCGTAGGCCTTAGAGCGTTTTTCACATTGTTCGATCCGATATCGGATATCGGATGGCCTAAGAAAAAAAGAAGCTGCTAGAGAATACCCTATGGAATTAAATCCGCCTTTTTTTCGTAAGTGTTTTTTTTACCAATGGATATTTGATATAATAAGAAAACAAAATGAAATGCACCAATTTTAAATTTGTCTTTTTCATGGTCCTATACGACATCCGATATCGGATCGGATAATGTGAAGCGCACTTACTCTTACCATACTATGAAATTAAGATGTATGCATTAATCGAAGTAGCAATAGACAGTTATCACCTGAAAATACTCGTGAACTAGAAGATAACTTGATAGTTATGGATGGCAGAATCAAATAAAAAGCATTTTACACAATAAGTATTTATTAAAATAAATATTTAACTAAGGCTGTGTCTATAAACGAGAACTAGATCAGATACAGACCTACTTACTTACCTAAACGAAAATCTATAAGGTCTGGATTCCGAACAAAGTATCATGATTATTGATTAGCTATCCAAATATAAATTCTTTATACTTACTTAA